>CM077193.1:23765361-24365361 GCA_039654625.1 Rhinogobio ventralis | reverse complement strand
ATTCAAAGATACTTGAGAGCTCGTAGCTAGATCTGAACATTAAAGTGACCATGTCTTGTGAGCGGCAACAATGACAATCGAACGTGGATACAATGGTTTTAATAATTGATACTACGAATACATATGACTAAACAAAGAATACATGTATATACAGAACAACGAATAGTAATGAAAGACAACGAAAGAGAGGAAGGAAAGGTTCAGGAATGGCAATTTCACAAACATAACCACCGAGAGCCAGCAACGAATAATATCACCTTAAACAGGGGTACACATCTTAAAACGCATCTAAATTTCTATGGAATTTATACTTGCATGGGTTGTTTTGTGCTGAGTATAAAGAATGCACTAGAGTCTTCTCAGAGTGTTCTTTGAGCTGGAGTGTGTTCTCTTTTGGTCCTTCCGGAGCGTTCTCGATCTGCGGGAAGTTTGAAGGTGGTTAGAGCAAATGCTGAAAAGGGGAGGAAAAGAAGATTGTCTCGTCAGAGTTTTAGAAGACGACTGAGTGCTGAGATGGAGCGCGCTGAGATGGCGCGCGTTGCCTGTCCGCCTGGCTGCGGAGCGCGCCAACTTCAAAGGAACCAACCCACGTGACTGAGCCGCCAAGCCAGGGCCGAAGCCGTACTACGAGTTATCTTGACCGGTACTACTTATATGCTTAAAGTGTCACTCCGCTGTCGTTGACTGATGGAAGACTTCAAGGGTTAGTTCACCCAAAAATTTTAATTAGCCCATAATTTACTCACCCTCAAGTCATCCTAGGTGTATATGACATTCTTCTTTCAGACGAATACAATCAGAGTTATATTAAAGAAGTCCTGGATAATCCAAGCTTTATAATGGCAGCGATTGTTGTTCTGTTAAAAATGCCATAAAAATGCATCTGTCCGTCAAATAACGTGCTTCACACGGCTCTGAAGGCTTTCTGAAGTGTATCGATGCGTTTGTGTAAGAAAAATATCCATATTTAAAACTTTATAAAGTAAAGTTTCGGCCGATTGCCTTCCGTATTCAATTTATGGGAAAAGTGTTGAAAGTGCCTCTGCAGTTCAAATGCTTACGCTACCAGTTATGGTCATCAGACGCAGCGTATGCATTTTAAATTGCGAGAGGCACTTTCAACACTTTATTTGATGGAAAGGTGCATTTTTTATGGACTTCAAAAACAGAGCTACAACAACTGCTATTATAAGGCTTGGATTATCCAGGACTTTTTTAATATAACTATTTAATATAACTAAAATATATTTTATTCGTCTGAAAGAAGAATGTCATATACACCTAGGATGACTTGAGGGTGAGTAAATCATTGGCTTATTTTCATTTTTGGGTGAACTCTCCCTTTCAGCATTAATTTCAACATATATGGTAAAAACTAATCTTTTCAGCAATAGATAAAGGCTTAAAGCAGATTGGAACTGTTTTTCTTTGCGGAAGAGCTAATAAAATATTTAACCTCAAGACAATATTTTGTGTCTAATTTACTTGAGACAAGTAGCCGTGTAATAAGCGGGATAATGTACATCCAGCCGGTTGTTATCGCAGAATAAACCCCTTCAGAGTGACGCAAGATCAAGGGTTAGCTCACCCAAAAATAAAAATTCTGTTATTAATTATTCACCCTCATGTCGTTCCAAACCCGTAAGACCTACGTTCATCTTCAGAACACAAATTAAGATATTTTTGATGAAATCCGAGAGCTCTCTGAACCATCCATAGGCAGCAATGTCATTGCTATTTTTTCAATCTCTTCTCTTCAATGCCATTCTCCTATGCAGTTGACGTAGTAAATACAGTGCAGAGCTCCCTGGTTGTATGGAAGAAGGCTGCCTCATTATTGGCCAGCTCCTGCGTCAGCATCACACGCATGCGTCGTGGTGTTCACATGAACAGCGTCAGCCAATGGCTGATATAAAAAATTGGATGACTTGTAATTTCCTGCAACTTAATTCAGAAAAAAACAAAATTTTTAATTATTGGTCAAAAAACCTCCACAAGTAGTAACCTAGAATACTGTCTAGCACTTGATGGCTGCTCTGTCAAGTCCTCGTCGTCAGTTAGGAACCTGGGTGTGCTCTTTGATACCAATCTTTCATTTGAAAGCCACGTTCCTAGCGTCTTTAAAACTGCATTCTACCATCTTAAAAATATATCTAAATTACGGCACATGCTTTCAATGCAAAATGCTGAACAGTTAGTTCATGCGTTCATGACCTCAAGGCTAGATTATTGTAATGCTCTACTGGGTGGTTACCCTGCTCGCTTAATAAATAAATTGCAGCTGGTCCAAAACGCAGCAGCTCAAGTTCTTACTAGAACCAGGAAGTATGACCATATTAGCCCGGTTCTGTCAACACTGCACTGGCTCCCTATTAAACATTGTATAAATTTTAAAATCTTGCTAATTACTTACAAATCACTAAATGGTTTAGCTCCCCAGTACTTGAGCGAGCTCTTAACGCATTATACTCCATCACGTCTATTGCGGTCTCAAAACTCTGGCCAGTTGATAATACCTAGAATATCAAAATCATATATCCAATCTAATAAATGCCTCATAAACCCGTCTCCGGTGTGATGACTCCGATCTTTCGAATATTCCGATCTAATGTGACTTCTGACCTGTAATGTTGCCAGAATCATTATCATACACTGTTTATTCATTGGCCAAAGGAGAACTGGCACCTCGACTGAGCCTGGTTTCTCCCAAGGTTTTTTTCTCCATTCTGTCACCTGATGGAGTTTTGGTTCCTTGCCACCGTTGCCACTGCTACTTTGGCTTTTGGCTCGCTCAGTTGAGAACACTAAATATTCAACTATGTTACTGATCTGCCCGCATTAACACTACATCACCTAAAGGATTATTAGGAACACCTGTTCAATTTCTCATTAATGCAATTATCTAATCAACCAATCACATGGCAGTTGCTTCAATGCATTTAGGGGTGTGATCCTGGTCAAGACAATCTCTTGAACTCCAAACTGAATGTCAGAATGGGAAAGAAAGGTGATTTAAGCAATTTTGAGCGTGGCATGGTTGTTGGTGCCAGACGGGCCGGTCTGAGTATTTCACAATCTGCTCAGTTACTGGGATTTTCACGCACAACCATTTCTAGAGTTTACAAAGAATGGTGTGAAAAGGGAAAAACATCCAGTATGCGGCAGTCCTGTGGGCGAAAATGCCTTGTTGATGCTAGAGGTCAGAGGAGAATGGGCCGACTGATTCAAGCTGATAGAAGAGCAACTTTGACTGAAATAACCACTCGTTACAACCGAGGTATGCAGCAAAGCATTTGTGAAGCCACAACATGCACAACCTTGAGGCGGATGGGCTACAACAGCAGAAGACCCCACCGGGTACCACTCATCTCCACTACAAATAGGAAAAAGAGGCTACAATTTGCACAAGCTCACCAAAATTGGAAAAATGTTGCCTGGTCTGATGAGTCTCGATTTCTGTTGAGACATTCAGATGGTAGAGTCAGAATTTGGCGTAAACAAAATGAGAACATGGATCCATCATGCCTTGTTACCACTGTGCAGGCTGGTGGTGGTGGTGTAATGGTGTGGGGGATGTTTTCTTGGCACACTTTAGGCCCCTTAGTGCCAATTGGGCATCGTTTAAATGTCCATCCCTTTATGACCACCATGTACCCATCCTCTGATGGCTACTTCCAGCAGGATAATGCTCCATGTCACAAAGCTTGAATCATTTCATATTGGTTTCTTGAACATGACAATGAGTTCACTGTACTAAAATGGCCCCCACAGTCACCAGATCTCAACCCAATAGAGCATCTTTGGGATGTGGTGGAATGGGAGCTTCGTGCCCTGGATGTGCATCCCACAAATCTCCATCAACTGCAAGATGCTATCCTATCAATATGGGCCAACATTTCTAAAGAATGCTTTCAGCACCTTGTTGAATCAATGCCACGTAGAATTAAGGCAGTTCTGAAGGCGAAAGGGGGTCAAACACAGTATTAGTATGGTGTTCCTAATAATCCTTTAGGTGAGTGTATATGATAATTAAACTGAGCTGGACGACATCACCGTTTTCTCCAGAGCAGCTGTATAGCCGAATCAAATTCTGTTGCATTATTTTCCTGTTTAACACTGTGAAGCTGCTTTGAAACAATCGTCTATATATGAGCAACGATGGCTATATATGGTCAGTAGAGCAATACAATTTACTGTACTTGTACTGTATATTGTAACCACAATCTATTACTGTAACAGGTTCATGATCGTGTTTCCAACATCAAGATTGGTTAAAATTCATATAAATGTATTGGAACGACTATATTTTTGGCTATATGTTTATATATATTGACTATATGTCATGTTCTATGTTTTGCATTTTGATTTATGTTAAGATTTAAGTTTAATAAAGACTGCACTTGGGTTCAGAAAACTTGCCTCTCAGTGGACTAAGTGTTACAATAATACATTTCCATCATGATTTTAACTGTGTATATATAATTATCTTACTAATAATAAAAAAAAAATTCTAATACGAGATAATGGTAAAATTCTGAATTTGAAGTAGCCTATATTATTACTGAGATGTAAAACATTACAAATACAGTCTAGTAAATGTATGTTTTACTAATTAAGCATATTGCATAATTTGTGAGTTCAGCTTTTATTTATTTTTTTACTTTTAACTGTGTTAGCATTCAGGTTTTTTTATATTTTCTTGGTCACATTTAAAATAAAATATTGTATTGTTAGAATGTTTATGCTTCACTTAATTTGTTTTAATTTGTTTTAATTTGTTTTATTTCAGGATGTGCAGGAGAAACAATCATCACAAAGTTTCATCATCAGTAAGAAAAGGTTCACTTTTCAGCCAAAGTAGCCAACTCGTGAAATGGTTGGAATTTATTTACCGGTGAGCGTTTATAAAAAGATAAAGGCTTATTTATCTGTACAGTGCTTTACTCATAATGATTTACCACTATAATGTTTGTATAGCCTGTAGAGTAGACAGAGCTAGTACTAGTGATGTTTTCATTGTCCACAGATTTGCAACTCAGGCAAATTTACATGTTAGAGGATCAGATAGCCAGAAGTTCAAGAACTCTGTCACGAATGACAAATGCACTTAGGAAGGTGAGGTACTTCTTTACAATGAATACAAAACAATGCAATTAAACATTGTATGCATTCATTATTATTTCTATTATGTTGTTTAGATGTGCATATAGCTGCACTACAGAGAAGAACTGGCCTTACAGTTGGTGCAAGCTCAAGACGCAAGTTTGTTTCCATTGATGAAACAAAGTTTGCACATAAAAGGGAGGTAAATGGGCCATGGATAAATGAGGTTGTCTAATGTGAAAAAAAGAGATACTATTTTTAAAATCTAGATTATAAGAACAGTAAGATTTTTTAAAATGTTTTTAAAGAAGTCTCTTCTCACCAAGGCTGCATTTATTTGATCCACAATACAGCAAAAACAGTTATTTAAATATATTTTAAAATGCAATTTATTCCTGTGATCAAATCTGAATTTTCAGCATCATTACTCCAGTCTTTAGTCACATGATCCTTCAGAAATCATTCTAATATGCCGATTTGCAGCTCAAGAAACATTTATTATTATTATTATACTTTTTTTGTCACTTGATCAATTTAATGCATCTTTGCTGAATAAATGTATTAAGTTCTTTCCCAAAAAAATTAATAATTCTTACCAACCCAAAACGTTTGAACGGTAGTACAATGTTACTATAGTAATATAGTTGAATATTAAAGCTTTCTATTTCAGATAAATACTGTTCAACTTTCTATTCATCAAAGAATCCTAAAAAAAAACTGTTTTCAACATTGATAATAATCATAAAAGTTTCTTGAGCAGCAAATCATCATATTACAATGATTTCTGAAGGATCATGTGACACTGAAGACTGAAGTAATGAGGCTGAAAATTCAGCTTTGATCACAGAAATAAATGAGATTTTAAAATATATTCAAATAGAAAACAGTTATTTTACACTTTAATAATATTTCACAATATTACAGCTTTTTTTGTATTTTTAATAACATAAATGCAGCCCTGGTGAGCAGAAGAGACTTCTTACCATTCTCAAACTTTTGACTGGTAGTGTGTGTACAGTGCCGCCGCTCCCTATACGCAGAGTACGCAGTTTGCGTAGGGCACCAAGTCCCAGGGGGGGCACCATCTCGGTTGCTCAAAAAAATGTAAATGTAAAAAAAAAATAATAATTTTATTCTATATTAATATTAACATAAACATACATATAAATATAAAATATATAAAAAAATGCATTTTACAGTGAATGCACTAGGCAGTAAGCATACGCGACGCGCCATTCCCAAATAGCGCCCGGTGTCTTCAAGGCTTCATGCGAATGCATTAGCTTTTAACATACCCTGTCATGGGCTTTGACAAATACGTGTGCGTCTTCAGTGCAAAATGTTCATTTTACAGGTTATATCCTCATTTGTAAATGCTACTAATTCACACGAGTATTTCCATTTTGCATGAAAGCGCCTCCTAAAAGTCTGACATTAAGCTTCAATCTTCACTGAAAGAACACCGGTGCAGCGGGCGCGCGCATGTGCGTCAAACAGACAGAACGCAGTCGAGAGGGAGACATTAATATTCAGCGCAAAAACATTCATTTAACTGGAATATCTGCTGTTGGACGCTAAATTTAGGTTTAAAAGTCAACATTTAATTCACGTATTTTATGAGAGTAGTAACTGTAAAGGGATAACAGCATGTAATGTAAATGTAAGACGTTTCTAAGGGTTAAAGAAATGACAAGAACATTGTTTCCATAGAGTGTGTGTGTTCCTGCAGAACATTTCGCTAATTGATTACCATTTGTATAACCACACTGTTCTGACTATTTAAGTAGTCATTTAATTTTGGTTTTATTTCATTGATTAGGATGCGTCATGTGACTTAGAGGTCATTGCGGCCATCTTAGTTTTCACTTCACAACAGCAGTGATGCAGCAGCAGATGTCTCTCTGATAAAAGCTATATTCTTCTGTTATTTCACGCCAAAGAGGCCATTGTCTGTAAGTTTGTTTATTTAATATCATCTATGTTAAAAAGGAGTATTTCATGACATTTAAAAAAGCTACATTTGCTGTACATTTAACAAAGAATATTGTTGTTATCTTTCTTTCCTATATTAGTGTTAGATAGTTTTCTTTCTTAATATTTACTTTTATTCATACTTAATACTTCAATGTACATTTGTGTTTGTATTTTAGTTTCACAAAATGACGTTGTGGGAATGAAGATTTCAAAGTAAAACACAGAAAAAGAACTTCTTTGGTTTCGACTTTTTCTTCAACCTCCATCCTGTTTAACTAGCTGTCGAGGTGCAACCTACTTGCAGCAGGGACAGAATACACACCATTTGTTAAACTATGGATTTGAAGCAAAACCATGCTAATTTGTGGTTGCCATGAAAAAACTACAATAACCCTGTTTTATTTATTTATTATTATTATTATTATTATTATTATGGTTTTATTCGTTAATTGTTAGTTGCAGCCCTAATAATATTTATTTATAATTTTTAATGTATAATTTTAGTTTGTATTTTCTTGGTGTAGAGCTACAATTGTAAATAACTGTAATTACAATTTATTTTATTAAAGTTCTATTTTGACCCGGAGGGGGTAGGGGGGCACCACAATACAATTCTGCTTAGGGCACCCATTTGGCCAGCAGCGACCCTGTGTGTGTGTATATATATTTATTTTTGTAAACAAAGACGCATCTGTAAACATTACATTTTTATCAATACACAGTGATTCTGAAAATGTAAATTTAAGTTACTGAGTTGAAAAATGAAAAAAAAAAAAAAAATCTAAATATCCATGTACAAAATTATTCAACCCCCAAAGTCAATTATTGTAAATAATCATTGAATCTTTATAATCTCATTTACTGCTGCAGCAAAACTCCCTCGTAACAACTCCATGTCTGACCCCGGGGATGGTGTTCTTCTGCTCATAAGCCATGCATTTTTTTTGTGCCAGACATGCAGTATTGCTGATTCATGGGTTCAGAAATTTCCAGTTTGGTCTCATCACTCCATAAAAAGTTTTTCCTGAACACCACAGGTCTATCCAAAATTATTTTAGCATAGTTAAAAGGGTTAGTTCACCCAAAAATGAAAATTCTGTCATTAATTACTCTCCCTCATGTCGTTCCAAACCCGTAAGACCTTCCTACATCTTCTGAACACAAATTAAGATATTTTGGTAACGCTTTAGATTACAGCCCGGAAAGTACTGCGTAAGTAAAACGAATTTACAGCGCAACTTTCGGTAATTATAGTGCAACTATAAAGTAAGTACGTGTAGGTATAAGGGAACACTATGTAATTTTGGGGAATAAAGGGGTAACTATCAGGAAAATTATTTAAACAAATTATTTATACTGTAAGTATTTTTTAATTAAGGGGTAATTATCCATGTAGTTACAGGGTAAGTAAAAAACACGTACAAAATCTAATATCACTCGGAAACATTTATTTGAAAAACAACTTTCAAAACAGATTTACGACACTTCTTATTCATTTCTTCATTTTTTTAAAATAAACTTTTCATTTCAAATAATAACGTCCTGACAGAAAGAGGCACGTTTTGTCCCTTTTTCTTTGTTTCTCTTGCTTGGCACCTCTTGTTCCTCTTCTTCTTTTTCGTTAGTCTACAGTTTAAAAAATATAAAATATTGGTATTTTTCTTACAAACACATTGGGGTTGGATGAATTACTGTAGTTATTGCTGTATGTGCTGTTTGATGCTTCAACTTTTAGGAACCCAAATGAGTTTTCATTATCAGAGATTATTTATTTTTCTGTGTTCATCTGAAGAAAGAAAGTCGTATACGTCTCGGATGGCATGAGGGTAAAAGACGAGTGTACTGTATTTTCTTTTAATACATAATACAGAATAGCTGGAGACATGGGATTCCTTCTTAAGATTCATCTGTGGCAAGAACGAAAAAGAAGAGGAATAAGAGGAGCATGAAGCAAAGCAAGAGAAACGAGTAAGTGTTGTAAATCTGTTTTGAAAGTTGTTTTTCAAATAAAGATTTCCGAGTGATATCAGATTGTGTACGTTTTTTTTAATGTACTTACGCTGTAACTACATGAAACAAGAGGGGAACAAACACCATGTAAGGGTGAGCGCCTACAGTGGTTCAGGCTGCAGGGTTGCCGAAAGACTAAAGAAACGTTATGAGCAAGATGGTAGAAAACTGTACATTTCTCGTCTATATCCACCCACTGTACTTATACCAACGACGGAAATAAGCGCAGTTACAATAGCTAAATATGTGGGAGAGCGTTGCTATACTGTGACTATATTGTATTGCAATAGAGGTAGCACTTCAAAGTCAATACCAAATCAAAACTAGTTAGCAATCATTTATAATTGAAAGAATTTAATGACAAAATCTGGTTATGGTTACACTTAAAATAGTTACAAAATAGATGTATGAGATGATAAAAACATATACCATTAATCGTACCCAGCATGACTAGAATGTTACCTGAGGGATAGAAAGAGAGAGAGGGAGAGAGGGAGAGAAAGAGAAGAAGAGAGCAAAGAAGAGAAGAGCCAAAGAGAAGGCCCCCAAGAAGAGAGAGAGCCAGAGAATCAAGAGAGCCAGAGCATAAAAAGAAGAGCGAGAGCAACAGTTACAATCTTCTTTTATACTTCCTTGACCATGTAACTCAAACCCTATTGTGAGTCATTCAAACTGACCAATCAGACCAAACTTCCCCCACTGTACTTAAGGGGTGACACACCTTTGGCCTACAGGCCTTCAGAATCTCTTTGTCTTATCTGAATTCCAAATGGCCCTTCTGATAAGAAAGATGGGAAGAAAGACTTCTCGTCCAGACTTGTTGCAAAAGCAGCTGGTCAGTCTTCAGTCTTTGTTATCATTTCAGTCCTGCATGAGAAGGCTCCATCGAATGGTGTTGCATCATTCCTTGATATGCAAAACGTCCATTGAATGCTTCACACTTCGAGAACAGTCACTGAAGGTGAGAGCAAACGCTTGTCCCTCTTTCTGAGGCAGGACACAGGATGTGAACTTGTGCAGCAGGGATCCTGTGATTAAAAGAACATATAGCACAACAAAGAGCAAAAGCATACATGGCATTTGTCATTGGTCAGAAGTTTGATGTGGTCAGATTAAAATAGTCTCTGGCAATAAACCCTTAAATCGATGTACTTAATAAACTGGTCAAGGTTGAGAATAAAAGAAGATCTCACAAGCTCTTACATTGTTTCTGGAAACATTTAAATAAATTGCATTATAACAAAACTACAATCATTGTTGGTTTTAAACCCCCCTTTTCATGAAGAGTATCAGCAAAATATTCTGTGTAACCAAATACAGAGATTCAATTGAATAGACATTGTTGCAAGTCAAATGGACAAAATACAAAGAATCAGAAATCAAATAAGTTCAAAATCAAATGCATTGTTACAATACAATGAAAAAATCACTTAGGTAAGAATGAGAAATACTCTTTTTATATTTAACTTGGTGAGACAAATAATAACTAACTGATCTAGTAAATCTAAAAAAACAAAAACAAACAATAACTGGAAGAAATTCACAGTTATAGCACAGTCTAGATGTAACGACTTAGATAAAATAGAATGCATACATTTTGTGATTTGGCAGATGTAGATTTGACTTTGTGTGTGAAGATCAAATCTATGTGGCTGTATTTAGCTGTGGCTAGGTGTAAATCATGCCCCAAACATGGTGAGGAGGGTTTACAATTGTGATGTAAATTTGGTCCTGTTGTTGTAACAGGGAACCAGCATGAGAATGTGAGTGAGGTGTGACTGGCTCAAAATCTTCCCACACCAATGTTTTGTTAAGGAGCATGATAAAGTGCAAAGGTCAGAGTTACGGAATCCTGCTGTGATGAAAGCATTTTCATGGTTAATGCAATTGTAAATTACACTGTAGCCACATGGCAATTCTGTGCTCCTGTACATGGTTTTACTGCAGCTATATGGAAAATAGCAGAGTGTTCCACTTAGGAGACAAACAAATTCAATATAGAAACACATGCAACTTGAAATTGCTATACAATTCCAGTATTAAAGTTATTCCAGTTTACACAAGATACATGGCCTAGAATGCATAGCATCTGCAACCTTTATCCTAAGTGTCTCATACAACACTTACAGTAAAGCAATCATGTGTTTTAAAGAATAAATTTAACTAGTCTATGTGTATCTAGTAGCACAAACAACTATAATGTGTGTTCAATGCGCACAATGTGTTTAGTACAATTACAAATTTGGAAATACAAACAGGATCATTACAATTTGGATGTTTAACTATTAAACTCATTGCTATGAGGATGCTAGCCCATTAGCCAGTGAGGTTAATAGCTGAAGGCCTTGCATGAACACTGCAGTTAACTCACTGAGAGTTTTACCTGCAAATGAGTGCTGATCTTTGCCCTTAGAAAGTAATTTCCTATTTTTCTGAAAATAAGGTGGAGGTCGACCCCTACCCAGTGACCAGCATTTTTCCTCTTTATGGCCTATTTTCTGACAGGAACTGCAAAACCTGTTCTCTTTGCCACAGAGTTGTCTGCTATGTTCTCCTGGAGTTTGAGGATATTCATGACTCTCTAATGCTTGTACACCATGCGTTCTGGTACATGACTCTGCGCTATTACAGTGCTGCATCACCTTAAGAACTGAAATAGGCACACTTTCTTGAGTTGCACATGCATTTTCTGAACTAAACGTTTCAGATTCATTAGAGCAAGTCACCTCATCTAAGAAGTGAACATGCTTTTTAGTCCCATCGCTGTTAAGCGTTTTGGGAGACATGGACTTTTTAGCTATTAGCTTAGCCTTGAGATCTGCAATGGTCTCCTTGTGATTTTTACACTCTTCAGTCAGGACTAACTGCTCAGCTAGTAATTTATCTAGCTGTGTTTGAAGATCTTGAATCTTTGCCTCAGACTTTTGTGCCTCTGCATTTTTAGAATGCACTTCTTTACATTTAACATCTACACTTGATCATAGAAATGGTGTCACATTATGTAGCCTTTTACAACTTATGAAGTTTAAAGCCTCAATTATTTTACCATGTTTTGATTTCTTTTGGTGTTTGCCAACTATGTTCCACCATTCAAGCATTTCATCATCTGAACTTTTAATTCCAATATACTCTTTCTTGAGTTTGGACAAGGTAGGCTCAACTTTTTCATTCCATAAAGCAAACAATACGTCACTGTTATCAGAAATTTTCCCTTCCATCCCTGAGGAGAGAATCTGAATATTCTCGGATTGCACAGTAATGAGGCTACTTAAGCTGTTTAAAACCTTCTACGTTCTAATTTATGCAATTCATAAACAATGAAAACAGACTTACCCATTCCTTGGTCAGAAGGTGAGCTTTAATCCATTCACAAGATCAACTGTGAAAAATTTTCCTCATTCTGATGACCGATCAAAATAAATTTCAGAAAATTCACTGCAGGGGATCTTGGGTTTCGGCACCATCTGTAAGGGTGGGTCGCCTACAGTGGTTCAGGCTGCAGGGTTGCCAAAAGATTAAAGAAACGTTATGAGCAAGATGGTAGAAAACTGTACATTTCTCGTCTATATCCACCCACTGTACTTATACCAACGACGGAAATAAGCACAGTTACAATAGCTAAATATGTGGGAGAGCGTTGCTATACTGTGACTACACTCACCTAAGGGATTATTAGGAACACCTGTTCAATTTTTCATTAATGCAATTATCTAATCAACCAATCACATGGCAGTTGCTTCAATGCATTTAGGGGTGTGGTCCTGGTCAAGACAAGCTCCTGAACTCCAAACTGAATGTCAGAATGGGAAAGAAAGGTGATTTAAGCAATTTTGAGCGTGGCATGGTTGTTGGTGCCAGACGGGCCGGTCTGAGTATTTCACAATCTACTCAGTTACTGGGATTTTCACACACAACCATTTCTAGAGTTTACAAAGAATGGTGTGAAAAGGGAAAAACATCCAGTATGCGGCAGTCCTGTGGGCGAAAATGCCTTGTTGATGCTAGAGGTCAGAGGAGAATGGGCCGACTGATTCAAGCTGATAGAAGAGCAACTTTGACTGAAATAACTACTCGTTACAACCGAGGTATGCAGCAAAGCATTTGTAAAGCCACAACACGCACAACCTTGAGGCGGATGGGCTACAACAGCAGAAGACCCCACCGGGTACCACTCATCTCCACTACAAATAGGAAAAAGAGGCTACAATTTGCACGAGCTCACCAAAATTGGACAGTTGAAGACTGGAAAAATGTTGCCTGGTCTGATGAGTCTCGATTTCTGTTGAGACATTCAGATGGCAGAGTCAGAATTTGGCGTAAACAGAATGAGAACATGGATCCATCATGCTTTGTTACCACTGTGCAGGCTGGTGGTGGTGGTGTAATGGTGTGGGGGATGTTTTCTTGGCACACTTTAGGCCCCTTAGTGCCAATTGGGCATCGTTTAAATGCCACGGCCTACCTGAGCATTGTTTCTGACCATGTCCATCCCTTTATGACCACCATGTACCCATCCTCTGATGGCTACTTCCAGCAGGATAATACACCATGTCACAAAGCTCGAATCATTTCAAATTGTTTTTTTGAACATGACAATGAGTTCACTGTACTAAAATGGCCCCCACAGTCACCAGACCTCAACCCAATAGAGCATCTTTGGGATGTGGTGGAAAGGGAGCTTCGTGCCCTGGATGTGCATCCCACAAATCTCCATCAACTGCAAGATGCTATCCTATCAGTATGGGCCAACATTTCTAAAGAATGCTTTCAGCACCTTGTTGAATCAATGCCACGTAGAATTAAGGCAGTTCTGAAGTTGAGTGTATATTGTGTTGCAATAGAGGTAGCACTTCAAAGTCAATACCAAATCAAAACTAGTTAGCAATCATTTATAATTGAAATAATTTAATGACAAAATCTGGTTATGGTTACACTTAAATTAGTTACAAAATAGATGTATGAGATGATAAAAACTTATACCATTAATCGTACCCAGCATGAATAGAATGTTACCTGAGGGATAGAAAGAGAGAGAGGGAGAGAGAGAGAGAAAGAGAAAAAGAGAGCAAAGAAGAGAAGAGCCAAAGAGAAGGCCCCCAAGAAGAGAGAGAGCCAGAGAATCAAGAGAGCCAGAGCATAAAAAGAAGAAGCCAGAGCAACAGTTACAATCTTCTTTTATACTTCCTTGACCATGTAACTCAAACCCTATTGTGAGTCATTCAAACTGACCAATCAGACCAAACTTCCCCCACTGTACTTAAGGGGTGACACACCTTTGGCCTACAGGCCTTCAGAATCTCTTTGTCTTTAGGAATTCCAAATGGCCCTTCTGATAAGAAAGATGGGGGTTGAAAACAGTAAAGCAGTATGTCTTTGTTCAATTGCAAATTTTCAATCCTACAACCACTTTAATTTACAGCCCATAGATTCATACTTACCCTGTAACTACATGGAATAACAAGCACCACTTACCCTGTAACTACATGGATAATTACCCCTTAATTAAAAAAAATACTTACAGTATAAATGATTTGTTAATCTTCCTGATAGTTACCCCTTTATTCCCCAAATATTACATATTGTTCCCTTATACCTACACATACAAACTTTATAGTTACACTATAATTACAGAAAGTTACGCAGGAAATACGCATTACTTACGCAGTACTTTCCGGACTGTAATCTAAAGCATTACCGATATTTCTGATGAAATCCGAGAGCTCTCCGACCTCCATAGACAGCCATTTAACTAACACTTTCAAGGTCCAGAAAGGTAGTTAAAATATTCCATGTGACTACAGTGGTTCAACCTTAATGTTATGAAGCGACGAGAATACTTTTACTCTCCATCGCGAGCTCGCTTGATCTACGTGTTTTGTGTTAAACCTACTCTCCAGCGCAAGCTCGCTTGGTCTACGTGTTTCGTACTAAACCTGCTCTTCAGCGCGAGCTCATTTGGTCTACGTGTTTTTTTCTGTGTCCATTCTGTGGTTACAACCTGCTCTCCAGCACGAGTTCGCTTGGTTTATGCGTTTAGCATTAAACCTGCTCTTTAGCATTTGTTTTGATTTGTTGTTTTGCTATAATTGTTTTTAAATTTGTTTTGGTTGCATCGGCTTCTGCATATTTGTTTTGTTTGTTTTTTTAGTTATACTATATTAAACATTCTTTTGTTTGGTTTAATTTGTTCTTTAATTTGTTTGTTTTGTGTGTTTTTGTTTGCTTACTAAATTGTTCTCAGAGTTTTTGCTTTATTTCCCTTGGCTTTGTTTAAAGTTGCTGTTTAGTCAGCATTTACTTTATTTGTTATTTTGATTTGGTTTTTAGTTGGTATGTTTGTTATTTGTATGTTTATGTGAAAGTGCTGCAATTGTCCACCTCTAGTTTTGGTGTTTTGAGTCTGAACCTCATTGCAGGTGGTATTTTCTTTTCTTTTGTGTTATGTTTTGTTACGCCTTTTCAGCTCATCTAGGTTAAACAGTATTATTTATATTGTTTATTTTGAAAACTGCTTGGATTAATTTTGTCTTTCGTTGCAGGAGCCGAGGCTTCAGGGCAGGCCGCTAGTAGGCCCTCGTGTGTGGTGGTGGGATTTTGTCACAGAGTGCAGTGCGCTTTGTGTCTGACCTGACGTGTGTGTGGTGTGAGACCTGTGCACAAGGTGGTAAGATTTTGATATAGGAGCTTGGTGCTCACTAAACTAGCCCACCTGCCATTGGTAAGCCTCTGTCTCCTTTACTTGGTTCCAGTCTCTTCTATGTGTCTATTCTAATCCGGCCCTACAGTATTTTAATGTTGTTGTTTTTTTATGATCACTGCTGAATATTGTATAAATAAAACTTTTCTATTTTTGGTATCTACCTCTCAGGCCCTCTTCCTTTTGAAACACGAACCTGTGTCCTTTTTGGTATGTGATTAACTCATAAGTACTATTTTTTTACATTTCCCTGGTCATCAGGGTGGCGTAGTAAGCTATATTTTAGTGTCTTTTTGCATGATTCTCTACTGCCACATAGACATGGATACAGGCATTTTACTGTCAATCATTCAGAAAACTTTGTTGATCCAAACACTGGTTGTCATACACAGCACATAAAGCGTGCATGGCAAAGCATCAAGTCAGAGATTAACAAGCACAGAGGCAACAAAAGCTCTCAGCTCTTGAAAGAGCATTTGAAATGTATTCAGTGGTATCATTGGTTAGGCAAACGAAACAGACAAGGAGTAATTGCTCAGCTCTTTCATGACATAAGAAAGGATTTCAAAATCCATTAATTTGCAACCATGAAGAAAGCATATCAACTTATAAAAAGTAGGCTACTTAAAAATTATTTGTTACATTGAATTTAATTTGTACATTAGTTAATATAATGATGAACAACACTTCTACAGCATTTATTATGCAGCAGTTATAATACCTTTTTTTTAAGATCAAAAGTTGTATCTGATAACATTAGTTAATGTACTGTGAACTAACATGAACAATACAATTTTTTATGAATTAACAAAGAATAATAAATGCTGTACACATTGTTCACTGTTAGTTCATGTTACTTAATGCATTGACTAATATTAACAAATGAGACCTTGTAAAGTGTGTAAACCCTTTTTCTAAGTAGATGGTATTTTCACATTGTCTTTTATAGCATGTGCATAACTTAGTGAATCCTGGGGAGGCATAATTTGTTAAATGAGACGACTATATGAATATACATTGTGTATTCAGGTGTATTCTGCAAACATTTGTTGAATCCATAGCTTGAATATTAAATGGTTTGAATAATAAGTATCCACCCTCATCCTCATATTTAAGTACATTGCGGTAAGCATGAACAATAATGCTTTATACGTGTAAAAACAAAATTGCCCCCCAAAACATTTTTTACAATTGTAGTTACAATATTGTAATTACTTGTGTGTTACTACTGTAACTACAGAATGTTCATGCAGGTACTTTAAATGTAAGTACAACGTAAGTACATTAAAATACATTGTAAGTACATTGTATCAAGTGCTGTAAGTACATAGTTGTTAAGGGTACCTAATATAAAGTGAGGTCAGAAAGGTCTCATTTTTATTTTATTTTCATCCATTAAATGGATGCATGACATTAGATGTCTAGAGAACTATGTAATAAGGGTTGAAGGAGCAACTGGCTCTGTGTGACTGGGATTGAGATATGAGTAATATACTATTTTGGTTTCTGCAGAGCAGTAGAGATAAGAGTAGATGTGATCAGACAATGATGCTCATATTTTGTTGCATCTGCATACTAACCCTTTAATAGAGAAATACTGTGACAATTAGTTCAAATGAAAAGAGATAGCCACAAAAATTTATGTTTTAAAAATAACATTTCTGACAGAATTTATGAATGATTTATGAACACCTGTGAAGTCAAGTTAAGTTCATATATTATGAACTATGAATGCTTTTCAAAATACAAAATTGTTTTAAAAACAGCTTTAAATAAATTGATGATGCCATTGTCACAGGGTGTTTTGGTTGTTTCATGTGTTTAGTTTGCCATGTTCACGGTCTATGTTTCTAAGTTTGCCATGCACTTCCTGGTCTTGTCATGTGATCCTGCCATGTGCTCCTTTGTCTTGTGTTCTGTTGTCATGTTCTCATTGGTTTATTGGTTAATCATTGTTCACGTGTCCCTCGTCTTGTCTTTAGTCATTGTGTATTTAGCCCTCATGTTTGCCATGTGTCCTTGTCTTGTATTGAATGTGTAACCCGCATGTTGGTGAGTCTTTGTTTAATTCCAGCCAAGTCAAGTCAAGTCAAGTCAAGTTTAAGTCCAAGTCCAAGTCCAAGTCCAAGTCAAAGTCAAAGTCAAAGTCAAGTCTTTGTTTTATGTTTGAATGTTGTATCCCACGGTTGATTTAAGCTTAATAAAACTGCACTTGGGTTCAGCACTCGCCTCCAGTGGATGAATGTTACAGCCATATAGTACAAATTTGAATACTTTATAAAGTGATATGGAAGATTATGAAAATCTGTCAGTTCTTGGTGAAATTATAAATGGCAAGGCTAGTGAGTATTTGATGATAAGTATCACTGCCAAATTACTTGAATTAAGAGGTTTAAGATTTTGGTCATTTGGAGCTTACACCTAAAGAGTTTTAATGGACAAGACATTGAGAAAAATTTACTTTAAAGGATGACCTAATTAATTGATTTTGAATGTTGTACTGATAACATGGTCTGAGTACGGTTAAGTTCTGTGAAAAGTGATTTTCATAAATAATTGGGTATTGAGTATGATTAAGCATATGTCATGATATAAAGATAAGTGAACAAGATGATTGAATTTATATGCCTGGATAATTATGTAATTTTTAATTTGTTAATGTTAAAAAACATTTAATTTAGATTTATGTTAATTTATGTTTAAATATAATGTGGGCTATGATGATTGAAAATGGGTCTGTTGAAAGTAGAAAGTTTAACAAAAGGGTTCTTGAGTAAAAATTAGGAACAAGTCTATATTTTAGTGGAAATAATGATTGAGATGGATAATATGAGTTTTCTTTTATTTCTATTTTTGAAGAAGAAATGTATAAGATGTTATGCAATTAAGGAGGTACATGATATATATATATGTGTAGACTGTAAACTGAAGGATGTTTTAGAGACTTAAAGTGATTAGCTCCAACCCGGACTGTCATGCTATCATAGACTACATCACCCATAATCCTTTGCCCGGACTCATCAGCACTCACTGTTTACACCTGTGTCTCATTTACCTCATTACCTCTGCCTATATCTAGCCTGTTCACCCTGTCATTCTTTGCTAAGTCTTGTTTAGCATTACACTGCATTTCTGAGTGTTTTCCCTGGTTTCATGTCTCTTGGTTAGTTGGATTTCTTGCCTGTTTTCTGGATTACCCTTTTGCCTCTGTCTCCTGCCTTGTTTGCCTGTTTTTTGACCTTGCCTGTACTTTTGACTACGATTGTGGATTACCCTTCAATAAATACTGCATTTGTATTCTCTACCTGTGTCCCTTGGAGCAGTACGTAACAGGATTATTATCTATCTTATTTTCCATTGTTTATTTTGAGTTAGACCACTACTGTGTTTTGAACACCAAAAAGGTCTGTAAGGGGTGTATTGAAAAGAGTGGATTTACAATCCCTATTTTTGAATGATATATCTTGGTATTTATGATTATAGGCAATGTCTGTATTTGGCATCTGAGAGGTGACAGTTGTCTGGCCTAGGGATGTGTGATGTGTCGCTAAACACTTGATAGCAGAACATGTTGTCGTGCAGTAACAGTGTTTGTTCATTTAGCATGGCTCCCAGAGGATAAATGTGCTTGTTTTGTAATCAATGAAGTCGCTGATAAAACCAAATTAACCAAGATTAATAATGGTTAAAGTTAAATCCTTGAAGGAAAAATATATTTTCTGTTTTATCCAAATTATTATAACTTGACAGGGGAACATGGATATTATGTAGCGGCCTAAATTGGTAGCCCAAATATGGTGTTTGTCACGGTTGGTGTGGCTGTTAAAAAGCGCACGACTCAGGAATTACAAAAACAGTCCTTTAATAGTAGAATCAAACAAGGAGATATGTAGGAGAAAACTGAACAAACCACAATACCTTAACTGCACTTATCAACATCAACGGAAGACAAAGAACAGACTGAAACTCAGGGCATTTATACATGCCAAACAGAGGACTAATGAGACTAATTAACTACACACAGCTGAACAGAACTAAACTAACCAGGGTAACCAAGGAAACACAGGAGTGGTGGGAAAATTAGCAAAGGAACATGTGACAAATCAAAAATCAAAACACTCAGACAGACATGTGACAGTTTAGGACCCCAAATTGGCCTCAGGGGGACTGAAGCGTGTGGATTCTGAAATCCATTGCTGCTTCAATATACATATATCCTAATTAAATTTATAATCAAAGCATTAATCAATATTTATCCTCCTATATTACAGTTTTTTCCAATTGCTAACACACCGTTTTGCAAACTAGGCTGGTTTTATCAAAATACTTAACGAAACCACACACCCAAACTGCAAAATACCTCATATCTTGCAAAATGAAGCTTCATTCATATTACCAGATTTTTGTCTAACCAACTACACACTGTTGGGCACAATGAAAAGCATTCTCATCTTTAGTATGCTTTGCCATAATACTAAAATATGTAGTTCAAATTGTAGAAAATTGTTCACATGCACAGAAATATTTGCAGATACACTGCATAGCATAGATTGCTGTTGAATTTTTTATTTTCACCAAACAAGTCAGTGCAACATATGCACAACAGATAGATTTACATTAGACTGAACACAAATATGGGGTTCAGAAATGGGGAGTATGGTGGGAGGTATTGCACAAGAAATGGTGGTCAGCAAACCAGTTTTGGACTGGGGCTGCATGATGAAAGCTCACGGTGTCCCATACTACAATGTACTGGTTTCTTTGATGGTCTGCATTCATACGCTCTAGTGATATGAGAATGTTGTGGAGTCTGTCCAGAAATGTGAGAATATGGCCTTTGTTGTATGGCCCAAGATTGGTATGACGGTGGAGGACACCATGCATATTGAAGATGGCAGCGCACATTGTGATGTTCCCACCACGTTGGCCAGGAACATCTATACTTTCCAGTACTCCCTGAAAACAAAGAACAAAAATCAGTCAATATGGTGTTATCCAGTACACTGTGGAACAATGTTGCGTGTAGTGTACTGCAGTCAATATTGTACTTACAATCCACATATGCTCGTCCGACCTCTTTGTTTCTTTGAGAGTTTCTCTCAAACGGCACCTTATAAAAGTTGTTTCATTCTTATTTAGTTTCGCTTGAGAACGCGAGCCAATGTGGACAGACTGACTCGTTGAATGTTGTTGAATATGGTGTTGTCTTGGATGAAGTGGCTTTGAATTTCTCGTAATCTGATTTTATTATTTTCCAAAATCAAGTTGACAATGCCAGCTTCCTGTACCCCGGTGAACATTTGGCCCCTTCCTCCACCATGGTTGTGTCTCTCAGTCCTCTATGGAAAAACAAAAAAACAAAAATATAGGGCTTGGACAATGCAGCCTAAAGATATTTCCCCCACAGTAGAGTACATTGTACAGGAAACTTGTACAGTTAGTGTATGACATCAGCCATTCATGAAGTAAACCGGTGTCACTCAACTGATACACTATGACATGGGGTGTACTACATGTGTACTACATAAAATTTTGGATACATACCTGCACTCCAGTTTAAATGTCCGGATGACACAGGCGACAGTAAAACGGCTCAGGTTGGGCTGCACTCTCTGTCCAGTCTCTCACATTGTCAGCCCATGGTTGATGACATGATCTACTAAGGTTGCTCTGATTTCATTTGAAAGTTGTTGTCTTTTTTGGCCATGAACTCCTCTACCAGCTCTAACCCTACCTCTCACTCCGCCTCTCACTCTCCCTCCCCCTCACTCTCCCTCCCCCATCCCCTCCCCCCCTCCCCCTCTCCCCCTCCCCCTCTTTTACTGAGAGAAAGCACATGCTATCAGTATGTTTTGGCAAACTTTCTGGTCAGAACTGGAGCTCAACCAACTCCAGCCTTGGAGAAACTATGTATCTGTGTATGTGCGTAGTATTCTGTGTTACAGATCAGTATTGAAGGTGTACAACAAGCATCCTAGGGAGAGTGACAGTATGTTGTTCTGGACAAGCTGGCACCTGCTCCAGACCTAGAAGGTGACTACATGCCTAATTCCGGGGTGAAAGCGCAAACAAGTGATCTATGGAGACGTGCATCTGATTAACCGACAATGTGTGGAAATTTACTATAACTATCTATTTTCTCTTAGCCAATCAGAATCATTCAACCTGAAGTAATGACGTAGCTAGACCTTGAAAAGAGTATAACTGTTGAGAAATTGTATGTACGAAAATCTGGAAGAGGGAGAGCGTGGCCTAAGAACTTTTTTTGAGACTTGAAGCTGGCTTCATATGTCAAACATGTCCCCTCCTGGTCACCGTAAATTTCCAACAAGCGGAATGAGAAAATACTCGAATTCAAGCATTTACATGCTTATTTTTTTCCCTGTTGATCTAAGTATTTAAGTTCTCCCTCTGATGTGATAAGGTTCATGTCTTCCACCTTATGACCTGTGGCCATGCACTGAAATGTCATCGGCATTCTATAGAGAAAGTGAGCGACACATACATTATTGAAGCCAGAGGTGACAGATAGGTACATTATGAAATCCCTGAAAGGTTATAAAATCTTGAACACCATTAAATCTCTGGGTGGGTGTTGTTAGCATTACATGTATTAGAGAGCTTCTTAAACTGAGAGCCATAGGCACGGTAACTATTGTCACTCAGCTTCCTTTTGACAGCTAGCGAAAGGGGGTGAAAAGTCTCATTCTGGTTTTATGTGAAGATGGAGTTTTGAAATGCTATATGCATTTATGGATGCATACCTTGAGTCCAAGTGAGGGCACTGGCTGACCCCTGCTGTGTGTGTTATGGGCAAAATTAACACCCTTTACCGAAGTGCTGTTTGGCATTTCCCTTGACAAACCAGGGTGGATGTTTCCGTAAACTGTCTCTCAAATTGGGCGCATAAGTCATTAGCAATAAAGAGGAAGTGGAGAGCACTTAATGCTGCTGTAGCAACGGGGAGGCTATCACAAGAGCCTATTTCTTTTCCAGGAAGATATTTTTTTAAATTGTTTTGCTGAGCTCATCTGATCTGGTGATCAACAGTTATCAAGCATCTCATGTTTGCCCAAAGAAAAAATACTGGCCTGCCATACATTTTAATACCTCTTTTGATAGATTTATTAAGTGTTTTTTTTGTTCGGCTACTGTAAATTCTGATATTATAATACCAACGTTCTAACATCATCCTCACTGCATGTGTTTTCTATATCCAACTTGTGGCCAAGGTTTTCCGATGGAAGCCTGTTTCTGCCTCAGAGTGTTACTTGTGACTTTATATCTCACAAATGCTACATTATTTGTTATAATTGTGAGTTTACAGTCGTGTGAAAAAGTATTTGCCCCCCTTCCTGATTTCTTTTTTTTTTTTTTGCATGTTTGTCACACTTAAATGTTTCAGATCATCAAACAAATTTAAATATTAGTCAAAGATAACACAAGTAAACACAAAATGCAGTTTTTAAATGAAGGTTGTTATTATTAGGGAAAACAAAATCCAAACCTACATGGCCCTGTGTGAAAAAATTATTGCCCCGAAACCTAATAACTGGTTGGGCCACCCTTAGCAGCAACAACTGAAATCAAGCGTTTGCGATAACTTGCAATGAGTCTTTTACAGCGCTGTGGAGGAATTTTGGCCCAATCATCTTTGCAGAATTGTTGTAATTCAGCCACATTGGAGGGTTTTCGAGCATGAACTGCCTTTTTAAGGTCATGCCACAGCATCTCAATAGGATTCAGGTCAGGACTTTGACTAGGCCACTCCAAAGTCTTAATTTAGTTTTTCTTCAGCCATTCAGAGGTGGACTTGCTGGTGTGTTTTGGATCATTGTCCTGCTGCAGAACCCAAGTTCGCTTCAGCTTGAGGTCAGGAACAGATGGCTAGACATTCTCCTTCAGAATTTTTTGGTAGACAGCAGAATTCATTGTTCCATTTATCACAGCAAGTTTTCCAGGTCCTGAAGCAGTAAAACAGCCCCAGACCATCTACCATACTACTAGCACAATATTTTACTGTTGGCATGATGTTCTTTTTCTGAAATGCTGTTTTTTACGCAAGATGTAATGGGACACACACCCTCCAAAAAGTTAAACTTTTGTCTTGTCAGTCCACAGAGTATTTTCCCAAAACTCTTGGGGATCATCAAGATGTTTTCTGGCAAAAATGAGATGAGCCTTAATGTTCTTTTTGCTTAACCAGTGGTTTTCATCTTGGAACTCTGCCATGCAGGCCATTTTTGCCCAGTCTCTTTCTTGTGGTGGAGTCATGAACACTGAACTTAACTCAGGCAAGTGGGGCCTGAGGCCTGCAGTTCTTTGGATGCTGTTGTGGGGTCTTTTGTGACCTCTTGGATAAGTCGTCGCTGCGGTCTTGGGGTAATTTTGGTCGGCCTGCCACTCCTGGGAAGGTTCACCACTGTTCCTTGTTTCGCCATTTGTGGATAATGGCTCTTACTATGGTTCGCTGGAGTCCCAAAGCTTTAGAAATGGCTTTATAACCATTTCCAGAATGATAGATCTCAATTACTTTCTTTCTCATTTGTTCCTGAATTTTTTTGGATCTCGGCATGATGTCTAGCTTTTGAAGATCTTTTAGTCTACTTCACTTCTTCTTCTTCTTCTTCTTTTAACTGCCGGTTGACAAGTATTTGTTGTATTACCGCCAATACTGGAGTGTGGAACAAGAGTTGCAGCTTAGCTATAAAATTTTATTCTGTATTCTTTAAAAAAGAAAATGAAAAATGAAAAATCTTCACAGCACTTCTTTGTGAAACATTTTTATTTTCAAAGACAATTTCATTGGCCTCTACTTGAGCAATAAGCCTCTGCCTATCTTGATGATATTTCTGACAATGGATCAATATATGCTCTACTGTTTCTGGGCTACGCCTGAGGCACTGCTCACAGTTACCATCAACATGTTTGTTCATGAGAAATAAGGTACTATTAAGTTTGGCGTGTCCAATCCTCAGCCTGAACAATACCACTTCCTCATGTCTGGCTCTGACTGTAGCTGCAATCTTACTTTAGGCTGGAGATTAAAGTGATGTCTCCCAGAGGACCTATTATCCCAGACATACTGCCATTTTTCATAAGTTCTTGATTTAATAATGCTCTTGACCTCTGCTTTGCTGTATTTTATGTCAACATCAATGTTGTCTTTACCTGCTGCTTTTCTGGCATATGTGTCAGCCAACTCATTCCCCTCCACCCCTATGTGGGCTGGAACCCATAAGAAAGAATTTTAAACCTGCCTTTTGTAATCCATTTGCCAACTGTAAAATATCAAGAAGAATGTCTTTCCTGGACCCTGAGTAGGAATTCTGGATACTTAAAAGAGCAGCACTTAGAGTCAGATGCTATGACTGCTTGTCAGTTACCCCCATTGCTTTCTACCCATAATAGAGCAAACCAGATGGCTACAAGCTCTGCCGTATATACAGCCAAATCATAATTTAGTCTCTTAACTACAGCCAGCCCCAGTTCAGGCACTACACACGCCACTCCCACCCTTTTACCAGTTCTTTTAGAAGCATCTGTATGTGAATATGATCATGCCCTGGCTGTAGTGCTCTGCTATATATCTACTAACTTTCCATTTGTCCACTTCACATTCCTGCTTTTCTTCAAACAGCCCTAGATCCACTTTTAATTCCTCAAAAGTCCAAGACGGAACTGTAGGGTATGCCAATGTGGGGCAGATATTAAGGTCACTTAACCCCATGTTCACAACTTTTTGTTTGATAGTCCATCCAAAGCTTTTTCCTCCCTCATTCAATCGCTCTTGACAATTTCTTAGGACTGCCTGTGCAATGTGACTATCATTGTCCCATAAGATTAGCCCAATACACCATGGCAAGCTGATATCTTCTGAAATACAAGGGCATTTCCCCCACCTCAACTTGGTTGGCTGTCACTGGAGAGGATTTGACCGCTCCAATACAAATTCTTAGGGCTTGGTTGTGCATTACATCAAGTTTATGTAATAATGACTTGGAGGCTGACCCATAGGCTACACACCCATAATCAAACACTAACCTCATTAGACTAGTGTAAATTGTTCTCAGTGCTGACCCAGACGCACCCCACTCAACCCCACACAAGCACCTTATTATATTTAAAATTGTCTTACACTTATCCACCATCTTCTGAATATGGAAGGCCCAGGTCAACTTCTTATCAAACCATACACCCAAGTACTTAAAAACCTCAACTCTTTCCAGCTCTCTACCTGACAGGTGAATTTTAAATTCAGGTCTTGTGCTCCCCTAGAAAAGAACATAACTTTTGTTTTCTCCACTGAAATCCTAAATCCGCAATGTACTGCCCATTTCTGGACTTCATTTACTGCATTCTGCATTTTCTTTACAATGAAGTCCAAATTCTTCCCCTTCTTCCACATGGCTCCATCATCAGCAAACAAAGCTACTCCATCAGGCCCCTGCACATTTTTAACGATCTGATCTATCATTATATCAAAGAATATAGGGCTAGCAATGCTCCCCTGAGTAGTACCATTCTCAGCTATATAGTTGGCACTTACTTCCCCATTTATTTTAACCCTTAGACTTCTTTCAGGCAAAAAGGCTTTTATCCACTGGAACATTCTGCCCCCAATCCCCATTTGCTGCAACCTGATTAACAGGCCATTCGTCCACATCATATTGTATAACATCCTCCAAGCATACTACAGGGTCCATTGTACCTCTACCTCTTCTAAAGCCACTCTGGTAGCTTTGAAGAAGCCCCTTAGATTACACCCAGTAATTCAACCTATCATTTAACATTTTCTCCACAGTCTTTCCCACCTGAGAAATATGGTTATTGGCCTATATCTAATGGATTGTGAGGATCTTTAGCAGGTTTCCTAATTGGCACAATTGTGGACTCTTTCCATTCCCTAGGAATCACTCCCTCCCTCCATATCTTATTAAACAGCAGAAACAGCTTATCTTTCCCTTTATCACTCAAGTTATCCAACATAACATAACAGATTGAGTTCCTCCCTGGAGCAGACTTTCTTAACTTTCTCAGGGCGATATTTAGCTCCATTCTAGTGAAAAATGCATTAGGTCTGCCTCGTTCCTCATTCACACTTTCATCTACATTAGGATATCTTAAAATTGTCTATTCCCTTCCTTTCTTTTCTTCCAAACTCAGGTTATCAAAACTATGCACTCTAGCTAATGTTTTAGCAATAACTCCTGCTTTATCTGTACTTGTAACCACAATATCCTCTCCATCTATGAACATGGGGTAACCATAGTTTCTATCTATTCCTTTCATTTTCTTAATCATACCCCCAATCCTCTCTATAGGGGTAGTATGACCCACAGAGTCACAAAACCTCCTCCAGTATTCTTTTTTTGCCTTCCTAACAGCTCTTCTCACCAGAGCTTGTTTCCTGAACGTTCTATTCCTTTCTTTAACTGCATCCTGAAACTCTTTTGACCACCAAGGTACTATCCTATTTGAAGGCCTGGGCTCTGACTTTGGAATAGCCGCCGCCCCTGCTGCAGCCACTATACTTGAGCTAATTTCCCTGCTCTTCAGCACTCATACTTTCATCAGCAAATGACAACCACTCATCACTGAATTATATAAACTTCTCCCAATCAGCTTTTTCTGATATCTGTCTCCCTCCTCTCATTTCACCATCTTTTTGCAACTCCACCCCTACCTGAACCCTAATGGGGTAGTGATCACTCCCAATTGTTGTATCCTCAATGACTTCCCACCCACACTTATCAGCTACATTCCTAGATACTATGGTCAAATCTATTGCTGACTCTGTTCCTCTAGAAACATCTACCCTAGTGGCAGACATCTACTTCACTTTGTCAGACAGGTCCTATTTTGATTTAAAGTAATTTCTTGATTGAGAACAGGTGTGGCAGGCCTGGGTGTGGCTAGAGAAATTGAACTCAGGTGTGATAAACCACAGTTAAGGTTTAACAGGTGGGGCAAACACTTTTTAACACAGGGCTATGTAGGTTTGGATTTTGTTTTCCATTAATAATAACAACCTTCATTTTAAAAACTGCATTTTGTGTTTACTTGTGTTATCTTTGACTAATATTAAATTTTTTTGATGATCTGAAACATTTAAGTGTGACAAACATGCAAAAAAATAAGAAATCAGGAAGGGGGCAAACACTTTTTCACACCACTGTATATCTCAAACTGTAACTATATACACTCACCTAAAGGATTATTAGGAACACCTGTTCAATTTCTCATTAATGCAATTATCTAATCAACCAATCACATGGCAGTTGCTTCAATGCATTTAGGGGTGTGGTTCTGGTCAAGACAATCTCCTGAACTCCAAACTGAATGTCAGAATGGGAAAGAAAGGTGATTTAAGCAATTTTGAGCGTGGCATGGTTGTTGGTGCCAGACGTGCCGGTCTGAGTATTTCCCAATCTGCTCAGTTACTGGGATTTTCACGCACAACCATTTCTAGAGTTTACAAAGAATGGTGTGAAAAGGGAAAAACATCCAGTATGCGGCAGTCCTGTGGGCGAAAATGCCTTGTTGATGCTAGAGGTCAGAGGAGAATGGGCCGACTGATTCAATCTGATAGAAGAGCAACTGAAATAACCACTCGTTACAACCGAGGTATGCAGCAAAGCATTTGTGAAGCCACAACACGCACAACCTTGAGGCGGATGGGCTACAACAGCAGAAGACCCCACCGGGTACCACTCATCTCCACTACAAATAGGAAAAAGAGGCTACAATTTGCACAAGCTCACCAAAATTGGACAGTTGAAGACTGGAAAAATGTTGCCTGGTCTGATGAGTCTCGATTTCTGTTGAGACATTCAGATGGTAGAGTCAGAATTTGGCGTAAACAGAATGAGAACATGGATCCATCATGCCTTGTTACCACTGTGCAGGCTGGTGGTGGTGGTGTAATGGTGTGGGGGATGTTTTCTTGGCACACTTTAGGGCCGTTAGTGCCAATTGGGCATCGTTTAAATGCTACGGCCTACCTGAGCATTGTTTCTGACTATGTCCATCCCTTTATGACCACCATGTACCCATCCTCTGATGGCTACTTCCAGCAGGATAATGCACCATGTCACAAAGCTTGAATCATTTCAAATTGGTTTCTTGAACATGACAATGAGTTCAGTGTACTAAAATGGCCCCCACAGTCACCAGATCTCAACCCAATAGAGCATCTTTGGGATGTGGTGGAACGGGAGCTTCGTGCCCTGGATGTGCATCCCACAAATCTCCATCAACTGCAAGATGCTATCCTATCAATAAGGGCCAACATTTCTAAAGAATGCTTTCAGCACCTTGTTGAATCAATGCCACGTAGAATTAAGGCAGTTCTGAAGGCGAAAGGGGGTCAAACACAGTATTAGTATGGTGTTCCTAATAATCCTTTAAGTGAGTGTATATCTCACAAATGCAGCTCACAACTGTGTTTTTATAACTTAGAGTGTTTTTTCCCCTATCACAATTAACTACTTTATTTATTTATTTATTACTCTGCAGGAACAGGCTTCCACACAACTTCATGTATTTTCATCATTGTAATTGAGGGGGTCTGTGTTGCTGTGCAGATACAATCTGGCAAAATTCTAATAGGTGGTCTTGGAAAAATTCAAGCATCATTCCACATTGTTTTCCCCTGGCAATTAAGAGCGGAGTATGAAGTAGGTGCTCCCTGCAAGTCAAGTCAAGTCACCTTTATTTATATAGCACTATATACGAGACTCAGTTCAGTTCCATTATAAAAGTTATCAATTATTAAATTAATTTAATCTATAAAGGAGTTCTGCAAAATCAGTTCAGTTCTCATCACATAGTGTCAGTACAGTCTAATCAATAATATTGTTGAATATTACGTGTCCCTAACTAACCCAAACTCCATGAGGTTAAAGAATGAAGAAAAAAAACCTTGGGAGAAACCAGGTTCAGTCTGAGGACCAGTTCTCTTCTGGCCAACGAACCAGGGGGTTGGTGCATTTGCATGTTTGGTGTCAACAGAAGCTTTATGAGAGCACACCGCATGAATCAACATAATTAGTGCAGCTACTGCCTGCTTTTGATATGAAAAATAAAGAAATAGCCTCACTATCCACCCTCCCCCTCCCTCTATCACTCTAACATACTTTGTTTGTCTCTGTCTGCTATGGATGACAGGTGGGCAGTAGTGTTGTTGTTTCTATTGCAGCTGCATATCCAGTGGAGGCACAGGTGTCTGTCCATAATACTGCTCATCCTGGCCTCACAGCAGACAAATCTGTCAAGGACTTTTCAGTCAAACAGAGGATGCTGCAGAGCTTATTATTTCGGTTCGCCATATTCAGCACCTACATTTAGATGCTCCAAATTTAAAGTGAATAATTCATTTATTGACTGTTTTATATTTTCAAACAATACAAAAATACTATTCACTATTTTGTTAAAACAAGGACATATGTCTGGTTTTGTCATAAATAATAGATATATTATATATATCGGATGTATATTCGGTGTTAATACATGTAAAAGTATAAAGTCACCATTCACTATTCTTAATTTTTATGGAACATTTCAGTATTAATTATAAATTATTTATCCATTCTTATGCGGGACAACCTGCCACTCACATGATATCTACCAATAGCAAACCACAAAAGCACGAATCAATTCCCATGGAGAAAATCAAGTCCTGTATTACATTTTTTTCTTATTCAAGAAGCTGTTCAACTTGTATATATATCATAATAGGGAAGAAAAGACTAATGCAACTTAGAAGTCTTTACAGTTTTTCTGAATTGCTAAAACACTAAACCCCATTCTCTGAACCAAATTCTCAATAGCCTAAACTAATTTGTCAAATAAATCACTCTTCTCTATAAAATCAGGCAGTTTAGATACCATTTGCAAATCTCATGCACTCTTTTTGCAAAACTCTAAACACTCTAATTGCACTGTGATGCACTTGTGTTGCAAATAACTAAACACAGGCAGGCAAAAGTTAAACAACTAAAACACAGTTGCCATCGTTTACACACAACGACTCAAAATTTTCACACATATTTCTAATGATGTGACCAAACCAACTGTACATAATACAAGTCAGTTCAGAGTGCCAAAATTTACTCAAAATGTTGCACTGAATGTTGATACCAACAATGGATGGAAACAATACAAGAGGTAGAGGAGGAAGAGTATGTGTAAAAGGTAGAGGGAGAGGAAGAGGATGAGGATGAGGAAGAGCAAGGAGTGGACAGTGTTGTCAAGGCTGGATCTGGGACACCAGAGGGTGTTTGCCTTTACCTGGCAAGAGATGACATTGCCTGATGTGGACAAAGTCCTCAGGCCGGACCCAACATGAAGACATGATGCTGAGGCAGAATGAATCTCTCACTGACTTTGATTTTGCAGTTGCACCACTCTTTTGAGTGTACTGTAACATGCTTTTCATTTAGAGTTTTTTAACCTTTTTGGTTTTGCAGTTGACTATTATATTTTTACAGTATGCAGATTCAGTAGCAAAACATTTTAGAATGGTATTCCATTTACACGCCACGAGAATGCATGTGTGAACCGTTAAATATGTATATGTCTTGCTTCCTAGTCCTATAAATTGTTTTCTAATCAAATAGCCTAATTAGATTGGAAAATGTATCTCCTTTGATAGATGTGACAACTTGAACTAATGTCATTGTTGTCTGTAACAAGGTTAGTTTTTATGGGAAGAAGGAGGCGGGAACCAGCGAATGTTTCAAACACTTTAATCATATAAAAATAATAAAATAAATAATAAAAAAACAAAATGAAAGTAAAAACGGCAGCCCCTCACGGACGACTGCCATGGACACACATAATAAAACAAATGAAACACAAATGTAAAATAGTCCAGGCCTGGTCCTCTCTCATCTTGCACTGTCTTCGCTCTTTTTATTCATCCAGATCTCCTTCTATGAGATCTCCTTCTCCTTTAGATCTCCTTCTCCTTCATCCGCTCTCACGGCTCTCGGCCTCATCCGGCCTCATCCTGCTTGCCACACTGTCAAATTTTATTTGGTGAATTGAGCATTTTTTATCAAAATGTAGGATTCTTGATTTAATTATTCAATGATTCACTGATTCAAAGGCTGTCATTCTTTTTGTTCACGAATGAATGTTTTTTTGAACGAATCAGCTGAATTAATGAGTCAGTGATTCTCTTATAATCTGCTGTTGGATATCAGTGTTCTTGGAATACTGCTCAACCAGATTCGATGACCATAAGTAGGGAAAACGGGGGAAAAGAAGGGGAAGAAAGAAGGGGAAAAGAAAAACAACAACAACAAAAAGGAAGAATGGGAAAAGGAAGAAGTGTAAGAGTGAGAAATTTTGGAGAGGCTAGAGTAAGGGTAATATTGAGAAGGAAATTAACAGTGGTATAAAGAGGTATAAAGAGATAAGGGGAAAAATAGATGGTATAGGTAGAGGAGATGGAGCAAGAAAAGTTGAAGATTTAGGAGAAGCCAGAAGAGCTGAGGATGTAGGATCAGGAGTAAAGGGAAAAGAGATGGTTGAGTGGAAGGCAATTATATTAGTGGAAAGAGCAAGAGAAGAAAATATAAGAAGACATGGACAGAAGGGAAGGGAAGAGCAAGGTGTAAGAGGAGGGAGGAGAGGTACAAGAATAGGGTACAGACGGGGTTTCAAATGAAATCAGAGCCACCCTAATTGACCATGTCATATGGTGTTTCCTTGAGGGAAGCTGGACAGAGAGTTTAGCCCAATATAAACATTGTGCCACAGTCAATGTCCCTGGACAACAAGTGCTGCAATCCACTGGTGTTGTGGCACACAACGCTGCCTTGGGGCTGCACAACACATTTTTTAAACTCCCTCAATGAAATTAATTTTCAGCAGGTTGATCAGGAGCAAATTGAGCGAAATTGTGTAGTTGTTTAGGACAATTTCTAATTTCACCATTCAGCACTGGTGCAAGAATGGTTTGAGCATTATTCACATTTCAGGATGGTGTTCCTTCCAGCATATTCTCCTCTTGGGGATGGAAAGTATATGATCACAACCCTTACAACCAAGTAAGTCTTCTTTAACCGATGGAAGAGGCCTGTGGAGAAGTGTGGAGACTCATGAATATATGCTGAATTGAAAAGTTGCTTTGATTTTACGTCACTGGCTAGTGCGGTGGACGTAAATCTGAAGAGCATGAACTGGGCACAGTAAGTGAAGTTTCTCCTGGTCTGGCATAGTGAATGGCGGAGGACAGAAGGCCTCAATAATGACCGGATGCACGGTTGAAAAAGGAACTTTAGAAAGATGCTGACCGGTGCTGATCAGAGGGTCTTTCCCCACTGAAACTCTGTCAATCAGAGCGTGGCAGCCAAAATGGCAGTCACAACTACTCTGAGAGTACCAGTATGCCTGCTGACAACTTTTCCTGCAGAAACTCCAGCACTGAAACGTGCCACAAGGGCATAAATTATTTTAGTGGAGGGAACACTTTTACTCAAAATAGTCTCTACTACATCTGCTGGATGCTCAGCATCTCTTAGCTGGGCCCCATCAGGGGCCAAACATGAAGGTTCCAAAGCTTGGCCTGGGATGTAATATTGTCACCTGCGTCTGAGGCAGAAGGTCTCTCCTGATCACAATCGCTCAAGGCGAGCCGTCGAGGAGGGATATTAGGTCTGAGAACCAAACTCTGTTCGCCCAATGAGGCGCTATAGGCAAGACCCTTGTTGACGGACCTTAGCCAGGACTCCCAGGAGCAGAGTGATCGGTGGAAATGCATAAAGATACATTCTGGGCCATGCAAGGGCCATGGCGCCCAGACCCAGGGGGGCTGGAGGAGTCAGTGAGAAGTAAAGAGGTCCACCTCTGGTTTGTAAAATCTTTAGCAGATCTGACTGACTATGTCTGGGTGGAGCTTTCAATCGCTGAGTGTCACCTCCTGTCTGGACAGTAATTCTGCTCCCACATTCATGCGTCCAGGAATGTGAATTGCCCTGAGGTACAGGAACAGCCCAAAGCAGAACCTGCTGTGCTAGTTTGTTCAAATGGCATTAACACAGGCCACCTTGACAATTTATGTAAGCTACAACCACAGTGTTGTCCACCCGCACAAGGACATAGTAGCCCCTTAACTGTCGGAGGAAGTACTTCAAGGCCAGATATACAGCCAACAATTTGAGGCAATTGATGTGCCAATCAAGATGACAGCCTCTCCAGATCCCTTGTGCTGGACGGCCATCTAAGACCGCACCCCAGCCCGTCTGGGAAGCATCTGTTGTTAGCATCTTGCAACGACAACACGCACCTAGAGTGGGACCCAAGGTGAAGAACATTTTAGATGTTTGAGCGCAGCAAGCCGGTCCCCAGTCTCTTCGAGAGGGAGCACAACTCGTCACGCTTTGTTTCTGAACTCCTCTCTTCAGAGGGGCTGCATCTAGTTGGGGCTGGGTGGCCGACAGCCCTGACCCTTTAGCACCATGGGGGAGGAACTTATCAAATTCTTCCTCGTGTCTTTTAGCCTCCCAGAACCTACTGACTACCGCCTTCACAGAATTGCCAAATAGGCCGCAAGGCGACACAGGGACATCATGTAGAATACTTTATCCTTCTCCTTGATGCCAATAAGGTTGAGCCACAGATGGCATGGGCCATTTGCTTGGTCATGCGAAGAGAAAAATCTGTGGCTCGCCGCAGCTCAGACAACACCTCATCACTAACGTTTCCCCTACTCGTGCTCAGTTCTTTTATCAGGTTAGCCTGGTACTGCTGCCTGAAACGCTTTCCTCACCACTGTGGATGTCACCCTGCACAGCTTAAAGGGGAGCGTTGGCTTCTTTAAAGATGATGCGCTGCCAGGGGAGAGACAGCCCGCAAGCATCTCTTGTCGATAGTTCAATGAACCGATGTTGCAGGCACAAAGACGTGGGATGAGTAAGGCTTAATCCATGATTTCGACAGTTCATCATGAAGATCTTAATAAGGGGATGGGACCGTCACTCTGGTAGGCTGTACAGTCATGTGATACAAAACTCATATGGATCATCCTCTGAGATGGGCCGTGAGCAGGGCGGCACACATCTCTTGATGGATTCTCTCGACATCACTCTTTTCATTTTCAAGAGAAAGAGAACAGGCTTTACTCCTGCCTGACAAAACTAACTCTTAACACAGGGATAGTTTGAGAGAGCGGTAGCACACACAACACCTACAACAGAAGCACCTAACAATGATACAGGATTTAACATGAATAGGAATGAATAGGAGGATATTCCATAACTCTCCAGTGTCAACAGAACATGTAAAATTGGATATATTTACTCAGTGAGGACAAAGAGCACTCCAGTGGTTTTATGTTGTGTGCTCTTCTTTTTGCATTCATTGTAGAGTGAACAGGAGAAGATTGTTTGTTTCTCTTGTCCTGTGAAATCAGATCTCAGTGATTGCGTCCATACAAAATGGAAAGACAAGACATTGTCAGATTGTTTTTTCCTCTCAAGCTGAGATTTGTTTCTATGGGAATGTATGGGAAAAGTATGTATGAGCTATATAATGTGTAACTATATGCATCAATTCAATCTCTGCTTTTAGCCAGTAGATGTGAACACTAAGTACTTGAGCAGATATATATATGTGTTTATGTATTAGTATGAGTGGAGAAAGAAAATCTTTTCTGCTTGATCAGTCTGTCTCTCTTTTTTTATACATTTCAATATTTTGTTTCAAAAATAATTTGATTACTGATTTGATGTGATTCCATAAATTGCAATAAACTGTAATCAAATAAAAATAAGTTGTGTTTGGCTTTTTTTGTGGCCAAACTAGTCTAGCTCACTATGTCATTGTTTGAATATTTATAACACAAATTCCCTCCAGCTTCCTTCTGTATATTGTCAGTGGGATTGGTCACATTCTTCACTTCAATCTACTACAAATAAAAGTTATTTGGAATTTATTTTAAAATATATATTTTTTTATAATTTATTATTTTTGACTTTGAACAACAATACTTGTTCAATGAAGAGATCTGTGATTAAGAAATGCTTACACACGGTAACACTTTACAATAAGGTCTCTCTTGTTAACATTAGTGAAAATTTTTAACATTAATGTTATAACACAAACTAACAATGAGCAATGCATTTGTTACATTATTTATTAATCTTTGTTAATGTTAGTTAATAAAATACAGTCAATCATTGTTTGTTCATGTTAGTTCACAGTGCATTAACTAATGTTAACAAAAACAACTTTTGATTTTAATAATGTCAAGTCAAGTCACCTTTATTTATATAGCGCTTTTTTTTATAATGGAAGATAAATAGTTTTGGCTGTACAGCAGCTCTAGAAAAGTTATTGTCCAGCTAAAGTAAGTTCCCTTTCAGTCGGTCACGTTCGACGTACGTCAAAAGTGAACCGACGATTTGGGATATCGCATGAGAGCCCTATCACCTTCGAGCCAATGAACATTGGTGTGTGAGATTTGCATGTCACGCTCTGCAGCGCAGGTATAAATATGAAAGTGCATGCAACACACCTCTGTCTTTCGTTTCGGAGCTGAGCAGAGTGTTGCTGTGTCTCTAAGAGTGTGACTCCAGTGAAGCCAGTGAAGAGGGAGAAGAGGTTCTTTGTGTTGACAAGAAGGCACTACAGCGGTGGCCGCGTGTCTCTTCAGCTATTCAGGAGATTACCGGTGTGAGAGCGTGCTGTCAGGCTGCAATACCCCCTACAGCAGCGCCGCGGCTGTTCCCTTGTGTGCTTCAGCACATTCTAAAAGAGCTTTTTCCCATTCCTAAAAGAGTATACGGGCGGACACTGCGTCTTTTTCAAAATGTCATTCCGCCCGTGCGTTTCTGGATGCGGTCGTTTTCTGACGCTGGCTGATGGTCATAATCGCTGCATCACGTGTTTGGCCGTTCAGCACGCTGAAGCAGCTTTTGTGGATAGCTCATGTTCTGTGGGAACATGACTATCACAGTGTTGCGGTCCAGGCTTGCCTACCTCGGTCTGCGAGGCCAAGCACCTACCCTTATGTCCCGATCTAGTGCTCCCTCTGGTGGAAACCAGGCGAGTGCTACTTCAGCGAATAGGCTGGGGAACCTGAGGATTACGTTTAGGGCTTCCCCGCCGAGACAACCTCCGTGGGCCCCTATTCCCTCTGTTGAGCGACCATTCATCTCTTTTGGTGCACCTGCCGATAATCAGATGTCGATCACGGCATCGGAAGATGAGCTGTCATCGGGAGATGACGACTCCTCTGAGTTGCTTCCCTCAGGGAGAGTAGCGCTGCCCGAGCCAGATCCCGAATTGACAACTACGCTATCCTGAGCCCTCTCGGTTGGACGATTGGTTTCTCGGGGCCATTTTTCCAAGAGCTGCATGAAGAGGTAACCCGGTCGTGGAAAACCCCCGTTTTTCACATGGAATTATGGTTCCTCTTCCACCTTCACCACCCTGGATGGCCAAGGGGTACGCGGGTATCTCTCTGATTGAGCGTCGTCGCAATGCAGCTGTGTCCAACGACCACCAATTGGAGGGGTAATCCATGGCACCCATCAAAGGCCTGTAAGTTCTTGTCCAACCTAATGGACAAGGCTTACAGAGCCTGTGGACAGGCCACCTCCGCTCTCCATGCCATGGCTTTGCTGCAGGTCTATCAGGCCAAGGCACTCATGGACGAGCTGCACACTGCCATTGACCTCACCCTCTGGGCGACTAAGGTAACAGCGTACTCGGTTGGTCAGGCGATGGCCACGCTTGTGGTCCAGGAGCGTCACCTATGGCTCAACCTGGCTGACATTAGGGGGCCTATTCGGCGAAGCAGTCGGGAGCTTCGTCCAACAGTTCTCGGCCGCACAGAAGCAGACAGAAGCGATCCGGCACATCCTGCCCCGGCGGTCTGCTGCTGCCTCCACCCAGCTGCTGGTCGCTGCTCCTCCACCCGCCTGCTTCGTCCTCCACCCCTGCCAAGTCTGCAAAGCAACAGCCTCCACCCAGCAGACAGCAGCCACCAGGTGGAAAGTGATAAGCAGCCCTGAGATGGGCGACCTGAAGAATCGGGAGCAGTTTCCTATTCCTCAGGGTCCCAAGAGGGCGCGTCTGGCGGTGTGCCACCCTCAACCCCCTCTCATATCGCTAGTTGGCAGCGTTGTGTTTGTGGAGGCTGCACTAAACACGCCGTTTCACACACTTACTGCCTCACTGTGGAACCAGGGTGCTCCCAGCATTCAGACCTCACTTCGGGCTGCACTGCCGTCTGAGTCAGGTCCCTGTGTTCCACCTCGCTGCCCCACTGGGGGTGCATCTGTTGTGTCGTTGGTCCAGTGTATATCTACATGGCTTAACAGCAGGGAAGAGTGTATTTCTTTTTTTTATTTTTTATAAATTTTTATCATTTTGGAAAGTCACGTCTCTGTCTTCAACACAATCCGAACCAGCAGGGTCCTTCATATTATTGTAAATCCTTTTGGTTTAATTTAATTTTGGGGTATTTCTATTTTAGGTGGAGAAATAACCTAGGTGGAGTAATCAGATTTCTTCAATATTTTTAGCCAAAGGTTACACTAGGAAGACTTTTCCAGAGTTTAGGTGCTAAATAGGAAAATGATCCGCCACCAGCAGTTGATTTTATCAACTGATAATCAGTTTGATTACAGTTATTGATACTGGTTCTAGTAAGAACTCTAGCTGCTGCGTTTTGGACCAGCTGGAGTCTATTTATTAAGCGTGCAGGGCAACCACCCAGTAGAGAATTACAAAAATCCAATAATCTAGCCTTGAGGTCATGAACGCATGAACTATCTGTTCTGCATTTTGCATTGAGAGCATATGTCGTAATTTAGATATATTTTTAAGATGGAAGAATGTGGTTTTGCAGATGCTAGAAACGAGGCTTTCAAGTGAAAGATTGGTATCAAAGAGCAAACCCAGGTTCCTAACTGTCGACGAAGACCTAACAGAGCTGCCATCAAGTGCTAGACAGTATTCTAGGTTACTATGTGCTGAGGTTTTTGGTCCAGTAATTAGAATCTAAAGAATTTTTTTTTATTACTAGTCATCCAATTTTTTTATATCAGCTATGCATTCCGTTAATTTTGTGAATTGTTAAGTTTTGTCAGGGTCGCAAAGAAATATAGAGCTGAGTATCATCAGCATATCAGTGAAAACTAACGTCATACTTCCTAATGATATCTCCCAAGGGTAGCATGTACAGGGTGAAAAGCAACAGTCCTAGTACTGAGCCTTGCGGTACTCCATACTGAACTGTGATCTATATAACATTTACTGCTACAAACTTATAACTGTCAGATAAGTATGATTTGAACCATGCCAATCTAATTCCACTAATGGCAACATCATTTTTCAAGTCTATTCAAAAGAATGCTGTGGTCGATAGTATCAAATGCAGCACTAAGATCCAGTAAGACTAATAGAGAGATACAACCATGGTCGGATGATAAGAGAAAATCATTTGTAACTCTGAGAGCAGTCTCAGTACTACGATACAGTCTAAATTCTGATTGTAAATCATTGCAGATACCATTTATTTCTATAAAGGAACATAGTTGTGAGGATACTGCCTTTTCTAGTATCTTTGACAGAAAAGGAAAATGAAGGCAAATGACAGCAAATGACTCGTCCAGCATTCATTTGAATGGGCCGTAACTATCAACTTTGCAGTGGATATTAATATCCAAACAATAGTGAAAACACAATTTAATAGCCAGGTAACATAGATCAGCAGTTTAAGACATTAACTTCGTAAGCACATAACACAAGAACACTTATCTTTTAATACAAACAAAATGTTAGTGATTACTCTAACTCATAAAACTAATATCTAACACAAACACGCGCACACATAAATTCACACGAGTTGCAGAAAGAAGGAAAGTGAGGAAAGAATGAGTTTTAAAAGAGTGAAATGATGAAATCCTATGTTTCTAGCAATATGCATTTATAACACATGACCTGAACGAACCATCAATCATTAATTTAACTCTCCTATCATTTCTTGCGTTTGTGTCTCGTATCTTCTTTGAATGGGGATTCCCTTTTCGGTCCTGGCTGGAGAGGGGTTTCCCAGGTTCTTTGATTCGCTAAAGGTCTTGTCGTGTCTTTGATCGACGTCTTGGGAAGCCAATCACGTGATGTGTTGGCGGATGGATGGAAAGTCTCGTGGATGAGGTTTGAAGTTAAAGCGGGCTTTGCTGTAGAATCGTTGATCGAAACTTTGCGGCAAAGCTTAACTTAGAACACAAGACTCAACGGAAAGAAAAGAAAATAACGAGAGTATTTAGATGGCTTGAATGAAATTGTTAACCTATTTTCTCTGATCTTGGTCTGCCTCTGTCCGGGCTACTCATTGTCTTCTAACTCTGTCTAACCATTCAATAGTTATAACAATTACATGAATTGTGAGTGAGTTTAAGCATACTGGTCACGTGTATTGGTTATAGACATGATATAGAATTATGCAGTGGAATGATGTTTGAATGTAAGTCCAGCTGTCATCCTTTTTGAATGATTCGATGCAGTTTATATGTAAAAACAGTCTCTGTGGGTTTCCTTGTGGATTTCAACCCTGTGTCACTCAGATTTAATTTAAAGGTCGTTGAGAAGAAGGGGATCTGTTTTGGCTCTTTGTCTTGGGGATCAAACAACCTCTGCCGTTATCTTGGTGTGGCCCAAAGTTTGCAAGGTACTTAGCTTGGGGATTTTGTTAGTTGGTGCAGACAGAATGGAGCCCACTTCTTTTACGGCCATAGATTGTTGGAGTGTTGAGTTGGGTTTTGTTTGGAATTATGTTTGAACAAATCATCTGGAAGATTCATTTGTGTCTGGTGCGCCCTCAAATCATACACCAGCTTAAAAGTTTTCGGTACGTATCCTAATGACAAAGATGAATTAATGATCTGGAAGCATCTCTTTCAGTAGCCTAGTTGGTGTAGGGTCTAGCATACATTATTTAATGAGTTTAGACAATTCTTCCTCTCCTATAGCAGTGAATGAATGGAAGTTTTCCTCAGGGACACTACAATGCACTGTCTGATGTGATATTGTAGTAGACGTTTGCATAGTTATAATTTTCTCTCTAATATTAACAATCTTGCAAGTAAAGAAGTTCATAAAGTCCTTACTGCTGTGCTGTTTGGAAACAGAAGCTGAAGCTTTATTTATTGTTAATTTAGCCACTGTATCAAATAAATACCTAGGATTGTGTTTGTTTTCTTCTAAGAGAGTCAAAAAATAAGCAGATCTAGCAGTTTTAAGGCCTTTCTGTACACAATCGTGCTCTCTTTCCAAGAAATTAGAAAAACCTCTAATTTTGTTTTCTTCCAGCTAGACGGCATTTTTCTGGCACGTGTGTGCTCATTGTACCACAGCGTTGGAATATTTTATTTTATCTTCTTTAAGTGCAAAGGAGCAACTGTGTTTAATGTGCTAGAAAAGAGAGAGTCAAAAGTTTATGCTGCAACATCAAATTCTTCTAAACTATCTGGGGTGCTGTGGAGATTAAACTGATCGGGAAGATTATTTATAAAGCAATCTTTAGTGGTAGGAATGATAGTTCTACCATATTTGTAACAAGGAGACAGCTTTGCAGCCTTCGCTAAGTGAAGTATACACCAGACTAGATAATGATCTGAGATGTCATCGCTCTGCTTCAGAATTTCAACAGCATCAATATTAATTCCATGTGACAATATTAAATCTAAAGTATGATTACGACAATGATTGGGTCCTGACACATTTTGCTTAACTCCAATATAGTTTAGAATGTCTCTAAATGCCAATCCCAATGTGTCTTTTTCATTATCTACATGGATATCATCTGTCACCTTCAGCACTAGATTACCCAGAATCCTTCCTGGTCCACCACCTGCACGCATTCTTCAATCACCACCAGCTGTCTTCAATCACCTCATCACACCAGCACCAGATATACACTCACCTAAAGGATTATTAGGAACACCTGTTCAATTTCTCATTAATGCAATTATCTAATCAACCAATCACATGGCAGTTGCTTCAATGCATTTAGGGGTGTGGTCCTGGTCAAGACAATCTCCTGAACTCCAAACTGAATGTCAGAATGGGAAAGAAAGGTGATTTAAGCAATTTTTAACGTGGCATGGTTGTTGGTGTCAGACGGGCCGGTCTGAGTATTTCCCAATCTGCTCAGTTACTGGGATTTTCACGCACAACCATTTCTAGAGTTTACAAAGAATGGTGTGAAAAGGGAAAAATATCCAGTATGCGGCAGTCCTATGGGCGAAAATGCCTTGTTGATGCTAGAGGTCAGAGGAGAATGGGCCGACTGATTCAAGCTGATAGAAGAGCAACTTTGACTGAAATAACCACTCGTTACAACCGAGGTATGCAGCAAAGCATTTGTGAAGCCACAACACGCACAATCTTGAGGCGGATGGGCTACAACAGCAGAAGACCCCACCGGGTACCACTCATCTCCACTACAAATAGGAAAAAGAGGCTACAATTTGCACGAGCTCACCAAAATTGGACAGTTGAAGACTGGAAAAATGTTGCCTGGTCTGATGAGTCTCGATTTCTGTTGAGACATTCAGATGGTAGAGTCAGAATTTGGCGTAAACAGAATGAGAACATGGATCCATCATGCCTTGTTACCACTGTGCAGGCTGGTGGTGGTGGTGTAATGGTGTGGGGGATGTTTTCTTGGCACATTTTAGGCCCCTTAGTGCCAATTGGGCATCGTTTAAATGCCACGGCCTACCTGAGCATTGTTTCTGACCATGTCCATCCCTTTATGAACACCATGTACCCATCCTCTGATAGCTACTTCCAGCAGAATAATGCACCATGTCACAAAGCTCGAATCATTTCAAATTGTTTTTTTGAACATGACAATGAGTTCACTGTACTAAAATGGCCCCCACAGTCACCAGATCTCAACCCAATAGAGCATCTTTGGGATGGTGGTGGAACGGGAGCTTCGTGCCCTGGATGTGCATCCCACAAATCTCCATCAACTGCAAGATGCTATCCTATCAATATGGGCCAACATTTCTAAAGAATGCTTTCAGCACCTTGTTGAATCAATGCCACGTAGAATTAAGGCAGTTCTGAAGGCGAAAGGGGGTCAAACACAGTATTAGTATGGTGTTCCTAATAATCCTTTAGGTGAGTGTATGTTCTTCTGTTTTATTCTCTGTTTGTCGGGTATTGTCAACGTATGGTTGTGCTTCTTCGTTTGCCTATATTTGTATTTACTTATGGATTTATTAAAGACAGTTTGAATTGTCATCTTCTTCGTTGTGTGTGTGTGATTGACAACCAGTTGTGACAGATATTAAAATCAGCAAATTCTTTGACAAAATCTGTATGTTGCCCTGGTGGTCTGTATACAACAGCCAGCACAATTTATCAGGATTTATCACTACATAACATTACGTAAAGCACCAAAACTTCAAAAGAATTATATCTGAAACTAGACTTCATAGTAATACTGAAGATATTACTATAAATTACAGCAACACATCCCTCATTTCCTTTCAGACGTGGCTCGTGTTTATAACAATAATCTTGAGAGGTGGACTCATTTAAAGTAATGTAATTGTCTGGTTTTAGCCAGGTTTCTGTCAAACACAGCACATCTAGGTTTTGATCTGTAATCATATCATTTACAAAAAAGTGATTTTGTAGAAAGGGGTCTAATTTTCAGCAAACTAAGCTTCATTTGTTCACCTGTATTATATCTGGGGCCGTATCACAAAATCTCTTAAGGCTAAAAGTAGCTCTTAACTTGCCGATTTAGGAGAAACTCTTAAAAATAATGGGCACTAAAACTAGCTCCTTAATCTGTAAAACGTTAGGAGTAGTCAAGAGGACTCCTAAGTCACTAAGACTAAATCACAAACAATCCTAATGGCTGTTGCGGACCTTTCTCCACTTTCTCTCTTCCACTTCGCTTCCTGTCTACTCACTGCCCTATCATAATAAAAAGGCAAAAATGCCCAAAAATAATATTCATTTATTAAATAAGTAAATAAATAAATAAAAAAGGAAATAATGTCTGATTACTTGTGGCAGTTGTTTCACGAGTTAACACTTACAAATGATCGGATAAAGTAAAAGAGTAAAATAAGCCTATTTGGCGTTCTGTCCGAGGGGATCGACGGCTCCGAGCTCAGAATTTAGCCTAAACCCAGAGTTCTCCCCCGAATCCCCGGCTGGGCCGAGAGTGAGGAGTCGGGGTGGCGGAGGGATGCTGAAAGCTGTCGAGGTAACTGATACCCCTTTTCCACCAGAATGAACCGGGTGCTAGTTCAGAGCCAGTGCTAGTGCCAGTTCGGAGTTGGTTCGACTGACGAGCCTTCTAAGAACTGGTTTGCCTTTCCATATGCTAGAGAGCCACCACAGAGCCAGGTCTTACGTCACTGTATACGTCTCATCTTTCTCAGCAACGCTAGCGAGGCAGCGGGAAACACAAACACACCAGGCTTGTTCAAGATGCATCGGCGCTGCGCTGAGCGATCAGCGTATATCATCAAAATACCGCATGAGCAATTCAAAAGCATAAGGAGTCGTATGCTCTCGTTGTACTTTAATGTCATACAGCGATTGGTCTGCACAGCACCGATGCATCTCGAACAAGTCTTCCATCAACAATGGCGAACGTTGCGTTACTATTGATGCACATGGCTTTATGATCCTACATTGGCATCAAAACACAGCGAATTCAACGCATTCGTGCAGTTCACCGTAATTTGTATAGACGGAGATTACAATCGAGCAGCTATTAGCTCGATTAGCTGGTAATTCAAAAATGGCCGCCACAAGTTTCTGTTCATCTTGTTGGTCACGGTAACCCCGCCCCCAGCCGCTGATGCAAGCGGTTCTTACTTCTAGACCAGCAATGATTTGGTGCTACTTAAGAACCACTTTTCCTGGTTCGGAGCTGGTGCTTTGGGTATGGAAAGACAAAGAACCGATTTGAAACTAGGCTCTAGCTCCGAATCAGCACCTGCACTGCCTTAGTGGAAAAGGGGTATAAGTGAGTCGGCTGTGTATAATGTATATACTCGAGCTGATTAGATAGTGCTTAACTTTATTTATAAAACATAATTTGTCGCTTGAATTCTGCAATCTCTCGAGATGAAGACATGTAAGAGGCTGACAATTAGCTGAACACATACTTGTTTAATTAGTGACACTTAGCCTACTTTTTAAAATCTTTATTTGAATATGGCAAAGCAATTATTTTAAAATCTCTATTTGAATATGGCAACATTCTTATTTTAAAACCTTTATTTGAATATGGTAACATGATACCTCATTCTACAACATTTCTATGATTAAATAATTGACAGAGACCCCTCCCCTATCAGCCAATCACTGTGGTCATAGTTAGGAAGCGGGATGACATCATCCATAGCAACGAGGTCAACCCCGCCCTTACTCTTAGCTTAAGACTTCTCTCTATTCTTTAGTAAAAGTTGGTCTCAGCAGCTTTGGGAATAGGTTTTAAGAGAAAACGTCTTGGTTTCGTATGTAACCCTCGTATGTAACGTACGTCGGAACTGACCGACGAATTGGGATCTGTTTTCAGAGACCAATCTACTTCGAGTGATTAAAAACGAGCCAATGGACATTGGCATGCGGTTCACGCATTCCACGCACCGCCCCGCAGTGCGGGTATAAATACGGAAGTGGAAAACCGCATCATTGCTTTTCAACTGAGGAGCCGAGACAAGTGACTCAGGCCTTCAGCTGAAGCACAGCACCTGGCGACGGGACGTACGTCTCCGTTCCCTCCTTCAGGGAACGAGGGTTACATACATAACCAAGATGTTCCCTTTCAGTCGGTCACGTTCGACGTACGTCGGAACTGACCGACGAATTGGGATCCCTACTAACACGCCAAAGATGCTGGCCCTTCCAGCGCCCTACCCGAGCTCGCTGGACCACACCTACATTGGTGTGGAAGTCAGGGCTCCGGGCAGGGAGGCCAGTCACAGCTGTTCCTGCAAGACCCACTCAGCATGACTATTGGATAACGCTGGGAAAGCGTGCCCATCTCGGGGAGATGGTACGCTGCGGTGCCACGTCCTTCAGTGGAAGGAGAGGTGGAAATACTCATAAGGACTAACCTAGCAGGGTAGTGCTACCTATGGCAGTCTCTGGGGTGGACCCAACCTGGTCCCGGGGGTGAAAAGAACACCGCCAGAGACGACAGAGCGAGCTCTGTCAAGGGAAAGACATGGGGCTAGCCGAGTAAGGTAGCTGGTACCGTGTAGAATACACATATGGGGTTACCGTTAGGGAACCACTACATATGGAACCCAGCCTACACACACGTTCCACAAGCATACGGGTGCAGGCCTGGTGTCAAACGGCCGCAACGTCTGACACCGAAGGGGTGACGGAGGAGCTCGACAGGGTTAGCCATTTCCGGGGAACACAACTGGAGACAATAGACGCACGTATCCGGCCCGGAGGCCGTATGCAAGCCGACACTAGAACGGGTACTTAGCGCTACTGGCCACTGGGGGCGAGGATGCGCGAAGATACCGGCTCTACACGGAGGCTATAGAATCTAGCGAACGTGTTAGGTGTCACCCAGCCCGCAGCTCTACATATATCTGTCAGCGAGGCGCCTTGAGCCAGCGCTCAGGAGGAGGCTACACTCCTAGTGGAGTGAGCTCGCAACCCGAACGGGCAAGGCACGTCTTGGGACTGGTAAGCCAAGACGATAGCATCCACTATCCAGTGGGCTAACCTCTGCTTGGAGACAGCCTCCTCGCACCTCTGAGGAACCTGACAATTAAGTCGTGCTTACCTAAGGACTTACCTTCTACTGCATCGTGATACGCCGCTATTGCGGCGACGTACACTTTGAGGGTGGAGGGAGACAGCCTTCGCTCCAACCCATCTTGCAGAAAAGAAAGCACAACATTAAATCGAACACCTTCGGGGGTCTTCCCGGCGGGAAGAACACCACTCAACGAACAGGTTCCACTTCAGAGCATAGAGGCGCCTAGTAGAGGGGGCTCTAGCTGAAGCGATGGTGTCTGCCACTGCCTGCGGCAGGCCACCTAGGACCTCCGCGTCCCGTCCAGGGACCAGACATGGAGTTTCCAGAGGTCCGGACGTGGGTGCCAGACGCAGGGGGGACGCCCTCGGCGACAAGCAGGCGGAGGCGCTGCGGTCGACGACTGGGTGGAGGCAGCCGCTGGTCGTCGGGGCAGGATGTTTTTTAAACTGCCTCCGTCCGCTTCTGGGCCACCAGGAACTGCTGGGCGAAGTTCTCGATGGCGTCGCCTAGGAGGCCAACCTGACAGACAGGGGAGTTGAGGAACCGTACTTCGTACGCATATCTGCCAGGTTTAGCCCCAGGTGACATTCCTGGACCACCAGTGTGGAGTGACTTCCGTTACCCAGAAAGCAAGGTCCATCATCGCACACAATTCCTGCATAACCCCTGGGCCGGGACTACTCTCGTGCATGCAGGACAGAGGGTAGTGAGAGAGGGAAAAAATTTATACAGTTTATGGCTCTTTTGGTGTTCCATATTTTGACACCAAATAGTTCCACACTGCTAAACTTTTCCGATGCACATCCGGGAAAAAAAAAAGGCACAGTGGCAGGCCAGGCGATTTACGCGTTGCACTACGCCTCAGCCACCCAGGAAAGCATGGCTGTCAACTCTGAATCTGATTCAGCATGAGCACACATTATTATAGTGTGAGACTCAGCATTACCATTTCCAGCGCATAACAGCCCTCTCTCCGATGCAGCAATTGACATCTGTTCTCTGCCAGAGCCCCAAACAAAACGCTGGCCCCCTTTTTTTTTATTTTATTTTTTATTTTTTTTAGGACCAGCAATCCCATCTGTAAGCTACCAGCAGGCATGTGAGACAGTGAGTGTGGCCATCAGTCCCGACGGCACACGGCGCGCTGAACACTCAAGCCCCTATGAAAAAAGGCAAGATGAACAACGCGGCGACTTGGCCATGTTTTCATGAGAAAACATGAACCACCCATGTACAAAGTCTAAGCACGCTCGTGATGCGATAGAGGAGTGGGGGCCCGAGGAGATGTACCCGGCGGGGAAGCCCCACTGTAATCCTCAGGTCACCAAGGCTTATTAGCCGAAGTAGCCCTTTTCTGGTGCACCAGAAAATAAACTAGATCGGGGAATAGGCGAAGGGACTCAACCCCGTTTGAGGTTTCATAGTCTTGACCGCGCATCTAGAGCGCCGAGTGACGCGCTGGGTTGCCGTGACAACCCCCGCTGTCAGCAGGTGCTCCACGGCACACGGCGCGCTGAACGCTCAAGCCCTTACGAGGAAGGTGAGATGAACAACGTGCCGACGTGATCACGTTCTCCTGAGAGAACATGAATCACCCACGAACGCAATCTCACATGTTTATATGCGAGAGAGATCGTGGCCGTCAAATGAGGACAGGAAACAACCGCATCCAGAAACACACGGTTTGAATGACATCTTGAAAAAGACGCAGGGTCAAACCGTGTTGCTCTTTTAGAAGGAAATGCTCTTTTAGAAGTGCTGAAGCACTCGCGGCTCACAGCAGTCCGATTGCAAGCCTGCGTGTGAGCACTCAAAGAACGGTAACGCCCAGCCAACCAACACAAGAACAAGTGTATGTTGCAGCAGCCACTTGCTGACTCGCGTCGTCACACCAGCACCCAGGTAAGAGAGCAATCCTCCTCGAGACTCGTCTAAACACTCTTCGTAGAAACAGCTTGATACAGCAAACCGTTCGGCTCCGAAGTTAAAAAGCAATGATGCGGTATTCCACTTCCGTATTTATGCCCGCGCTGCGGGGCGGTGCGTGGAATACGTGAACCGCATGCCAATGTCCATTGGCTCGTTTTTAATGACTCGAAGTAGATTGGTCTCTGAAAACAGATCCCAATTCATCGGTCAGTTCCGACAGACGTCGAACGTGACCGACTGAAAGCGAACTCTTAACTAAGAACTTTTACTGCTATTTAGGAGAACTCTTAGTGCTAAGATAAAATGTTTTGTGAATATGGCCCCTGTTTTTTATCAATACAATTTTTACCCTTAGATGGATTCAAGATTTTTTCTTGTATTTATTAATTCGGGGAACAGACACAGTCTCAATGTGATAATATGTGAAAGAATTTCTATGTGTTGGGATTTATCTGACTTCTGTGACATGAGACAGCTAGCAGATGGTCGGTTTAGCCAGTATGTCTACTTCCTAACCTGGGCCCCATTTAGTCAAGGTTCAAGTTAGTCAAGGTTTATGTATTAGTAAATGTTGAAATTAACATTAAGTTTAATAAATGCTTTAGAAGTATTGTTCATTCTTAGTTCATGTTAGTTAATGTAACCCCCTTTACGGGGGTTATTACATATGGTTTCAATTTAATTTTGCTTTGGAAAGAAAAAAAAATGGTTTTGTAAAACAACAAATTTAAGACCAAGTAGCGGTTGCATCAGTAAAATTATTGTTAAGCGCCAAATTTACTGGTGTCTTCCAGTAAATCAGGTAGGGCTGCAGGCAAACATTATGTAATTAATATTCATGAGTCAAGCTGATAAATTTTGGGACAACTTATTTTATGGTTCAGACTAGGTCATGTTAGATTATTGCTAAATACTAATTTCACAGTTGGTCCTCATATTACTTAAGGATATTTTTCACTGCAATATATTTTATAGTCAGATATGCATACACACATTGTAACTTGTGGATGAATTGTAATGAAGCAAGTCTTTGCAATCTCTTTGCAAAGTATTGCAATTTAAAGTTTTTTATATATATTTCCTTTGATGCAGTGTGTAATATAGCCATTTGTGAATGTAAACTTTCTGCAAAGTTGAAAAGTTGAAAGTGCACAATATATAAAATTATTGTCTCCCAATAGTACGAATCGACTCTGAACCGCCTAAACGAGTCATCTGTAATTCGAATCTCACTGCGTGACGGTTCTACGTCACTAGAAAATACATTTGCATAATGCCTACCTTTGTTGTAGTTGTTTGCCCACGAACAGCTCGACCCTGCCCACAAACACGTTATTTTACAGATGTCTGCTTCTCAAATCTTGGAGCTCAACGCAGGATTCGCAAAATGCTTGACCCTCAGAATCATAAGTATGATTAATTATTGATGTATATATTTTCTACCGGGTGTTTAAAATACGTAGTTTTGTTTTAATATTGTGTACATTTCTGGCTAACCAGCTAACTCACATTATTACTGAAATACTACTGTAAATCAGCTGTGGGCCACTATTACCTAAATCTGTGTCCATTTATGCATATTGTCTGTCGTTCTTACTACTTTGAGTAATTATAAAGGATGGAGCAAGATTTGTTTTGCAAACTTTAATGGTACATCAGTTATTCACATTTATACAGTTCCAGCATGTGCACCGCAATAAATTAAAAATAAACACATTGGTTTGTTGATGGACATACACTTGGTAATGCTGATGGTTAGGAATTACAGTTGCAACATCTCATAATGTACCTCTAAATGAGTAGGGTATCACTGAGAAACGTCTTGCTCAAGTCGTCCATGCGATGGATGTTCGGGTTGAATAACTAATAATAGTTTTTCCAGTGTTTCATCATTGGGCGCACGCTCGGATTGATATGCTAAAATCGACATCACCGTTACTGTCTTTGCAGTGTGTACAATTGGTGAGGACTGAGGAAACCTCCAGAACTGAAGTACAGTAATAGTAACGGACGTTTAGCTTCCGACAAGCACTGTAAGCGGTGAACCAATCGCAACAGACTGGGCCATCTACTCTGTCAAGAGCAGAGTAGGCTCTTGGAAAGGAGGGGTTTAGAGAGACTGATTCACCCGACGAGTCGTTTGAGAACCATTGAAAAATGTGGTGATGTGCAATGTATATTATGAGACAATGAAAGTGTTTTTTGACCTTTGATGCATGTAAACCTGTTGTAGGAGACCTCCCAAACAAAATGAGGAAACTTTAAAATAATGTGATGCAGCTTAATGCATCTTTGCTAAATAAAAGTATTAATTTCTTTAAAACAAATCTTACTGACCCCAAACTTTTTAGCAGTAGTGTATTTGTATACAATTCACCTTTAAGAAAAGAAGATTTAAAGCAGAAGAGTTGATGCCACACAAAACTTTTTAAAAGTCGTGTGTGTGTGTGTGTGTTTTAATGTCTACACAGGAACCCCCTTCAGTGCAAACAGACAAACATTCCACCTGGAAGTGAGAAACTTCAGGCAGTCCTCAGGGCCTATAAGGACTAAACATGTTTTGTTTTTTTTTGAGCCAGAAAAATTCATGATGGCAGCTTCACCTGTTGACAGCTGCTGTTAAAGCTGTCCGACACTGTCAGGCACAAATATTCATACCTACAGTAAATAGAAAGTGGCAGAGGGAATTAAAAATGTATAGTTCTTCCTTTAAAATAAACAAAAGTGTGTGTATATATATATATATATATATATATATATATATATATATATATATATATATATATATATATATATATATATATATATTCTAATAGCTAACAGCGGGGAACCCCAGAACTTGTTTCTCTCTCTCTCTCTGTATATTTTTGCACTAGTGCCCTTCTATGACACTCATGCTAGAAAAATCTTCAAATAATAAAATCTGTTGCTGAATCTATAAAGCTGCATATGGCTGATATTCACATTGAACATTTTGCCTGCTATACGCCTGCCTAAAGCAGGCTATTGATTTTAAATTCCATGCTCACATAAAGGTCATCATTACAGTGAGAGCAGAAGCTTGTTTCATAGTTTCTGCCCCCTCTGTCCCTTTACAATGCACAATCAAAGGCCATTGTTGTTGCTGCCCATACATCAATAGCATCACCCAATGGTGTGTACATGCGTTCATTGTGGTTGAGCCTGTCATGAGAGATATACTGGCTGGACTGTGGAACAGCTGTGCCTGTGAGCAGCTTAACCTGTTTCAGGGTGCAGCTGAGTGGAAATCAGTGACGATCAGGGATAGCACAGGACATTTTGGAAAGCTAGCAGGTAGGTTAGGAACTTAAAAAAAACAAAAATCACAAAAGGCTTCACAGATGACTTCATTGGGCAGTTTCCCTTTCTTTGAAAGTAAAAATAATGATAATAAAAAATTAAGTATGGAAAAAAATTAAGTATAAAAACAAAATATAAAATCATATAAAATGTAATCAGTAAATACCATCTTCTATATCCTTCATATATGGGGTTATATTATTCCGCAAAGACATATACTAGATTAAAATTGCTAGAATATTATTTATTATTCATAATTCATTTATGTCACACTTCAATGTTCATGTGTAGCATTTCAAGTAATTTTGCCCTGTGCCACTTCAGGAAAAAATACAAATAAATAAAAAACATGTCTGAATGGATAAATAAACTATTACAAGACACTTACTTCCTAAAGAACAACGGGTTAGTTTATAAATTGGCACCTCACAGTGCATAGAAGAGAAATGAAGAGAAACTTTTTAATAAGAATAAAAGATAAAAGATGAGCAGTGTTCTCTGAAGCTTTCCAGCAGTCTATTTCAGTCTGAACAAAGGAAATGTTGGTGTGAGCGGCAGTCAAAATTTTGCAAAAATATACTGAAGACAATAGTTGTTCTGATGTGTAACCATTTGTAATCCATTAGGCAAATTAATGAAGTGCATTATGTCAGTATCACATGGATAGTACTGAAATACACTACCATTCAAAAGACTTGGGTCAAGAATGAAATTAATCTTAAAAAAATCTATACTTTTATTCAGCAAGGGTTCATTCAATTGATCAAAACTGAGAATAAAGACAAATGTTAAAAATTATTTCTGGTAGAAATAAATGCTTTTCTGTTGAACTTTATACAGGGAGTGCAGAATTATTAGGCAAATGAGTATTTTGACCACATCATCCTCGTTATGCATGTTGTCTTACTCCAAGCTGTATAGGCTGGAAAGCCTACTACCAATTAAGCATATTAGGTGATGTGCATCTCTGTAATGAGAAGGGGTGTGGTCTAATGACATCAACACCCTATATCAGGTGTGCATAATTATTAGGCAACTTCCTTTCCTTTGGCAAAATGGGTCAAAAGAAGGACTTGACAGGCTCAGAAAAGTCAAAAATAGTGAGATATATTGCAGAGGGATGCAGCAGTCTTAAAATAGCCAAGCTTCTGAAGCGTGATCATCGAACAATCAAGCGTTTCATTCAAAATAGTCAACAGGGTCGCAAGAAGCGTGTGGAAAAACCAAGGCGCAAAATAACTGCCCGTGAACTGAGAAAAGTCAAGCGTGCAGCTGCCAAGATGCCACTTGCCACCAGTTTGGCCATATTTCAGAGCTGCAACATCACTGGAGTGCCCAAAAGCACAAGGTGTGCAATACTCAGAGACATGGCCAAGGTAAGAAAGGCAGAAAGTCGACCACCACTGAACAAGACACACAAGCTGAAACGTCAAGACTGGGCCAAGAAATATCTCAAGACTGATTTTTCTAAGGTTTTATGGACTGATGAAATGAGAGTGAGTCTTGATGGGCCAGATGGATGGGCCCGTGGCTGGATTGGTAAAGGGCAGAGAGCTCCAGTCCGACTCAGACGCCAGCAAGGTGGAGGTGGAGTACTGGTTTGGGCTGGTATCATCAAAGATGAGCTTGTGGGGCCTTTTCGGGTTGAGGATGGAGTCAAGCTCAACTCCCAGTCCTACTGCCAGTTTCTGGAAGACACCTTCTTCAGGCAGTGGTACAGGAAGAAGTCTGCATCCTTCAAGAAAAACATGATTTTCATGCAGGACAATGCTCCATCACACGCGTCCAAGTACTCCACAGCGTGGCTGGCAAGAAAGGGTATAAAAGAAGAAAATCTAATGATATGGCCTCCCTGTTCACCTGATCTGAACCCCATTGAGAACCTGTGGTCCATCATCAAATGTGCGATTTACAAGGAGGGAAAACAGTACACCTCTCTGAACAGTGTCTGGGAGGCTGTGGTTGCTGCTGCACGCAATGTTGATGGTGAACAGATCAAAACACTGACAGAATCCATGGATGGCAGGCTTTTGAGTGTCCTTGCAAAGAAAGGTGGCTATATTGGTCACTGATTTGTTTTTGTTTGGTTTTTGAATGTCAGAAATGTATATTTGTGAATGTTGAGATGTTATATTGGTTTCACTGGTAAAAATAAATAATTGAAATGGGTATAAATTTGTTTTTTGTTAAGTTGCCTAATAATTATGCACAGTAATAGTCACCTGCACACACAGATATCCCCCTAAAATAGCTAAAACTAAAAACTACTTAAAATATTGATACAAAAATATTCAGCTTTGATATTAATGAGTTTTTTGTGTTCATTGAGAACATGGTTGTTGTTCAATAATAAAATTAATCCTCAAAAATACAACTTGCCTAATAATTCTGCACTCCCTGTATTCATCAAAGAATCATGAAAAAGATGTAGCGAATTAGCTCAGAGGGGAAATATTAATAATTATTCATAACTCATTATGATTATTCATTATGATTAATTATGAATATTTGAATCCGTTAAATTGATTAACTTGATGTAGCTACATTAACATTATAATCAATCAATCAGTTCATCCTATGAACGTTCAGTAGGCCTATTGATTATTAATTAATTCTAAGAAAAGGATATTTTTCCTGGCCACAGAAAAATAATTCTTCCTTTGTATTTACATAAGCGCTTAAAGCGCATAACAAGATCGATCATTTAAGTGACAATTTGTTTGCAGGCAGGGAGTCAGAACCAACATATATTGTGCACAAACTTTAATAACTAAATCGCGGACAAGATTAAACGGACATAAAACATACAGACACAAAACATATATGGCAAGAGGTAAAGTTAAATTGGTTAGAAAAACCGGGTCAGTACAGATGGATAAAGTTATGCAAAGAGTCTAAACCTGGGAGAACCACCCCTGATAAGCTCCTTTGTCTGAGCAAAGGAGTTTACAGTTTTACTAACTACACAGCGACTTATATTTCTTAGTACATTACTTGCATTTTCCCGGGAATGCGTCCAGATATATGGTCACAGGAGAAAGTCTTGATGGTTCCATCCGATGGCTTTGCAGTGGCTATCATTTCTTTCCGTTTTGAGCGAAGGAACGACTGTGAGCTTGCATGGTTGTTTTGACTCCATCGAGGTTGAGGAAGTTGCACACGCCATGAGGAGTTGGGCCTGCTGGCCCAACTGGCCGTATGGTGGCATCTGGCCGGCCAGATAGACAGCCAAGATGACACGTCCAGAGGGAGAAGAGAAGAGAGAGAGGAGAGAGAGCGTCTCTCTCTTAAGAGTCTTAGAGAAATCCCACCCTCGATGGTTGAGTTGCCCAATGGGATTGTTGGGATTTCCCAGCGGGGAGATTTATGGATCTTTGTTTCAAGCAAGATTCAATGGGCCTGTGCCCATATATACTCCAATTAATGCAACAAACACGCATTACTTCCTACGAGGAAGTGACATACATGAAAGTGTAAGTCGTGAAGAGAGCATTAATTTGATAGGAGACACGACATATATGAACTTACATGGACTAGTAAGTTGTTCATAAGACATGCATAAATGAAATAACATACAAGGGACACTTTACAAGACAGTTATATGCGTACATACAATGTCCTGGGGTGCATATTCATTTATAGACGGTTGGTCTATAACTTGAGGCAAAAGCGTGTGTTTTACAGGCTTTGTGTCTTAACTATGGCCTTTTCCATGTGGCTACATTTTTTAGGGCCATAAAACGTCTTATCAGTTGGTATCCAGGGTAACTGAGGACCTTTCTCTGTTGTGTTCGGGGAAGGTCTGTTACTGAGAACAGAGCATTTAAAACATATTTGTTAAATGTAACAGGCGATTATGTGTCTGATTTGCCTCAGTCGCTACAAAGATGTCATGGTTTTCTGAAAAATATTAAGCATCACAACTGTTTTCAAGATCGGTAATAATAATAATAATAATAATAACAATAATAATAATAATAATAATAATAATAATAATAATAATAAAAGGATCTTAAGCAGCAAATCAACATGACTATCTTGCCATCACTGGAATAAATGAAATTTTTTATTAATTATATGAAATATATGAAATAGTTATTTTAAATAGTAAAAAAAAGTCCACATTATTACTGTTTTATTACTGCATTTATTATCACATTTATTATCACTTGTGACAAAGTATTTTATCATACACAGATCGGCTGATCATGTTCTAATTTAGCAAATACACTGCATTTAGAAGCAATTTAAAAATAGCAGTAAGTATAAATAAAGTGCTATTATTTACTCTATGGTTTGAATTTCAGAAGGTGTTTATGTGTTTGTTTCTTTCTTCTAAGTCACTATGATGTTTAAAATCAGGATGATGTGAAAACATGGCACTGAGGTCAAGGTGAGAGAGAGAGAGAGAGAGAGAGAGAGATGTAATTGGCCCTGAACAGCAGTCATATCACTCGCCACCTGGGTTCCTCAAACCCCTTTCACCTCAGAATAGCAACAGAAATGCTGCTAGTGCTGTTCCTCCCTCTTTTTCTCTGAAATACCCAATACCCCTTCGTCATCCTGTCATCGGTCCGTTACTTTGATGAATTGACACAAGTAAGATTTCTGATATGTTATACCTTAAGGCTTTTTGCTTTAAAGTTAGTGCTGATCCTTTGCAACACATCTATTTTCATTGCAATTTACAGTGTGATCCAACTGCAGAGGGGGTCTGAAACTTGTAAGGGTCGTCTAATAGATATCTGCCCCCAGCTTGACCTCCGATTGCCTGGGTAGCAGGTGAACTGAATCAATGTTGCATTAAAGCTTAATAATAAATGAAGTTAATGTATAAGAGATTAATGAGTTGATGACAGTTGAATTGGGATTATATACATGTCTTGCTCAAAGAAATTAACCAAATGGCTCTGCAAGGGATTGTATTGTTCAGTCATATTTCAAGAGTGGGTGCCTGAAATGAAATAACTAAATTAAGCTTCTTTTTGTTGTTGTTGTTGTTTGTTGTTGCAAAATGACTTTTAAAATTGATCATATGGACCATATGTAGTTCTGTAGGAGAACTACTCCTTCTAAACATCAAGATCTTTTCAGCAGTATAACAACAAATCATACCTCCAAGAGTTACCTTCATTCACCACGATCATCTGTCTGAAGACAAGGTGTGTGTGCATCCAACCTGGTTCCTTTTCTCAGAATCTCACGAGTCCCTGCACCTGTAAGACAAAGACTTCCCATTACACTTACATCTGCTGGATTCTAAGTTTCGATTGAGTGTCTACTTACCTGTTGAACTGCTTGTTTTTCAATAAACTCTGTTTACTATTCCTCTTTGTGTTCCAAGTATACATTCCATAACAGGTATCTGCTGCTTTCTCTTTGATACAACCTCTGTTTAAGTGGTGTGTGTTTTTGTGGTTAAGAACTTTAAAGCAGTTAGCTAGCAACAAACTATACTTGCATCTAATTGACAGATGCACGTAAAAAAAAAGTATGCGCTCTTATTTCAATGTTGTTTATTTTGAGGTTATTTCAGCTTCATACGAAGTTTGCTTTATACATTTAATTTAACTACATTGTTAAAGAGGGCAAGCTTTACCATTCAGCTGTGTGCATGCATTTTAGACGCTTGCATTGTTCTTGCTCCGTCCATGCAATAACGGCGTCCTTGTAGGAGCTTTCTGTTTACTTCAACTGCTCAGTGCTTGGGTAATATCATTGGTATGACCTGTTTCATGAGCTGCCCAAATTACAATTAAAATCAGAATATGAACATAGCTCACTAACATTGACTAAAATAGTGAAACGTTAGCGATGCTGATTTAAAAACTCTTAATGTTCAAAGCTCATTTTAAATGCCCCGCCCCCCAGCTGAACTGAAAGTTTTGCACCCGAGTTAGACCTGTCTGTTATTGGCTTATTGGCTGAAGCGCAGGGCTCCACCCCAGTAGTTTAAGCCTATCAAAAACTTGCCCTGTTGCTCCGTCCGCGCCTTTTTTGAACTTTCTACTTTTGGTGAAAAATAAGTGTAGCTAAGTTGAATACTTTATTTTTATTCAACTCAAGTAAAAGTACCACAATATATTATACTCAAGAAAGTAGAAAAAATAGAAAAATGTACTCAAGTACTGTAAAAAAAAAAAAAAGTATTTGTAATTAGTTACTTTCCACCTCTGGCGATTAGAATATAGAAAGCCTACAACTTTGTGTTTAAAGAAATGTAGGGTTTATCTAGGCATTATATATAATTGTCTCCTATTACAGTCATGTGTACATGTATGTGGAGCAGCGAGTGCCGTTTAACAATGAATCAATGTGCTGGGAGACATTCATAGCTGTCCCAGATCAGATGAAACCCATGAGGGTGTACTTGGAGCCGATAAAATGTGCACACATTTCACATTAGATTTCGGGTTCTGATACAAGATTAGGATCCATTTAATGAAAGAAAAGCATCATATTTTAAAATCTGGTTATAAAAAATCTGGAGACAACATTTGCATGCAGTACAACAAGAAAACTTTGCACTTTTAATGCACTTTTCAATGAAAAGTGTTGGGAGCTGTCCGTGGTGCTAAACTGTCAAGTAGCAAATCCAAAGTGACTGTAAGGATACTTATTAGAGGGATAGCTTCCCTGCAGCATCCTGGGGTTCAGTGTCTTGCTTAAGGGCACAAATGGGGATAGTTCAAATTGGGACATCAATTTTACGGTTACCAGCCCTGCAGCACTAACCACAACACAGCAGAGAGCCACGTCATGCCCAAACTCATCCCCTCAAAATCAACTGTTTTAGAGTTTTCTCATAAAGATAACCCAATGGATTCATGTTTATCATGTAGACATGCATATGTCGGACCTGCCAGCCAACTTCAGCAGCCCTTTCATTCATTTGATCTTTCACTGATGCCCACTGTACAGAGTATCTGTACTGTATCTTCATTCATTCATTTTGTTGCCCTCTCCTTCCCCTCACTGCCCTGTGAGAGCAACATTGGCATTCCATACAGACATTCTCTGCACAAAGAGAGAGGGAAGTTGCACATGAACATGTAATTGAATTCGTCACGTACCGGAGACAGGAGTATGTTGGACTCTGTTCTGACAGTATACAGACAGAGGAAACACAGAGGCGTGGACTCCTGGCACAGTTACAGAGAGAGGATTTGTGTTTAACCCTGCATGCATCCCTCCAATCACATATCTTCCTGTTTCTTCAGACACTTTGTACTTTATAATGCTTTATCAAAAGTAACAAGAAGCTGAGTGAAATGTTAATCGTATGTTTTTTTTTGTTTTTTTTTAAATGCAGTTAGCATTATGTTAATAATGACCGATAACGAAGCACTGTCTCTCAGGTATAGTTATATCTGTTAATCTCCCACATTTTGTGTGTGTGTGTGTGTGTGTGTGTCTGTCTGTGTGTCACAGTCACTCTAATGACCGAGGAAAGATAACAATCTACCATAAAAAAAGGTCTTTGTTTTTCTTTCTTTTGCATTCATAATTTTGTTTTTCCTTTTAGTCTAAACAACAGCACATTCATTCTACCTCTCATGATCATACAAATGTACAAATATAAAGAAATACATTTCTATTTTTGCATTAAAACACCTGTTCAGAACAACTATTATGGGCTTTACAAACCACAGAACACAACATTTTAATGCTTTGAGGTTATTTGAGGTAAAGCTATGAATTATCTCTGATAATGCTTTTCAATTTAGTTCAGTTACATAATATACTATTTTGTCATATTTTAAGTAAACATTTTTTTCCTACACTTTCATTTCCTTTTAGAGTTGTATATGGCTTAAATGTTTATAAGGGGCAGTGCTATGCTGTACATTATTATGCTGTGAAACTATTTTGTCCTATCAAAGAGTTAAACAAACATGTATTTGGACTTAATTTTGGACCTTAACTTAATATATTCCAGAATATGAAAATGTACATTCATCAGCAGTGTTCTGCCAGAGCTCTGATAGCTTCTTTAACTCAAGAGACATTTATAGGTAAACTGAGACATGTAGAAATCTGTAAGCATGTGTAGGTGTAAAGCATCACTCCGAGCACAGCATGACTCTTTGAAACATGTCCCACTGAAAATCATCATTCTTACCGTTTTCAAAACTTTACCTTAAGGCAAAAACACATTTGTGAGACAGCGAGATAAGACTTGACTCAAATGATCTCCTTTAAGAACTCCAAACCCTCCAAATGTGTTTTAAATATGAAAAAGGAGACGATATAACTTGTAAAGTGATGATTAGGCTTTAAAGTGATAGAAGCTTTAGGATGTGTTTTCTGGGCAAGGCAAGTCCTAAAGAAATTAACAAAACCTATACCAAAATGTATTTTAAAATATATTTCACACCTAGTACAAATCCATTGACACATTTTTACTGACATATCTTTTGATTTACTGATATAAATATTAAAATTAAACTTTTTTTAAAAACATTTTTATTGCACAATGCACATTTCTTAATATGTATCCTAAAATGTGTTTAATATCACTATTAGTAAGGATAATATAATCACTTTAAATTCAAGATATCTTTAAATGCAAGGTATTTAAAGTGTACCTAAATTATACTTGCAATAGTTCCAGTTTAGCACAATCAACTATACTTAAGTATATTTTTAGTTGGACCTCAGCACTACTTCCAGATAGCTAAAGTGCATTAAGTACAAAATTAGTTGTTCCAGTTTTGCAGACTTTAAGTATATCAATTTAGTATACCAATTGCAGGGTATTTATATTAAGTACATAAATATGTAAATGTATTTTGTAATATACTTAGCATAAAATAAATGTATTTCAAATACATTTTAGTATATTCACTAAGGGATGCCTGTGGATAAATGGATTTGTTTTCAATGCTGCTGACATGCACAATAGGTAAACATGAATACATTTAAATATATAAATGGATGAAAATACATTTTAAACATACAAGTACTTTTGTCATTAGAAAATCCTTAAGTACAATACAAATATATCATCTTTATTTGCTAAATGCAAAAGCAACAGTTCTTTTTTTTTTTCCTGTTGGATTTTAATATTCTTCCTCCATCTCTTCTGTCAGTGGTGGTGCAGGTCCTCCCATTCTTTTGTGAGCCTCTGCCTTCTTGCTGTTGGCCGAGTAGAAGTTAAATGTTAATTTCATTACTCTAATTCAGAAATGTAACAGGTTGGATTAGAGAACATTATGTGAAAAGAGCATTAGACTGTGGAAAAGGCTGCTGCACATTGAAAAAGACACTGAATGATATGCATTTAATATGTCAAATGTTTGTAAAGTTATGAAATCTACACCCATGAACCTTATGCTTAAAGCTTAACCTGATTGAATTATATTTGTATACATTATTTTAGCTGCTACCACATTTTTCTTTTTTTGCCCGTGGGATACCATGAAAATGGATATTAGTTCAATAACTTACCGTTCTGCCAGTTTTCACTTGACATTATAACAATGATTAAGAATTAAACTTACGTTTGACCCAGAAGTATGTAGAGGTCTTTTTGTTGGGTGCTGTTGCCATGGTGAATCATAATTTCAGCGCTCAATTGCTCATGGCTTTTCATAGTCGTGGTGCACGCACATTCAAGTTTGCACTCAGAGTTGGTTAACCCTCCTTGTTGAAACAGGCCCCTGCAGTTACATGAACAAAGCTAGACAAAAGACAATAGTAACATGAGGGCTATTTATACACAATGACTAATCACTAAACAAGGACCACCTGAGAACAATCAAACAATGAACCACTGAGTAAACAGGACATATGACCAGAACAACGAATGAGAACATGACACATTCACAAGGGGAGCACATGGCAGGATATGACATGGGAAGATTTATATTTGGAAAATGAATGCAACAAAGTCATTTCACTTGATTTACAGAGCTGCTCTTGAGAGGTGATATGCAGTAATCAAACAGTAATTGGTGTTTTTCTTTGTTCAATTAGCAGGCAGAATACACAGACAAGGAGATGTAAATGGACAGACCAGAAATAAGATGAATGACCAGACAGGGAGGAAGAAATTACAGTATATTAACATTAGCCGTATGGTACATAACAGCTTGGATAATCAGTGTGGAGAGGGGCCTTACTGCCCTCTGACTGCTGCTGGCCCCTAGACAAATCACTTGTTTAAACACAATGAATCACAATTTGTGACAATACATTCATGGTCCCGGGATCCTCTGATTTCTTAATTAGTGCTTGTACAGTGAAGGTTCTCATTTTCCAAACACAGATCTTAAAATATAAACATCCATTTGTGTGTGTAATCAAATTAATTTAAGCAAAATAATAACCTTGTAGGCATACTTTGTAGGGTAACATGACTTCAAATACCAGTGAGCCATCATCGCATTAGTGTCAGCATGATCAAACACAAACCTTCTTCCCTGAGTGCTTAATAAACAGGCATAAATAATTATCTCTCTGTATACGAATAAAAACAGGGAATTAAAAGACATCCTCTGGTTTAAGCACTACCTGAGCAGAAGGGATCTGCTTCAGATTAGCTGTTGAAATTAGATGAATTTACTGACAGATTCTTAATCCAATAATATGACATGCTGTTTCCTAATATGGTATGATAATTCTTCATTACTGCTTCTTTCAAGTTTTACAGGATTAAACTGTAATTAATCTACTGCCGATATGTTTGCTAAGCAAATTGTCTTTAAAGCACATCCCTCTAACACATGCAAAAATCATAATGCCAGATAAATATAATCAGAATCTAAAATGGAAGCAGAAACATGACCAATACGTTAAGGCCTTTTAAAAGGCCCAAAATGCCCTTGTCTATCTTGACAAGGACGTAAACACATCATTCCAGCTATTAATGTGTGGTTTATTCTTTCTCCTTCACCAAACTCTCCTTGTCTCTTCGCAGTCCCCTGATAGAGTGAACAAAGTTCCCTGCCTTGGCTTTAAGACAGAGACCTTTGTCCTGAGATAAGGCCATCAGCACAAACAGTCCCACAGGCAGCACTGACTTGTCCCATCACTGTGCTGCTTGAGACATCCCAAGTTTGCTGTGGAGGGACTGTAGGGAGCAGCCAAGCATCTGGTTAAGAGTTAGGAGAACTGGCATCAGTGACAGCTTATCGGACTGTGACATCTGAACTGCGCTCAGCACGAAATTGTTGAATGCCAGGGATGACATTATCTGGGTTTCAGCATGCTTTCCCTTGCCTGTAGCATCTGATGACATTGTCAGCGCAGGTGACCATCAGCAGCACAAGAACCAAGGAAGAAAATAACAGCAGCCTTAATTCTTTTTACAAGCAGCAACCTAACTGTCAGAGCAGCATAACTAAACATTAGGTAAATCAGTGTCATTTTTAGCAAATAAAAACATTATTTATAAAACAGCATTGCCTCCGAGCAACGCTGGATTCTGTAGTTTATGAAATTACTACATTCAGAATGAAAACCATGTTTTTGGATGAATGTAATACAAATCCATATTTCTTTCATGCACCAGTATAGTTACTTAATTCTTCTTATACGGCAATTAATCAGTATAATAAAGCTGCAAAGGGAGTGTGCAATTTAAATTCGGATCAAAACTATCACAATTAGTTTGTCCATAACTCAACTGGCACTTTGTTCCAAAAAGCACTGAAAAACTAGACATAGTCTGAAACTTCAGATTTTCATTTAGATAATAGCATCCCATCTGGATCCCGCCACGCCTTCTGTCACTCTCAGTCCTCCCATCCAACCTTCTTATCAATTACAAAGCCACTTTTAAGTCCAAGTTAATAGGATGTTAATGCATTATTGGGTCTGAGGGTGATGTGCTATTGAAGGGAGAGATGGACATTATTGCCCTTGAGCACAATCTGGGACCAAGACAAGATCTGCATTTTAATATTAGCAGATGAAAGGAGATTATTTAAAAGTAGCAGTATGCACTTTTTTTTTCTTTGTGTGTGTCAACATGTTCTGTGGGGCTGTATTTTTGTCATTGATCAATTTTGGCATTTCCCATATAAACACATGAGTGTGAAAAGCATTCATGCTCTTCATGCAGTTGTGGCAAACCGAGTGGGGATTTTAAGAGGATCTGGGAGGAGAGAAGAGAAGCTGAACACAGGGCCAATTTCATATATTTGTTTGTCTAATACTAATGATTGGCACCTACACTGGTCGACTACGCCACCCTGGAAAACCGGGGAAATAACAGCCCTAAGGGCGCACAGGTTGAATATCCTAAAGAATGGGTGAAGAGACGTGGGTCGTATATGGAAAAAGAGTAACAATTTTATTGTATCAATGTTGAATAATAAATAACTAAAACTTTAGAGCATTAAAGCATTAAATTGGCTATACAGTCACGTGCACTAATCTGCATCCAGCATACACACACAAAATAAACAAATGAAACAAGGTGACCGGGGGGTATTCCAGAAAGCAGGTTATGTGACATACCTGGGTATGTTTAAGAGTAGGTAAGCGGGTAAGCTCAACTTTCGGTTCCAAAAACGGAGGTAACTTTCAGGGTATGCACGTAGCTATAGCAACTCACTCTCTGAACATAACTTTATAACAAGGTAATGTTTAAATGTTAATTCAATTCAAATATATTTATTATTTATTTTATTGTCATCTCACTGGATCTGCTTTCAATTAATTAGCATCAAACAAACAATATAATCCTTATGCTCAGTAAATAAAGATTACTTATTAAACAAAGACATTGAAAAAAATATTGCATAACCACCAAATAGGTGGCGATGTGCACTAAGTAGGTTATGTAAACCGCCATTAAACAAAAGAAGAAAAGGAAGTAGAATTGCATGTTTTTTCTTAGCGTCTGTTTCCATGAATCATCGATTCGTCGATCTGTTAAGAATGTCTTGTGTGTTAACCGGGAACATACTCTGAGTTGTCTGAACTTACTCCCGGACTCGTTATTGGAACCAGCATACCTCGAGTAAGCCAGGTTTGGGTTAATCAACCAAGAGTTCAGGGTATATGTGACGGTAAGTTAACCTTGCTTTCTGGAGTACTTAGCAGCGGAGGTATCTGGAGGTATGGGCCAGTTGTCCAAATTAGAAAGTCCCCAGTGATACAATACACACGCCCATACCACACGTGAAGACTGGATAGAAGAAAATGCACAGCACTAGGTGTAAACACATCACACCATGGCAGCTGGCCTTCACTCTCCAGAAACCCCCAGCACCTGTAACAAAACTCAAAAGAAACATAAAACACAATAATACCATCAACAAACTGTGAACACAACACAAAGAAAAACACAATCTCAACAAAAAACTAAAATATAACAAAAACAGAACAAATCCAAATGAAACATTTAAAAGGTCAAAATGTCCAAAAATGAATGTGGAAATGAATTCCACACTCTCAGCATAAACCTAACATTCACTCAGGCTCTTGGCAGTCCAGTTACAATGCCAGAGTGAATGATAGACAAAAACAAAAAAAAACAATAAGTAAAACACATACCTTAACTAAATACACAAACACACTGCTGATGTACAGCCACTGGAATTAAGCAGGTGGCGGTCAGCGGAAACGGATCGGCCAGCAAAGCCGCACAATCCTCAAAAGAGGCAGCAACAGTTACCATAAACAGGACAGCAAGACAATAAAGCTGTGGGAACAGCAGAACTTGTAATGGCAAGAGTGGGTGGCAGCAAAACAGCGAAACAACTAGCAACAAAACAGCAGCGCCATCCCAAACGCGTTTCATGTAGGAGACAATCACCCCAACATTATCATTTAGGCAGAGCGTCCACAAAAGAACTGAATTTCCGAGTGATCGTCACGGAAACACATAGCTGTACAATTACTCACAGTTTTTTGTATATGAGCAAAATATGAACAAAGCACCAGTGTCCATGAAACATCTGTAGGCTTGCTCATGGGCAAGGGCAGTTGATAAAGCAGAATAGTGTGGATGAGACAAGCGCTGCGTCCAAAATTGAATACTTTCCTACTATATAGTATGCGAAAAACAGTACGCCAACAGAGTAGTATGTCCAAAATCATAGTATTCGAAAAACAGTATAGGCGAAAAGTACCCAGATGATGACCTACTACTTCCAGCGAGATTCTGAAGTGCGCATTCAATGGACATTTGGATTTATGAATGGAGGTGAAGGGACGCAACTGACGCTGGTAGGTCACATAATAACGACAACATGGCGGATGTAGTACGTCCGGATTACATTCATACTACACTCATTCAAACTATATAGAATGTACTTTTTTAACAGTCGCAAAGTAAATTCAAATTCAAATGTAGTACTTACATAGTACGCGATTCCGGACGCAGCTAAGGTGTCTGGCCATTTACCCCTACTGGTACTGTAGATGCTGTAACTGCAACATTACGTGGGCAAAAATATCTTTCTCCATTGATTGCCAAGCAACATGTACATTTTAAAATTTCATTATATTATTGTAGATGTTTTACCAGTCCCTAATTTTAGATAGTTTCAATCTGTTGGGAGCCTATCACAAACTTTTGGGGTTGTTTTATACCTATTGTATTGTTTTATACACCTAGGCTGTATTTTTTTTTTTTTTTTTATATTTAAAAAAAAAACGTAAAAACTGTAATATTGTGAAATAATATTACAATTTAAAATGAATGTTTTCTGTTTTGATATATTTTAAAATGTAATTTATTTAAAACAAATTTTAAACATAGATTTGTTTATAACAATGTCAATGTCTGTGACTTTTGATCAATTTAACACCCATGCTTAATAAAAGTATTAATTTCTTTCAAACAATCAAATAAACAAAACATACATACATACATACATACATACACTCACCAAAAGGATTATTAGGAACACCATACTAATACTGCGTTTGACCCCCTTTCGCCTTCAGAACTGCCTTAATTCTACGTGGCATTGATTCAACAAGGTGCTGAAAGCATTCTTTAGAAATGTTGGCCCATATTGATAGGATAGCATCTTGCAGTTGATGGAGATTTGTGGGATGCACATCCAGGGCACGAAGCTCCCGTTCCACCACATCCCAAAGATGCTCTATTGGGTTGAGATCTGGTGACTGTGGGGGCCATTTTAGTACACTGAACTCATTGTCATGTTCAAGAAACCAATTTGAAAGGATTCGAGCTTTGTGACATGGTGCATTATCCTGCTGGAAGTAGCCATCAGAGGATGGGTACATGGTGGTCATAAAGGGATGGACATGGTCAGAAACAATGCTCAGGTAGGCCGTGGCATTTAAACGATGCCCAGTTGGCACTAAGGTGCCTAAAGTGTGCCAAGAAAACATCCCCCACACCATTACACCACCACCACCAGCCTGCACAGTGGTAACAAGGCATGATGGATCCATGTTCTCATTCTGTTTACGCCAAATTCTGTCTCTACCATCTGAATGTCTCAACAGAAATCGAGACTCATCAGACCAGGCAACATTTTTCCAGTCTTCAACTGTCCAATTTTGGTGAGCCCGTGCAAATTGTAGCCTCTTTTTCCTATTTGTAGTGGAGATGAGTGGTACCCGGTGGGGTCTTCTGCTGTTGTAGCCCATCCGCCTCAAGGTTGTGTGTGTTGTGGCTTCACAAATGCTTTGCTGCATACCTCGGTTGTAACGAGTGGTTATTTCAGTCAAAGTTGCTCTTCTATCAGCTTGAATCAGTCGGCCCATTCTCCTCTGACCTCTAGCATCAACAAGGCATTTTCGCCCACAGGACTGCCGCATACTGGATGTTTTTCCCTTTTCACACTATTCTTTGTAAACTCTAGAAATGGTTGTGCGTGAAAATCCCAGTAACTGAGTAGATTGTGAAATACTCAGACCTGCCCGTCTGGCACCAACAACCATGCCACGCTTAAAATTGCTTAAATCACCATTCTTTCCCATTCTGACATTCAGTTTGGAGTTCAGGAGATTGTCTTGACCAGGACCACACCCCTAAATGCGTTGAAGCAACTGCCATGTGATTGGTTGATTAGATAATTGCATTAATGAGAAATTGAACAGGTGTTCCTAATAATCCTTTAGGTGAGTGTACATCTTACTGACCCTAAACATTTGAACGCTTTAGTGTATGATTAATATCCAGAAAATATGAACCAAAGATGGCAGCATCGGAGCTGCATGCTGCAGTATTGCCATTAAGATTAATAAGCATGCTAAGGGAAAACTCCCTCCAGGTATTATGGACTGATCACAATGATCCAGGGGGATGTCATCTCTACCCACTATCTTCCCCTTTGATTGTATTAACCAATCAAATGTGATGTCATATCTGTCTTTCATGACCAAATGCAATAACTTTCTTCTTCCAGCTACTAATCAATACCGAAAAAGTCGATTGATTAAAATGTATTTAGTCATCTGAGATATATGATTCATCATATTTTAGATGGAAAGGTTACACAATCAAAAAAATGAAAGGCCTTCATTAGGTCTGAGGATGATGGAATGAGAAAATCAATTAATCGCATGGAGGAGGCTTAAGATACTTATTGCATATTCAAAGCAGCATTGACCTGATTCTCATTCTCATTTTTCTCTGAAGTGCCAGTGAACAGGGAACCAAGGGTCATTCATTTTCATCCCCGCTACAGTAGCATTTTGTGGAGAAAGGCATATCCCCATTAGAGTCCTCATGTAGGCATTGTAAAATGCTTTTGAAGTGGAAGTTCAACAACACTGGAAATCCTCACATCACTCAGAATCTAAAGAGACAGTTGGATTAATTGCTTTGGCAGTGACGCTATCATTGGAAACTCTCTCTGGGTGAGTGTGGGCACACAACTCCAGTGTGTAGACACCGCCACTGACCAGATATGGCACTTGTCGTAAAATGCCTGTGACATAATAGAGCCGGTGTCCAGCTGTGCGAAAAGAATACATGAGTGGAGAGCTGGGTCTGATGCAAGGGGTCAGTGGTTGTCTGTCAGCTTTTAATGTGCTGTTAGCAGTTCAGGAACAGCGGCAGGATACAAGGGACTTAATATGTCTCAGTGGCCTGTGCTCTGAATGTGGCTCTCCCATCCTTCCCTCTGGGATTGCTTCTCTTAGAGATAAACTCTCTTTATGTCACAACCAAAGGACAGGAAGTTCAGCCTGGCCTTGGGCGAGGAACATGTTCAGGCCCACTTTTGCAAGCCTGGGTTGTACAGATACAGTAATACAAGCTGCAGCATTGTGGATCCTACATAGGTGGAGGGTGAACCAACTTCAGTGTAAGGCAAAGGAGATGTGCTTTCTCTTTAAAAACACATTTAAATAGATTTCATTGAATCAGTTTCTAAGTTAAGTGTCACTGTGTCACAACCTACACATCCCAGCATAAATGCTCCTGATAAATTATTTGTTATTAAAGCTACATTTACAAACCACTGTTAATTTGAACATAAAAGCAAACATACTGTATGCAGGATTTGGCATGCCAGAAACCATGCAAAGAGCACTCCCTTTATAACCACTAAACACTGTCACTCATCTTAGTTCATCGCAATCTCACAAAGTTCTGTTATAATCAGTGAATCTCATATTTACACAATTGTTTGTTATAATGAGAGGATTTGTGAGCGAGCAGAACTCAGAATCCAACGGCAGAGTTTTTGTGCAGTGCTAACTTAAACATATCTGATTAGCTATGGTAGTTATTGGCTACACGGCTCAACGCTGCAAAAACACATAGTATAAAAACCCTTTTCCAGAGCACAAACACAGATACACACTAGATTGTTTGCCAAATATGGCTCGCCAATATGCTATTATTATGGAGAAAACTGATGCTAGACCAGCAGTTATGGGCTGCTTTTCCTTCTAAAAGCAATCAGAAACATCAGCAAGCAGTGGTTTGAGTGAAAAGGGAGAAGCCTTTCCCATCCTTACAAACACTCCACCTATGGTATCCTTCATGTCTGACCACAGTTTACAGTAGTTTTATTTATTTATATATTTATTTATTTTTTAATATAACTTGCCTCTATCTGGATACATTTTTGGCCCTGTTTTCTAGAAAACATTAAAAATAGTTTTAATTTATTGCTGTCTCCCTGAACAATTAAAGATCTAGTTGGAACTCTATGTCCCTTTCTAATGAAACTAATAAGCAGCCTTGTGGAAACAGCAAATGTCAAAAGGGACTCAACGGATACAGTATGGAGAACGCCCGAGCCAAACTGCATACTCATAGATTAAAAATGTCAATAGAGTTTATTTTCAGTTGACAGAGAAGGAAATGCAGCCTCAAATAGCTGAGGCTCAATTGCAGGCAAACCGCATCACATTGATCAAAGCTGATGCCGTGGCAGCAGCAGGCAGTAAAATCAGACGTACTTACTGGATTTATTAAAATGGGCTGTGAGAACTTGACAAGCTGTAACCCAGTCAGTGTAGATAAACAGGAACATACAAATGTGATTGCTTCAGGAAATATTCATGGAAACAGTCTTTTGTAATAGCCAGGAGTATGCAAATCCAATCTGTAAATGCAAAAGAGTAATGTTTGGGTAACACCACGGTAGTAAGTGAAAGACAAAATGAAAGAAAATAATTTACAGTTGCTTGGCGAATTTTCACTGGCGAAATACAGTTATTCAAATAAGAATTAATGTAATCAGGATTTTTCTCAGTTTCTCAGTCAGGTCACACAAATTTGCTTTGTTGACCAACAGAAAACTGTTTGGTTTGAAACAGACTACTGTATGCATTGTGTTTTATACCTGATAGTACCTGATATACTATTGACAATAGACATTGCCCTGCAAAATGTTGCTAAAATTTTGCTACTGTGGATGCAGCTCACATTTGCACATTTTCGACTGCGGAATCCAGGCATTTCAATAAGAATCCAGGCAACCAGACATTTTGCACAAGGGTGAAAGTTTTAACAAAACAGATTTTGCAACAGGTTCGAATTGGTCGTGCAAATTCACATTAACCAACAGAAAGCTACTTGGTTAGAAAGTAACTTCAAATTGAGCCACATTCAAAAGCTGTTCTAAAATAATCAGTTATTTTGCTGCTGCATCTGTGAGATCTTGGTAGAAAAATTATTATTTGTTTCCAATAAATTCTTAAATTTAAACATGCCACATGAATCCATATGGTTTACAGAAGAGCTAAGTTATCTCACTGTACTAACTATGGCTTCCTTATTGCTTTACTAGAAACCAGCTCCCCTCTTTCAGATCACAGCAACCAGTTTAAGATTTTCCAAAAAGGTTTTTACTTTCCATTGCTTTCTTTCATTAAGAGACCACCAGTGTATTATTTTAAACAGGTTCACCACATAGCCTACAATTTTTGTTTGTTTGTCTTGGAGAATTAACTAGATAATTTATCCATAACTTACCCAAAATAAGTTTTTATTTATTTATTTATTTTTATTAACAAAAGACAGCATATTACAAAAATTACACGATACAAGACAATACATCATACATGTAACAAACGTGTGTGTGTGTGAGGGGGGGGGGGGGGGGGGGTTGCTTAATGTAGATCTACATAAAGACATTGAAAAGTTTACAAATTTTTACAATTTTAACTGCTTTTTGCTTCATAGAAAACTGGATTGATTCAATATAATGCTCCATTTCTTTCTTGAATGATATAAAACAGTTTTTTACAGGAAAACTTACATTTGTGAACATGGAATTTTGCCATTAAAATAATTCAATGTATTATATAGACAAAGTGCGCTTGTCTTTACAGTAACCAAATAATAAATGTTTCCAAAACAACACAAATTGGTCATTAAACCAAAAAGAAGATAAAACTGTGAAAGCCTTTAGACGTGACGTCAGCCCGTCTCTGAGACGTTAGGAGGCGCGCGCATGAGTCCGCGCCACCGGTAGATCAGTTCGGGAAGGTCGATCGGATCTCCGTTAGCCGACAAACATGATGTCCCTTGCTGCTCGTTCGGGGACGTTTTCCCCTTACTTACAAGCTACAAATTATGTCGTGGCAGGTCCACTAAAGCCTCTCATACCCGGCGTCGTCATGAAGACCGATAAAATGTTAACGGACACGAAGAAACCGTTCCTGTGTCGCGAGTCCTTGTCTGGGCAGAGCGCTAAGAGCGGCCTCGCCGTGTCCACCAGCCTCAACGGTGAGTCTCACTGCGTGGTTTAGTGAAATCGAGAGTCCCGGTCTCATCGTAGCGTGAGGAGGACGTGCAGCGGTCGCTCGCTCAAGGGCACAGTGAAAACACATCTGTTTAATGTGTATCGTGAAATGGTTTTGTATTGTAGTACGAAGTTGAATTATTATGCTGAATAATAATAATAATTATTATTATTATAAATTTGAGATGAACGTGTACTGTATAACGAAAAACATTAGCTCACGTGCTACAGCGGTTAGCTTTACCGGGCCTCTCTGATGTCCTTTCCGCAGATGTTTTAAAATCAGCCTGTGACTTTTGTGGATAAAATAACTATTGCAATTTTAAGGTTCCCTAATGATCGGCTTACGATTACATGATAAAATAAATGGCAGTATATGGTAGAATTGTAATAATTAAGTGAATGTTTTAGGAAAAGCTAGCTAATAGCCTAGTTTCTTGCTAAGATAGGCCTCTACTGTTACGTGTTTCTGACGTAGAAGTTAAATTAGTTTGGTCGTACAGAAGCAGTGTTTTTAATGTTATTTATTACAGCATAATTTCGGAGTGAGGTGATAAGAGATCAGTTGTTGAAGAATCATGTTTAGTATTAGTATCTAAACATGAACTTTGATTAACAATATGAGCTATACAATGTTTAACAAACATATATAATCCAAATGTGAAATGAGATGCATGATTGTTTGACATGATTATTTGTATAATATTATATGTAAAAGTTACTTTTACTCAATTCAGAAAAGGTGCAGATTTGGTAATTGGTGTCAGTATAAATAAATTGTCATTGAATGCTTATTATCTGAAAATGGCCAAACATAATTTGCCTGGTCAATATATTGTTCTGTCACTACATTTCATGTGTTATTTTGTTATGCAATATATTTGATTCTTTTTTTTTTTTCTCCTTAATTATTATTTTTTTTAGCTCGTTCTTCAGTGCGTTTCGCTCACACAGACATCAAGATCCCTGATTTCTCTGACTATCGCCGGCCTGAGGTTTTGGACTCAAAGAAGTCCTCACAAGAGAGTGGCGATGTCCGGAGGGCCTTCTCCTATCTGGTCACAGGTTCCACCGCTGTGATCGGAGTCTATACAGCCAAGACAGTTGTCACACAGTTTATCTCCTCCATGAGCGCCTCAGCTGATGTGCTGGCTCTGTCCAAGATTGAAGTCAAGCTATCAGACATCCCTGAGGGTAAGAACATGACCTTCAAATGGAGAGGAAAGCCCTTGTTTGTGCGCCACAGAACAGAAAAAGAGATTGCAGCTGAGGCCGAAGTCAATCTCTCTGAGCTCCGGGACCCCCAGCACGACAAAGAACGCGTTCAGAACCCGACCTGGGTTATCGTCATTGGTGTGTGCACCCATCTGGGCTGCGTGCCCATTGCTAATGCTGGTGACTATGGTGGCTATTACTGCCCGTGCCATGGCTCTCATTACGACGCATCTGGTCGCATTAGGAAAGGCCCTGCTCCGCTCAATCTAGAGGTGCCCTACTACGAGTTCGCAGACGATAATACAGTGATTGTAGGATAAAGGACTGTACTATAATAACTATGATCAAGACTAAACATGCGCTTTACTTGTTTGATTACATTATCTGTATTGACTTGATGGGTAACAAAGGTTAATTGTAAGTAATAAAGTGTATTTTATCTGATGAAAACCTCACTCAGCTCTATTTATTCAGTCTCAATATATAGAATTACATATGCTTTTATGCATTGCTGGTTTTTCAGATAAGAAACAAAGTAGATCTTTAATTTTTAAATAGTTAAAGTGATAAAGATGGAAACAGCTGAAAGTCAGGTAAGGTGATGTTTGCAGAGTTGTAGGTCAAAAAATGTAATTTACAATACACAAGCAATCATGCGTGGAAGCTGATAAGAGCAGCGAAAAATGTGAAATATAGTAGTGTTAGAAATGCTTTATTTCTTATGTGTGCATAAACAAGCTAAGGTCTGCTTGCAGAGATATAAACTAAATAATAACCTAGTCATTGTATGGTGTCCTTGAAATTTTTTAAATCTTTAAGGCAATTAAAAAAATATATATTACTAGAGCATGATCTCAAATAATATACTTTATAAAGATCATGTTTAAACATTTGAGAGAAAAAAAAACAGTATTGTACATGATTAACATTTACTGATATCTATGTGGATCAGCAGCTGTTAAAGAAATGCCAATTCAGGAAAAAAAAAAAAACCTTCCTTTGTGCAGTTTCATCTTGACTCTTGGGAGAAACTCTGCAAATGAACTAAAGCAAAATATATTTTGGGAAATATCTAAGGCCCGCTCCCTATACCATGAAGCCGGTTTAGCTGGCTAGCCAGATAGGTTTAAGCTTACTTTGTGCCAATCCTGGGTTTTAGGTACCATTAAAGTGGTTTGGCTTTTAGCAGTGTATCCATAGCATATCCATAGTAACTTACGCTCCACAGCTAACCTGCTCTGGGGCAGGTTATGTTCTGGATAAGAGAAACTGAAATTGGACCAATCAGCAGTGAGCAAAATGACACACCTCTGATGCAATAAAGTCACTCCCCCCTTTTCTACTCCAAATTAAAGGTCACTACATAGCAAATGGTTTTTAAAGACTAAAGCGTCTGGCTTTTAACAATGCTTATTTATAATAATAATTTTGAATGATTTAGATATTTATTATACCCTTAATCAATTACACGTGTATCAATTTAGTTAATCAATCATTAATAGGCACTTTGTTAAGATGAATATAAATAGCCTAGGAATAAAGCTAAAAATGATTACAAGTGAGCTTAAATGTTCAATTCTTTTTATATCTATATGAACTAAACTAACTTTATAACTTTTACTTGCATTGACGTATACGATTTTCTTTAAGTTGTCCTCTTTCATAGACAGCTCTTTTCTTCTTGCTGTGTAAATTTGTTTAAATTCTTAATATTTTTCAATCATGTAATATTCTGCAGAAGAGAGAAATGAATCTCGCTGCTTCTCTCGTGAGAAGTGAATCTCAGTTTCACTGATACACAGCATGTGATTGGCTGTTCACTACTGATGTCACAGCTAAACTCCTAAACTCAGGATCAAAGCCTGAGTTGACAGAGAAAGTTGATGATCAGCATCATGGGACCAACAAAACCTGAATAGATTGGTGTGGTACAATACAATAAGTACAATAAAAACACATACACAATCTGATATCACTCGGGAATCTTTATTTGAAAAACAACTTTTTTTAAACAGATTTACAACACTTATTCGTTCCTCTTGCTTGGCTTCTCCTCCTCTTGTTCCTCTTCTTATTCGTTCTTGCCACAGATGAATCTTAAGAAGGAATCATGTCTCCAGCTATTCTGTATTGTGTATTTAAAGAAAATACAGTGCATGCAGAAATGTCCTCACCGTTTACTTGTCTTTTACCCTCATGCCATCCGAGATGTATACGACTTTCTTTCTTCAGATGAACACAGAAAAATAAATAATCTCTGATAATGAAAACTCATTTGGGTTCCTAAAAGTTGAAGCATCAAACAGCACATACAGCAATAACTACAGTAATCCATACGATCCCAATGGATGAATCAATGTCTTCTGAAGTGAAACGTTGAGTGTTTGTAAGAAAAATAACAATATGTTTAAAAAAAAATTAAACGGTAAACTATCGCTTCCGACCAGCAGTCACCTGCGTGAATGAGAGGGTTCAGTTCACACTTGACGTAACTTGAAGCTGACTGGTCACACGGATGTCGGATGCTGTCTGTTTTTATTTTCATTTTTTAAAATTAATGCTCACAACAGTAAACAAGCAATAACGTAATATATGATAACTCCAGAGTCGCCACTTGCGCAAGAACGTCATGAAAGCTTGAAGCTTCTTTACTCACGCACACGCTGGTTAACTGTTGGTCGGATGTGAAAAGATTAGTAAATTATGAGATAATTTCTCATTACTTACCCTGTAACTACATAAAACTATTAACAGCCCGCAGATTCACTTACCCTGTAACTACATGAAATAACTAGCACCACTTACCCTGTAACCACATGGATAATTACCCCTTAACTAATAAATGTTTTCAGTAAATCATTTGTTAATTTTCCTGATAGTTACCCCTTTATTCCCCAAATATTACATATTGTTCCCTTATACCTACACGTACTTACTTTATAGTTACACTAAAATTACTGAAAGTTACGCTGTAAATTTGCTTTAGTTACACAGTACTTTCCGGGCTGTAATCTAAAGCGTTACCCATTATTGTTATTATTTTTACAATTATTATTACAATTATTATTATTTTTTGCATCACACTGATACACTGCTTTGAAATTTCATTCTTGTTTTTATAAACGGAAGCAGAGGTTATAATAGGCTTATGTCACATGTTTTGTAGAACCATAGCATCTGACATAAAATTATTTTGATTCATATAAGGTCATGTTGGATCTTGTCTTTTTGAATCAGAATGTCCTTATGAAGTGGATGTTCTGATGCTTTTGCTACAATTTGTTTTAGAGACTGAGTTTCCAGATTAAGTAAATTGCAGTAAGCAACACAATGACAGGTAAACAGTAGCGTTCCTCTCATTCAGATATTATTTGAATAGATGTTTCAGGGCCATATTATCATATAGAGTAGCTTTTCTCCTTGGGTGCATTTCTGATTGAATGTCTCACGGGTCTGAGAAAGACATCGGACATGTCTGCAGGTTAATAGAGTCGATATGCTTCTTAGCCGGGCTGCAGAGAGCATCAGAAGACATTTGAGGTGAAACCATTAGGGCATATTGATGCCGCTTGACATAGGCACAAAGCATATGCTTTATTTGGAGCATTTTGTATAACCTAACAAATGGCATATCCAGGTATGCCTTTTACTATTGCAGTTTTAATACTATTCTAACCAGTCTGTTTAAAATTTCTCTGAATGTGTCTTGGTAGCTGCCATGAACATTCATTGATTTCATTTTCTGGCAGGCTTTGGGTATTTTAATACATTTAATGCACTGGATTGCCATCTTCTCTGCCTTCCAGAGCCTCCACCACTTATATACAACCTGCTCAGCCGTCCTGGAGTCCTCAGCTCTTGCCAGGTCCTGCTGCCAGTAGCTTGGCGGACATTCAGGCTTCACTGATAGAATGATGATATCCCAGGGGTAGTCAGGGTACCATTGTGTATCAGCTGAAAATCACAGAGATCCCTGGCTCCAACATATGTGTTTAGCATCCAACAGCAATCTCTTTATTGGGCTAATTTCTGGACAAGAATTCGCTCTGAAAGGCAAATATCTCAAATTCAGCTCAGGAGAGTTCATCAGTCACTCTGGGCTGATTGAGACCCCTGTATGAAACACAAATTCAAGGTTTTTAATAAGTGTAGGAGACTGAGGTATTGTAACACATATTGTTTATTCAGTCACTTTTATTATTATTGTATTTTTTTTTTACTTTTCTCAATTGAATTCCATTAGTTTGAGATGCACATCTGCTTGTACAATTGGACTGCATAATGCACAGCTTCCCTGTAGGGACAATACAAATCAGTCCAATGGGAGAAGCAGGTAATTCTGTTTTGTTTTGAGAAATGACTCTGGATTTAATTTGTATTGTGGTAACAAAGGCTTGTTTGATTGAAATAAGTTATTTTCTGCTGATGCAATAGAAGTGCTGGACAAAGACCAAAATACAGCATTTTGTACTCATATCACAATGCTGTTTTTTTCATAGTTGGAGTTGATCGCTTCAAAGCCCATGGAGGAAGCGTGTGATGATTCAGATGCTGCATCCGTTATCTTTGAAGAGAGTATGTGACTCTGTGAGGGTGGGACAAGAAAACCAAGACAATTAGCTTAAAATTCTCTCTGATTTGCTTCCCTATTATCTGATGTGTCACATTAATGTTATAATCCTCCATTTGTCTCAGGTCGTGATCAGATTATGATGAAAGATTTATTAGGCTCCCCGTAATTCATTTGAACTTGTTTTGCATAACTTAACATAGTAATGAGTTTTTCTTTTCTTTATTAAGAATGGCTGCTAATGCATCTTTTCCTCTAATATCATTCAGTCTGTTTATTAATCTGTTCCATCTTCGTGACAGTGCACTTTTAATTGTAGTGAACCAAAAGTGTTATAATCGCAAGTGATGCATACTTTTTTAACCTTATTTCAGAATTACTGTACTAATCCATCTTCATAAATGATGAACTTAAATTCACACACATTTTATAATCATTTAGGTCTCAAAATAGTATGGTTCATGCTCATGAAAAAAGCATTAGCTTCAATAGTGATCATTTGGCATTATTCATATATGCAGTTTTATTTTTTGTTGAGGCTTTTAAGATTAACTCAAAGGGCCTTCTAATACCAGTCATTTTTACAAATATGTCCTTACTGTTGCTGAAGACCATTAAACCAACCGTAGCAATAACTGATTTATCAATACATCAAATTTCTTGACATGCATAACCCTCTGATCTCAGTCAAAACATCCAAAATTACCTCCACATAGCCTTGGGGAAAGAATTTGTAATTTAATAAAGCCGACATGGAAGAAAATGCTGCATTCATAACTTATAGCAGATTTCTCAAAATAAAATTATTCTTACAGAAAAAAAAAACTTTTTTTATTAGATTTAAATATTAAAAAGCCAGATCCATTTTTCTTATCTCCAGTGTCTTTTAAACAGACTGATTCACTGTGCAAGTGGCTCTGTGTACATTCTGATAGTGAGCTTTAAAAGGGGAGAATGGAGAAATTCAAAAAGATGCCCTATTGTCCCCCATTCCCTCCCCTTTTTCTATGTGCATGAGAGTGAATAGATGGAAATGAGACATCACATAGAAATCATCGTATCATTAGGGGAAATTGATCTCTGCTTTCATACTATGGAACAACGTTGCCTGCAGCTGGAGCTTTACAAGACCCCTCTAAAAAGCACCCTCCACATGTGGCACCATACACTCTGCCCACATGTGCAATGAGTGCCAAGAATGGAGCCTAAGTGACTCTTCACTCTGGAGCGAAGCTGGGGAGCGAGGTTGACGTGGGGGACTAGAGAATAATAAACTGTAATGAAAGTCTCTCTTTTCTTCCTCCTTGTGTGCCAGGAGCTTTTGTGCTCTCACAAGCAAGCGCTGATCTATGGGTTGGGCTGTGAAGAGCTTCATTAATCCTGTCAGTCAACAGCAAACAGCAGCTGAGTCATCCTCTGGGCTAAAGTAGAAAGACAGAAACCAGCACCCTGGGTCACCCTTCGTGCCACTCCCCTTGTGAATGCACTTTCACTCTGTTCGATTACTTCACTTTTAGGTGCTTGTTGATTTTTTAAAAATCTCTATTTAACATTTTATGCTTCAAACAGCCTTTCCTGCTATGGCTTTATCTTCTCCAGGAATTTGCTTCATTTATGGATTTAGTCCTCTTGCTCTCTTTCTTGCACTTGTGCATCCCAGTGACTACTGCCCTCTGGCTTCTCTCAATACACATTAATACACTAAATAAGCAGTTATGAAATAAAATAAGCCATTAAAACAATAAAAAACAATACACCAACTTTAGGACTCCAGATATTTACAGACAACTCTTGAATATAATGATCAAAGCAGCTACTGCTTTCTGAGGGTGTGCAGCTCAAATAAGAGTTTTGCAACAGATGGTTGACGGTCCTCCCCCAGTAACACCTACATTTGATCTTTTTCTGACAGTTTTGGAAAATGAAGTTTGATAGTTTCTGAAGTATTTCTGTCTCATATGTTCTTAAACTTATTACAGAGAAGGAGAAAGCAGGCCTCTGTCTGAACCTGACCAGTGTCACAATGAGCACAGACTTTCTTTTGAAGTCATTTTTGTCTGTTTCTCCCTCTTTCTACTGTGATCAATGTACTTGTAATTACATCATCCGACTATGCAGAAATATTCTGCCAGGTCATGCGTTCTGGTTTGTTACTGTGTGTTCTGGTTTTTACTTTTGTTTTTAACATTGGCCCAAATATGTATAGGGGTTGGACAATGAAACTGAAACACTGGCCTATACTGTAGTGTTGGAGGTTTCATGCCTATATATGCGCGGCCTGGTGGCCAATCTTCACTGATTTTACATTCCATTAGTAAAAATGGAATGTAAAGGTTGAATTAACAGAGCAAAAGCACAGCTGTATATAAAATATTGCAATACACACAACATATCAGAGTTCAAAAGAGGACAAATTGTTAGTGCACGTCTTGCTGGCTCGTCTGTGACCAAGTCTTTGTGGTGTATTGAAAGCTACAGTATCCAGGTTATCCCTTAAATGCAAGAATGGTTTGCCAATCCTTATTACATATTCAGGTCTTTAGCGATCTACATCTAACACGGATGGATCTCTACCTGTCGCGATAATATAAAATTATCTTGATATTAGAAAAACATTTACAGAAGAATAAATAAAGCATATTTTGTTACCTTTTAGAGCTTGGAAGGGTTCCATTTGAGCAGATGTTTTATACCATCCAGCATCTGGCTTATATTCACAATTTCACACATATTCTCAAAATTATAATTTTCAACATCTTCAAAATCAATATTTTGATTGCACACAGCTTCTTCACCTGATCCACCATCAAGTGACAGTTACACTAATATTTGATTGCGTTCAGTACTTTCTCTGCAGTAAATCGCTGAGACATTTCAAGTTTTGCTTTTGTTTTCCGCCTGCGGCAACTATCATCACTGTGTATCAGACACTGCCACCTTGTGGAATAGGGGTAAATTGCACTTATTCAGTCATCAAAGATTAATTAATTTATTTTTTTACAAAAAAAATGTATGGCAAAACAGGCATTCATTTATCATTTTAATTTGTACAATTTTCTTGTTATATTGTTTATAATAAATTGATTAAGGAATACTAAGAAGGTTGATGTCTAAATTAAAAAAAATGAATGAGGGGGAGGGTAGTGAATGACATCACGGTTCACTAAAGACCCGAGGTATGAATTTAAGGGTTAATGTCGGCATACCTCCACAAAGGACGAACCACATCTAACAGGAGTAACTGTTGATGCAAGAGGAAGCTGTCTGAAAGGGATGTTATTAACTGGGTTTTAACTCGGATTGTATAGAAAAAAAACATAAAACCACAGCTACCCAACTCCCTGCAGAATTAAATGTGCACATCAACTCTCCTGTTTCCACCCAAATTGTTTGTCGGAAGCTCCACAGAGTCAATAGTCATGGTCAGGCAGCTATAGCCAAACCTTTGGTCACTCATGCCAATGCCAAATGTTGGTTTCATTGGTGCCAACAGTGCAAATATTGGACTGTGGACAATGTGAAACATGTATTGTTCCACCTTCACTGTCTTCCCCACATCTGTGGGAGTTACGGTGTGGAGAAGCCCCAAAGAGGCTTAACACCCAGACTGTTGCATGCCCAGAGTGAAGCACAGGGGTGGATCAGTGATGGTTTGGGCTGCAATATCATGGCATTCCCTACTGTGCTTGATTGGCGCATCACTGCCAAGTACTAGCAAAACATTCTGGAGGACCATGTGCACCTAATGGTTTAAAGATTGCACCCTGAAGGTGTGGCTGTGTATTAGGATGATAATGCACCAATACACACAGAAAGACTGGAGACAGAATGGTTTGATGAACACGAAAGTGAAGTTGAACGTCTCCCATGGCCTGCACAGTCACCAGATCTAAATATTGTTGAGCCACTTTGGGGTATTTTAGAGGAGCAAGTCAGAAAACGTTTTCCTCCACTAACATCACATAGTGACCTGGCCACTGTTCTGGAAGAGGAATGGATCAAACTCCTTCTGGCCACTGTGCAGGACTTATATCTGTCATTCCCAAGACAAATAAATTCTGTAATGGCTGTAAATGGATGCCCTTCACCATATTAATACATTATTGTGGTCTAAAACCAGGTTCATTGTACAACCCCTGTATACAGTATATTGTGATACTAAATTTTAGCTGGAATGTCTGTGAATTTTCTTTGCATTCACTACCAAGGTAGTCATAGAGTAGAATATGTTATAGAGCAGAATTTCCCAGCGTGCATCTGGTTCCCTGTGATCACCAGGGATTCTGCGCAAAGGGAAAATTTCACCACAGAATTGCTGATTGTTCTAGTAGCACTACTAATTCATGAATGCATAAGTTGAGCTGGACTTCCTGGAAACTGCAGTCTGGTCTCACTCCATACCCTTGTGTGGAAGATTTTGTTCTTTTATTGCCTAATTTACTCTCTTTCTGTCTGCCCTCATTCCATCTCTCCTCCATGCTCCTTAGTCTTTTATATCTGTCCTCAGAGGAAGAAAGAAGCTGTGCTTTGAGTGATAGGGACAGGGCTCTCAGCAGGACTTCATAATCTTGTTTATATCAGAGTAATTAACACTTCTTTGAACTCATCGTATTTGGCATATCCAATTAGTTGCCTTTCCCTTTCCACCAAATAACACAGAATGTGCCTTTTCTGCTTGCATGCTCTTAAACAATGGGTCGAGTACATATATTTCAAGAAGTTCTTAACATAATCTACTTGAATAAAAATGCAGGAATTTTAGGATGAAGCATTGATTTGGCGGGCCAATTTATGTGTTCACCAAAAGCCTGGCTGGAGCCTCTACTGTGATATAAAGAGAAACTATTTTGTATGCTGCTTTTTAAAAGTCCAGAGTCCAAAATTGTGGATTTTTGGAGGGGATAATTTCTCTCAGAGTGAATTTCCAACTCTGAATAATGTGATACTGCTTTGAAACAGAACAGGAAGTTAATATTAAGAAATGTATGGGATGCCATGTACACAGTCCAAAAGTCCCAGTGCTGTTGGACTATATATCAGCATAGCAGACTATACACCGATCAGGCATAACATTATGACCACTGTAAGAGACTCTGTATCAAGGAAACAGGTCTATTTAGCTCAAATGAATGAATTAATTAATTCATAGGGAATTTTGAAAGAGTCTATTTTACGACCGAGCAAATGACTCGTCCAGCGTTCATTTGAACGGGCCGTAACTATCAACTCTGCAGCGGATATTAATATCCACACAGTAGTGAAACACTATTTAACAGCCAGGTAACTTAGATCAGCAGTTTAAGACATTAAATTCGTAAGCACATAATATCTAACACAAACACACGCACACACACATTCACACGCGTTGCAGAAAGGAAGAAAGTGAGGAAAGAATACGTTTTAAGAGAGTGAAATGATGAAATCCCAAGTTTCTAGCAATAAATGCATTTATAACACATGTGACCTGAATGAACCACCGAGCATTAATTTAACCCTCCTATCTTTTCTTAGGCGGGGTTATTCAATTTGTTATCAATTGCACCAGTTCAGTTTAGAATCTGGAGGTTACTTGCGGTTGTGTCTAGTGTCGTCTTTGAATGGGGAATTCCATTTTCTTTGGTCCTGGCTGCAGGGGTTCCCCGGTTCTTTGAAGGTCTTGTCGTGTCTTTTGATCGATGTCTTGGGAAGCCAATCACGTGGTGTGCTGGCGGCTGGGTGAAAGTCTCGTGGGCGGTGTTCGAAGTTGAAGCGCGGTCTGTTGTAGATTTGCGGCGAACACAAGACTCAACGGAAAGAAAACAAACTTAAGTAAAAGAAAGGAAAGTGAGAGGAGAGTTTAGATGGCTTAAATGAAATTAACCCATTTCTCAGATCTTGGTCTGCCTCGATCGTCTGATCGTCTATTTCTCCTTTAGACTGACTTGAACATTATTGAACTGATTTTCTTCTTCAACTGATTCCTTTGTTCATGTTCTGAGATTAAAACTCAAACTTGTTTGCCCATCCTCCTGGATGGATTGACCAACTGGGCATCATCTTTGGTTCAGAGGTGACTGTGTTTACACCCTCCCCATAAATTAGGTTATCTGTGGTCATTTACGTTCCTGCTCTAAGCAGTGAATAATTTAAACATGATTTCTTATTATAAGAACACAACATTCTAGACAGATTTCATTCAAACCATCTTTTGAATTATGATCATTCACTCAAACTGATATCAAGAAAGGCACATTTTCAGTCAGTCATTCAATAGTTACATGAATTACACAAATTGTGAGTGATTCTAAGCATAGTGGTCACATATACTGGTTAAATACATGATATAGAACAATGCAGTAGAAGGATGTTTGATTATAAGTCCAGTGATCAATGATTTGATGCAGTTTATGTGTTTTCTGTGAGTTTTTCCTTTGTTTCACCCACTAGTGCTGGGATCCTGAGGAATTTTTATGGCAGTCAGACCAGGACATTAGGGATTAGTTTCTAGATGGGTGAAGGGCAGAAAACCGCAGGTGGACCAATGAGAAGTCCTGTCCTTCTTGGGCTTGGTACCACAGGTGGTCTTCTTGGCCTCTAAGAGGTGTCTGGCATCTTTATCTGATGGCGTTGGACAGTTTGTTTGTGTTAGTCCACCAAGATCCAATCAAAATGTAGCAAACCTTTGTCCACTGTTATGGGCAGAGTGGGGCCCAGCCATAAACTGGCCCTGGAATGTTGAGTTGGGTTTTGTGTGGAATTATGTTTGAATGAATCATCTGGAAGATTCATTTGTGTCTGCTCCCACAATTCCTACACCACTGAAAGGTGAAGTGAATAACACTGATTATCTCTTCATCACGGCACCTGTTGGTGGGTGGGATATATTAGGCAGGAAGTGAACATTTTGTCCTCAAAGTTGATGTGTTAGAAGCAGGAAAAATGGGCAAGCGTAAGGATTTGAGTGAGTTTGACAAGAGCCAAATTGTGATGGCTAGACATCTGGGTCAGATCATTTCCAAAACTGCAGCTCTTATGAGGTGTTCCCAGCCTGCAGTGGTCAGTATTGATCAAAAGTGGTCCAAGGAAGGAACAGTGGTGAACTGGCGACAGGATCATGGGCGGCTAAGGCTCATTGATGCACGTGGGGAAAGAAGGCTGGCCCGTGTGGTCTGATCAAACAGACGAGCTACTATAGCTCAAATTGCTCAAGAAGTTAATGCTGGTTCTGATAGAAAGGTGTCAGAATTCACAGTGCATCACAGTTTGTTGTGTATGGGGCTGCATAGCTGCAGACCAGTCAGGGTGCCCATGCTGACCCCTTGTCCGCCACCGAAAGCGGCAACAGTGGGCACGTGAGCATCAGAACTGGACCACAGAGCAATGGAAGAAGGTGGCCTGGTCTGATGAATCACGTTTTCGTTTACATCACGTGGATGGCCGGGTGCGTGTGCGTTGATTACCTGGGGAACACATGGCACCATGATGCACTATGGGAAGAAGACAAGCTGGCAGAGGCAGTGTGATGCTTTGGGCAATGTTCTGCTGGGAAACCTTGGGTCCTGCCATCCATGTGGATGTTACTTTGACACGTACCACCTACCTAAGCATTGTTGCAGACCATGTACACCCTTTCATGGACACAGTATTGCCTGGTGGCTGTGGCCTCTTTCAGCAGGATAATGTGCCCTGCCACAAAGCAAAAATGGTTCAGGAATGGTTTGAGGAGCACAACAACGAATTTGAAGTGTTGACTTGGCCTCAACAAGTCTGATCCATGGAGGCCCCACTTTGCAAATTTCAGGACTTAAAGGATCTGCTGCTAACATCTTAGGGCCAGATACCACAGCACACCTTCAGGGGTCTAGTGGAGTCAATGCCTCGACGGGTCAGGGCAGTTTTGGCAGCAAAAGGGGGACACAATATTAGGATCATAATCATAATGTTATGCCTGATCTGTGTATATCAAATTTGAGATCCAGAAATCATTAATATATCACCAAAAATAAACCTTAAAACACATATCAATTCAGGTTAATTACTTTCAAGATACTATTGCTCGAAAGTTGCATCTATTATTTTTCCCAAATCGTTTCCCACTTTTACATGGTATACATTTTAGCCTCCATCTCTTTAAGATTTATTTATTGTATTGTATACAACTTGTGTAAAATAAAAAAATTAATAATTGCTGTGAAAAATGTTCCTGTGTATTTAGACAATGTAAAAATAAAGAAGCTTAAATAATAAATAATTGTAAATATTAAAATTTTGTAAACAACAAAATTGTTCTAAATGGTTGGTTGATTTGCATTTGAAGTGAATTTGCAGCTCTTTTTGGTGTATTTTTCATAGTTCCATGCTCAACATAGACTTTCGATATAGAGAATGTTTTAAAGGTTTTTTTTGTGCAAAGAAAATGTATGTTTTGTGCTCTGTGATGACATGACCATGACAACTGAGCAAACTTAAGCACACAAACAAACACTGCTCTAGTGGTACAATAATGTGAAAGAGAAACATGCATTGCAAATATAATTTAATATTTCATATCATTTAATAATCTTGAAGGACAAAAGTCTTTCTTATACCCCTCAAACCCCTTAAAATTTTTACACACCTGTATCTCTTAACACTCTAGATGTGGAAAAGGAAGCATTCAAGGTTGACGAAGAGAGAAATGTAAGCAATGGGCAGATGGATGAATGAAGCCAAGGGGCTCAAACATCTGCTGGCGCTACAGTGATGATAGGAGGCTGAAATATCTCTGCCTGTATGGAGGCTGGCAGGCCAATCTGCTTCCTATGATTCACTGAGAAACCGGCCAGATTCATCACAGAGAGGGGCCGTCTCCTCGCCTGTGCTTAGACGGGCCGGTTTGTTCAACAGATCATACGGACAGAGCAAAGAACTCTGTGCAGTCAGAGAGATGTCTCCAATCTGAGACTCGGTCATGATATTCGTATTTTCAACTGAGATGGAATTGTGTCATTTATCTACCTGTTGGTAAGAATATTTTTTTTGTAATAAGAAACCAAACACAGGCACAAGAGCATTCATGTCCTAACAAAGATGCTACAAATTATCTTTCTTCCATTAATAGGATGCAAAAACATCCAAGTCTGTTAAAAAATTTACAAATATCTGTGAATCAGTATCTTTTTGTGCTTGCATTTCTTACCTTTGATCTCATAGGAGGATGAGTCAAGGAAATTATTAAGTTTAGATGGCAACATTTTTCAAGGCAATTGCAATGGTGTAAAGCTCCAAGCAGGATACTGAGCAAGAAACTGTGCATTTGTGGAATAAAAACCCTTCTTCTTTTCACTTCTTTTTCACCCAACATACATTAATCTATCCATCTGTTGAGTTTTTCTCATTTTCTGCCTATATATTTCCATAAAAAATGCCTCTGGTATGGACTTGCTGTCACAGAACATAGAAAAATAAAGAAGATGTATGGGATTTACAGGCTGAGTGCAAAAACTGCTATTCTCAGCATCTTTCTGAAAAGACACAAAAGTTTTCCCGTCTTCCAGTTCACCATGAAACACAGGCAAACTTTTTGTTTGCATACAGCCAGGATGCTCAGTGTACTCAACTATCTATCTATCTATCTATCTATCTATCTATTTATCTCTCTGTTACAATTTCTTTTGTTGGATGATGCCTCCTTTAAAAAAAATCACATGGGTTTGATCCAGGCCCAATAAAACATTGACACAAATACAAATATTTAATGGAGTTCACTAGTTAACTGAGGTTCGGGAGCAGGGCCACGCCTCAACCAATCAGCCGACTTCTCAAAACCTTCTTATATCGGGCCGCCCCTTACAATACTGTTTGTCTCGTTCTCTTGAAGTTCACTGTCTATGGATTCAGCGGTACAGATTAACTCACCCGATTCAGATGACGATCTGTTCAATTTAAATTTCCCCGCGAGTATTCTCGTTCAAAACCATCTCAAGAAAACTCTCCAACTCCGACTCATATCCAGGCTTCCTCTTCTCCGCCTTCAAGACCCATGAACCGAGAACGCTATACTCATAGTATACACGGAAACTGGCTTCCTCATTCCCCTCGCCAGCCATCTCCCCAGCACTGAAATCCTGCTCGGCAGCCCCACGTCTACCAGATCCGAGAACAACATCAGGAACGGGACCGCGGCTCGCCTTCAACACACTCTTAAAAGCAAAGTCATCCACTTCAATCGTTCAGATAACAGGATTATTCCAACTGTATGCAGCATCCACCAAAACTTCTGTCATAACAAACTCAGAGCCTTCAGCGCTTCCGGCAACTGCAAGCATGCCACTCTCCGTCAGCTGGGACTTCACGAGACATTCTCCTTCTACAACAGCCTCAGACTGCAGCTCTAGCTTTCCCTAGCAGCATCCAAGCTGTATTTCCACCAGCACTCGCTCCATCTAATCTTTCTCTAATAATTTCGTCATTCTTTCTTTGCTCACAATTTGCTCAGAAACCCCACTCACACACATCCTTTCTTCCCAACATCCATTCTTCTACCCTTCCTTCAGCTGTTCACAGCAATAGACCTTATATAGCCCCGCCCCTTTTCAGCGCTGCACTCGTTGTCTTTCTGACTTCCGGTTTGCATTTCCACAGCGATCTTATGTATTTATAAATGAACTGCTCGTTTTAAAAATCTTCCCGGTCTACTGACATTTGCTTTAAACATTACAATGCTCATGATAATGTTCATTTACTCTACAATAAATAAATCCACTTCACTAGCTAATTATTAGACAGCGATGCCATAGAAATATATAGAGCTACAGCGAAAAAAAAACAGAAGTTGAAAGATATTATTCTAAAGATGGCTGTGCGCACATTTCTCTGGCGCATAAGGTCTACAGGTGCTGGTCATATAATTAGAATATCATCAAAAAGTTGATTTATTTCATTAATTACATTCAAAAAGTGAAACTTGTATATTATATTCATTCATTACACACAGACTGATATATTTCAAATGTTTATTTATTTTCATTTTGATGATTATAACTGACAACTAAGGAAAATCCCAAATTCAGTATCTCAGAAAATTTACAAGCAATAGGGATAACCGCACCCTGGAGAGGATTGTGAAACAAAACCCATTCAAAAATGTGGGGGAGATTCACAAAGAGTGGACTGCAGCTGGAGTCAGTGCTTTAAGAACCACTACACACAGACGTATGCCAGACATGGGTTTTCTGAGGTCCAAGGTCAACACAGCTGTATACCAGGAAGTTTTAGAGCACTTCATGCTTCCTGCTGCTGACCAACTTTATGGAGATGCAGATTTCATTTTCCAACAGGACTTGGCACCTGCACACAGTGCCAAAGCAACCAGTACCTGGTTTAAGGACCATGGTATCCCTGTTCTTAACTGGCCAGCAAACTCGCCTGAGAAAATCTATGGGGTATTGTGAAGAGGAAGATGCGATATGCCAGACCCAACAATGCAGAAGAGCTGAAGGCCACTATCAGAGCAACCTGGGCTCTCATAACACCTGAGCAGTGCCACAGACTGATTGACGCCGCATTGCTGCAGGAATTCAGGCAAAAGGAGCCCCAACTAAGTATGCTGTACATGCTCATACTTTTCATGTTCATACTTTTCAGATTTCTAAAAATCCTTTCTTTGTATTGGTCTTAAGTAATATTCTCATTTTCTGAGATACTGAATTTGGGATTTTCCTTAGTTGTCAGTTATAATCATCAAAATTAAAATAAATAAACATTTGAAATATATCAGTCTGTGTGTAATGAATGAATATAATATACAAGTTTCACTTTTTGAATGGAATTTGTGAAATAAATCAACTTTTTGATGATATTCTAATTATATGACCAGCCCCTGTATACGGCTCCTGTTTCTATTTCTCAAACAGCTAAATATTTTTCTTATTTAATTTTACCATACATCATCCCTCCATCCCTCTATCCATCATCCATCAATCCCTTCATTCATCCCTCTATCCCTCCATCCATTCATCCATCTATCACTTCACCCATCCATCCCTCTAGCCATCCATCCATCTACCCCTCCATCTCTCCAACCATCCATCCATCCATTCATCCATCCAGGAAACGGTCTATCCCCTTCCCTCCACCAACACCCTTACATCATACCATCTAGCAACAAATCACATACTTAGCTACAGCTGCGCCACCTACTCTGCCATCACATTCTTCTGTCTCAGCAGCTCTACGCTGGCAAATTTCTAGCCCAGCTCATCCAGCCATCTGATCTTTTTCAAATAATGTCATCATTATTTTCCTTCTCCATGCTTACAATTGCTAAAAAAAAACACTCACACAATCCTTTCATCCAAACCTCCATTCCTCTTACCTTCATTCAGCCGTTCACAGCAATATGGCTCCCGTTTACTCTGATATTTCTCAAACAGCTAACTCTTCAGTCCAGATACCTTTTCCAGTGCCCCAAGGAATTCTTCCTTGCATGGGACAATCCGGACTCCTTCATCCTCCATTTCTATTTTAAACTGTTCTATCCTTTTCCCCCTCCATCCCCCACTCCAATCCCTCCCTCCCCCAACACCTTAAATCCTACCATCTAGCAAAATCCCATATACTTAGCCACAGCAGAGCCACCTACTCAGCCAGCTTCAGCCGTCCATTGCCTTTCTCTTGTCTCAGCAGCTACACTCACAAATGTAGCCGCCGTTCACAGTAATACGCCTCCTGTTTACTCTGATATTTCTCAAACGGCTAACTCTTCAGTCCAGATATACCTCATCCAGCAGATTCTACCACAAGCAGGCCAGTATGGATTCCTTTAACCTCAATTTCTATTTTCTATCCTTAAAAGAGATGAATAATCGACTTGTCTCACATTCCAAGCATTAACAGTATCATCCCAGCTCCAGACTTCTCTACGCAATATGCTACCATCGACCATGCCATCAAACTCATTCACCCGGCAGGCAACAGAGCTTGGCTCGCCAAAGAAGATATCACCAGCACCTTCAAAGTCTTGCCTATCCACCCAGATTTTCAGTGCTTCTTTAGAGTCCTCTGGAAGAGCATACTTTGCCGTATGCCTCACCTTCGATTGCAGAAGCAGCCCCAAGATCTTCGACTCTCTTTCAGAAGAACTATGCTGGATTCCCATCAACAATCACAGACTCCCTTACGTTCTCCACCTTCTCGATGACTACTAATTGTCACACCTCCATTTGCACCACTACGGTTAGGGCTTTCCACTCTCATCAAAGTTTTCACTGACCTCTGCGTTCCACTATTAGAGGAAAAAACTTCTCTCCAACTTTCTATTACCAACCAGTGTATTTAAAAGAAGAACATTGACAAATGAGGAAGTTGAGGACATTTTTTTTTATTCTGATGAGGAGAATTTTGACAGTGAGGTAGAGAGTGACAGTGATGAGGACCTTCCCCCGAACCTTGAAGCTTTTGACAACATTGAAGGTGAAGACGAGACTTCATCCACGCCAGTTCATGTTTTATCCATGTCAAATGATGCAGCCGAGGTAAACTCAACATCCTGGAAGGTAACCAACCTTTTAAATCCTCCTGGCCCAGGCAATTTTGACGACCAACTGTGTGGTGTGCAAAATCCACCGAATCTCCTAGTGAGGTCAATTGTTTCAAATTGTTCCTCACTGAAGAAGTTATCAGGGAAATTGTGGAGGAAACAAACCACTATGCCTCTGACTTGCAAGAAAAATAAGTAAAAGGACAACTGGTTAAATGGGTTCCAACAAATATCCCTGAAATGTACACATTTTAAGTGACAGTTCTCCTAATCGGGGTGATCAAAAAAACATAATTTTGTGATTACTGGATCACAGACCCCATGCTCTTGACACCATTTTTCGGGTCTTTGTTTTCACAGGACCGCTTCCTTCTGCTCCTCTGCTGTCTTCACTTTGCAAACACTGCAACAGCAGTTTTCAATGACCCTCTGAAAAAAATCTGAAATATTTCCACTTGTCTTACCTTCTCCTTTCGTCGCATTTTTGTGCTATACAGGGATCTGTGTGTGGATGAGTCTCTGATGAAGTGGAAAGGCAGGCTGGCATTTTGTCAGTTCATAACATCTAAACGGCACAGGTTTGGGGTCAAGTTTTTTGTTTTGTGTGATGTGCTCACTGGTTATGTGCAGGACATGATCATTTACTCCGGATCTACCAGTGACATACAACACTACCAAGGACTTGGTATTTCTGGGTCTGTTGTAATGACCCTACTAGCACCTTACCTCAGAAAGGGTCATGTCCTTTATGTGGATAACTGGTACAGTAGTCCCACACTTTTCCAGCACCTCTTGTCTCTTGGCACTGGAGCTTGTGGGACTGTGCGTGCCAACAGGAAAGGGATGCCAACATTCACTTGTAAGATGAAAAAGGGTGAGGTGGAATTCAAACAAAATGGATCACAGTTGGCAGTCAACTGGCATGACAAGAGAGATGTTCAAGTCCTTACCACATTCCACCCAACTGTTATGGCAGCCACAGGGAAGCTTGATCACATCACTGGGCAAGCAAAGATGAAGCCAGTCTTTGTGCTGGAGTATAATAAAAAGATGAAGGCAGTTGACAAAGCTGACATGATGACTGGTTTTCTTGAATGCACCAGAAAGTCTACCAAGTGGTACAAGAAGATCTTCTTTTACCTACTTGACACAGTTCTATAAATCAAAGAATATAAACAAGATAAAAAGTGATTACATTTTCAATTAATGTAAACAAGTGTTATAAAGGGTATGCATGGACGTCACTTTCCTGCCGGAACACGCCCCTCTCAGCCTGAGTAAGTGGCAAAAGAGCTGCTGCGTGACTGGATTTAATAGGGGAAACTGTAAAAACAACAAGTAAAACAAACAAGTTTCAGTTTAAACTAAAGGTTGGACTCGATATAGTGTTCCTTACAATTTTACCAAAGATCCGGTGATCCATGGATATTGACAAGAACATTTCCTGACATTTATATGTGCCTGATTTCGACGCCAGTAAAATACATAAATCAAATTTGCCTGTGAATGCTTTAAATAAATACAATATTCTATGGGTGTAATGGTACACAAAACTGACGGTTTGGTACGTAACTCGGGTTTTGAAGTCATGGTTCGGTACAGCAGGGTAGAGAAAACTAAATATAAAATAGCTTTTTTTTTATTAAACATTGGTTTACTGAACAAATTGTGCCTGTCCTTTAATTAAATTATAACTAAACATTTTTTAAAGAAAAAAAAAATTATCTCTGCTAATGCTGTAAAGTGTAAACTATATAGGGAACCCTTACTTGCGCATTACTATAATATAACAAAGGAGCCCAAATTAGCCTAAATTCAGTAGCTATTTATTTTTAGATATAATAATCAACACTCAAATAACATTGTATGCATACATTTAAACTTCACATTAGGCAGTGTTTGCATTAACTTCTAAATTTAATTATAAAATTATGTTTTTACTCCAATACGTTGAAATATAACCATTTATACACGGTTTATGTCATTTTCATGACAGATTAATTTAAACATACATTAAATAATCCAGACATCACTAATAGGTAAAGTAGAATATAATGAATATATAGGCTAATATAGTGCATATATTTAGCGTAAGAGTTCATTTCTCTAGTGAACTACAGCTGTGGACACTGAATGACTTGTGAGGGAAATGCTATGTGACATTGACTACATTTACATGTGCACCAATAATGCGATTGTTTCTAATAATCAGAGTAAGGTCTTAATCGCAGTAAGATGTTTACATGACACGATCAGAACTCTTCACTCAGTTTACATGTCATTTTTATTATTTGCTAAAAAGTTATTCCACACTCAGATAGGCATGCATTATGCATGTTACCAGCCATTGTTTTAATCTACTCTATTATTATTAGTAGTACTATTATTCAGTGTTGTGATCAATATGGTAATGCCAGGTTTGCCTACGCTGTTCTTAGCGCCGTCTGGTTGAAGGTAAGGAGCAGAGACTGCACAGTGAGTTGTGTTGACAGAGTTTAGTGATTTGGAGAAGAGAAAACTTCAGAATAATGTCACGGAGTTCATTCATGAAGTTGTGTGAACAACACGAGGTATTCGTCCGCGCACATGCACACTTTTGGTCAGAGCGGCAATATTGCGATTACGGTGTTTGCATGCCTTTTTTTAATGCGTTAATGATATTTATGTTCATGCGATTATGCTTACTGCGATTATGAGCTTAATCGCATTCTAATTTTAATCTAATTATTGTTTTTTCATGAGGTAAAGTTTAATCGCAAATTTGCCAAAAATCTGATTTTAAATGCATTATGAGGGTGCAGTAAACGCACTGATTGTTTACAAGCTGTTGTATTGACATCTTTCCACCGCTGAAACACTGATTGAGCGATTACACAACATATACGTTTCAGTAAGTTGCAATGTATCGTCATACCGTCAGATGTTGATTCATGTTTATTCTTTGACTAGGAAGAGATGATCGCATTCACTCGTGCGCCGCGCCTATACTGTGATCTGTCATGTCACATTAAAGAGCGTCAAAATGCCATGTTAACTGTTAAAGATTGCATTTGGTACTGTTCGAGCACCCCCATGTAAACTGGTTATTTCTGTCTTTCTGTTGCTCTTTTTAATGTTATTTTGTTTATTAAGTAAAGCCGTGGACTTAGAACATTTGTAATCCCTATTTCTTCAGGACACAACGCGTTACAAATTGTTTCTGTGAATTGCAACAATCCATTTGTTTCTGTTTTCTGTAGCTTTCGTCAGTCTTTCAAAATATACCTCAGATTTACAGTCAATCTCAAAGCTCTTTCTTGTTTAGATGTGTTTTGAGTGTTTTTCGCTCCATTCACGTTGAACCAATGCTGCCTTTCAGTCTTTCTGCCACTCATTGGGCATAACCGCAGTCACTCCAGCTGACGGTGACGTCACATGCATACCCTCTATTAACAAATTTACAATAATAAACAGACCACACTGTCACATACTATTCTATCTTCCTTCTCACTCCCTATTGATGTGTTCTACTGTGAGTAGGAAAGGAAATCACCTCCCTGCAATTCAGGACGAACCTGATGAGAGGGCTGCTGGAGGAGTACAGCACATCATTGTGTCCATCCAAAGGAGGGCGTCCAGCCTTAGACACTCCTCTGCACCTTACAGCCAGGCATTTTCTGTCTGAAGTCCCTCAGACCACTTCCCAGGGCAGCAAGACCAGGCGGCACTGCAAGGTCTGCCTCTCCAGCACACGCAAGAGCAAGCAGAGGCGCCTCACCAAGCACATGTGTGTGCCATGCAACACTCCCTTGTGTGTTGTCCCATGTTTTGAGGAGTACCACACACTGAAGCATTATTAAGCCTGTAAAAAGTCAGAGTATATTCATTCATTTATTTAATTATTTGCGTATATATTCATTGTAATTATATTTGTAATTTTATTAGTAAGTATAAACATATGTATATAGTTTGTTTTAAAGAAAAACATTTACCATAGTATATTTATTTTTTGTTTATGATACTATTTTGATTGTTGTTCATTGTAAATATATTTGTAATTTGTTTTGTAATTGTATTAGTAAGTATATATGTATAATAGTTTTAAACAAAAACATTTACCTTACATTGAAAGAGATTTAATAAAATACGTATGAAATGTGTACATTTTGTAATTTCTTTTTAACAAATGACATACGTTTAAATTATGCTAAACTTATACTACACATTTCTCACTAGCAAAGCAGAGAAAAGCTACATGGTATTTGACATCATGTAAACTATATTTCCATATATATATATATATGCAAGCTAATGGTAAGTAAGGCGTGACCATATAGCTTTTCTCTGCTTTGCTAGTGAGATATAAAACTCAGTAACAATATTAACACTAAAACAAAAACAAAACAAAATTGCTGTAATGCAAATAACGTCAAATATACACTCACCTAAAGGATTATTAGGAACACCTGTTCAATTTCTCATTAATGCAATTATCTAATCAACCAATCACATGGCAGTTGCTTCAATGCATTTAGGGGTGTGGTCCTGGTCAAGACAATCTCCTGAACTCCAAACTGAATGTCAGAATGGGAAAGAAAGGTGATTTAAGCAATTTTGAGCGTGGCATGGTTGTTGGTGCCAGACGGGCCGGTCTGAGTATTTCACAATCTGCTCAGTTACTGGGATTTTCACGCACAACCATTTCTAGAGTTTACAAAGAATGGTGTGAAAAGGGAAAAACATCCAGTATGCGGCAGTCCTGTGGGCGAAAATGCCTTGTTGATGCTAGAGGACAGAGGAGAATGGGCCGACTGATTCAAGCTGATAGAAGAGCAACTTTGACTGAAATAACCACTCGTTACAACCGAGGTATGCAGCAAAGCATTTGTGAAGCCACAACATGCACAACCTTGAGGCGGATGGGCTACAACAGCAGAAGACCCCACCGGGTACCACTCATCTCCACTACAAATAGGAAAAAGAGGCTACAATTTGCACAAGCTCACCAAAATTGGACAGTTGAAGACTGGAAAAATGTTGCCTGGTCTGATGAGTCTCGATTTCTGTTGAGACATTCAGATGGTAGAGTCAGAATTTGGCGTAAACAGAATGAGAACATTGATCCATCATGCCTTGTTACCACTGTGCAGGCTGGTGGTGGTGGTGTAATGGTGTGGGGGATGTTTTCTTGGCACACTTTAGGCCCCTTAGTGCCAATTGGGCATCGTTTAAATGCCACGGCCTACCTGAGCATTGTTTCTGACCATGTCCATCCATTTATGACCACCATGTACCCATCCTCTGATGGCTACTTCCAGCAGGATAATGCACCATGTCACAAAGCTCGAATCATTTCAAATTGGTTTCTTGAACATGACAATGAGTTCACTGTACTAAAATGGCCCCCACAGTCACCAGATCTCAACCCAATAGAGCATCTTTGGGATGTGGTGGAACGGGAGCTTCGTGCCCTGGATGTGCATCCCACAAATCTCCATCAACTGCAAGATGCTATCCTATCAATATGGGCCAACATTTCTAAAGAATGCTTTTAGCACCTTGTTGAATCAATGGCACGTAGAATTAAGGCAGTTCTGAAGGCGAAAGGGGGTCAAACACAGTATTAGTATGGTGTTCCTAATAATCCTTTAGGTGAGTGTATGTGCTTTGATAGTATATTAATGTCACGTATCAAGTCAACTGAACCCTAATAACTTATGCACGGAACATTTTTGCGATGAGCAAAACACCGCGTTTGACAAACATGACATTTGAACGTCCACATTATTGAGCATTATTCGTTTTACAAGAGAATTTTTAAGACATAACATCTTTATTCAAATTTATTGCATGCTTGTAAATAATTCTAGATGCTTCAAAATAACAAAAATATACTCACCAATTGTCACGCAGCTGTTGTGAGGGAGATGCAAAGTGCCGCGTGCAAGCGAAATTCAAAGCGGTGGTAAAAAATAGCAACATAAATATTTCAACCATAGTGTGTACGTGCTAACAAATAACAAATAATGCAAGAGGTTTTGAATTAAAAAATAAAGCTAAACATTCATAAAGTGCTCATCTGCACTCGATCATCCATCATGAGCGCCATTGTGACTGCGAAAAGTCACGTGTCAAGTTTGATGTGTTACCATGAAAATTAGAACGCATGTCATTGCATAATAACGGTCGCATAAAAAAACTCACGCCAGGCGGCCAGTCTGAATATTTAGAACGTACGTGCGAAAGGGTTAACTGAGATGATGTCCCCACTCTGAGTCTCCCGGCCGCCAACACCAGATGCCCATTTCAGCCTGACTACCATCCCTTTCTCTCTTCCCCTTCATCCTCTCCCTATTCATCCCTAACTTCTTCAATAAATAATTATCCAACATTCATGGTTGCGGCATAGTCCAGGCTTGTGAATAAATATTTAAAGTACTTTTTCTAAACTCTTAACACAGCACCACACCTACTTTACACAATTAGACAAACAGTTAATTTTCTGCCTAAAATTTTGTTAAATAAATAAAAACTCTACATTTCAAAATGCTAACTCTATCACAGCAAACCTGATTCAAAATTGAATCAAAACACTAGCGCTAGTTTTCTATCCAACATGAACATATAGTCAATCATAGTGCAATACTAACAGTTGATGGCATTACAAAAACTGCAATACTTGTCATGTTTCAGTTTTACCTGCAGACAATATGAAATCCATTGTTTTTATTGAGTTTCCTTTTACTGTAAGCCATTCTACATTTTGGCAACATACTATCTAAAAGTGAAGTCATTACTTTATAGAATGTAAAGTAGGAAAAATGGAAAGTAACATAATTGCTCTGGGCAGCCACTGGTCAAATGGGTTCCTTACGCAGAACTTCAGTTGAAATTGCTTTCTGGGGGTGGGGTGTTGGTGGTGCCCCCTTAGATAGTGCCCTACACAGACCATTTGAACAGTGGTACTGGAATCTTTGTACTAAAAGCTTTACATGAAGCTTTTACTGAAATGAAAACATGAAATTGCTGCCATTGATCAACAAGAAATTCAACATACATGGCCTTTGGTTACTATGAAAATACAAGACCACAGAATAAAAAAGTATAAAAGGTAATCGTGACATTTTATTTCACAATTCGGACTTTTTTTCTGAGAATTATGAGATATAAACTAGGAATCTTGAAAAGTCAGATTTGTGAGATAAAAAAGTCACATTAACCTTTTTTATTTTCTATTCCATGGCAGAAATAAGAATTCATAGGTTCCACATGTGTAAGGGGGAAAAACATACAGATGCACAATCCAGCACACATTCTTCCTCCTCTCCCCTACCTCTTCTGATCCATTGTCCTGACCCAACTACTACTCTTCATCCTTCAACTATACTCTTTGTTGTTCCACATCCACATGGAAAGAATTTCAACACCTGACTATGCTTCCAAATGAGATTGGATTTGGCTATTTCTCAATATTTCAGTGATCTGTTACTTAAAGATGCTTAGTTGTTTCAATATTTGTTTCAATACTTCTGAGCTGCTGCTGTTGTTGCAGAAGTGGAGGCTTTTTACTTTATTAAAGGTTTAGAACATTAGGTCTTAATTTCTGTGTTTAAGCATTTGTAAATAAGACCAGAAAAATCCATGATTTTGGTATGGGGTAAGCTTGTATGAAAAGAAACTTTAAGAATTTTAGAAACAATTTGACTGTAAATTGTGTGAAAACAGCATGAATTGTGTTAATGGTGTAGGAAACTCTTTTCCTCGTCGAAGCAGAGACCAGGTGACGTTGGGATATCTTTCAAGCAGACGTTACTCTTTATCTTTTTGCTGTAGTCGTCCAACAAGTCTAACTCAAACAGTATAAACACTGTAATTTATCCACATTTCAGGGGGAGGGATTCACACAGTAGAGGAGGAGACAATCTAAACAAAAGAATGCAAATGTTGTATAGGTAAAGGGACCCACCCCAAACATTAGAGTGTCCAATCAATAGAACGGTGTCATTCAAATGCATAGATGCTAATCCAATCACTCTGACAGTATTCACATTATCATAGAGACAAAAGCACAACTGTGTCCTGAGCTTGTCATACCAAATGGTCAGGAAGTGCATAAAGACAAAAGACTAATGTCTCAAACACCTGGGCTGATTAACTTGATCTTCATAGAATGTCGTCAATCTTTACCTCAAAATGTTAAATACAATGTACTAAAACAGATTCTTAAATGTATAATTCCACAATGGTATGGTCACAACAGACGTATGTTGTGCTAATTGTGTTTTGAAAATGTGACTACAGATTGGACAAAAGGATGTTAGTATTTAAGTAAATAATAATAAAGTAAGCAGGCCAAAAGGTGTTACAGATTGTTTTTTTTGTTTGTTTTTTTAGGACACGTCTCAATACGTCGGTCACCTTTTCAAAACTCTTCACACAGTTCCCCTAACCAACTTGGCATAGCAGTTAATTTCACATTCCAAATGCACAAAAAATACCAAAACACTTTATTCATGCCCCAAATCAACTCTTCTATTACACTAGCAAATTGTTACGTACTGCTCCGAGACACGAAGGTTGAGGATACAAATGCAGTATTTATTGAAGGGTAATCCACAATCGTAGTCAAAAGTACAGGCAAGGTCAAAACACAGGTAGGCAGTCCAAACAGGCAAACAAGGCAGGAGACAGAGGCAAAAGGGTAATCCAGGAAACAGGCAAGAAATCCAATAAACCAAGAGACATGAAACCAGGGAAAACGCTCAGAAATGCAGTGCAACACTAAACAAGACTTAGCAAAGAATGGCAGCTTGAACAGGATAGATATAGCCAGAGGTAATGAGGTAAATGAGACACAGGTGTAAACAGTGAGTGCTCATGAGTCCGGGCAAAGGATTATGGGTGATGTAGTCTTTGATGGAATGACAGTCCGGGTTGGAGTGTCCTCTGGTGGTGATCAGGGGCACTCACACTGGTGAATCATTACACAAATGATGTCACCCAACAAACACACTTTGTCACTCATAAAACAACAACTTAAAAAACACTAACAACAGGCAGAATTATACAATATTTGCTTTTTTAAAATGTCTTTAGAAAAAAACAAAAAACAGAATTACACTAAAATTCACTGCAGCATATGTTACATAGTCCATGTTTACATTACAATACAAAATTATTCTTAAATTTCCCATTTGTGTATATGGCAATGAAATTGAAAGACTACAGCTACATCTAATTGTTTAGATAGTATTTCATTTCTAAGATTCAGAATACATTTCATTATGGTATTACTGTAGAAATGTAGCAAAATTTTGTCTTATTCGTTTTTGTATAATTGTTGAACTTAAGTTTAACAGTTTTGAGAAGAGTATGTAAACATGCACAAATTAGCCTGTAGGTTTTGGCTGTGGTTGTGTCTATGTGAGAAATATATTTATGTAATTTGAAAAACATAGTCATTGAATGGATTTTGTGCCAAAGCATGATAAATGATCCACAGTATACCCACATAGACTGCTGTTGTGCTCAGTGTAAAGAGTTTTGGCCCAAGTTGAGAAATGTGTCCTAGCGATTGTAAGAAACTATAAAAGTATTTAATTTTTTTCATAATATATTTCAATATGGTTACTGTAGAAATTTAGCGAATTGTTGTCTTATTACATTTTGTAGTAAATTATGTTAGTTTTGAACTTAAGTTTAACAGTTATGAAAAGAGTATTAAACATGAAAATTGGCCTTAAAGAGTTTAAGTGGTCGTTGTGTCTAATTGCGAATGTGTTCATGTAATTTGAAAGATGTAGCCACTGAATGCATTTTGTGCCAAAGCAATGTTAAATAATCTTCAGTTTAGCTCACACAGATGTTGTGCTCACTGTGTGAATAGTTTTGAAAAAGTGACCTAAGTATTTAGAAATGTGTCCTATAGCAATTGTAAAAAAAGAAATAAAAACTAATACATTCGTCACCCACTCGACAATGAATGCTTATTTATTAAACCTCATTTGCCATGTGCATATTCATGTAAAGTGTGAGATGCCCTGTATCCTGTCTTGCCATATCCGTCTATTATTGAAGAACAGCAGCTAATCATCTGAGTGCTTGTCTCTGTCGTCAGCAAAGTCAAGCAACCTCGAATGCTAACATGTTTAAATGAGCCCACTCAATTCACATTATATTAACCCAGATGTTTTATGAAATTTCTCAATCCTTCCTATCCTTCTGTCTTTATCTTTTACACTGCCAATTATTTAATCCTTTGTCTATGCAAAAAGAAAATGTATAGCCACATAATTGTGAATTTAAACTAAACAGACAAAGTCTTGTGTGTGAACTACCAACTAGACCAAATGGCTCCTCAGAGATGCATTATTTAAAACAGATTAAATCAAAATATAATAAATAAATAAACAAATATTTTTGTTTTTACAGGTGAACTAGTTAGTTAGTAATATTTAAAACTATTAATACAAAATTTAACAGTGCATTACAATCCAGTTGCATCACAAAAGTTTGAAAGAAAGATCTGCTGTAATGAGAGTCTAACCTTGTAGATCGTGGACCATCCACCCCATGCAGCACATGTAACAACAGTTTTCTGACCTTCAATAGGAGCTTGTTTGGAAACCAGTCTATGATAAAACTAAAAAGTGGCCTTCAGTCTGCCATACATTCATAATGTCAGTAGGGACCATCTTACAACTGGTGTCCCTAAATGAAACATATATCTATCACAAATTCCTTGTCTGGAGTTCCTGGAGTGTGATTGCTACTTGCGTGTCAAGTTTATGTTATGATGTAAAGGAACGTGTCTCCATGATAATTTATATTTTACAGCACAAGGGCAATAGTGCACTACTGAGTCTAATGCATGCTACTAAAATTCCCAAATAAAATTTTACGGAGTTGTCATTGACAGAAAACTTCAAATTGCTTTGCAAAAATGATTCATAAAGAATTATCTGTCCCTCTTTCCAACTTGTCCCTGGGACTTACACTTTCTCTCTCACAGGCAATAGGCTTATTTTTAATCTTTCAAGAATTCATTGAACAAGATGGAGAACAAGCATTTCCTGCTCTCTATCTCTGATGAATGAAGGACAGGGTAACTTCAGAAAGACATTTGAACAGCCAGCCACTTGATGAATGTTTTATTCTTACAAGTGTTATATCAAAAGCACATTTCTGGCATTCCAGATCATTATAAAGGGTTGTTGTTGAATATGATGAAATAAATATTTCAAATGTGCAATATCTTCAAAGAATAATACATGCCAATATATATTTAATAATAGAGGCGCCTGGGCTGCATTTGATGGGTTTACTGATGTAGTTACTTTGCTCTAGCTTACTTTGTACACTCTCCACTGCTAAATGTTACATAACAAAGTGTCAGCACAACTTGTGCCATCTGCCACCAGCTTTGAAATATGGTCCTTAGGTTCAGAGAAGCATTGAAACAAAGCGGATTTTCTATTTAATACAGATTCGTATTGGTAAGCCACCAAAGAACAAATATACTCTGTATGGTGTCATTTTAATAAGGATGACGGGTGATAAAAGGAGTGAAGAGAAATATGTTCTTTCTTTCTTTCTTTTTCTAAATTCAGAAGGAGATGTGTGCCCCTCTCAAAATTACAATCATCTACGGAATGGCTGTGGATTATTGTTTTATCAGAGAAGCATAAAGATGCCAGAAAGCTGTGACAGATGTGGAAGGATAATTAAAATATCAGTCATGTAACTGCAAATTAAACGTCATTTTGATTTTGCATACCGCCTGACGTGCAACCAATAGGCAGCTGGGTAATCATCAAAATACCGATGAGGCCGTTCGTCAAGAGCCATATCGCAGTCCTCTGTTTCGGCTCACCGTCTCTCTCTCCAAAAGACACTCTAATTAGTAAACCCTCTGTGCTCTCAAGATAAAGCAAAGGCAGCAAGTGCGTTCTGTTTAGCAAGGCCTTCTTTTATACCAGTGAGCCAGCCTTTGCCTTTGCCACATGCATAAGCAATGGTGAGGAGGAGAATTAGGTTTACTTTAAAATTCTGAATCTCAATAAGTTAAACACTGCAATGTGCAAAAAACTTATCCAAAAGTAGCTCTTTGTGTGTGATGTCAAACACAGAGACAACAAACAACACACGCTCATATTAACTTGGCCTGCTACATCGCCATTGTATGTTAATAATCATTTATTTATTCTTTTTTTTTTCTCTCTCTCAGCAGATGTTCAACATGCTGTGTCATTTTGTACACAAAAAAGGATTTTCTGAATGTTGGGTCCCACAAAAAATCTGTTGGTCCCTCAGAGCCATCTGCCATAGTGTTATCAAATTTGGCACCACTTCTGTGCCTCTCTTTCACCTGGCTTCAGCCTTCAGAGTGCAAAAAGGAGAAACATTCAGTGTTCAGAGAAAAATTTGATGCAAAAGAGAACAGGATGTCAGATGCATCAAAAGATGTCAGCTGTCTCAACTGCTGTTCTGAACTGACAGGAATCCCCAGAGACTGCCCTTATTTCACTTTCCACTGGGAGACAGTAAGTGCTTCACCACGAGAGGCAGAAACACTGTCTCTCATTAATTCATTCTCCAAATCTGTTTATCAGTCCTTAACTAACACTAACAGCTAACATTAAAGGCCAAATCAAAATGCAGAAAGTGAAAATTGATCTCTGCGCTGGACTTAAGTATAATATCATATCTTGGAGGGTGTGAGTTTTTGCCCTGAGCTAAATTTTTATTTTATATATATATATATATATATATATATATATATATATATATATATATATATATATATATATATATATATATATATATATATATATATTTATTTATTTATTTATTTTTATTTTTTGCATTATTATTATTTATTGTGTAAATGTGTGCTTTGGAAGGGGGTTGGTTGTGAAATGGAGGGTCAAGTTGGAGACTTGGGTTTTTTAAATGTCCCTGTGCTTGTCCTATATAGATATGTTAAGCCCCCAGGTGCTGATTTACAGTTTAATGGAGCATGTAGTAAAATGACAGTCATGCCTTTCTCAGAATTGAATTTCTGTTTCACATACTGTAGATGATGCCAGTCAAATATAGCTCTCTAGTGTACATACTGTATCCACCTTATTTTTAACATAAGAGCAGGCTATTTTTAACTTCATTGTGCAAACCGTACCACTCTATATACAGTAGAACCCTAGGATTCTAGACTCAATTTTAAAGAACCCTTTATGCTAAAAAAATATTCTATACAAGAAAAGTCTTGCAATACTTTCATGTTTAACAGGATATTTCATTTTTGTTTTACTGAGTGTATGTTAAGAGCTGTTTAAATCATAAAATTGAATTAATATAAAAAATTAAAACACAATAAAAAAGATTACATATACTATATGAAGTGCCTGACAGAACCTTTTAAGGTATAGAACCTTTTCTTCTAAGAGTGTCAGACGCTACTTATTTTAGCTTTACAAAATCATTCCATTATGCTACTTGATTGCAAACTGGTATTTGTAATCATAAACACACTGATTTGTAATGCAAGTAGTTTTACATACCACACTTTGTTATTTTTTATAATTATCAACCTAGCAATAATGAAGGTGGATAAAAGAGGGATAAAAGCACATTGTATGAAATGGAGGACAAGAAGTCACGGACTGGGAAACAACATCCCATCACAATGATTACAATAAATACATTTTGGATTTTGCCTTGAACTAAGAATAAATAATGAAAACAAGAATAAAACCATTTGTTGAATGTGGTCCTGATTTTGTGAAAATATTTCAAAACATCCACGTAAGTAGGAACTTTTCAGCAAACACAGCTGTGCTCAATGGATATATCACCAGTCTCGAAATTTCCATATTTCCTCAGCAATTAGTCACCTGTGCAAACTCTGGACCTGAGTGGGTAAGCAAGGTCTCCTACGTCTTCTGCATGCCAGATTAAACAAGTGGCCTTAGACACCCATGGGCTGTCTATGAGGTCACACTGTGCTTTGATACACAAGCAAGGGATGCTGTCTGCTAGTTGTTATGTGTTTGGGTGGGGGTGTGGGGTGTCTGTGGGGGAGTTTTTTTTTTTTAAATGTTACTGTTTGAACATAATGTGGCCAGAGGAGAAACTGTGGTACGATAATTGCTTCAGCCCTGCAGATAAGGTGAAAACTATTTCCTCCATATTGATAGGAAATGCCTGAGGCCTCTCTATCTCCTTTCCAGTCTCTCAATAAGGATCTGCAGCTCTGAAAATATTTTTATGCGTGAAATGGAGAAAGGGGTGTACAGATGTGCTTTTATTTCCGTATTAACTACACTTATTCTGCATAGGACATCATATATCAATTATATAATTTTTCTATAGCTCATTGAGTCACCACCATTACATTATATATAACTCATAAACCATTTGCATTTGATTTTCCATGAATCCACTTATTTAACTGTGGAGGATTTTTTTTTTAAAATTTTTTTAATGACAGTGTCTTGATGTGGTGGTCCTCCATCCACACCTTAATTGGCCTGGCTGTGTGAATTAAAGCATTGTCCTGTGGGAAAAGAAAACAATCCTTCAAGTTTGGGAACATTGTCAGAGCAGAAGGAAGCATGTTTTCTTACAGGGTAATGTTGTACGTGGCTTGAATCACGCATTATTCTCTAAATGACAATATTTTTATTTGAAATTTGGAAACGTTGTCAGTATTTTGTAGAATAAATCAAAAAATTTAATTTTACCCAAAAAAGATACATATAAAAAATAGATTTTGCAGTGGTCTCTTATTCTTTTCAAGAGCTGTATAACAAAAACCTTGTGCTGCATGTCTGCCCATGAATTCAAGCTGACATCAATGGTCGCTCAAGCACTTGTATGAAGGAGGACTGCTGTATTTATTTCAATTAAAATTACTAGCTGTTTTGTTCTTGTGAATTCTCCTTTTTTCAATGGGGAGTGAAATAGTATCATAGAAAAGAGCACAAGTAAGAGAAGAGGTTTCAGTTAAGTTGTGTGAAATAGTTTCACTGGCAGGTTTGAAATTGTAATATTTAACCATATGCAAGATGCCATGTTAGAGAGAAGCATTGTTCTTGATAATTAATAAATGACATTTACCGCATGTCAAAATTAAACTCTCTCTGGTTTTCTCTTTCTATATATCTGTTTAAATGAATGTGACAAATTAGAGCAGTTTGGTGTAATTAACTGATTTTATATGATGATTACAATTCTGACCTGTGTCACAGACACGTCAGGCTCCCACGCCATCCAATCACAGCGCACACCTTCACTAGAGTACTAATCACGATCACCTGCATCCCATCAGCACAGCAATCACCCACAGCACAAAAGACACTCTCTCACACCCAGTCACTGTCCGGTCTCGTTAGCATGTAGTTTTGTTACCTCCATGCTCACCTTACGGACTTCCACAACCCTTACCTGTCTCCTGAGTGATTCCAAGTCTCCATCGTGTTCCCTCGTCCTGTGTGATCCTCCAGTGTCTTCCTTGATCCAGCTCTGTCTCCACCCCGCTACATCTGCAAGTACAAAGACTGGTCATTCCGATATCTTCATCAGACGCCCACGAACTTCTGTTCCACACACCTGCACATCCGTTCACATCTTCTGGTCCTCAATTAACTTGTACATCTTGTCTCCGTCCCTTCTGTTATGTAACAGAAGACCGGACCTAAACCACTGAGCACCACTGATCGTGAACGCTGTCCGCCGAGCACTGCCATCCAGTTCACCAGCACCTTCACCAGCGATCACTTCCGCAAACACCGTCACCTCTCCTTCGCCACCCATTCACACCAGTCCCATGGCCCAACCGGCGCCCTTCTCTGGCTCGGCGGAGGATTGTAACGGATTCATTCTACAGTGTTCGCTGGTCCTGGAGATGCAGCCGCACTTATTTCCCAATGACCGTTCCAAGGTAGCCTTCATTCTCTCACTATTGACTGGGAAAGCGCTTCGCTGGGCAGAGACCCTGTGGACCCAGAATAACCCCATTGTTCAATCTCTTCCGAGCTTCGTATCACATTTCAAGGAAGTTTTTGGAAAACCAGCCTGGGATGCTTCTATCAGTGAGCAATTATATCATTTAAAGCAGAATAATATGTCTGTCAATGAATATGCCCTCCAGTTCAGGACATTGGCTGCCGCCAGCGGATGGAACTAACAATCCCTACTTAACACCTACCGTCAGGGTCTGGATCCCCGCAAGCGGTTGCATCTCGCTGCATACGAGGATACCATTGGGCTTGAACGCTTTATCCAACTATCCATCCGCTTCGCCACTTGTATGCAGTCGTGTCTCGAAGAGCACCAGGGCCAGTCACCATTCTCTCCTTCCCTCCACCGACCAGAGTCCGTCAGCCCTCCAGAACCAGTTACCGAGCCCATGCAGCTGGAGAACACTCGGCTAACCCCGTCTGAACGGCAGAGGCGGCTGGCCCAGAGTCTCTGCATATACTGTGGTTCCTCTGAGCACTTCATCTCCAAATGTCCCATTCGTCCTCCTCGTCCCATGGTGAGTGTTATTATTCCTTCCGTCCATAAGATGAAGCCACTCACTACCATTGTACACTTAACTGCTGCCGATGTCACCCTTCCAGTTAGTGCCCTCCTCGACACTGGGTCAGCCGGCAACTTCATCTCTGGCGCCCTCTGCCGTCCGCTCGAGCTCAAGACCACCGCTACGCCGTCCACCTACCAGATCCACTCGGTAACGGGCAGACCCCTCAGCCGGAAACAGGTTTGTACCATCGCAGTTCCCATCCGGCTCCGAGTGGGTATTCTGCATGAGGAACAACAACATTTACTAGTTCTAGAGGAATCCACCGCTGACGTGATCTTAGGGCGCCCATGGTTAGAGCAGCACAATCCCGTCATCTCATGGAAGACCGGGGAGGTCCTGAAGTGGGGCGATAGCTGTTTCCCAAACTGCTTCTCCGCTCTTCCTGTCCCCTCCATTCCACGTACCTAGGATGTCCCAGTGTGTGCGACTTCCATCGAGAGTCCAGTTGAGAATCGTTCAGTGGATATTCCTCCATGGTACGCCCCCTTCAGCGACGTCTTCTGCCCCCAGCGAGCTTCCAAGCTGCCTCCCCATCGACCAATGGGACTGTGCCATCGATCTGCTTCCGGGTGAGTCAGTGCCCCATGGGAAAATATACCCTCTGTCACAACCGGAGGAGAAGGCCATGGAAGAATACATCCAGGAGGCACTGGACCAAGGATACATCCGTCCGTCTACTTCCCCTGCTGCTTCCAGCTTCTTCTTTGTGGCAAAAAAGGACGGAGGCTTGCGGCCCTGTATCGACTACCGAACCATCAACAGAATTACCGTCAAATTCCGCTATCCCCTTCCTCTCGTCCCAGCGGCACTGGAACATCTCTGTGGTGCCACTGTTTTCACCAAGTTGGACCTCTTCAGAGCCTACAACCTCATCCGGATACGTGAGGGGGACGAGTGGAAGACAGCCTTTGTGACCCCTACTGGACACTATGAATACCTCGTCATGCCTTATGGACTGGTCAACGCCCCCTCCGTATTCCAGGACTTCATACATGAGGTGCTCCGGGAGTTCCTCCACAGGTCGGTATTGGTGTACATAGATGACATCCAGATTTACTCCCGGATTATGGCTGAACATCGCCACCACGTTGCGGAGGTCCTGCAACGCCTGAGGGAGTTCCAGTTATACCTCAAAGCCGAAAAGTGTTCTTTCCATCAGCCCTCAGTGCAGTTCCTTGGGTATAACATCGACAGCAGTGGCATCGAGGGGAAGGTGGAAGCCATCAGGAACTGGCCCACATCATCAACCATCAAGGAACTCCAGAGATTTCTAGGATTTGCAAACTTTTACCGCCGTTTCATCCAAGATTACAGTATCATCTCATGTCCCCTCACTCATCTCCTACGAAATAAGCCCAAGTCTCTGTCCTGGAATCCCACTGCCACTCGTGCTTTTGAAACACTGAAAGAAGCTTTCACCTCTGCTCCCCTCCTCGTGCATCCAGATCCAACTAAGCCCTTCGTCGTAGAGGTAGACGCTTCCACCACAGGAGTGGGAGCCGTTCTGTCACAGCAGTAGGGGAACCCGAGTAGACTCCACCCATGTGCCTTCTCCCGCAAACTCAACCCGGCGGAGGTTAACTATGATATCGGGAACCGGCAGCTTCTCGCCATCAAGATGGCCCTGGAAGAGTGGAGGCATTGGCTGGAGGGTTCTCAACACCCATTTCTAGTTGTCACAGACCACAAGAACCTCGAATACCTCAGAGATGCCAAGCGGCTCAATCCCCGCCAGGTCCGCTGGGCATTGTTCTTCACACGGTTCAATTTTACCATTTCTTATCGTCCTGGCCCAAAGAATGTAAAGGCGGATGCCCATCCTTCCAGAGAAGCTGTTCGTAAGTCCCATCACCTGGTCTGAGGAAACATTGCCCTCCTACAATGTCTCCACCAACACTCCGCCGGGTTGCCCACCAGGTTTGCTGTACATCCCATGGACACGGCGCACTCCCCTCATCCACACGTCCCACACGTCACTGGGCACTGGCCACCCAGGGGTTAATGAAACCCTCTCGCTGCTGAAGGATCGCTTCTGGTGGCCCAACATGGCATCTGACGTCAGAAGGTACGTGAGAGGTTGCAAGGAATGCGCCATCTCAAAGAGCCCTTGACATCTTCCCTCCGGTAAGCTCCATCCTCTGCCCGTTCCCAATCGACCCTGGTTACACCTAGGAGTTGATTTTCATCACGACCTGCCAGTTTCCAATAAATGCACATGCATCCTCGTAGTCATTGACCAGATTCTCCAAGTCATGTCGCCTGATTCCGTTCGAGGGACTACCCACTGCCATGGAGACGGCCGAACTTATGTTCAACAAGATATTCCATTACTACGGAATCCCTGAGGATATCGTGTCTGATAAAGGACCTCAATTTATCTCCCGGGTTTGGAAGGCCTTTTCACTCCTAGGTGTGACCGTCAGCCTCTCCTCTGGGTACTATCCACAGACGAACGGGCAGACGGAGAGGAAGATACAAGAAATCGGTCGCTTCCTCCGTACCTTCTGTCACGGCCACCCGGACTCCTGGAACCAGTTCCTGGGTTGGGCCGAGTACGCACAGAACTCCCTGTGTCAACCTACCACCGGTCTTACTCCATTCCAGTGAGTACTTGGTTACCAACCTCCATTGTTCCCTTGGTCCGGGGAACCGTCAGATGTTCCTGCTATCGACTACTGGTTCCAGGAGAGCGAGAGGGTCTGGGACTCCGCACACCATCAGCTTCAATGGGCCCTGCGCAGACGCAAGAAGACAGCCGACCTTCGTCGCTCCAACGCCCTCACGTTCCTACCTGGTCAGAAGGTCTGGCTGTCCACCAGGGACATTATATTGCGTCTGCAATGCAGGAAGCTCAGTCCCAGGTTCATTGTCCCCTTTTCCAACGTGAAGCAGATCAACCCGGTCACGTATCAATTCCAGCTACCTCCACAGTGCAGGATTCATCCCACTTTCCATGTTTCCCTGTTAAAGCCTCACTTTCCCTCCGTTTCTGTTCCCACAGAGCCTGGCGTAGCCGCTGAAGCCCCCCTTCCACTCATTGTAGAAGACCGTACCGCTTACCAGGTGCATGACATTTTGGACTCCCGGCGCGTGGTGGTCTTCTCGAGTATCTTGTGGACTGGGAGGGGTACGGTCCCAAGGAACGCTCGTCACCTAATCACGATCACCTGCATCCCATCAGCACAGCAATCACCCACAGCACAAAAGACACTCTCTCACACCCACTGTCACTGTCCGGTCTCGTTAGCACGTAGTTTTGTTACCTCCATGCTCACCTTACGGACTTCCACAACCCTTACCTGTCTCCTGAGTGATTCCAAGTCTCCATCGTGTTCCCTCGTCCTGTGTGATCCTCCGGTGTCTTCCTCGATCCAGCTCTGTCTCCACCCCGCTACATCTGCAAGTACAAAGACTGGTCATTCCGATATCTTCATCAGACGCCCACTAACTTCTGTTCCACACACCTGCACATCCGTTCACATCTTCTGGTCCTCAATAAACATCATTAACTTGTACATCTTGTTCCCGTCCCTTCTGTTATGTAACAACCTGCTGCTTGGCATGTATTATATTATAATGGTTGTTGCGTAGAAGAGAGTATCTTTGTTTGTCTGACTATACAGGTGCTGGTCATATAATTAGAATATCATCAAAAAGTTTATTTATTACACTAATTCCATTCAAAAAGTAAAACCTGTATATTATATTCATTCATTACACACAGACTGATATATTTCAAATGTTTACTTTTAATTTTGATGATTATAACTGACAACTAAGGAAAATCCCAAATTCAGTATCTCAGAAAATTAGAAGATTGTGAAAAGGTCTGGAGGAAGAGAGGAGAGGCACACAATCCACGTTGCTTGAGGTCCAGTGTAAAGTTTCCACAGTCATTGATGGTTTGGGGTGCCATGTCATCTGCTGGTGTTGGTCCACTGTGTTTTCTGAGGTCCAAGGTCAACGCAGCTTTATACCAGGAAGTTTTAGAGCACTTCATGCTTCCTGCTTCTGACCAACTTTATGGAGCTGCAGATTTCATTTTCCAACAGGACTTGGCAACTGCACACAGTGCCAAAGCAACCAGTACCTGGTTTAAGGACCATGGTATCCCTGTTCTTAATTGGCCAGCAAACTCGCATGACCTTAACCCATAGAAAATCTATGGGGTATTGTGAAAAGGAAGATGCAATATGCCAGACCCAACAATGCAGAAGAGCTGAAGGCCACTATCACAGCAACCTGGGCTCTCATAACACCTGAGCAGTGCCACAGACTGATCGACTCCATGCCACGCCGCATTGCTGCAGGAATTCAGGCAAAAGGAGCCCCAACTAAGTACTGTGTGCTGTACATGCTCATACTTTTCATGTTCATACTTTTCAGTTGGCCAAGATTTCTAAAAATCCTTTCTTTGTATTGGTCTTAAGTAATATTCTAGTTTTCTGAGATACTGAATTTGGGATTTTCATCAGAATTAAAAGAAATAAAAATTTGATATCAGTCAATGAAGTTTAATGAATGAATATAATATACAAGTTTCACTTTTTGATTTTAATTAGTGAAATAAACTTTTTGATGATATTGTAATTATATGACCAGCGCCTGTATTCCTCTGATGTATATTACACTGCGTTGCATATATTGTATTATATAATGTGAGCCTGACATTTTACTAATCAAATATAGTGGTTACTTGTGGACTTGATATAATGAAAAAAAAAAAAACTAAAATGGTATTTAAAATTGCTTCTAAAATGGTATGCTGCTTTTATTTCTCTAATGTACAGCTTCTATATTTCCTCTCGATTAGAGCAAGTGAAATCCTGTGAAGATAAAGGAGATTGAATGATAACCAAAGGACGCAACAATAGGGTTAAACAGGTTTTTGTCCTATTTAAATCTCACCAACTATCTGATTAAATCTTTTCAGGAAGAAAATCAATAGAAGGACACTTGTTTAGGGTCATTTGGAGAGGTGGCTGATTTAGCAGACAGTGCCTATCGCTCCGGATGATTGTACCTGCAACTGCCTCGTCTGTTTTAGCCCATCTTACATGAGAAGAAGGTGGATTCCTTTTCAAAGTGGAACTCAACACCGCATCATGGAGTTGATGCTATGGGAACGCTTCACATGAGCGGGTGTCTGAAGCATGTGTTGATACACGTCAATTTTGATTGGCTACCACAGTCAGGTGACATGCCGACAGGCTATGAAAAGGCGCCTATGGAAAACGTCATCAGCTTCAGGCTGTCTAAAGAAAGACGTACAGACATGCCTGAAGTATGGGAATGAGATGCAGTGTCTCGTTCCCCTTCTCAGGGGACCGGGTTACATACGTAACAGATGTTTTATTGCTGAATGGAAAATGGTATGAACAACAGCAAGAAAAAAAAAAGATCTAAATAATCAATCATTGGGTGCTCATAATGACCTCATAAGATCAAACTATAATTATTGAGGTACTTGTGTAAACCTTGTGTCACTGTAATAATAATAATAGGCTACTGTAAATCACTTTGGATAAAAACATCTGTTTAATTAGTGGTTCGAGACAAAAATGGGTCACAGGTGTGTTCTGGTAGGACTGTGAACAGCAAGGAAAAACAATTCTAAATGCAAGTAACTCATTAATAAAACAATCCAAAAATAAAAGAAAAAAATTCTGGCTTAAGGACATTTTTGTTTATCTTTGCATGATACACATTGTTGGCACTGTATTGGTTTGCCTCTTGCAATGTAATGTGAAATCTGGGTCTTTAAAGGGATAGTTCACCCAAAAATGAACTAATCCCCAAGTTGTTCCAAAAATGTCTTTCTTCTGCTGAACAGAAAAGATGATACACAATGTTTTGAGAAATGTATGCATAAGATTTGTAATTTTGTATGAAATTAATGATAACTTACAATCTGTTTAGGACAATTACAAAGTGATCCAATCACTGTGTTAATTGTTTTGTTCATTCACGCTGAAACAATTGCAGCTTTTTTATTTGTTTTCCAAAATTACAATCATATGTGCACCATTTTTCCAAACAAAACTAAAACTCTGTTATTTGTTAAATTCTCAGTTGCACTTGGAAGGTTCTTAATTAGCCCCAAATATACAGTATATCCGATAAGTTAGTAATACACACAACACAGGAAATCCTAATTGTTAATACAGCTATCTCAATTACAAAACCTATAAAAGGGGAAAAGAAGAAGAATGGGAAAATTAAGAGGTGTAAGAGTGAGAGGTTTTGGAGGAGATAGAGGAAGGGTAATATTGAGAGGGAGAGGAACAGTGGAAGAGGTAGAAAGAGATGAGGGGAAAGGAATAGCTGGTATAGGAAGAGGAGATGGAGCAAGAAGAACTGAGGATGTAGGAAGAGGAGAAGAGGGAGAAGAGATGGTAGAGGGCAATGGTTTTAGTGGAAAAACTAAAAGAAGAAAATATAAGACATGGACAGAAGGGAAGGGGAGAGGTGTAAGAGGAGGGAGGAGAGGCAGAAGAATAGGCTACAGACGGGTTTTAAATGAAATCAGAGCCACCCTTATTGACCATGTCATAAATGATGGTCTTTCCTTGAGAGAAGTTGGACAGAGTTCAGCCCAATATAAACATGTGCCAAAGCCCCTGGACAACAAGTGTTGCAATCCACTGGTGTTGTGGAACACAATTTTGTCTTGGGGTCACACAACACAGAAAGGCTCCTACATTTAAACTCCCTCAATGCAATCCACTTTCCACAGGGTGATCAGGAGCAAACTGAGTGGAATTTGCAGTGCAGTTGTGTGTGTCCAATTTCACCATTCAGCACTGGTGCAAGAGTGGTTTGAGCATCACCCACATTTCAGGATGGTGTTACTTCCAGCATATTTTCCTCTTGGAGATGGAAAGTGTATGATCACAACCCTTACAACCAAGAAAGTCTTTTTCAAGCGAATGCCATGATGCATGACTTGTGAAAATATATGCTGTGATGTTGATGAAAACAAAGCAAGTGAAGCAACTACATTCACATTTGGAGAAATGTGTCAAACCGAGTGAACCACTCAGTCCGGCTGAGGAGGCATTTTCTGGTGGGAAAGGGACGTCAATGCATACTATAGAGGGTATGCACGTGACATCACTGTCACTACTCTGGACCCCCCATGGACATCCCTGTGCCCCCCTCCGGACCAAGGGAGATGGACTTGATAATAGCATGTAATTTTCTCACTCAAAACACTGCCGCCTGCTGCTTTTGCTACTGATTGCTTTTAAAGGGAAAAGCTACCCATGACTGCTGGTCTAAGATCTGTTTTCTTCATAATAATAGCATACTATTAGCGAAAACGAGTTGGCAAAAGATCCAGTGCGTATCTGTATTTCCGCTCGTCAAATGATTAAATTTCCAACGTGTTTTCGCTTTGGTGAGTAATGTAGACATCCTCTCTAACAAAGTGTAGACATTATGTAAAAAAGAGATTAACTGTGTCGTCAGCTTCACTGATTAATATAACGGAACTGAGTAACAGCTTTTAGTGATTATAAAGGGATCACTGTCTCTTTCGTGCTGTATAGGCAATATAAAAATATTTAATAGGTCTGTAATATATTCATAATTTGAATTAAACTTTTGTTTTCCGTTCTTGACAAGCGGCCACATACACGCTTCAATACATAAGCCCATCCACATATACATGCGGGATTCACTCTCGAAATCAGGCTCATATAAATGTCAGAAAACACGATTCCTGGCTGCATGTCAATATCACTGGATCACTGGATCTTTGGTAAGTTGTAAAAAACACTATGTCGAGTCCAACCTTTAGTTAACTGATAACCGTTTGTTTTCCTCAGCTGCAGCTCTTCTGCCAATCAGTCCCGACTGAGGGGCGTGTTCCCGCAGGAAAGTGACGTCGATGCATACCCTCTATAGGCAGAGGGTGTGTCGTATTCAGTTCCCTAGCTCCCGAGCTCGTGAATCAGTATATCGTGTACATGAGTTCAGGCACTGGTAAGGACAGTAAAAGATGCTGGCTCACCACACATTGGGACACTGATGACTTTTATTTCTGGCGACATGACAACGTCCTCATTGTACAACATCATTACTGATATTTATGAACAACAGCAGAGTTTATATCTTTCTGACATTACTTGTAATATTTTTTTAAAGTACATTATGATATATACTTTGCTTGTTACATATACGTGCAATATTTCAGCCGTAAATAAATTATAAATGTTAGCTAGATTGTCTTCATTTCCTGTCTAACGATGTATGTTTATGCTGAAATATAATAAAATAATGGTTTCTGTTTTTAAAAACACATATCACGTGTAGTTATCGGTCATTATGTGTAGTGAGTTGGCTCACGTGATTTGAGTTTCGAGCTTCAGAACTTCTGTTAAGGGAGCATAGTGAGCATCGATGCACCCTGGGTTTTGCAGTGCATTGTGGGACTTTTTAGGGACGAACATTTCAGTGCACTGGAAGGATTCTGCGATTGAGACAGCCCTTAAAATGGCCAACTCCCTGATCAGTGCCCTGACTACTGAACAAGGGAGCTGATTGAGACGCACCCAGAGTTAACAAGGTAATTATGCCACGTTCCAGGCAACCCGTAACCCGTGTTTTTCCAACCTTCTACCCGTGAAAGTGCACTGGAACGGCAGTCAAACCCGTGACTTCCTACCTGTGAAAATGTACTAGATCGATGTACTCCCAGTTACACGCTCTGACGTCACATAGCCCGTGAAACAACAATAGCAGCCCCTACGGATGCGGTGTTTATGAAAGTCGTACATTAAAAACCAAATCGTTTATTAAAATAAGGTATTGCTCTAATGTTTTATACTTCCGAGCAAATGTTATGCATTATCAACAGCTTTTCTAGCATTAGCTAGTTTTCAGTCCATTAAGTGCAAGAATAAATTAATACCAAATACGTTTCCAAATATACAAATAACGTAAAATAAAAATGTATAACAGCTTCTCTTGCCTTATGCGCTGTTTTTTCTCCTCCGTTTCCCTCAAATAAGCAAGGAGTAAGCTCCTTTGGTGATAGAAATGATTGTAAATGAGCAAAAGCCCCATACAGTCTGCCATGCTTTGTTTACATCTAGCTACCACAATTCCTTGCGCTCAGGCAGTTTGGCGTAACTTTACCTGGAACGCTACAAAGTCGTGAGTCGTGGTTTTAAGTCGTAACTTATGGGCTCAAAAACCTGCCTGGAATGCAGCATTAGACACAGCTGAATGTAATCAAGCATAAAGAGTTCAGGCAGTGGGTTAGAGGAAATGTAGTCCATTATAAGATAGCACAAAAGTCGGGAGGAGTGCCCTCTAGTGAAGATCATGGGCACTCCAGCTGGAAGTGACTTAGTGAGTGTTGATTTTCACTAAGAACTGATATTTTTAACAACACAAACACTCTCACCTCTATCCAGTGATGCTTGGATAGAGTTTACAATATACTGTACAAACAACATGGTAACACTTAGAATACTGTTCTGTCATTAATGAATAACTAGGAACAAAACTGAGTAACTCAATATTAACATTCTATTAACTACTATTAACTAAAAAGAAACTCTGATTAACAAATTAGTCAGTAATAGCAATAGTTAAATGCCATAGTTCACTATTAGCTAATCAGTAACTGCTGTTTTTTCATACTTCCCAGAGGACTACTAAGAACTACTATATACAGGTTCATAATTTACATGAATAACACATAATGTATAATTAATTCTAAAGTGAAAGTCATGGTAACCCACTAGTAATGACTCGAGTATTACCAAATCATTCAGAATTAATTACTAATGGATCAGTATTCTAAAGTGAAAAACACGATAACACGATAATAGTAATTCCTTCTGATGGATTTGGTAACACTTGAGTCATTACTAGTGGGTTACCATGATCTTCACTTTAGAATACTGATCCAATTAATTAGTAATTCCTTCTGAGGGATTTGGTAATAATTATGTCATTACTAGTGGATTAGCTTCACTTTAGAATGAATTATACATCATGCATTATTCATGTTAACTCTTTCCCCACCATTGACAGAATTTTCCGGCTTTCTGTGTTTTGACTGTTATACGGTAGGGGGCGCTATTACGCATCTCTGAAAGAGTAATGAATCTCCTGATGAAAACACATGCAAAGAAGATGCAGAAACAAGCAATATCATATGTAAATGCATATGTAAAATAACACGATTGTCAACATTAAACAGCATATAAATCAAAACTGCCTAATGTTACTGAATGAAATGTCGACCCAGGACGAGCTGTAGGACTGTGCAACTTTAGAAGGTGTCAATGGACTTGATCTACTCCATCTATGTTTTGACCATCGTTGTGAATCCGATCCAGATAGTCTTTGACAAAAATGTGATTTTCTAAGCTTTTTGCTCAAAATTTTACTGTTTTTTATGAAACTTGCATTAAGCTAGGATAAAACAGATTTTTTTTGTCATTGTTCAAAAGCAGAGGGTCTTTTTCTTTCTTTTGATATATTGCATGTTAAGATATTCATACAACAAAAATATTCTGAAGGCCATGACATTTATGGACAAATGAAAAAAACACTGGCAGGTGTTTGGAAACTTAAAAACAAAAACATTAATAAAACTGACAGGAAAGAGTTAATAATGAACCTGTACAGTATATAGTAGTTATTGGTAGTCCTATGGGAGGTATGAAAGATTAGCTAATAGTAAACTACCACATTTGACTAAGCACTATTACTTACTAATCCATTAATAAGTTTCTTGTTAGGTAATAGTAGTTACTAGAGGGTATATATTGTGTTACTCATTTGTTCCTGTGTAGTTATCATTAATGACGGAACAGTATTAAACAGTACTAAAGTGTTACCAACAACACTATGACTGCAGTGGCCTTCCCACCATCCAAGCTTCAGCAGGTTTATTTGTCACCATAGTGATAGCACTCAGTTACCACGCTACAGTCTTTTGTCAGCTTGAACCACAATAGGCAGGTTTCAATGCTTCTCTAAGTGTGTGATCAACCCACAGTTCCCCAGTTGTCAAATAGGCTACTCAAAGGTTAGTTTAATCACACGCCAGAATCCTGAAAACAGTGTTATTATCAAATAAATAAACACATCATCCGGGATGACAGTGAGTGATGAATAACAAGCCATACAAAACCCAACATTTCTGTGAATGCTGTAGCTTCATCTTGCCCAAAAGGTGTCTGTCAATCTCACCTTGAGGGAAGAAGCTACAGACCTCATTAACACCAAACAAAAAAATGAGCTTGTCATTCAACTTCAGAGTCTAATACAAGTAGACTTTTGTCCTGTGTATTTCATTCCCATTGCTTTTCATTAGTAAGAGATTTATTGCAAATCACTACAATAAAATGTAAATGCTCTTCCACAGACTAAAAAGATGGGAAAATATGGCATCAGTGGCACACTAGGTTAGGATTCACACAGCATCTTTGCTCTCTATGTTGATCTGAGGGAAAGTTTTGACTGAATCATTTCTGTCTGTGTTTTGAGCGTGTGATGTGCTCTTTAAAATGGCTGGAGATGGCTGGAACGTTTGCTCATGGTGACCAGACGCTGACCCCAATCACCAGCGGAGCTCAGGGGAGAGGACAGAGCCCATTCAGTCTCATGGGGGAGCCATGATTCTGGTGTCTGGCAGCATTGCTTGTTCTCCATCCATCTGATGCAGCTTAGCTGCTTAGATATACATAATACAAGCTTACATGTAGGTGCAATTTTTTGTTAAAATTGTTACTCAGAATTTAATACAATTAATTGAATTGAGCGGGGAAAAAATAAAATTAATTAAATTACCACAAAAGATAATACTATAATAAACAAAGTAGATAAATCCAAAAGGTAAACTATGATGTATTCACTTAATCCAATTATATAAAATGCATTGTGTTTTCTTTTTGTTTAGTTTTTTTGTTGTATCATTCTGGGGTGCATTTCCCAAAAGCATCGTTAGCCAACTATGGTCGCAAGTTCCGTCATTATCAGCATAGTTCAACCAGTCGGTGTATCCCGAAACCATCGTTCCAACGAAAATTCGCAAACAGCGTTGCAAACTTGTGTGGTTGGAACGACAGATCTCGACCTGTGGTTAGAAGCATAGTTTCTTGTTTGCATGACATGTGGACTTATTAAATCCTTATCTTGAGCAAAATAAGCAAGCTGACATTCAGTACAATCTATATATTTTATTTAGAATACATACTACAAATGTAATTTACGTCTTTTAATTTGTGAAAAGATTTAAAGCACCGTTAAAGAGTGCGCATGTGCGGACATGCCTTCGTACGTAAGAACGAGCTTATGATTAAATCTGGAAATAAAGCCAAATAACCGAGAAAAATGAGAATTAGTCCTTAGATGCCATGTCCATAATTTATAGCAAAAAATCTAGCAGGAATTCGATCTCAAACTAATTCATTAAAAGCAGTTATTACTCCACCACCTGCGTGACATCGTTATGCCAATAGATGGCAGAGGTGAAACATTCATTCTACCATTTAGTTAAAAACAGTGATTCATTAAGGAATGAAGCATGTGCCTGCCTTTATGAGTCATTGAATAATTCACACAACTGGTTTGTTCAAAACATTGATTCATTCAGGAACAAAACAAGTGAATAGCTGCTTTTAAGCCCATATTTTTATGCCCTTCTCGCTAACTCTACCTCCGTCTTGTTCACTCAGATGAAAATCATGGCTTATGTTGCACCAGTGCCCACTACTGGCCGAACCCTCGCAATGGGTTTAAATGGAAGTCCCTATGCCCTTGATCACTTTAAATCTGCTATAGAGCCATGGTATTTTATCTCAGTATACCTCTTTTAAACTGCTTAACTTACAGCTGTAAAGTTGTTTGAACTGTGTAAGGTAAATTAAGTGTGAGCACTGCAAGTTGCCATTGTGATGTCACAATCGTGTTGCATTGTGGTCAATGGATCTGCTTAAAGTGTGAGTAGACTCACTCCCAATGTCAGAATCAGGGGGTTGAGGGTCTGTCCATATAAATATTCCCTCGTCTACTTTATGCTGATGAACAAACTTGAAAAAGTGCATTGGGGATTCCCCTGAGGGGAAGTGCTTAGGAAAGTTCACAAGTGTATGTCTAAAAGTGAGCCATTGAATCATTTACTCAACTGATTTATTCAGGAACTAAACAAGTCACTGTCTTTATCAGTGAACCATTCATTCTACCATTTTGTCCAAAACACTTATTAATTAAGGAACTTATTTACTTTGTTGATGAACTAAATAAGTGACTGGCTTTATGAGTAAAACAAGTAATAGAGTAGTTCTACAGTTTGTTCAAAACATTGATTCATATAAGTGAATCATTCATTCTAACGTTTAGTTCAAGACACTGATTAATTCAGAAATTAAACAAGTGACTGTTTTTATGAGTAAAACATTGAATTATTCTCTCAAACGATTCATTCAAAACACTGATTCATTCAGGAAGGTAACCAATACGGTGTGTTGCTCAGAGGCGCAATAATTTAATTCAGTGGCTTCGCTTGGAACTATTTCCATTGATGTAGCAAAAATAGTGTAAATTATTTGAAATGTCTACTGTGTACTGAGTACTGTGGTCATACACTCACCTAAAGGATTATTAGGAACACCTGTTCAATTTCTCATTATTGCAATTATCTAATCAACCAATCACATGGCAGTTGCTTCAATGCATTTAGGGGTGTGGTCCTGGTCAAGACAATCTCCTGAACTCCAAACTGAATGTCAGAATGGGAAAGAAAGGTGATTTAAGCAATTTTGAGCGTGGCATGGTTGTTGGTGCCAGACGGGCCGGTCTGAGTATTTCACAATCTGCTCAGTTACTGGGATTTTCACGCACAACCATTTCTAGAGTTTACAAAGAATGGTGTGAAAGGGAAAAACATCCAGTATGCGGCAGTCCTGTGGGTGAAAATGCCTTGTTGATGCTAGAGGTCAGAGGAGAATGGGCCGACTGATTCAAGCTGATAGAAGAGCAACTTTGACTGAAATAACCACTCGTTACAACCGAGGTATGCAGCAAAGCATTTGTGAAGCCACAACACGCACAACCTTGAGGCGGATGGGCTACAACAGCAGAAGACCCCACCGGGTACCACTCATCTCCACTACAAATAGGAAAAAGAGGCTACAATTTGCACGAGCTCACCAAAATTGGACAGTTGAAGACTGGAAAAATGTTGCCTGGTCTGATGAGTCTCGATTTCTGTTGAGACATTCAGATGGTAGAGTTAGAATTTGGCGTAAAACAGAATGAGAACATGGATCCATCATGCCTTGTTACCACTGTGCAGGCTGGTGGTGGTGGTGTAATGGTGTGGGGGATGTTTTCCTGGCACACTTTAGGCCCCTTAGTGCCAATTGGGCATCGTTTAAATGCCACGGCCTACCTGAGCATTGTTTCTGACCATGTCCATCCCTTTATGACCACCATGTACCCATCCTCTGATGGCTACTTCCAGCAGGATAATGCATCATGTCACAAAGCTCGAATCATTTCAAATTGGTTTCTTGAACATGACAATGAGTTCACTGTACTAAAATGGCCCCCACAGTCACCAGATCTCAACCCAATAGAGCATCTTTGGGATGTGGTGGAACGGGAGCTTCGTGCCCTGGATGTGCATCCCACAAATCTCCATCAACTGCAAGATGCTATCCTATCAATATGGGCCAACATTTCTAAAGAATGCTTTCAGCACCTTGTTGAATCAATGCCACGTAGAATTAAGGCAGTTCTGAAGGCAAAAGGGGGTCAAACACAGTATTAGTATGGTGTTCCTAATAATCCTTTAGGTGAGTGTATATTGATTTATATTAAAACACTAACATGTTGGTCCAAACATACTGACCATTTGCTTTCTAGTGAAGAATTAATTCATTAGAAGCAGATTGATCAGTAAATGAGCTCCGTTCTGCCTTACAGACATCTTTATTATTTCTGTTTAGGCTTTATTTAACTTCGAACCAGTTCTGACTTCAGCACATTTTTCCCTGATGTATGAGAGGCAAAGGTCTGATTCATCTGTGTGACAAGGTGTGTTAAGGGCACATATAACCACAAACACAGAAGACAGTCAGGTAGAGATGCCTTGTCCAATCTGAGCAGAGTTTGAAGCCATGTCAAATTCTTGAAGTCTGGTCCATCTATAATGATTGGAGCTGAAGTCTAAAAGCCTTTTGACAGCCTTTTACATCAGACATTTTCCTTTTCCTGCCTTTGCATTTTTTTTTATACTGAAGCAAGGACCTGAAGATGGTTGTATAAGGGCATGATAAAAGAAGATGCCAAATAAGTTCCCATTTTCCATTGAGGCACTTCAACCAGGTTTTCTCTCATTATTCTTAATTCAGTAATAATTAATTATTGAACTACAGGTTTATTTGGGTGGTTTATGCTATGTGTTTTAACACACACACACACACACACAAATTAAAAACAAATATTTGAAGCATTTAATGACTAGGGCGGAATATAGCTGATTGCTAAATGTAATGTTTAGAGTTGAGAAATGACAAACATCAAAAGTAGAGTACAGTCTATAATATAATATAGCATTTTATAACACAGATGAGATGACAGCAACTTTACTGTTATGGATAATAATAATGACTCATGCTATCTATTTTTTTTTTTATTACTTTACTTTATATTTTCATAAGACATACCATAGGAGATTGGGGTTCGCAAAATATGTTAGCTGCATATTACAGTATTTTTATCCTGAAATAACATATTTTGGTCAACATTTGAGCATTGCATCTTTCATAGATATGGTAATTCAACAATAAACTGCAACACGTCAGTGGAAACCTTATTAAATATGGGAAACAGGAGATGTTATATTCCAAGTATATTTTAAGTATACTTTTCTTCAGTACAAAGCATCTTTCTATGTAACGTGTATGTACAGTTTTGGCTCCTTTGTTATTAGTTTCCTTAGTTCATCAAGCTTGCCTCCAGTGGACTTGCCTCCAGTATACTGACACACTGTAAAAAACCCAACTTGAAAAAAGTTCAAATAACTGATTTTGTTGTGTTGGCTCAGCAAAAATCTATGAAAAAGTCAGTATAACTATGTTTAATACACTTACTCAACACAATCCAGGTGTTTTTCCATAAAATTAAAACGATTAGTTTTGTAAACAAAGCTTTGCAACTTCAACCAAAAAAACTCTGCTAACTTATGTATTTGAGTTAAGTCAATCTCATTTAGGGAACTGCCCTCCCATAAGCAAATGCAAATTTTAGAATAAAATGCAACCATTTGGTTATGGGACAGTGAAGAAAAATTGGTGTTTAGTTATTTTACTTATTTATAACTTAGTTATATCATTTAACTTAGTTAAATGAGCTTAATGTATAATTGTAAATTAATAGTAATTGAATACTATTATTGTAAAATAATGATAATAATAATTATTATTAAAAATATGATATATTATATAAATTGTTATTGTTGTTATTATTATTATAATTTAAAGTATGGCTACTGCATAAATAATATTATTTTACAATGATAATAAAATAAGTATAATAATAATAATAGTTCTTATTATTATTATTATTATTATTACTATTAGTAGTAGTATATTGTGCTCAACTGTGAACGCTTGGAGGAAGACTTTTACTGTGAAGTTTCGTTAATAAGTGTAGTGGGCGCCAATGCTCTCATCTCACTAGTTTGCGAACTGAGTATGTGGACTGTTCATTTTTTATTGAATTGTTAGATTTATATCAGCAATTATCAGCATGTTTTCTGATAAACGTTATCATTTCCTCTCGCGCTAAACCACGCCCCCAGTACGTGACCATTGCGCAATCTTGCTGTGCATGTGCGTCAACGTACACTTTTTAATGCGGGAGAAACATCTAGAAGAAGTTAGCAAACGGCCGAAGAAGAAAGAAGAGACAGCACGTGGGTGATAATAATCCAGAGGAATATTTATGGTGAGTGCTCTTATTTGATTATTTGATTATTGTTGCTCTATATTCCTAAATTATTCAATTGGATAATGTTCTATATTCCTAAATTAGTCGATGGTAAAAATAGAGACACCGCTGCTTTTTCTTTGTAAATTATCAACATTACTGTAATTTAAATCTAGTTGTATTTTTAATCCAGTTACATCTGGAAATCAACTTCCTTCCAGACAATCCTGTTGGGTTGGATGATGCTGCATTGGAACATGAAAGGGAACAGCTTGAGCTCGAAGTCAAGAAAAGGAACATGGACATGATGATACTGAATACCAAAATGGAAACTACATTCCCTCTCAGGAGAAAAGAAATAGTCAATGAGCAACCATTGGTCTCTATCATCAAAGAAAGATGGCCTGGCCTCTTTTTGGAGGAACAAGCAAGTTACATTTTGTCTATATATTATTTTGTCCTGATTGTATATAGATTTAAATGTTAACAGATTTTTTTCCTTTCACTTCCTCAGGTTTGCACAGAGTTCCAAAGGATCACTTGTGTGGACCTTAAAATGACCTTCATGACAGCTCTTAACAAATATAGCAACTGTCTCATCAAAATGTATCGAGCAAAGAGTAAAGACCTTGGAGACAAAATGAAAATGATCCTGGACCATTTTGATGAGCAGGTATGATTCCTATACTTAAGAATCTTTTGAAATTAGTGGTTATACAGTGCGTGCAGAATTATTAGGCATGTTGATTTTCTGATCATTTATTTCCAGGCACATTTTACCAATTCCAAACCACATTAATCTTAATAACTACTATAGATTTTGTATTTAATAACTTATAAGTGATATATAATTGTTTGTGAAGGCTGGAAATAAATAAAAAAAACACCTTATATTTAGGTGTGCATAATTATTAGACTTAGACTTTTTTGTTTGTTTGTTTTTTTGTTGTTAAATTTATTAAATGTCCATGGGAAGGGTGCAATACTAATGCAATACTAGAAATTGCAGTTTAAGGGATGACCGTGAAATGCTCATTAGGTCAGACAGAAGCAAGAATTAAGCAAAAGAATTAAGAATTAAGGTGAAGAATTAAGTGTGAAACCACCTGGAACAATTTGGTCTCCAGAACTCCAGACAAATTTCGATATAAGAGAAGAGGGGCTTGATTTTGTTGCCCAGCACTATCCACGAGAGGTGTCAAACCTTGCAATGCTCCTACATCCTGCGTCATACATCACGTCAGAGTTTATTCTTTTGCCGTAAGTTGACTTGCGTAGGCCGTCTGCCGAAGCTAGTTATTTTAGTATTTAAAGTTTTAAATATGGATTTTTTTTTTACACAAACGCTTCGCTTTAGAAGGCCTTTATTAACCCCCTGGAGCTGTGATGGATAGATTCACTTTTATGGACTTCAAAACAGAAACAGCCATTCACTGCCATTATAAAGCTTGGAAGAGCCAGGACATTTTTAATATAACTCTGATTGTGTTCGTCTGAAAGAAGAATGTCATATACACCTAGGATGACTTGAGGGTGAGTAAATCATGGGCTAATTTTAATTTTTGTCTATCCCTTTAAGTAATCATGCAGAAGTAAATCATAATTAAAATGATTTATTTCTCTCTTACAGACAACAGACATTGTATCACAAAGATACTCTACAGCTCTACGGGGACTCCCCTTGTACCTCAGGGAGCGAGATGCAATATCAAAGACTTGTCTGGTAGGTTTTCAGCTTTTTTTTCATCTCATATTTTCATTGATTACTGTTATTTTATTAAATGCGTTGTTATATTTAATAAAGTTCCTGATATGGTTTGCATGTGGCTTGTTTTCATCAAGTGTTTTCATCAAGTATTTACGTCAGGTTAGCACATAATGCCATGCTTTGTTTGCAATTTTTATATTTGTACTTCACTATTTTTCATGACATTTATATAATTCTAAGGACACTGATTTAGAGGAGACGTACACAAGAGGAGTGAAACTGGGCATTCTTGAAGTCATGGAGGACAATCTCTCGCAGGCAACAAAGAGATGTCAAAACCTCGCCATCATCCTGGAGGAAACTGTGGTTGTGAAGGATCTACCTGACTTTCCCACTGCTTTCATGGTACTCTTTGGACTTCTCTATGCACTAAACATTGAGTATCCAAAAGGACTCAAATACACATTTGAGGCAGTGCAGAACATCTTTGTGGGATTGGGAGAAAAGTGCACCAACAGAGTTCAGTCCCTTAAGAATAAGCTTTTTACTCTGTAGGGAGTTTAAGATGCTTTTAGTGTTTTCAGATGCTTTTATTGTTAATTGGTACCTTCGGCATATTGTGTTATGGTGAATTTTAAATTCAGACTTGTAGTCTTATTCTCTAAAAAGTCAAACGCATATTTGTTTACTTGATATTCGTTGATATACTATTCAATTGTACTAAACCTTTCATGTTTAGGTGTATCAGTGCTTTGGAGATGGATGGTCTATTTTACATTTTGAAAGATTGTGTTCCTCATGTGCTACTGTTTAATCACTTTTCATATTCATATTCAGTGGCATTGTTTTATAAAACCGTTTTAACGGCAGTGTTTAATTTTAGTTGCAGTATTGCAATATTTCAATTTGCAGTGTTGAATCACTTTGGCTTAAATATGTTTGAATTTAAAAAAGACTTGTCACAGGATCATTATTGATACACTTTTTGGACTGTTAGTGCAATTATAAGACATTTGTTTCCTGTGAGAATATTTAAAGGGATGGTTAACTCAAAAATTATAATTATCATTTACATTTTTTTCAAACTCCTATGACTTCCTTTCTTCTTTAGAACACAAGAATATATGATTTAATCCATGTCTTCTGAAGCAATACAATCAGATGTCACATTTTGATCTTTCTCCCAAAAGTATTGCTTCAAAAAAAGTAGATTAAACAATAGCTGCATGTTTTTGTGCGTGTTCCACAGAAGAAAGGAAGTAATATGAGTTTGAGACAGAAAAAGTAAATTATAATGAATTATCATTTTTGAGTAAACTATGCCTTTAAGAGAAATTCTTGTCACGATGACAGCTAACTGAAATTACATTTTATTGCCTTACACATGCTTGTGAAAGTAAATTGCTGTTTGGAATAAATGTTTTGTTGTGTTAACTTGCTGTTTTCAGTTTTTGTCTTGGGCAATGCTATTGTAGTTTCCAGCCATAACATATTATTTCTTAGTACCAATTTCCAATAGCATTTTTTTGTTCACTCAACTTTGAAAAAATGTTGAATTGGCCCAACTTAAAAAAGTTTGTTAAAGAATAGTTGGACCTCTCCAGAAAACTAACAATCTTAAGTTAACTCAACTAAACATTTTTTGTATGACTGACAACTTAATTTCAGTCAGTTTAACTGTTATTTACAAAAGTTGAGTAAACAAGAAAAAGCCTTTTTTTTTTGTTGTACTGGCTTAATTTTTTACAGTGCAGACATCATATATATTGTCAATATTGCTTTTATTATTATTATAGTACATATTTTACCAGCTTTTAAAAGCCTTAAATAGACTTAGACTTTTCCATCTTCTACCTTCCATCTGCTGTTAGTGCAATTAGTCACATGTGATTATAAAATCACATATGATTTGCTTAAAAAGTTGTGGGTCCAGTTGAGCCAGAGCCATTAAGATGAGAGTTGTAATGGATAGCTCTCTCTGGGTATTATAAGCCTGCTTGATATACAGTAGATAGCTAATGAGGTAGATAAGAGTGGTGCTTCAGATATGTGAAAGTGATAATGAGGAATAATGTAAAAGCAACCACACACACATACACATTAACTCTCATGCTGCACCTGTATGAATAAACGGCACAGGCGCATATGCAGGCGGAAAAATAGATATATCAATAAAAAAAAAAAAACTAAACAACAACATCAAATTGTGCTATTTTACAATCCCTGTCACTTTGAGCTTTGTCTTGGCGGGATCGACTGAACAACACAGGTTCTCAGATCTCCTGTCTGATGTTTATCGAAGGCTGACAAGGAGCTGAGATATTTTCATTAACTAATGTAAATTTAATCTCCAAGGCCATTTGCAGTACAATGTCTCAGACCCACTGTGCAACCGCATGCAGGTAAAGGCAGGTCAACACCATTATAGCACATACAATAATTTGACAGAAAGGTAAAAAAAATAAAGTCTGTGAAGCAAACAAAGCCGCAAACTGTAGGCTAGGTTCTGTTTTAGCTCCTCTCTCCACTGTCTCGCCTTTCTCAGTGGGATGTAATCTGCAGGAGAGTGAAAGGAGTAAAAATAAATAGTAGGCCTACTGACCGACTATCACTTCAATCTAATTGAGCTATCAAAGATGAAGAGAGACAAATTTCAGTTGATTACAACCATGAGGGGCAGCTCCTTTCCACCTTGAGAACATTGTGTGCTTGTCATTGACTGATAAAAGTTGAAACAAACAGAGAGCACTTGTAGTTTTCACACCCTTGCTTATGTTTATTACAACTGATGAAGGATGCTGTGAACATCTTTGCTGTCCTAGCTTTCAGTGTCTTGATCACATATGCTCTTTCACTTGCCAAGTTTGTGCCTCTGATTGGCTTTGTATGAGTTTTGTAGAGCTTTGTAAAAGATGTGCTCTTCAAGCAAATGCATTAATAATAGATATGGGTTATGCTGAGAATTCAGGTTCATGCTAGTCCTCACTCACATAGGTGGACACCCAGAATTCCACATGCTTGTCGTAAAATCAAGCACTGAAATTGCATGTCACTGACATCTGTTGTACATCAGTGTTGTTACTGTTAACTAAAACTGTTAAAAATGATTTATTTTTGGTAATTAAAATAAAGTAAAATAAAATATGAATATTACAAGAAAAATTGTATGTATGTACGTATGTAACATAACATCATGTAACAGTACTCAAGCTCACAAAGATGTCTTTTCTTCATATATTCCCCATCAGTGTGACCGATCTGGTGTCATGAGTTTCAGTAGACGTAAATCTGTGTGAATGTCTAAACAGGGTCAGACTGAAGGTTAAAGTAGGCTACTCTTGAATTTTTAGTGTTGTGGCATTGGATGAATCACTTACTTTCCCTCTCTCACTTTTTTGGTTACCATTCCACATGTCTCAAGAGAAAGCTAGTGCTTTGTGGATGCTGCAGTTTACAGATTAGATAAAATGTGGTGGATAAACTGGCTTGCAATGAAGGCCTAGGCAACATCTTTTTTGGGTGCCGTGCAGCAAATTTTGCACAGCACAGAGTTGGCACTGACATCCGGAGGTGGCAATGAAAGCATTTGGCACTCTCACGCAGGCCCTTTCATCCACTGGCCTCCCCCAGAAATGTGTTCTAATCAAATTCTGATGCCCCTCTCATCCACACAGACATTTATATTTCAAAGAATAATGCACTTTCAATCCATATAAATCAGTGAGGAAAGATAAACCAAATCAAATGGAGACCTGGAGCAGTGGCCCCTTTGCTCAGTTATGAAGGCAAACTGTCATAGCGAGAGGATAAGTGCAAATGTGGTTAAAAACAGAATAACTTATAGAAAATGTTGGTTCTTGGTTGTGTAACATTATTCTACAGGATGTTGAAGCCTGTGGAAAAAAGAGGCCTCAGTTAATAAGCAATTAAAGTTGGAGCAAAAATATCTCCATCTGTGCCGCTCTTATCTATTGAGTTAAGCGTAGAATATTTCAGATATAAAGCTAGCAGCAAATTATTTTTGTCTTTATGTTTGTAATTACTCACTGAGCTTGTCTGGTAATATTCCAAAGGAATCGTTTTTTATTATTATTATTATTATTATTGTTGTTATTATTATTTATTATAGTATTTACTAAGATACACATTTATAGGGAAAGTTAATTGTGAGTTTATATCAAGCAATTCTGACTTTATAACTTACAATTGCAAGTTTATATCACAAAATTCTTAGAACAAAAGTCAAAATTGCGAGATCTAAACTTGCAACAAAAAAAAGTCTGAATTGTGAGATAAAAAGTCGCAATTATTCTGTGGCGGAAACAAGCTTCTGTAGGATTGAAAATAATCAAAGATATTTGATATTTGCAATTGAACAAAGACATACTGCTTTACTGTTTTCAACCCCCATCTTTCTTATCAGAAGGGCCATTTGGAATTCCTAAAGACAAAGAGATTCTGAAGGCCTGTAGGCCAAAGGTGTGTCACCCCTTAAGTACAGTGGGGGAAGTTTGGTCTGATTGGTCAGTTTGAATGACTCACAATAGGGTTTGAGTTACATGGTCAAGGAAGTATAAAAGAAGATTGTAACTGTTGCTCTGGCTTCTTCTTTTTATTCTCTGGCTCTCTCTCTTCTTGGGGGCCTTCTCTTTGGCTCTTCTCTTCTTTGCTCTCTTCTTCTCTTTCTCTTTCTCTCTCTCCCTCTCTCTCTTTCTATCCCTCAGGTAACATTCTATTCATGCTGGGTACGATTAATGGTATAAGTTTTTATCATCTCATACATCTATTTTGTAACATTTTAAGTGTAACCATAACCAGATTTTGTCATTAAATTCTTTCAATTATAAATGATTGCTAACTAGTTTTGATTTGGTATTGACTTTGAAGTGCTACCTCTATTGCAATACAATATAGTCACAGTATAGCAACGCTCTCCCACATATTTAGCTATTGTAACTGCGCTTATTTCCGTCGTTGGTATAAGTACAGTGGGTGGATATAGACGAGAAATGTACAGTTTTCTACCATCTTGCTCATAACGTTTCTTTAGTCTTTCAGCAACCCTGCAGCCTGAACCACTGTAGGTGACCCACCCTTACACTTCCATATAAACCTGTATGACTTTCTTTCTTTCTTTTGAAATAGAAGATTTTTTGAAAAAAGGCCTGATGATTTGTAACCTGTATGACTGAATTTCTTTTGTGGCACACAACAACAGACTTTCATGACTGTCTTTCTTGTGTCCAACAAAAGAAAGTCAGTCATACATAAATCATCTACGGGTGACCGTCATAAGTAAGAGCTTTTGCAGGATCAGTGAAATACCCGAGGATGTACATGATGGGGCATCATGCCGTCCATGATCCTGAACATGTGAAGTCCACATCATTACAGGGGCTTTAGCAGCAGTGGTTAATCTGAGCCTAAGCCTGCTGCCAATTGAGTGAAACCAGTTTCTCTCTCCATGACTGGATGTTAGATCATTGAACTGTACTTTCAATCTGCTCCACTGGGTCACAACGCTAGAGAATGTCAAGCCCACCACACTGAGGATTAGTAAAGTCGATTGATAAGCGTGTGTGTGTGTGTGTGTGTGTGTGTAAAAGACAAACCCTGAGTTGCACACAAAATGTTTAGGTGAAAATACTGATTACAGCTCACAATATCTCATTAATCAAACTCAGCTTTTAACCCTTAAACGCATCATCATTCAGTACCCTTCATTTATTCACTCCTCATTCATTTTTTTAAAGTTAGATATCAACCATCAATAAATTCATTATAAACAATATAACCAGGAAAAAATATAAAAGAATATGTAAAAATATAAAAGAATGCCTGTTTTCCCATTCATTAAAAAAAAAACCCGTCCCGAGGTGTGTAACAGCAAGTATATTTTTTTCTGCACAACAATAATTGAATCTTTGATGACTGAATACGTGCAATTCACCTTTATTCCACAAGGTGGCAATGTCTGATACATAATTATGAAGTGATGTTTAATTCGTAGCTACTGCAGGCAGAAAACAAAAGAATAGGAAGTATAATCAGCAAAACTTGAAATGGTTCAGCGATTTACTGCAGAGCAAGTACTGAACACAATCAAATATTAGTGTCACTGTCACTTGATGGTGGATCTGGTGAAGAAGCTGTTAGCGATCAAAATATTGATTTTGAAAATGTTGGAATTCAATGATTTGGAGGGGTGTCTCAATACTTTTGGCAATATAGTGCATGAGCCAGATGCTGAATGTACTGGGAAAAGAGCTCTGACGAGGACAGTTATAATGGTATAAAACATCTGCTCAAACTGCTATCAGTAACAAGTTCGCTCTTGTTCGGCCTCTTCATTGTGACTCATTGTTACCCACATAGTCTCTGAGCAGCACATTGTCTCCCCCTGGTGTCCACTGAGTCCAGCAGTATGTGGCAAGCAGCGAGGCGAGGGACCGTGAGAGCGGGCCGGTGGTGAGTGATAATGAGCTCCAGCTGCGCGCCACACCGGTCTCGTCTCACGGAGGAGTGACGGGAGCATAAAAGGAGGAGCGAGAGAGACGAGAGAGGACCAGGCCTGGATTTTATGTTGTGTTTTGTTATGTTTTGTTATAAACAAAACGAAAATAACCGCGGCAGCCCCTCACAGACGACTGCCGCGGTTATTTTCGTTTTGTTTATTTTTATTAAAGTTTAATGTTCGCCGGTTCCCGCCTCCTTCTTCCCGGAACATAAGAACTACGTTACACAGTAATTGAAACAATATCATAAACACAATAAAATAATCACATAGGGGAAAAATAATTATTCTTGTGACTATACTTATTCATGTGACTATACTGTACATACAGGGTGTCACACTCTCCCAGACAAAAGAAGGCTCCGAACAACACTGATCCTTTTAACTCTTATAAACAGTTTTCTCAATAACATAAACATTCGCCTCACATTGCAACCAATTTCAAGTTTTCTGTGTCAATGTGCAATGTATATGTGTGTTCATTGTTCAAATCCATGTCTGTGTATGTATCTTAACCCTGCTTGTAGGTACTAATTCTCTAGTATCCATCAAAGGCAGCATACGATGATAAGGTAGGATAGGACCCTATCTTGTAAGGAAAAGTAGGTGGGACATGAGCACAAGTCACATATATTTGTCCCTGTACTCCCAGCTCGTCCTTCATCTCAGGTTCCGAGAAAGCAGGTAAGTCAGCCGATGAGTGAACTGCCACTGGCTAATATACAGGTAAGTATTCTTCCTCTACTCCTAGAGTATTCTCCTCATGCCTTGCAGGTCTATCCTCACTATTTCTCCATCTCAGATCCCCTCTTCCATAAGTGTCAGGTGTAGTCCGAACATGAATCACTTTAATTAGCTACCTCAGGCTCTCTTGTTGATTTTAACAATCTCTGTTTCCTCCCCTTAGGTCTACATAATTCATTAGCTCCCGGAGGTGGTGGTTCTACTGGTAGGTCATTAACCAGGTGAAGCAGGTTCTGATGCAAGGTACATATCCCTGCTAGATTTTGACCTCCACTGGACTCAGGATACACTTGATAGACTGGTTCATCTCCTATTCTTTCTTTGACCACGTGCACCGTTTTCTCTCTCGTGTGATCTTAACTTTCCAGGCCCGCCCCGTTCACTCAGGTTCCGAACCAGAACTTGATCCCCTGGTTGCAGCACAACACCCGAAGGTGCTGGTCATAGTACTTCTTGATCCATGCGCTCGTCTGTTTACTATTGTCCGAAGCTAGTTTATATGCATCAGCCATCTGCTGTGCCCACTTCTCTGCATTATCTCAAGGTGAGTATTGCTCGTTCTCTGATCTTAGACCAAACAACAAGTTGACGGGCAAGCGAGGGTGATGACCATACAGGCATACACTACCTGTAGGCATGCACTACCTTCGGGAGGTCTTTCCATCTGTCCTCCAGCGTCCCTAACATTTGTAGCAAAGTGCGATTGAAACACTCTGCTGGGTTTGCTTGGGGGTAATAAGGTGTTGTCCTTGAATTACTGACACCTGTTAAACACTGCAAAGTCGCCAAGAGCTGGTTCTCGAATTCATGACCTTGGTTGTGATGGAGTCTGCAAGGATAGCCAAATCTTGGGATATAGTCATTAAATATCCACTCAGCTGCCGTCCTTCTAGTCTTGTCTCTTGTCGGGTACGCCTGGGCAAATCTAGTAAAATGGTCCACTAGCACAGGATATACTTGTATCCGCACTGGCTCCATTCTAGGTGCAGATAGTCGATGGACACCAGGTCCAGTGGGCAACTTGCGGTAAGACTTCCCATCGGAGCCTTGATCTACACCACAGGTTTCTTTTGCTTCACGCATCTGCACTGCTGGGTGACATAATGCTCAATCTCCTTCTTCATAACGTAGAATCTGCTCCTTGCTAAGTCTAGAAATCGTTCCATTCCTACATGACCCATGCAGTTGTGTAGCTGCTTCAAGGCCAGCTGCTTAAACTTAGCTGGAAGAACAAGTTGAGATCTGTGATTGGTCTTACTATAGAGCAGTCCCTCTTCGAGATCCAGTTTTCTCCACTCCTACAAAGTCTCTTGAGGCCTCCTTTAGCAGTTTTCATCAGTTCAGGTGTCAGTTATCCACCACTCTTCTTTAATTCTATCACCTTACCAATGACAGGATCTTCCCTCTGGGCTGCTTTCAACTCAGAGTGATCAAGTGTCATGAGAATCGTTCCAAACTGGCACTCGACATCCTCTTGACGTGCATTAAGAGCAGCAACCCAGGCAACATCATTCTCTTGGTCATCCCGAATTCCTTCCCATGTAGCCTGAACTTCGGTACATGCAGTCATAAACTAAGTGATATCAAGGGGACACAGAGAGCATGTCCGGTTCATCTTTACTTTGCCTGGTCTGTAGCAAATGTTGAAACTGAAGTCCGCCAATTCTCCCTCCCAACTATGTCTGTAACTTCTGAGTCTATAACTTCTCTCAGCGGGAGTCAATGATTTTTCAAGATGTCATTCCACCTGTGCATTTCTAGATGTGGTCGTTCCCTGGTGCCGACTGATGGTCACAATCATTGTATCATGTGTCTGGGCCTTCAGCACGCTGAGGCAACTTTTATGGATGGTTCATGCACCCACTGCGGGAACATGACCATCGCTGTGTTGCGGTCGAGACCACCTCAAGGGAGGTGGAGTCCCCTTACCTATACCTCGAGGGCTACTTCGGCGAATAGCCAGGGTGACCTTAGAATAACAGTGAGGGCTTCCCTGCCGAGGCAATCTCCGTGGGATCTCCCTTCACTTCTCTGGCACATCGCAAGCTTCTGGGAGAGTAGCGTTGGCCAAGCCTGACCCAGAGTTGATGGCTATGCTTTTCTGGGCCGCTGAGAGAGTCGGGCCCGAGTGGAGGCCTCCACCGTGTCCTGAACTCTCAAGGTTGAACGATTTGTTTCTCGGGGCGGCCCGTGCTGGATCTCAGCGCCTGTCACTGCACGCTCAATTGACCAGGCGATGTCCACACTAGTGGCAAAGGACCACGGTTTCTGAACTCCCCCATTTCCAAGGCTGGCCTTTTTAGCAATGTAGTCAAGAGCTTTGCCCAGCAATTCTCGGTCTGCACAGAAGCAGACGGAGGCAATTCGGCACATCCTGCCTCGGCGGCCAGCTGCTGGCTCCACCTGTCCGCAAATCCTCCCACTGCTCGTCGCCAAAGGTGCCCCCCTGCGATGGCTTCCGCTCCCGCTAAGCCTCCGAAGCAGCCTCCACCTGTCTGCCCAGTCCGTCCATGCCTTTGCCAAACCAGGTGGCAAGTGATCCAGAGATGGAGGAAACAGCCCTTCGGGAGATAGTGACCCCTGGAGGAGGGCCGGGTGGATAATCTTTTGTTTCGTTTGGTTTCTGTTCAGCCAGAGAAATTTCCTCTGGGTCCCAAGAGGGTGTGGTTGGTGGTGTGCGACACTATGCCTTGCAACCCTCAGCCCCCTCTCCTATACCAGCAAGCAGCAGCGTGTCGTTCGAGGACCACTGGCAAAGGACGCGATAGAGCCAGTCCCTCCAGCTGATATGGAGACAGGGTTCTACAGTCCCTACTTCATTGTACCCAAGAAAGGCGGTGGGTTATGGACAATCTTCGACCTGCGAGTTTTGAATCAGGCCCTTCACAGGCTCCTGTTCAACATGTTGATGCAGAAACGCAACTTTGGATGCATTTGTCCCCAAGATTGGTTTGCAGCGATCGACCTGAAGGACATGTACTTTCATGTCTCGATTCTCCCTCGACACAGACCGTTCCTACGCTTTGCTTTCGAAGAGCGGGCATACCAGTACAAAGTCCTCCCCTTCAGGCTGTCCCTGTCGCCTCGCGTCTTCACGAAAATCATGGAGGCAGCCCTTGTTCCCCTGAGAAAACCCGGCATTCGCATTGTCAACTACATCGCCGACTGGCTCATACTAGCCCAGTCGTGAGAGCAGTTGTGTGAACACAGGGACATGGTGCTTAGTCACGATTCAGTTTTAGGTAAGTCCGTAGTAAAAAACTACCTGATCATCAGGTTCCTGAGGGGAGCAAGAAAGTTAAATCATCCTCGCTCTCATTTTTCAGCCTGTAAACAGTTTCTTTGTTGCTTTTGCATGCAAGCCCCAAACGGGTTTGATGTTAGTTTTATTCCCTCTTTTTAATATATATATATATATTTATTTTCCTTTTTTTTTTATTGTAAATGTCCATGTGAGAAAGTTTGTAAAACATTTTTGCATCAGCGTCCACACTTTGTAATCCAACAGACCATAATACATCTATGTTCTCCTGTTGTTTTGGAAGAAACAGATCAATAACAATCTCTCTCCAAAAGAGACCTGACTGATTAGGGCAGCCTGTAGGCACGGCTTCAAACTAGACAGCACAAAATGAGTTTTCATTTTGAAAAAAAAAAAAAAAAACTGAAACATAGAAATATCATTTTGGATCGGAAATTAACATCCATCCATTCATTCACGCATTCTCCAAACCGATTATCCTCTGTAGGGTCACATAAAGAATAAACAGTCTCAAAGTTTTGAATGCATCTGACTGGAGCTAATTTCGATTTGGGGAAGAAGACTGTTGCAGTGTCCAATCAGCTATTACAATACAGTAAGTTTTTTATTTAAATTTATAAGCCATAAATGTAAATGTACTTGTTGTTATTGACTGCTTGTAAAAGAAACAGTTAGTTTGGTTGTACATTGCTTGAATTGCTGTTTATCCAACATTGTAAACTAATCTATGGCATTCTAATGAACTGAAGTGTGAGCTCACTGTTAACACCAATTAAGTATGTTATCCGCACCACACAGAACTTGTTGCTTAAAGGTGATGATGTATTTCCAGGGGAAAGATTTCTCTCAGATGGATGCAGTTGCATTAGTCTGATAAGTGGACAATTGTTTGATTCTTGAAGAAAATTGCGAATGGAAATGAGGGTCTAAAATGTACTTAGGGGTGATGCGGATTAGCATAATGTGAAGTGCAAGATGCTGCATGCTTGTTTAATGATCAACAATGTGACTTTATTAGTACTGGGGAACATAATCCATTAAGATGTGGGATAAATGTTATATCCAACCACTTTACTATAAACTTAGCAATAATAGCAAGAGTGTTTAATGTTGTATATTGAGAGTGTATAATACGGCATATTTATTTATGTAGTATTACAACATGTAGAGTCTACATGAGTCAAATGAGTAAACACCCAATTGCTTTGTTTATTCTCTTTTAATAGATACATTTTAGTGATTAATGGATGGTTATTAAGAGAATATATCTTCAAATAACTTAGAATTTGTTTGAAACCTTAATGGCAAAACAGACGCCAGCAGCCAGCACAATATGTTTTTTTTGTTGTTTTTTTTGTTTTTACCTTTTCAGATTATTAATGCATTATATATTTCCACACTAGGCATACAGAGCCTTCTACCAGAGTATCCCATCTGGGAGAAATAGGCCACTGAATTCAGTCACGTAAGATACTCCTCACCTGCCAAACGAAGTGGACAATCATTGAGAAATGGATGTCTTGAAGCCTTTCAAGGACTTTTCACCATTTTTCCATCCATTGGCTTGCCTCTTTCATTCACTGTAAAACTAATAATTTAATGCAGAACTTAGAGCATATTCACTCTTCAAAAATACTGCTCATACATAGCTGAAGCATTAATGTACCATGACAAAAGAACCATTACCTTCTCTTTCCTAAAATACTAATGTTCTGCTGAGCAAAAATGTTCTATACGACACTCTCTCTCTTTCTCCTTGTAGGAATACCTTATGTTATCACTGGCTACTGTATTTGATTTCTCTAATGGATCAGCTTTTTGCAGTTTCTGAGCAAATAAAGCAGAGGAAGAAAAAGTATGAAACTAATTGGAAATGTAAAAAATGAAAGAAACCAAAAATTCATTTTGCACTCTATATTGTCAGGCAGATGTGTCCTCTAAGATTTAGCCAAGAGAATAGAAATGATTGGATTGCAAAAATGAACGAAAATTGAGACCTAATGTCTTGATTAAACACAGCAAGAGGCAGTTTTTCTGCAGTGATTGAATTGATAGGCCACGTTGGGGAGGAATATTAATATTAGGAATGAAAAGGTCTTAGAAATCAGTTGTGCTATGCTGTTTCATAGAGTCAAACATTCTCTCATCACAAAATAGCAATTCTCTCAGCATCTGCTGATTCCATGAGATTTGGAGCCTGCACTTATGTGATGAAAGTTAGAATACTCATTTCACCCCATCACTCACATCAGCACTATTTGGACAGCTAAATGTTTCATGTTTGTCAGAAATGTAGTGTATATACGTATATTAAAAAAACTGATTATTCAGATATTGACAAAATTGCTTTTTCATCATCATCATAAAAAAAACAAAAATGAAGGTCCCTTTTGCATAAAGCAAGGTTGACCAATGAAAATGTTTTAAAATGTTGGAAACCCTGTTGGTTTCCATGCAATTTGCCAAAAAATAAATAAAATAAACAAATAAATGAAGATTTTAAGTGCTGCAACAGACACACAAACATCCTTTAACAGATTTTTTTGAATGTGAAATTTAGATGAAGAAACAGCAAATTAGTCACCAAAATGTGTACAGCCATTCCAAAACACATCTAGCTTTGCCAAAGCTTTGGATGCACATTCATGTCACTTAATGAGAAAAAGTCACAAGATTTAAACAAGAAATAAATAGTTTAACCAGTGTTTCAAGCTGTTTAAAAATCGAATGTGGGTCATTTACCTTCAATATAATAAGAACGCCAGTCTCAGCTTTTTCTTTCTCACTAATAATCAAGGTTTGGTTTTAAAGATGGAAACTGATTCTAGACCAGCGGTTACAGGTAGTGTTATCCTAGAGCAGCAATCTGAATTCTAACTAATGACTAGCTAAGGAGGCTGTAAGCTCTTCTCAGTCTTATATGCACATCATCTATAGCTGTTGGTAATTCAAAAACCCTTACATTCAAATTTTATTTGTGCAATATGTCAAACCCAAGTAAAAAATCATCCTGTAGTGAAAGTAGCCCAATTTAATTGGAAATCTGCGAAGTTGTCTATTCTAAGTTTTGAAAATGAGGAAAGCAATAAAAAATACACAAAATTACAAATGAAAGATATAAAAAGTATGAGAGTATTTTGGCAATTGTAATTTGCTGAAGAGCAATATAAGTAAATTACTGTAAATAGAGAGTCATTCATGATAGCACTTTATGTATTTAATACATATCCAACAGTGAGTGACTTTATATCTACAGCAATATTTATTTAACTCTGCCAGCCACTTATTTCCAACTGCAAGTGTTCTTGACTATTAAATGGGCTGAATGTCATGAAAACTGTCACTAATTATGAAAGGAGAATATGGGGCTTAAAATAAAATACATGAAGCTTATTTCAATGAAGATGTACTGGCTCTGCTGAATCTACTCCCTCAAAAAAATTGTTTATCCTCCTTATAGGCGTATTTAAATATACACTCACCTAAAGGATTATTAGGAACACCTGTTCAATTTCTCATTAATGCAATTATCTAGTCAACCAATCACATGGCAGTTGCTTCAATGCATTTAGGGGTGTGGTCCTGGTCAAGACAATCTCCTGAACTCCAAACTGAATGTCAGAATGGGAAAGAAAGGTGATTTAAGCAATTTTGAGCGTGGCATGGTTGTTGGTGCCAGACGGGCCGGTCTGAGTATTTCACAATCTGCTCAGTTATTGGGATTTTCACGCACAACCATTTCTAGAGTTTACAAAGAATGGTGTGAAAAGGGAAAAACATCCAGTATGCGGCAGTCCTGTGGGCGAAAATGCCTTGTTGATGCTAGAGGTCAGAGGAGAATGGGCCGACTGATTCAAGCTGATAGAAGAGCAACTTTGACTGAAATAACCACTTGTTACAATCGAGGTATGCAGCAAAGCATTTGTGAAGCCACAACACGCACAACCTTGAGGCGGATGGGCTACAACAGCAGAAGACCCCACCGGGTACCACTCATCTCCACTACAAATAGGAAAAAGAGGCTACAATTTGCACAAGCTCACCAAAATTGGACAGTTGAAGACTGGAAAAATGTTGTCTCGATTTCTGTTGAGACATTCAGATGGTAGAGTCAGAATTTGGCGTAAACAGAATGAGAACATGGATCCATCATGCCTTGTTACCACTGTGCAGGCTGGTGGTGGTGGTGTAATGGTGTGGGGGATGTTTTCTTGGCACACTTTAGGCCCCTTAGTGCCAATTGGGCATCGTTTAAATGCCACGGCCTACCTGAGCATTGTTTCTGACCATGTCCATCCCTTTATGACCACCATGTACCCATCCTCTGATGGCTACTTCCAGCAGGATAATGCACCATGTCACAAAGCTCAAATCATTTCAAATTGGTTTCTTGAACATGACAATGAGTTCACTGTACTAAAATGGCCCCCACAGTCACCAGATCTCAACCCAATAGAGCATCTTTGGGATGTGGTGGAACGGGAGCTTCGTGCCCTGGATGTGCATCCCACAAATCTCCATCAACTGCAAGATGCTATCCTATCAATATGGGCCAACATTTCTAAAGAATGCTTTCAGCACCTTGTTGAATCAATGCCACGTAGAATTAAGGCAGTTCTGAAGGCGAAAGGGGGTCAAACACAGTATTAGTATGGTGTTCCTAATAATCCTGTATATGAATGTTTTTTTGTTTATTTTTTTATTTTTTTTTTGCAAACAAGAAAGTAAGTCTCTTGCCATTAGTAATCTGAGCATTATGAGTATGGATTTGGAACATGGAAACGCTATTTACACATCTGGAAGTCTGATGTAAATACTAATGAGTTAGACTGTAAACATACATTAAAAAGCAACACACAAATACTTAGTAAACCTAAACAAAATGAGCCCCCAGAAAACTAACTGTTGCTCTAAAACGTTTTAAAGGGAACCTATTATATCTTTTTTTTTTTTTTACAAGATGTAAAATAAGTCAGACACAGATCATTTTTTACAGCATGGAGCTGAGGTGACGTGATGACTAACAGACAGCAGACAAACGGCTAGTAGTGAAAGCAGTGGCAATCCACCTGTCACTCAAAGTGGCCACAGCCTTAATTATGCAGAACTTTAAGGATTAATATCATTTAAACGAATGAGTTATAAAAAAATGAGTAAAAAAATTTGTTATAAAAAAATTCACTCCCCCTTACAATTGTTATGAAGGGCAAAATCAGCTGTATAGACCAAAACCACAATTTGTACTAGGCTGTAAACATGTTTTTTTTTTTTCTGTTGTAAAGTTGGGCATTTTAACATGGGGAACAATGAGATTCTGCTCCCTTTTGGAGCCTGTCTCTAGTGGCCAGTCGATGAATTGCAGTTTAAGTCACTTCCGTGTTGGCTTCAAGAGAAACTGGGGGAGGTTGCTGCTTGGTCATAACAGAAACTGTTGTAGAGGACCCTGTCCATATGATGGCCAAAACTTTACTGATAAGTTTTATGTATACTGAACAAAATTATAAATGCAACACTTTTGTTTTTACCCCCATTTTTCACGAGCTGAACTCAAAGATTTAAGACTTTTTCTATGTACACAAAAGGCCTCTCAAATATTGTTCACAAATCTGTCTAAATCTATGTTAGTGAGCTCTTCTCCTTTGCCGAGATTATCCATCCATCTCACAGGTGTGGCATATCAAGATGCTGATTAGACAGCATGATTATTGCACAGGTGTGCCTTAGGCTGGCCACAATAAAAGGCCATTCTAATATGTGCACTGAAACAGCAGTGTCCGTCAACAGTTGTGGGAGGAGCCTGTGCAAAGTGACGTCACTTTGCACAGGCCCAGGGCAATTTTCAATAGACTTTTTCGCACATTTCCTCCACTTCTGCAGTTATCATTCTCCTTAGTTGCATTCACTCATTCTCCAAAGTCATATTGAATGATGAATTGTCAATACAACTGAAAATAAATCCTTCATATAAATATAAAATTGTTCTGTTTGAGGTCACTATTATATTGATTAGTGTTCCCTTTGGTTGGACACTTGGAACATTTATATTACTTTAATACCCTTCCCATTGATGCAGTAAGAAATCACAGTTATTTGTGGTTTCAAAGGAAGAAAGGTAATAGTTTGCTTTTAAAAGGTAACCTAAATTCTAATGAACTAGTCTACTTTTTTATTTATTAAAACTGTATTGTTACTTGCGTCATAAACACTTCGTGAAATAGATTAGATTAGATTATAAATGGATTATTTGTTGTCTTTGTTCTGCTACTTCTGACACGTTTCGTATGCACTTCTCTGCCTTTTTAATCCATCTAAAAAAAATGCCAGTTTTACATTGGTTAAACAAATTACATCCAGTGTACCAAAATTGCAATGCCTTTTCCATTTTCTAACCTTCTCTTTTTATTATTACTATATTTTCCACTCAAAAACCTTGGGTAACAACAGCAATTATCCTCATCCCCATTTTGCATTATGAATCGCTGAGGCCTCCAACCATGAAGGAGGAGAATAATGGCCAGTTTCAGTGGGTTCAGCTGGGACCAGGCCATCTGGATGGCAGTCAGGGCCTGGAATGCTAAACTCTGTCCAGATTTGTAAGCTTCTCCGATGGAGGGGTCATAGAAACCACTGGTTCACATCCAGACATGTCATATGGATGGGTCTCGATCAGCCTGGGCAGTGGCCCACAGATAATGTATGATGGATGTTCCAATTTGACAAGGCCAGAACACACACTCATGCAACAGCCTGCGTAAATATGGAGCTAATAGCTTTGTCTTGTTTTATTGTGTTATAATTGAACTCCTTTTTTCAGTGTGTTTCTACATTATCTGATGAAAAGACCTCAACACAATTTTAATTAAAAATATACATGTGATTTAGTATGGATGAAATCAGCTGGTGTATTCCACCTACTGGTTCATGGTTCAGGATCATTTTCTTAAAAGTGACGATTAGATGCTCACATGCCCACTGTTGGCACTTTCGATGGTGGACAGGGGTCAGCATGGGCACCCTGACTGGTCTGCGGCTATGCAGCCCCATATGCAGCAAACTGCGATGCACTGTGTATTCTGACACGTTTCTATCAGAACCAGCATTTACTTCTTGAGCAATTTGAGCTACAGTAGCGTGTCTATTTGATCGGACCACACGGGCTAGCCTTCGCTCCCCACGTGCATCAATAAGCCATGGCCGCCCATGACCCTGTCGCCGGTTCACCACTGTTCCTTTCTTGGAACACTTTTGACAGATACTGACCACTGCACACCGGGAACACCCCACAAGAGCTGCAGTTTTGGAGATGCTCTGACCCAGTCATCTATCCATCACAATTTGGCCCTTGTCAAACTCACTCAAAACCCCCTTTCGCCTTCAGAACTGCCTTAATTCTACGTGGCATTGATTCAACAAGGTACTGAAAGCATTCTTTAGAAATGTTGGCCCATATTGATAGGATAGCATCTTGCAGTTGATGGATATTTGTGGGATGCACATCCAGGGCACGAAGCTCCCGTTCCACCACATCCCAAAGATGCTCTATTGGGTTGAGATCTGGTGACTGTGGGGGCCATTTTAGTACAGTGAACTCATTGTCATGTTCAAGAAACCAATTTGAAATGATTCGAGCTTTGTGACATGGTGTATTATCCTGCTAAAAGTAGCCATCAGAGGATGGGTACATGGTGGTCATAAAGGGATGGACATGGTCAGAAACAATGCTCAGGTAGGCCGTGGCATTTAAACGATGCCCAATTGGCACTAAGGGGCCTAAAGTGTGCCAAGAAAACATCCCCCACACCATTACACCACCACCAGCAGCCTGCACAGTGGTAACAAGGCATGATGGATCCATGTTCTCATTCTGTTTAGGCCAAATTCTGACTCTACCATCTGAATGTCTCAACAGAAATTTAGAAATGGTTGTGCGTGAAAATCCCAGTAACTGAGCAGATTGTGAAATACTCAGACCGGCCCGTCTGGCACCAACAACCGTGCCACGCTCAAAATTGCTTAAATCACCTTTCTTTCCCATTCTGACATTCAGTTTGGAGTTCAGGAGATTGTCTTGACCAGGACCACACCCCTAAATGCATTGAAGCAACTGCCATGTGATTGGTTGATTAGATAATTGCATTAATGAGAAATTGAACAGGTGTTCCTAATAATCCTTTAGGTGAGTGTATATATGTATATATATATAATGAAGACTTCCAATGCAAAAGCCTCTAAAAGCCACCTGGGTCAAAAATGAGATAACAATACTGAGTGAATGCTCTCTGCACATAGTATACATTCATCAAATACTTTCACTTCAAACCTGCTAAATCCCAGTCTCAGCCCATTCAGAAGTACCAGTACTTAGGTAGAAACCTATACATAGGAGCCTGATAAAAATGCTAATTTTAAAGAAAAACATCAGATGGACTTAGAGGTATATATATATATATATACACTGTACTGTGCAAAAGTATTTTCACCAAAAAACTGTGTCAACGCCTCCAAGACGCTTGAAGAAACCTTCCTGCGAAGCTGTGAAAGGTTTTAGGCACTTGTTTAACACTAGAACCGCCACGGGGTAAAATTTACCCATGGCTGTTTTTCAAATGTACATGACAGATTTTCAGTAAAATATCCAAGGCTCCCAGTCGTTGAATTTTACTAAAATTGTGTTATTTCCAATCCCCTGTTGTTAAAAATTGTTTAGATAAAACCAGATAAAAAAAACGGCATTTATACCTATAAGCGCCAGCAGGTCAAATTTACCCCTATATAATTCCTTTATTTTCACGCTGTGTTTGAGCAACGTGTAGGCTTACTGTAGACAGTCACACAACGCCTATTAATACATTTTCAAACTTTGGATTAATTATGAATTTTAGTTTTTATCATGTATTGTTTGCTACTGTGTTGCTATTTATTATACGTAGTCGGCCCATTTTCTGAAAAATAAATATTTCCGATCTATGATGTAGTGAATAAAACAATTTTCAGGATTACCCCAAGTTTATTGGTACTGTTCTCTTATTCAAATTCTAAATGATATAACTAAACAAATTAATAATTAATTAGGTGAAACTGTGTGCTTGAATTTGAATTACTTCGTATGTCATCCTTTGTCATACATCCTATGCAGTGTGGTGAATTATTATTGCTCTTTATTGTCTATTTAGGGTATTTTAGTAATTTAAATAATATGGGTTATCTTAATATGTGATTAATGACATTTTATTATAATATTACACCACTCAAATATGTATTTATTTCCTTCTAATACTCGTTGTCAGTGCAGGCTGATTTGGCATATATTCATCAAAAAGTGATTATTGTAGCCTGCTTAAAATAGCATAAAACAACAGGACAAAAACATAGTTGATGACTAAAAATAATAATTTAATGACTCTATATATTACTTTGTGAAGACAGTGGCATGATACAGTGACATATTACGTTTTTTATCCGTATCAAAACAGTAATCATCTGCATGGGTAAATTTTACCCGCAGGCGGTTTTAGGTATACAGCGACCCCTGACGGTTCTAGTGTTAAAATGCTGTAAAGTGAGGATGCTTTCAAAAATAAATTCATAGTTTTTATTTATCAATTGTGATGTAATCTATACGAAAACCCATCACATGGTGAAATTTTACCTATTACCCATTTTGATACCATATGAAATTGATACCTCCTGGTCAGCCCTTTCCAAATGTGTTTTTATTTCTTTCATATCTTGTCTGTATCAAAAGTTATGGTTATCTGAATTCGGCTGATCACTATGATTTTCAGGAATGGAATTTTGAGGAAAAACCGGTTTAAATAACTGTCACCGCCCTTTTTTCGTATAGACATGAAAATGCACTATACAAACTTAAATGGTTGTAATTCAAGAACACCTTGGAATATAGACCTATGGTTTGTCTTTTTTAAAGAAGACACTTTTTTATTATTGTGAAATAAATCATGAACGTGAAATAGAAAAAAAGTTATAATATAACAATATAAGTTGTGTTTTTAGGTTGATATCTCAAAAAATGAGCTTTCAGTAAGATTTTGCTTGGGCCCAGTACCAAACATTTCCACTAGATGAAATCCAAGCTCCATTACTGACCATGTAAGGGCACCTCCGTTCCCATATGGTTTGAGTGATCTGAACCATATATTTCCGTAATTTTCATACATTTTGTGAAGTAGACCTCCTATTCAGAAATAATAATCTAATAAAATAACATTTATGTGCATTCTAGCTCTATGCCGCATGGCAAATCTATATATTTTTTTCTTTATATTTAAAACATTTTAAGACCTTTAAGACCAGTGTCTGTGCAGGTAGGCTCACTGGGGGAAACGCAGTGCGCGAGTGCATCCGTGCCGAGTGTGCCCTCGGTCAGCGAACAAAACCACTGGCAGTGGGACGTTTCTGGGGAAGCAAACAGGTCGACCTGTGCCACCTCGAATGCTCTCCAGATCAGCTGGACAATCAGGGGGTGGAGTCGCCACTCACCTGGAAGCGCAGCCTGTGACAGCTCGTTGGCCACACGGTTGCGCACACCAGGGACATTAACGGTCGCAGTGTTGTCCGTGCGGACCAATACATCTTTGCCCCGTAACAGCCTTTTGAGGCGTCTCAGTGCAAGATGTACTGCTAGCAACTCGAGGCAGTTGATGTGCCAATGGTGCGGGCCCGTCCAAACCCCTGACACTGCATGCCCGTTGTACGTGGCCCCCCAGCCCACAGCAGAGGCATCCGTGAAAACCACAGCATGCCTGGACACCTGTTCCAAGGGCACTTCGGCCCGAAGGAACAAGGGGTCTGACCATGGGCTGAAGGTTTGGCGGCAAGCCGGTGTGATACTCACCCGGTGAGTGCCGCGTTGCCACGCCCATCTCGGGACTGCTGCTGCGGCTGCCATATGCCCCAGGAGCCTCTGAAATTGTTTCAGTGGGACCGCCATTCTGCCTTGAAACGTGTTCAGGCAGATCAGCATCGACTGGAGGCGCTACTCTATGAGGCACGGCGTCCGTTTGACCGAATCCAACTCCATACCGAGAAAATAGATCCACTGCACAGGGGGCGAGTTTGCTCTTTTCCCAGTTGACCCGAAGACCCAACTGGCTGAGGTGTCTGAACACCAGGTCCCTGTGTTCCCACAACTGATCCCTGGACTGTGCTAGAATGAGCCAGTCGCTTTTTAGCCGTATATAAATTAGGTTCTGGTACCGAGGAGTCTTAGGAAGATGGCATCATGGACAGTTTTGTGGCTTGGCTGAGGTAGAACAGACAGCATCGTTAGAATCCTGTGAGAACTTCAATCAGGATGCAATCTCTCCCCCTATCAGATGGATCAGATGAATTTGGAATTAATTCTAATTCAAAGGTTATTCTGTAATGATTTAATATATATTCGTAGTTAATTGCAACCCATTGTCGTTAACTATATATATATATTGCATAAATACCTAGGTTAGGTATTTCCCTTTTTGGGTGATTTGGAGATTTATAATTTATTCATAACCCGTTGCGATTAGTTATAAATAATTAAACATTAATAATCATAATTCCCTATCGAGCTAATTTAATTTATTATTATTATATGCAGCCGAGTCGCTACAAAGTTGAGGATGCGAACGCCCTGTTCTTTCATGGGCACAAGGGCCCCCTCCACGACCTTCGTAAAGACACAGGGGGACAGGGACACCCCGAAGGGCAGGACTTTGTACTGATATGCTCGACCCTCGAACGCAAAGTGCAGAAACGACCTGTGTCAAGGAAGAAATTAAACATGAAAGTACGCGTCCTTCAGGTCGATCGCTGCAAACCAATCTCGGGGACAGATGCATTCAAAAATGCGTTTCTGCATGAGCATCTTGAACGTTAGCTTGTGAAGGCTCCGATTCAGAACTCGCAGGTCCAAGATTGGTCGTAACCCACCGTTTTTCTTGGGTACAATGGAGTACGGGCTGTAGAAGCCCGTCTTCATATCGGCTGGAGGGACCGGTTCTATCGTGTCCTTCGCCAGTAGGACTGCGACCTCTGCACGCAGGACATGGGCATCTGTGGCATTCACCGAAGTGAAGCGGACGCCCCTGAACCTGGGGGGATGCCGGGCGAACTGAATTGCATAGCCGAGCGAGATGGTCTGAATGGGCCAGCGAGACGGACTGGGGAGCGCTAGCCAGGCTCGCAGAGACCATACAAGCGGGACCAAAGGGACCACCGGTGTACCCACCATGGGGCAGCGAGGTGGAAAGCAGGTACCGGGCTAGGACGGCTGTCTCGTGGAGGCGGCCCGCAGCGAGGTATGAGTGTGCTGCGCAAGACCTTACTTGATTCCACGAGTGGGCAGAGGGTACGTGAGGATGCCTGGTAGCGTCCTCGAACCGTCCACTGCTGTCTGCTGGCGAAGGGAGAGGATGAGCGTGGTCCTGCGTTTGACCTCCCTGAAGACCCAGAAATGGAGGAAACTGCTCTTTTATTGAAAATGTGGGTACTGCTGGGACTGGGCCCCGGAACACAAATAAAATGGAACAAAAGATTCTCCACCCGGCCTTCCTCCGGGGGATGGAGCGGTGCGTCACCATCTCCTAAAGAGCAGTCCTCCCTATCTCCGGGTCGCCCGTCTCAGGGCCGCTTGCCACCCCTCTTGGCAGCGACCTGGGCGGGTGGGGTGGCCTGCTTGCGCCGGGCTCCACGACGCCGCTAGGGTGGAGGCTGCTGCAACGCGGGAGCGGAGGCAGACGTAGGCGGCCGCCCTCGGCGATGAGCAGGCTGAGGCGCTGCCAGCGGCGGGTGGAGACAGCAGCTGACCGCCGTGGCAGGATGTGACTGATCGCCTCAGTCTGCTTCTGTGTGGCCGTGAACTGTTGGCCGAAGTTCTGGACCGCGTCACAGAAGAGGCCGGTCTGGGACACGGGGGAATTAAGAAACCTGACTTTGTCGGTTTCCCTCATGTCGGCCAGACACAGCCAGAGATGGCGCTCGGTAGGGGAGAAACGGGTTCCCCCTGGATGTGGAGTTAAGGCACAGTTGCGTAGCACTCTCTCAGCGGCCCGGGAAAGCATGGCCATCATTTCTGAATCCGTATCAGGCACAGCGGATCTTCCTGAAGGAGCCCCCTGCGCCAACACGTCATCTCCAGAAGGTTCTGACCCTCCCTCCGATGCAGCGATGGACATCTGATCATCGAGAGGAGCCCGGAAAGGATACGGATGGTACACACCTCGTGGGTGGCCCACCGCGTTCCGACGGCAGCTCTACTGGCTGCAAAGTGCGGGAGGGGTGAGGGTTCCCTGGAGGTTGGGTCCCTGGGGGAAGCGCACTCACCATAAATCTCACTCACTCAAATCACCCGCACTACTGCCGTGAAGGATTAGATCGAGGCAGAGGCACAGGGATTTGCGAGATGGAGTCTCAAACGCTACTCCGAGATAGTCATGTTCCCGCAGTGAGAACATGAGTCATCCACCAATGCTGCCTCAGTGCCCAAACACAAGATACAGCACTGGTGACCATCCCTCAGTGACAGGTAACCACCGCATCCAGAAACACAGATAGAATGTCATCTTGAAAAAGACGCAAGCTCTATCTGTGTAAGCTCTTTTAGAAGGTCGCTCTCCTCTGCCTTATGAGTATGAAAATATTCTTGTTGCAAATTATTAAATTACTGCTCTGTACTTTACTTTGAAAATCAGTCACCAAATATAAAAACGAGAATTTATATGCTGTATCACTAGACAAGGAGACTAGCTAACGTTACCCTGAAGAGGACAGCAACTTAGCAACTTTAAGTAGTGAAGTAAATTTTTCATTGTTTATCATTGGCATAGTCTCTGAACTTTTGATCACCCTTTGTATGTTTAAATTGCACAACTAGTGTACCTTGTAGCTTACATTTAGAATAGCAAGCACAGCACACCTTGCAGCATAGCTAAAATGATTCCTCCTCTTCAGTAACTTCTCCGTCATCCTATCCTTCATCTCTGGATATCAAATAGTCCATTATAACATCATTTAGGGCACTGACATCAGCAGGATTGAGTAGATTGAGGCGAGCCAGATCATTTAAGAGAGTAGTTACTTCAGACTGTGTTGTTTACTTGTGCTCTGCCATCTTGCGATACGATAACGTTGTATTAAAAAAAACTGTGTACAACTAGTTTACACAGGACTGGCAGGAAATGTACATTGATACACCTTATTTCTACATGTTATGTGGTTTATTTTGATGGGTGAACTGTCTTCATAGTGTTAAGAGAGAAAGCTATGGGCAATTTCTTTACACCAATGTATATATATATATATATATATATATATATACACACTCACCTAAAGGATTATTAGGAACACCTGTTCAATTTCTCATTAATGCAATTATCTTATCAACCAATCACATGGCAGTTGCTTCAATGCATTTAGGGGTGTGGTCCTGGTCAAGACAATCTCCTGAACTCCAAACTGAATGTCTGAATGTCAGAATGGGAAAGGTGATTTAAGCAATTTTGAGCGTGGCATGGTTGTTGGTGCCAGACGGGCCGGTCTGAGTATTTCACAATCTGCTCAGTTATTGGGATTTTCACGCACAACCATTTCTAGAGTTTACAAAGAATGGTGTGAAAAGGGAAAAACATCCAGTATGCGGCAGTCCTGTGGGCGAAAATGCCTTGTTGATGCTAGAGGTCAGAGGAGAATGGGCCGACTGATTCAAGCTGATAGAAGAGCAACTTTGACTGAAATAACCACTTGTTACAATCGAGGTATGCAGCAAAGCATTTGTGAAGCCACAACACGCACAACCTTGAGGCGGATGGGCTACAACAGCAGAAGACCCCACCGGGTACCACTCATCTCCACTACAAATAGGAAAAAGAGGCTACAATTTGCACGAGCTCACCAAAATTGGACAGTTGAAGACTGGAAAAATGTTGCCTGGTCTGATGAGTCTCGATTTCTGTTGAGACATTCAGATGGTAGAGTCAGAATTTGGTGTAAACAGAATGAGAACATGGATCCATCATGCCTTGTTACCACTGTGCAGGCTGGTGGTGGTGGTGTAATGGTGTGGGGGATGTTTTCTTGGCACACTTTAGGCCCCTTATTGCCAATTGGGCATCGTTTAAATGCCATGGCCTACCTGAGCATTGTTTCTGACCATGTCCATCCCTTTATGACCACCATGTACCCATGTACCCATCCTCTGATGGCTACTAACCCTGGATGTGCATCCCACAAATCTCCATAAACTGCAAGATGCTATCCTATCAATATGGGCCAACATTTCTAAAGAATGCTTTCAGCACCTTGTTGAATCAATGCCACGTAGAATTAAGGCAGTTCTGAAGGCGAAAGGGGGTCAAACACAGTATTAGTATGGTGTTCCTAATAATCCTTTAGGTGGGTGTGTATATATATATATATATATATATATATATATATATATATATATAGGTGCAAAAAAAAATATTATTATATATTATTATATATTATAATTATATATTATAATTATTATTTTTATTTTTATTTATTGCAATATTTGTAATTTATGTAATTTATTTATTGTAATATTTTATTTTATTCGTCACTTGAATGGATACTAGTAACTTTTCTGAAAAGTACATGCCCACTTTGTGGTAAAACATTATTGAAATTCAATAATATATGCATACTGTTTTTACTGTTGTTGTCTTATAAAAGATTGTGAAAATGACAGAAAATAGCACAGTTTAGAGCAAAAGAGTCAAGGAATAAACAGCTTTGCAAACATTATTTCTGGTTTGTTTTGGGGGAGTATCTTTAGCTTAAAATGTTGCTGTGGTCTAAAAGTGCCTGCCAATAAATAGTGCAGGAAAGGCTGTCGTCTGGCAGGACTGATGGGCATCCTTTCTATTGCAGTCCAGTACCGTTACATTCTTCTATCAGAGTGTTTCTACACAGCAGACATTTAAGCAGCATGCCAGTCAAATACAGGTGTCTGATGTATATAATCCATTCAAAAACCTGTATGAATACTTTATTTATTTATTTGTTTGTTTGTTTTTATGAATGAACAAATTAACAAACGAACTGGAAAGCAACTCAAAGATATTCAGAGGAAGTAATTGGTCACCTTATTTTAATAGATTGACCATCACCACATGTGTTACATCATGCCAGTTTTCTCATGTCACCCCCAACCTTTCAGCAAAGTAACCAATTAAACAACAGGAAGGCAAGGGAGCAGTCACACGATAGTGATGTCATATCCCAAGATCACAGAGGTGAGTGATGAATATGTTGTCTTCTCACTTACTCTAAACTGTCACCATCGATTCAGATAATGGCCAACCTCCCTGCTGTCATTGAAATGATATCAATGATACTCATTTTCCCTGAGACAAGTCTGTCCTCATATCAAGGTTAGCGCTGCCGGACACTGCAGAGACCATTGAAACTCTTGAGAATCTTCTTCAGAGCACTTGCAGTCATACATTTACAATCATACACATTTATATGCACACACACAGACAAAACACTCATGTGACGTGACTTGATTAAAGGTCAGCTTCTTTTTGGAGAAAATCATTTTTACATTGTGTTTATAGGTCTTGTTATTTCCATCCCACATTTTTCAATAAATCCAATTACTGTGCACGAACGCCACTATCACTGCCTGGGCTGCGTTTCCAAAAAGCATTCTAAGACCAAGTTGATCGTAGAGACCATTGGTGACAATTGTTCTATGATCAACTTAGGCATACAATGCTTTTGGGAAACACAGCACTGGAAAACGAAGGGGTTATTTTCATACCTGCGGTAGTTATTGAATAATTCTTAGCTCCACACATGTCAAAACGTGTATGCGAAAATGTGCTTCAGTAACATGTAAGCAACAAAAATAAAAGAGTGGAAGGATTGCATGCATTGCATCAGCCTTGTTTCACTCCGCATTACCTAAATGATGCATTACAAAGCTACATTTTAAAAGTACTGATGAGTACACCAATGACTACAGGTTGCAAATCCGACATTCAAACATACACTATTATACACTGATGAAATACAAAATGTACAGATTGGATATCTTCTGTTTATCATTATGTCAGATCTTATAGCATATGGTTAGATATTAATGTGCAATGCTGTCATGGAGACAGGATAGCAACAACTCTATAGAGAGCTTCTGTCCACAAACAGGATGATGGATGACAGGATGATGGATGAGTTTCTGTATTTAGATATGCAGCAAATGCTCTGCCTCCTTAACTGTTTTACATTTGACGTGTGAAAAACAGGTAAAAACTAGGGCTGTCAATTGATTTTTTTTTTTTTTTTTTATCCATTTAATTACCTGATATGCCAAATAATTGAGTCAATCACATATATTTGCTGAGGAATAGAAAACCTAATTCAAATATACTACATTATTATGACAGAGGGTAAAGCACTGGATATAAAAATGTGGCTTTAGAACAGAGGTTTATAATAACAAACTCCCAAAGTGACTTACATAATTTAAATTAGGTCAAAACAAACATAAAAATAAGCTAAAACAACTAAAAAAACAAGATATTTCTTATTTTAATTAGTAATCAGTAACTGTGTTTTCTCCTTTGAAGAACATATCGGGTTACGAATGTAACGTCCCGACTCCTAGGACGCTTACTGGGAATGCCTCCAGTGTGACTGGTATCTGAAGCATGTGTCTAAACATGACAATAACATTGGCCGGCGACAGCCTATTACGTCACTAACAGTGCAACCAGAGTATAAAAGACCCTGTAGTACTCATGAGCAGGCATACTCGAAGCATGGTAGTGAGACACAGTGTCATGTTCCCCTTCTCAGGGAACCGTGGTTACATTCATAACCTGAGATGTTCCCTTTTGAAGGCCATGCTTTGAATGGCCATGCTGAGGGAATGAATGCCGTAACAGCTGACAAAGTTAATGACTCCATGGAGCTAGGTCCAGAGCCACAGTTCCCCGTCCTAGTGGATAGGCACCAGCAGCTGTCATGACTGTTCCCTTGGGCCAGAAACCCCAGCTACATACCCCGCGGGCAAAACTCAGGGCCTGGTATTCTTCTGAATACCTTCAAGGGAATATGTCCAAGGATGAGGAATATCTTGCCTGTCACATCAGGAGGCACTATACCCCTAACGAGTGGAGGTCTCGGGAAAACCACTCTCCAAACTAAGAGACTAGCAAAACTCTCACGCTGGAGAACTTCCCCATAAGCATCCTAGGACACTGCAAGTTCCCATTCAAAAGGGAACCAGGGTTCTCAATGTCTTAAAAACCTGGATATATGAGGTGTCTTCATTTTGATTCAGAGTGATTTCTTGCCATGAAAAATAATGAAATCTTTAAACACTATGGGCATTTTTTTAATGCATAAATACTCCTAGTTATTCCCAATTCTAAAATATTTTATTGGGTAGAAACTGTGAATAAAAAAAATATGTTCTGTGTATCGCAAATTATAGTGTATCTTTAAATGCAGAGAGAAAATTACAGAGTAAGAAAACAATTGAAATTCGCCAGTTTACTGCTAATTATTTTCACAAATAATATGCCTAAATAATTACTAAATTAGGATATATTAGATCACGGCGAAGTGGGACAGCTTCCGACAGGACTGCATGTAACTTCCTTTATGTGACAAATGCCATGGGTTTGTACACAGACACAGGGCAACTCATTTGTCCTGTATGCAAAGTTTTAGGATCCATAAAAAAGAATGGTACAGTAAAATGTTCCAATAGCCACAAAGCAACAATCTTTAACGTAAGCCTTGAACATGCAGTCAAGCATGTATTCAGATCATTCAAACCAAAAAAGTAATTCTGGGTTCAGAGTTCAATAACATCAGATCGAAAAAAATTCTCTCAGAGACAGATGCAGCAGTAATCTAAACTTTTATTTGTGTATTTAATATATATTTACTATATTTAACTTTTTTAAATGGTCTATAGAGCTGCCGTCTTAACAATTCCAAAATTTGTTTAGAGCTTTTTAGATTTAACCCACTTTATTTTTTTCTAATTTGTTTGAGATTTATATTACATGTTTTTAAATTAATAATATATTTATAAATAAATAATATTATTTTTTATTAACAAGTGTAAATTGTATTTATTCAGATACAGAAGTAATATGTTTTTTGTTGTTGTTGTTTTTATTTTGTCAGTATTGGAAATTCTAACAGCCTTCCTTTGTTTGACAGACGCCCCATTTTTATTTTTGACTAGCTGCAGAGATATTCGAGGCGCCATATTTTCCTCATCCATTTTGAAAAACAAAACTTTATTATATACATCCGGAAAGTATTCACAGCACTTCACTTTTTCCACATTTTTGTTATGTTACAGCCTTATTCCAAAATGGATTAAATTTATTATTTTCGTAAAAATTCTACAAACAATACCCCATATAATAACAACGTGAAAGAAGTTTGTTTGGAATCTTTGATTGGACATGATTTGGAAAGGCAAACACCTGTCTATATAAGGTCCCACAGCTAACAATGCATGTTAGAGCACAAACCAAGCCTTGAAATCTAAGGAATTGTCTGTGGAACTCCGAGATTGTATCGAGGCACAGATCTGGGGAAGGGTATAGAAAAAATTCTGCAGCATTGAAGGTCCCAATGAGCACAGTGGCCTCCATCATCTGTAAATGGAAGAAGTTTGGAACCACCAGGACTCTTCCTAGAGCTGGCCACCCGGCCAAACTGAGCGATCTGGCGGACAAGGGCCATAATCAGGTAGGTGACCAAGAACCCAATGGTCACTCTGACAGAGCTGCAGCATTTCTCTGTGGAGAGAGGAGAACCTTCCAGGAGAACAACCATCTCTGCAGTACTTCACGAATCAGGCCTGTATGGTAGAGTGGCCAGACGGAAGCCACTCCTTAGTAAAAGGCACATGACAGCCCTCCTGGAGTTTGCCAAAAGGCACCTGAAGGACTCTCAAACCATAAGAAACAAAATTCTCTGGTCTGATGAAACAAACATTGACCTCTTTGGCCTGAATGGCAAGCGTCATGTCTGGAGGAAACCAGGCACTGCTCATCACCTGGCCAATACCATCCCTACAGTGAAGCATGGTGGTGACAGCATCATGCTGTGGGGATGTTTTTCAGCGGCAGGAACTGGAAGACTAGACAGGATTTAGGGAAAGCGTAATGCAGCAATGTAGAGAGACATCCTTTATGAAAACCTGCTCCAGAGCTCTCTGGACTTCAGACTGGGGCAAAGGTTTATCTTCCAACAGGACAATGACCCTAAGCACTCAGCCAAGATAACAAAGGAGTGGCTACGAGACAACTTTGTGAATGTCATTGAGTGGCCAAGGCAGAGCCCAGACTTGAACATCTCTGGAGAAATCTGAAAATGGCTGTGCACAGACGCTCCCCATTCAACCTGATGGAGCTTGAGAGGTAGAATGGGAGAAACTGCCCAAAAGGTGTGCCAAGCTTGTAGGGCTGTAAATACTTATGTAAATGTTTTTTTGTTTTTTTTAACCCTTAAATGCATAACTGTTTCGGCAATCATATTCTTACATATTCGGGTCTTTAGCGACCCGGATCTATATCTAACACAGATGGATTTCTACCTGTCGCGATAATATAAAACTCTCCTGAAATTAGTTTAACAATTACAGAAGAATAAAATAAAATATATTTTGTTACCTTTTGGAGCTTGGAAGGGTTCAGTTTGAGCAGGTGTTTTATACCATCATCACTGTCGTCATCAGAGCTCATTTCCCAGTACATTCAGCATCTGGCTCATCTTCGTGATATTAAACATATTCTCAAAACTATCATTTTCAACATCTTCAAAATCAATATTTTGATCACTGACAGCTTCCTCACCAGATCCACCATCAAGTGACAGTGACACTAATATTGGATTGTGTTCAGTACTTGCTCTGCAGTAAATCGCTGAGCCATTTCAAATTTTGCAGATTATACTTATTATTTTCATTCTGCGGTAGTTTGAGTGAAACGTCACCTCGTCATTATGTATCAGACATTGTCACACTTATTTTTTTCTTGTTATATTGTTTACAATGAATTGATTGAGAAATACTAAGATGGTTGATGTCTAACTTGTAAATCTGAATGAGGAGGAGGGTAGTGAATGACGTCCCGGGTCGCTAAAGACCCGAGGTATGCATTTAAGGGTTAATTTGCAAAGATTTCAAACAAACTTCTTTCACATTGTCATTATGGGGTGTTGTTTGTAAAATTTTGAGGAAAATAATTAATTTAATGGTAACGCTTTAGATTACAGCCTGGAAAGTACTGCGTAAGTAAAGCGAATTTACAGCGTAACTTTCGGTAATTATAGTGTAGCTATAAAGGAAGTACGTGTAGGTATAAGGGAACAATATGTAATATTTGGGGAATAAAGGTTTAAACGTAGCATTAGTAAGTTTTTACAGCTAAAAAACTTTAAATATTTACGAACCTTTCATTTCATAAAGATATCTGTATAATTTTCCTTTTACCGTTTTACAGATAAATGTAAGATCCCCTAACCCTAACCTAACATACCCATTTTATACAGAATATTAAAAGAATAATACGCTATGGACAGAGATGTGTAGGAAAATTTCAATTTTAGTAACAATAGCATTAAAAAAATATTTGGAGCCGCTAATCCTACACCTACCCCTAAACCTACCCATAACCATTTCTCAAAACCATGTAAGTTACTGTTATAAATAAAAGCATAACAGACAGATGCAAAAATGGCAAAAGCGCTACCAAAAGTAGTTCAGATGACGATGTGTTGCTGTTCTCTCTGGTGATATTTAATAGTTTTGTATGAGGTACAGAGCAGAATTTAAGTTATTAATCCATGAAAATGTTGATCCGGCTTCTTTCCATGAAGCTGAGCGTTACATGTTGCAATCTGTAATGAGGCAGGCGAGAGCCAATGAGCGTTCGATACCATTGCCATAAAACATGTCGTAACGATTCTTGAGGGTGCGGTTTTAATAATTTTTAAGTCATAACAAGCAAGGGATTTGACATACAGTATACAGTTGCTACTAAAAGAGTGGAGATGAATAAAGGGCTGAATTTGGATCTGTTCCACGCAAACATATGGATTCCAAAGATTTGGATTATAGCGAACAAATAAAATTGACGTGTTTTGTGAATTTATGTTGTGTTTTGGTGTATTTTATGATTGTATTGTCAGTCGCTGCATAGGAGAAAACGCTTTTTGAGTCTCACGGAAAACAAACTAAATATTACAAAATGTTATTGATTTTAAGGTTTTAAAGTGTAGTCTTGTTTAACATTTATGTAATTCTTTGAAACGAGTTTGTAGCACAAGTCACGATCAGAACAAAATGTTTTTATTTCATATTTAATAAATGGGAGCTGCTACACATTCACACTTGGATACATACATATTTTAAGTTTTTAGTGCTGTCAATACATAAATAATTTATGCTTTAGTGCTGTCAATACGTCAATATTGTATGTTATAGTGAAAATGTAAGTAAATGTACGTGTGGTAGAATGTAAAATAGACATGTATTCTCATGAGATCACGTTCAAATTAAAGTGGTGTTTGTTCCCCTCTTGTTTCATGTAGTTACAGGGTAAGTATGAATCTGTGGGCTGTAAATTAAAGTGGTGTTTGTTCCCCTCTTGTTTCATGTAGTTACAGGGTAAGTATGAATCTGTGGGCTGTAAATTAAAGTGGTGTTTGTTCCCCTCTTGTTTCATGTAGTTACAGGGTAAGTATGAATCTGCCGGCTGTAAATTAAAGTGGTGTTTGTTCCCCTCTTGTTTCATGTAGTTACAGGGTAAGTATGAATCTGCCGGCTGTAAATTAAAGTGGTGCTTGTTCCCCTCTTGTTTCATATAGTTACAGGGTAAGTATGAATCTATGGGCTGTAAATTAAAGTGGTGTTTGTTACCCTCTTGTTTCATGTAGTTACAGGGTAAGTATGAATCTATGGGCTGTAAATTAAAGTGGTGTTTGTTCCCCTCTTGTTTCATGTAGTTACAGGGTAAGTATGAATCTATGGGCTGTAAATTAAAGTGGTGTTTGTTCCCCTCTTGTTTCATGTAGTTACAGGGTAAGTATGAATCTATGGGCTGTAAATTAAAGTGGTGTTTGTTACCCTCTTGTTTCATGTAGTTACAGCGTAAGTACAATAAAAAAAACTTACACAATCTGATATCACTCGAAAATCTTTATTTGAAAAACAACTTTCAAAACAGATTTACAACACATCATTTTTCGTTTCTCTTGTTTGGCTTCAACCTTGAACATTCAGCTCTTAAAACTACTGAAATCCTGAAATTGAATTTATTGGGCCTTCACATACGGTTGTGGACAATAGGGTCAGAATATATTGGTTTATATAGTAGTCAATATGGGCTCTATTGTTTGTTTTATTGGCATAAATATGCTTTGCATTTAGGTGGTACTTCAAAAAAGAAAGAAAAAAGAAAATAAACATTGCATTTTTATTTAAGTTTATTTAACAAAACACATAGATAAACTTAAACAGTAATCTGATGTATGCATCATAGTGTTTTTAGCTAAAGATAATTCACAACATTTGTCCCTAGTAGGGCTTTTAGTTAATAAAAATACAGACTAACATTTAAAATTAAATTAAATACAATAAAAGGAGAAAAGGTTTGTTGTTTTTTTGTGTCAAATTTTTCTTTGTGTCACGGTTTGCAGGGACAAGGAGAGGCAAGGATCTATATGCAGCAGTTTATTAATAAAACACTCAAACAAAGGCTATCCAAACAGAAATTACGATAACAATAATACAGACAGGGAAAATCCAAAATAAGGGGGGAAAAATATTTTGGGTAATTTGGTTGCAATAGTTCACACACAGAACAGGGAGGCTTTATTTCAATCGTTGAATAAAAAAAATAAATAAAAAAAAGACAAGTAAACAGTCAGTAATAAAATAAGAACAAATTGCAAATGATAGTACAAATAAATACAATGAAATGAGACAATTTGAATATACATGGCTTTAAGTTTTTCAGTCTAACAGTAGTATTTAGGGAAGAAATACTACAGAAATTAAAATAATTAAATGTGAAGATCCTCCAGTGTTATTTTATTGTAAAAATTAAATACAGATTAATGCTTACAATTGAAGTTACAAAAGTTATTCAGTCAAGAGCAGCAAGTCATTTTCTTTTTGTTTTATGCCCTTTTTATTAACATGACAGACAGCAGCAGTTTTATTAGATGGCTGTCACTTTAAGAGCTTATGCATGGATTCAATATACTGTTACACAACATGAGTTTTCTCTCATCTATTTATGTTCTAAAACTGACTATATTCATCTGAATACTCAGCAAGATGGGCATTTTGACATAACTTTGTATGTATTTGACCATTTAAGCTCAATAAGTCATGGAAAAGATCTGTTTGAAAGGCGGCTTTATGTGAGCGCCACTAAAGCTAAACTAAAGTACTTCGGCCATCTGTAATTTATCATCAGGGCGGTCTGCGGACATCCGTGTGCAGCCCAATTTTTGTGCGTGAAACCTACGGGAATGACTAAAATTATGTACAATACAAGCACTATTCAACTGGAGTGAATGAGATGAGTGAGTGAGAGAAGGCGGGTGTGTGTCATTTCGTCATTGGAGAGAAGAGAGAGTGAAAATGTGCAGCTGGTATTGGTGTATCACTACTGCAGAAAAGGAGTATTGGAATCATTTCAGATATTGCAGTATCGATACACATCGAAATATTGATATTTTTAACAAATATACATATACACAGTATATATACACACACAGGCAAACAAGAGGATAACAAGGCACAGGTGAAACTGATTGAACATTATTGAAATTATTGAGGGTAACTAAGGCAACAAAGGCAAACCGGAACTAAACACAGGAAGTAAAAACATAAATAATAGAAACAGTAAGGCAACAGAATATCAAAATAAGAGTACTTGAACACAAAACACACAAGACGCTGGGGAAATCATGACACATTGTACGGCTACATCAAGACTTTCCCCTTCACACAAGTGTCTAACAAAGACAAAATTCAAAAAAAAAAAAAAAAAAAGGTTTGGTTCACTCGCTATGAACACGCACACTGCACTATGCAGTTGTTATCAGAGCAATATTTATTCTCAAATAAGGAACTGTTCCTATAGAGAGCTGTAACTAGCTTTGGATGACTGTTCACAGCAGGCAAAAGGGGAAATTATTTGGCATCCTAGATAAGGCTTGTGGCCAAACCCTGGAAAAGTATTTGAGTAGGTATGTGTTGGAGCAGAGATGGAGGCAATGATGACTCTTGAGATGTGTGAGTAGTCCCCCTGCTCTCCTTCATCTGCAGTTCATTCCTGCTACATAAAGATACCATGAAGGTAGCAGAGATGTGACAGTCATGCACTGACAGGAGGAAAAGGTAAGAAACTGGAGCAGAGAGCTGTTCCTTTTCAATGCCTCTGTTTTTTTGTTTACTCATTGTGAGTGGCAAGCCAAGTCAAATCCACACGAAAAGACCCAAGAAAATCGCTAATTGGCACAGTGACTTGAAAGGGCAGTGAAGGAGAGCTCGATTTTAAAGAGAGAAACAGTTTTCCCAGACCCTGTGGGGACAAACACTGCTGTGCCCTTGTCAACAAATCTGACAAACAAATTCAAGATAGATTTCCCTGCATCCAATTTGGTTCACAAAAAGAGCGAAAAGTTTGTTTATGTTCAGTTCTCTGTATTTTTACTCACGCTTCACCTCTCTGTGAAGATTTACAATTATCCACATCACTGTGAAGTTCTAAGTTTAGTAAGAAGCAACTGAACTCATTTTTCTATTTGATGAAACATTTCACAACAAACCTGAGTGATTTAATCAGTTGCCTATTAGGGACAATTTCCACCATTTTTACACCTCTTATGTATTGTCACGGTGTTGCTGAGATTTAAATGGTGGGGTGCCTCTACTCTTCAAGAACTGATGAAGCCTCTCAGAGAAAAACTTTTCTAGGAGTTTTAGCCATTCATTTACACAACAACAGCATTTTGTGGTCCTGAAAACACAAACATTTGAAAACGGGTATTACGTGCGCATCCGTGTTGTGTTTCTTTACAAAGTGAAATCGCCAACTACTGGCCTGGCATTCATAATCAGTGTTGGGGAAAGTTACTTTTAAAAGTAATGAGTTACAATATTGCGTTACTCCTAAAAAATAACTAACTGCATCATGATATAAAAAATGCGACGATATGTATCATTTATATAATCAATATGATTTGCAATATACAGTTAGTTTTATCCAAGGCTCAGCTTAATGTGTTATAATTCACCCAAAATTATAAATTCTGTCGTCATGTACTCACCCTCATGTTATTTCAAACCTATAAGATTTTCATTCAACTTTCAAACACAAATGAAGATATTTTTTTACGTTTCTGTACCTCCATGTAAAGCCAATTCCTCTAAAATGTAAAAGATAAAAAAAATGTCATAAAGGCATTGTAAAAAATAATCAAGTGGTCTAATCCAAATCCAAGTCTTCTGAAGATGGTTTTATATGATGCACAAATTTACAACCAGTGGTGTAATGTAACAAAGTAATAATTCTTTACAGTAAGCCTACTTTAGTTTTTTTTGGGAGAATCTGTACTTTACTTTCTATATTTCTGTCAACTTTCACTTTTACTCCACTACATTTCCTAAATAAAATGTATACTTTTACTTTCATTTCCCTGAAGCATATTCGTTACTTATTACTGTATAAAATAAAGTCAGAAGAACACAGACTGCAAGCAAGCATGTGCAAACAAGTGCTTACGTTACAACCACTGTTGATTTAATTTTCCGTGTTGCATACATTGCTGGATCGGCTGAGAAGGGTCCAAAGTAATTATACAACACGTTCTCACTCGTTTATACAAAATATTCTCACTAGTCACATATTGACGCTTGGTCAGAACCGCTCGGCGTCACTTTTTAACGCACAGGGTACCCCTTAAGCATAATTTTTTGACGCGCAGGGCACTCCACTGATTTCAATGAGAGACCTTTGGCGTCATACACAGCCGCGTTGGCCATGTAAATGTAGCGCCTCTCTAGCGTGCTTGACTATAATGAGAGGTGGCTATCCTGAGTTCTTTAACTATCTATCCAATCAAATAAGTGAGGTTTCAATAATAAACGTATCAGTGTTCAACTTGTGTGTGTGTGTGTGTGTAATTACTAACTCATTATATGAAATATTTTTCCCCTTTAAATCACTATTTAAGCAGTAATATTTACACTTTAGCAGGAAATTAAATGTCTTGGACTTACTTTTATGCTATAAACACCATATTTAAACCAAAAATTACTCTTCTTAATTAACTCAAAATATCAAAGAGTCAATCATCACAACGGTTTTATACAAAAGTAAAACAGATTTACTTAGAACAAGTTAGATATGTCCTGTCAAAATCACTTTTCAGATCACAAATGCAATCAAATTCACATTGAAAACCTAAGGACCCAAGGAAAAAAAAATTCTCTTTTCAACTAAAAAAAACCCACCCGCGTTCTCTCTCTTCTTTTCACTTTGACCTCCACTGTGATTGGCTCATACACCAAACTTTCAGAAATAAAATCATTTCACAAAACATTTGTGTAACTCTTTCTTCCTATTCTTACAGGCATCTTGAAAGCATTTTCACATATATTATTACTCAACAAATAGTTAACATTTTAAATGCTGTATTCAGTAAACCATAAACATTACCCAATAGGCATTTCTCTCATTGCAAAATAATAACTTCATTGCTGGTCAATGAATCTTAACTTTTTTAACCTTAAATTCTATTTATTAAACTATGACATTATTTATTCAAACTTGTATATCTTATACTAATGAATATATTTTAACAGGGTTACATAAATATTATCATGATGAAATTATTTATTGGGTTATAATTTTGCCATTATGACATGTTGGAGTGTGATTCTCAATTTAATCAGCCAACATAATTTTATTTATTAAATTTATTTATTTTTATTTACGCTATTCAGACATGTTTGAAACAGTAGCCCAACCCCACCCCTAAACCTACCCATTTGTGTATTATATGATATAAAACAATGTGCACGTTCAGTCTCATTTAGAACACATTGCGATGTTTGGCATCAGTTCCCGTGGTGTGCCACATGTTGGTGAGTAGTCATAAATATTATGTCCTAATGTTTGATATAAAGAATTTTCTGCTTGTCGTTATTGATCAGATTATATTCAGTCACTGCATTATATCTGTCATCTCCACTGAGGCTTTTTTTTCTTACTTTTTTTTTTACCTGAAAAGACCAAAAGGGCCTTTCGGACTCAGTCAGCCCATTCTTGCTTGAGGAGAAGTAAACGGAGAAGACCGAAAGTTTCAACAGTACATTTTTGCAATGGTATGTGTTGGTTTGAACCCTTTATCAAAACATTGTATCAATCATTTGTTATTACTTAAACTTATTCTTACAAACCCCATGCATGGCTTAATCAGTAAGAACATATTCACAAAGTCTTAATAATTCACAAGATTTAACAAGTTGTCAAATTCGTATGATACTCGTACATATTTGTATATATACTCTTACATAATCCTGCAGATTTTACTACTACTGCTGCCATTGCCTACTGCCTCAATTCTTGTACATATTTATCATGATTCTTGTAAATCACTTCTTGGAAAGTAGTCGGATGTCCCACACACTGTCAGAAAGATTATATTAAGTCCATTGTATTCATTAAAATTATTCCAAATTGGGCCCTGTCTGTTCATGTTGCAATGATACATGATGTCTCTCCACACCTCATAACCTACCTCTGTTTGCAAGAGTAGAAATGCTCATTTGACTTGTCACATGACATCAGATATTCGATTATTTTGTCATAATCAGATCTGTTACACTGCTGATAACATCCTGTTTGCATGTAAATCGTGTTATTTTTAAACAAATTCATATGAATATAGCTTGCTATTAAAGATATACTTTTAATAATGGAAATATATCAGTGAACTTATTACATAAATGCATTTAACATTTAATTATGCAACACTTTTTACAGAAAGAAACACAGTTATGTATAAACTCACAACTTGCATGCAATGTAATAAAATGACCTTCCTTTCTGTCTTGCAGAATTACTTGCAGATTACTTTTATTTTATTATTATTATTTTTAAGATCTCTGCAATATCAAACTCAACAGCTCTTTTAAGAGCAAACCCTCACAAGAGCTACTAGTGAGGAAATCTTGCTGTGATCAGCCCTTCCCAGGTAAAGTTTCTAGAATATTTTTATCATATCAGTATTTACTCATCAAATGTTCTCCTGAATCGTATAGTAAATGAACTTTATTGTAACTAATTTATATGTTTCAAAAACAATAGTAATTGCACAGAGTAAGTCGAGACTTTCTTGTTTTACAGCAGAGAAGGAAGACCAGACCTTATATCAAAGCAAGGTAATCAAGTTCTTTGTTTAGGGTGAGGAAGGAACATGGCCATCTTGTGCCTGAAGAAGACAGAAAAGTGTGCAAGTCTATTGGTATGTCTTGTATTGAAGCAATGCTGTTATATGTAGTGCAGAATCAAGGCTGAGAGGACACTAACATTACCTCAAGTGGTTAAAACAATGTGACAAAAACACATGCAAGCCTGATCCAAATGTTTCATGTCACGTTTGTTACCATCTATTTGCATTAGTTTATATCAATTTGTTTGCTTTTATGCATTTGTTATCCAGCGGAGTGGCATATTAAAAGCTAGTGCCATGAAAGAGACTATAAGAGTCCTCATACTGGATGAAGTGCTTATGCTTACCCAAAAGATACAGAAATATTGGTGTTTAAAAACTCACCGGTCCAACCCTAAGAAACACATTGAGGTCTCCACATTTAAATTAGTTAATTTTACAAATTTGAATCTGCATAATTTTTTTCTTCACTTAAAACTTACAATAAACCTTTTGCTATTTTTTTTTAATTCAAAGAAAACAAAATGGAAGAGACAGTTAAAACTGAACAGTCTTGTTGCTCAAACTGTATAGAACAATTTGTAATTTTTTTTTCTCCTTTTGTATTTTGCATTTACTTGTACTTTTACTTTAAATACTTAAGTACGTTTAATATATATATATATATATATATATATATATATATATATATATAAATACTTTTTTTCATACTTAAGTACAATACATATAACATACTTTAAAACTTTTACTTAAGTAATATTCTAAACAGTGACTTTAACTTCAACCAAAGTCCTTTTCTAGTAAGATATCTATACTTTTACTCAAGTGTGGATATGAGGTACTTTAGCCACCACTGTTTACAATGCATTCATAATGTAGTAAACAAGAAAGTTCAAATGCTTACGTGTGCGTACGTGCTCTGGTACGTAAGAAGTAGCCTGTTATTGAATCTGGAAATAAAGCAAAATAACTGAGAAAAATAAGAATTAGTCCTCAGATGCCATGTTCATAATTTATAGCAAAAAATCTAGCATGAATTCGATCTCAAACTAATGAATTAAAAGCAGTTATTACTCCACCACCTGCGTGACATCATTAACCAACGTGGTTGAACGAGAGATTTGCGACAATACGGTTTCGGGAAACAGTCGTGACTACCTAGTTGATTTCAACGATGCATCGTACTATGGTAGTTAAGCAGTGAGTAACATCGTTTTACGGGAAACGCACCCCAGAACTGGTCTTCGCCAGTTCGAGGACAAGAGTGCGGTTCCACTGAAACTTTTTCAGAGGCTCCTGGGGCATATGGCATCCGCAGCCGCGATGACGCCGCTCTGGCTTCGCGATCGAGTCCCGAGATGGGCATGGCAACACGGCACGCTCCGGGTCCCAGTGACTCGAGCCTGCCGTCAGACCTTCACCCCGTGGTCGAACCTCAGTTTTCTACGGGCAGGTGTTCCCCTAGAACGAGTTTCCAGGCATGTTGTTGTAACAACAGATGCCTCTGCCACGGGCTGGGGCGCCATGTGCAATGGACATGCTGCCGCGGGCTCTTGGAGAGGACCCCAGCGCCTTTGGCATGTCAATTGCCTCGAGTTGCTGGCCGTACGTCTTGCCCTGCACCGCTTCCGAGCCCTGCTCAAGGACAAGCATGTACTGGTCCGGTCAGACAGTACGGCGACAGTAGCGTACATCAACCGACAAGGTGGTCTACGCTCCCGCCGGATGTCGCAACTCGCCCGCCATCTCCTCCTATGGAGTCAGAATCATCTGAGGCCGCTTCATGCCGTTCACATCCCGGGAGACCTGAATCGTGCAGCCGACGAGCTGTCACGCTTTCAGCCGCTTCCGGGGGAATGGAGACTCCATCCCCAGACGGTTCAGCTGATTTGGGAACAGTTCGGCGACGCACAGATAGATCTGTTTGCCTCCCACGACGCTTCCCATTGCCGCTGGTACTACTCCCTGACCCTCGGCACGGACGCACTAGCGCACAGCTGGCCGCGGGACCCACGCAAGTATGCGTTTCCCCCAGTGAGCCTTCTCGCACAGGTTCTGTGCAAGATCAGGGAGGACAGGGAGCAGGTCCTTTTGGTCGCCCCGTATTGGCCCAGCCGGACCTGGTTCTCAGAACTCGTTCTCCTTGCGACAGCCCCTCCCTGGTCGATCCCTCTGAGGAAGGACCTCCTGACTCAGAGACGGGGCACCATATGGCACCCACGTCCCGACCTTTGGAACCTCCACGTGTGGAACCTGGACGGAACGCGGTAGGTTTGAGTACCCTGCCACCTCAGGTGGCGGCTACCATCACTTCCGCTAGGGCCTTGTCCACGAGACACGCCTATGCGTTGAAGTGGAACCTCTTCGTTAACTGGTGCTCCTCTCGCCGAGAGGACCCCAGGAAATGCCCGATCGGGTCTGTGCTCTCCTTCCTCCAAGAAGGGTTGGAGCGAAGGCTGTCTCTCTCCACCCTGAAGGTCTATGTGGCCGCTATTTCGGCCCACCATGACCTGGTGGACTCTAAAACGGTTGGACAGCACGACCTGGCCAGCAGGTTCCTTTGAGGCGCGAGGAGATTAAATCCTCCTCGCCCGCCTCAAGTACCGTCTTGGGATCTTGCAGTGGTCCTATCTGCCCTGCAGAAAGCTCTCTTGATTGCTCTGGCCTCCATCAAGAGGGTAGGGGACCTGCAGGCATTTTCGGTTGACAAAGCGTGCCTGGAATTTGGGCCGGCTAATTCTCACGTGATCCTGAGACCCCGGCCTGGATATGTGACCAAGGTTCCCACCACTCCCTTCAGGGACCAGGTGGTGAACCTGCAAGCGGTGCCCGTGGAGGAGGCAGACCCAGCCTTGGCACTGCTCTGTCCAGTACATGCCCTTTGCACTTACGTAGACCGGACGCAGTGTTTCAGGACCTCAGACCAGCTCTTTGACTGTTACGGAGGGCAGCAGAAAGTGAAGGCCCTCTCCAAGCAGAGGTTGTCCCACTGGATAGTGGGTGCCATTGTCCTGGCATATCAGGCTCAGGGCATGCCATGCCCCCTTGGGGTAAGAGCACACTCCACCAGGAGCGTTGCTTCCTCTTGGGCTTTAGCGCATGGCGCCTCGCTGACAGACATTTGTAGAGCTGCAGGCTGGGCGACACCCAACACATTCGCAAGATTTTATAATCTCTGAGTGGAGCCTGTGTCCTCTCGTGTACTCGCCCCAAGTGGCCAGTAACTGGACAGGCTCAGGTGTCTTCGCTTGCTGCGCCATTCCACTCTACGGACTGGATACGTGCGCATTTCTTCTCAGGTGAGCTTCTCAGTAAGCCCTGAGCTCCTCCAGCACTTTTGATGTCGACACCAGAGCGCATGCCCGCTTGTTCAGCCCTCGTGTTCGGCTAGGTGCCGCCGTGTGCATGGTTCCCCCGTTGGGTAACCCCCACATGTGTATTTCCATGGTAAGTCTCTCTTGAGCGTGTGTCTTCCCTTGGCAAGACACCTTGCCACGACTGGGGTTGAAATATTTCCACCTGCGGCTGGATACCCCAGAGTGTTCCTTATGCAGTCCCTTCGGGGGTCATAGGTGTATTCTTGAGTCCTCCCTTCGGGCAGGCATTGTGTTGCATTTCTCCACATGGGATATGCTTCCCAGTGTACCTTGGTAGCGTTGAGCCTAGCCCCTCGTTCGTGCTGACACTCACGGCAGGGAGCCCTGGTCAGCGCAGGACGCTGGAAGACAGCCGTTGTGGCGAGATTGTATTGGGACCCCATTTCGTCAGTAACTGATGTACCTCATAGTTAGGGAACGTCTCGGTTACGTTTGTAACCCTCGTTTGAAAAATAAATTGGGCAGTGACAGTTGTCTTTGGAGGCAAAGAGCTCGACCTCTGCCCTCCCGCAAACACTCCATATCATTTGAACCGTTTGGGGATGGAGGGTCCATTCCCCTGGGGACACGAGGCTCTGCCTGGCACAATCAATGCAGCGAATCGCATGCTTAGTTCGCGAACTTGAATGAAACTGAGGTGAAATCCATGTGGGAAACAAATTCCTCGCTAAATCCCGATTGCACAATTCCTAGTGAGATGATGCGATGTCACCCTCAATCGCCATTAAATGAGCTCTGGAGAAACACGACAGCTGCTGATAGTACTGAGGAGCTTATATGTAGGCCTATGCTGTGATAGACATTGTATTCCTATAGGTAGATGTGACAGCTGACTATCAGCTGATGCGAGCTTGACTGACGTGACCTGCCAGAACTGACTATACGCTTGATAATAGCGGGAGAGGCGGGACATAGCAAGTACCAGGAGAGTCTGTGCATGTGCAGCTTGTTTTTGTAAGAGATCCAACGAATGCCTGTATTGAAATATTACTACATAAAACTACTATATATAATGTTAAACATTATGTATAATAATGCAATAGGGGAATATTTGTGGGTCCTTATAATAATAATTAATAAATATAGCTGCAAGCAGCCACACGGGGCCAAGCCCTTCCAAGGGTTCCATGAGTTCAAAAAGTAGCTAAAAATACTTTGGTCTTTAAAGTTACTTTTAAAATTTTGAAAGGTTCTAGTCTTCATGAAGGATGTATGTAGAAATACAAAACCCTTTCAGATTTTTTTTTTTTTTTTTTAAATCAGGAAGGTCATTACTGATACCCATCCTAAGATGTTGATATCTGTAAATTCTTTAAAAAAAAATGTTTTGGCAGAATATTGGTAAAATGGTTCAGGTAAAACAAATTTAAACAAAAATATAAACATACTTTTGTTTGGAAATTCTGTAGCTTTTGTTTTGAAATGGAAGAGAGATTCAAGGGGAGAATGAACATTTTTCAAGGGGAGAATGAAACAACAGTTTCAATAGAGTGCCAAATGAATGTACTTGGCATATCAGTAACAATTTGGACACTTTTACCATGTGGGATTCGAGCCCCCAACTAGACAAGTGTTCGTTGCTTATTACCACACGCCACTCAGAATACATGCATTCACCCAGTGAACTCAAAATGAAGATTCTGTATATAAATGCACCGCATGTTATATTTAATAAGTTCACATTAGATCATTCTCAGAAAAATGCAATGTCTGAAACAGAAGCAACTTTTGGACCACTTCTGTCCACAGTACCTCTTGCAGGATTCGAACCCACAACCTGAAAGGTCTTGTGACATCACAGATTGCGGCACTCATTTGATGCTGAATCACCAGGTTGCTGAGGAGAGCCTTCATTGTGAGAATGAGCACACAAAAGCATTATTTAATATTTTAACCAGATTAGCATGCTAAGCTAACTTAATGCTAATGTAGCTTATGGTTAACCCTATAGCTGAAGAGCCACATTATTAAGAATGGCAATAGGTTAGCATGCTAACCAATTAACATGCTAAGCTAGCTAGCATAAGACAACAAACACAGGCAGGGTCAAATTCGGAGAGCTATTTCTCAAGAACTGTAGCAAATATTAAAAATCTGAAAAAAAGAACATCTAAGCCAATTTTGGTCCAAATCGGTAAAAATTTGTAGGAGAAGGTTTTCATTTGCTTCAATATGACGGACAGTCACATTGTTGGAGAATGACAAATTAGATATTGTCAGAACCGGCATAAACAAAGGCACAAATTGACACAAATTTTAAACGATGTTTTCAAAAGTTATTGTGTTCAAACTTCTCAGGTACCTTCAGGACAGGCTGATGATGATCCCCACCAAATGTGCCAATATGTCAAATCATTTAAAAGATATTGCAATTTATGTCAAAATTCAAAATGGTGGCCCGATGGTTCATTCGATCATGGCAAAATTGGTATTGCCGGATTCGGCATGACACAAGGAATCCATAGACACTAAAATCTTCTGACAAACTATTCAAAAGTTATGAGCAAAAATAGCCATTTTTCTGATTTCATGACCTGTAGGTGGTGCTGTTTCCAAATTTGGCATGGACCCTCAGATCATGGTTCCAATGAAGCGTACCATTTTTTGTTTCGGTTGTTCAAAGCTCCGATTGACTCCGAAGCGCACCCCGGCACCTCTTCGATTCAGGCAGAGGACAGTGCATCTCTTGCTTCTGGTTGTGAACATATCCCTGTGCCTTTAGGTTCGGTATCTTTAGGTTCGGTGTTAAAATTCCAAGCGGACCAGGACTAAATGTTTTTTTTTGGTCCAGACCAAACAAACCATTCGAACCGAACTACAAGTGTGAACACATCCTTGTCACCATGGGACCTTCTGTCTCAAGCACAGGGGACAATATTTAATCCCCGGCCTGATTTGTGGAACCTTCATGTTTGGCCCCTGAAGGGTACTAACTGAGGGACACTGGGCTTTCAGCTGACATCATAGAGACCATTCTCAGTGCTACAGCTCTGTCCACAAGAAGAATCAATGTCACTAAATGAGGTGTCTTTTAAAGGTGGTGTACTGCACACCATGCAGACAGTCCACTGCCAGATTGTTTCAGTGCTGGAATTTCTGCAGGAAAAGTTATCAGCAGGCACCTCAGAGTGCCCCATTACTCTCAGGGTTTTTGTGGCCGCCATATCGGCCTGCCATGCCTGATTGATGGGGCACCAGTTGGGAGGCACCCTCTGATCGCCTATTTCATCCAAGGGGCCAGGCGACCGAGGCGACCTTGGTCTTCTGTTAGAGCCAAGATCCCCTCGTGGGACAAGCCATAGTTGTAAGACGTGTATAAGGGAAACAGGTCTATTTAGCTCAAATGAAATGATGAATGAATTCATAGGGAATTTTACATTTACATTTAATATTTTAACAGAATTTTTTAATATAAATAAGCAGACAAATGAATAGAATAGTTAAGTTAGTTAAGTGCTAGTCTTAATAGGTCAGGTGCTGCTGGAAAATGTGTTTTTAGATGTTTATTGAAAATGGCTACAGATTCGTCTGCTTGAATTGAGATAGGCAGGTGGTTCCACCAGGTGGGAACGGTCCAGGGAAAGGTCCATGAGAGTGATTTTGTGCCTCTTTGGGATGGCACTATGAGGCATCGCTTACTTGCAGAACGCAAGCTTCTGGAAGGTTCGTAAGTCTGAACAAGCGAGTTTAGGTATATTCGTGCAGAGCCTGTGGTTGTTTTGTAGGCAAGCACCAGTGCCTTGAATTTGATGTGAGCGGCTATTGGCAGCCAGTGCAAACTGATGAAGAGAGGTGTGACGTGTGCTTTTTTCGGCTCATTGAAGACCACCCTCGCTGGAACAGTTGCAAGGGTTTGATAGTGCATGCTGGAAGGCCTGCCAGAAGAGCATTACAGTAGTCCAGTCTGGAGAGAAAAAGAGCTTGGACCAGGAGTTTTGTGGCCTGCTCTGATAGGAAGGATCTAATCTTCCTAATGTTGTATAACGCAAATCTGCAGGACCGGGCTGTTGCAGTAATGTGGTCAGGGAAGTTTAACTGATCATCAATCACAACTCAGAAGTTCCTGGCTGTCCTGGAAGGGCTTATGGTTGATGAACCTAGCTGAATGGAGAAATTGTGATGAAGTGCTGGGTTGGTTGAGACCACAAGCAGTTCTGTCTTAGCAAGGTTGAGAAGAGAAGAGAAGGTTTTGGAAAGTGTGCAAGAGTCAGAGCAATTGTTGATTTTGTTGTGGTAGTATGTTGTTTTAGCAGTGGAGACATTTGCATAGAAGGAAGAGAGAAGAGACTGATACAAGGTAAGGTCAGTAGAGTATTTAGATTTGCGCCACCTCCTCTCTGCAGCCCTGAGTCTAGAGCAATGTTCACGGGCATCAGACAGAGGGGGGGCAGAGGGGGTGGTGCGGGTTAGTCTGGATGAAAGGGGGCAAGCAAGATGTTAGAGTGGAGCAAAGAGTGTCAGTATCACTGTTAGTGTCCAGTACTGAGAATTGAGCAGGTAGAGGAAGTGAGGATGAAACCATAGTGGATAGGCGAGAGGGAGAGAAGGAGCATAGGGTACGCCGAAAGGTGACCTGTGGAGGAGTGTGTGTTGTGTCAGGAGTTAGTATGAGGAAAATTTGAAAGAGTCACTTATTTTACGGCCGAGCAAATGATTTGTCCAGCGTTCATTTGAACGGGCCATAACGATCAACTCTGCCACGAATATAAATATCCAAACAATAGTAAAACACTATTTAATAGCCAGGTAACATAGATCAGCAGTTTAAGACATTAAATTTGCAAGCACATAACACAAGAACACTTATCTTTAAATACAAACGAAACTTTATTGATTACTCTAACACATAAAACTAATAAAACTAATAACACAAACACACACACGCACACACACACACACATTCACATGAGTTGCAGAAAGAAAGAAAGTTAGGAAAGGATGAGTTTTAAGAGAGTGAAATTATGAAATCCCAAGTTTCTATCAATATACTCATTTATAACACATGACCTGAACGAACCATCAATCATTAATTTAACCCTTAGGCGGGGTTATTAAGTTTGCTTGCATTTGTAGTCTGTGTCTTTGAATGGGGATTCCCTCCTTCTTTGTCCTGGCTGGAGAGGGGTTTCCCAGGTTATTTGATTCGCTGACAGTCTTATTTTGTCTTTGATCGACGTCTTGGGAAGCCAATCACATGGCGTGGTGGCGGATGGAGGGAAAGTATTGTGGATGAGGTTTGAAGTTGAAGTTTGCTGTAGAACTGTTGATCGAAACTTTGCGGCAAAACTTAACTTAGAACACAAGACTCAACGGAAAGAAAAGAAACTAAGTAAAAGAAAGGAAAGTGAGACGAGAGTATTAAGATGGCTTGAATGAAATTGTTAACCCATTTTCTCGGATCTTGGTCTGCCTCTGTCCGGGCTACTCATCGTCTACTTCTTTGTTCGTGTTCTGAGATTTTAAACTCAAATGTCTGCCCATCCTCCTGAAAGGGTTCTGACAATTAGGTATCATCTTTGGTTCATAGGTGTTTGTTTCTCCACCTCTCCCCATAAATGACCTGTTATCTGTGGTCTCTTAACTTCCCTCTCTAAGCAGAGAGTACAGTTTAGACATGATGTCTATTATAAGAATATGATGCATTCTACACAGATTTCAATTAAGCCATCTTCTGAACATACAATCATACTAATACCAAGCGAGGCACACTTTCAATCAACCATTCAATAGTTATGAATAGTTATGAATTTTAACAATTACATGAATTGTGAGTGAGTTTAAGCATAATGATCACGTGTATTGGTTATAGACATGATATAGAATTATGCAGTAGGAGGATGTTTGAATGTAAGTCCGGCCATCATCCCTTTTAAATGATTCAATGCAGTTTATATGTAAAAACAATCTCTGTGGGTTTCCGTGTGGATTTCAACCCTGTGTCACTCAGAGTTCATTTAAAGGTTGTTGAGAAGAAGGGGATCTGTTTTAGCTCTTTGTCTTGGGGAACAAACAACCTCTGCCGTTATCTTGGTGTGGCCCAAAGCTTGCAAGGTCATAAAGTACTTAGCTGGGGAGTGTTGTTAGCTTGGTGCAGACTGAATGGAGCCCACTTCTTTCATGGCCATAGATTGTTGATTGGGGTCTGGAGTGTTGAGTTGGGTTTTGTGTGGAGTTATATTTGAACAAATCATCTGGAAGATTAATTTGTGTCTGGTGCACCCTCAAATCCTACATAGTCTTCGAGGGGCTGGTTGAGACCCCCTTTGAACCTCTAGAGTCAGTGCCTGACAAGCTTCTGACCCTAAAAATGGTTTTCCTCATGGCTATTACTTCACTAAAAAGAATTGGGCATTTGCAGGCTTTGTTGACTTCGCCATCCTGCTTAGACTTTGCTGCTGGAATGGTGAACGCTATTTTGTATCCTCATCCTGACTACCTGCCTAAGGTTCCATTTTCGACCGTACATCCGGTCACACTTGAAGCATTCTGTCCTCTGCTGTTCACAACGCAGGAGAAACTTCACCAACTGTGTCCAGTCCGTGCTCTTCAGATTTACACCCACCGCACTAGCCAGTGGTGCAAGTCAGAGCAACTCTTCATTTGCTATGGGGGTCGTAACAGGGGGGCAGCCACCAAGCAAACAATGTCGCACTGGGAGAGTGTGCCATAGCTTTGGCAGGGAGCGCCCCCTTGCAATAAATATGTGATGTGGGAGGCTGGTCCTCTCCGCATACATTCATCAGATTTTATAGCTTGGATGTTCATGTGACTCCGGGCTCACATGTCCTTGAGTCAACATCCCAAGATTTCCAACATCCTTTTGCGTGCTTGTGAGCACACACTACACAAGCGTGAGGGATCCAGACACCTCCAGTGAGGTAGCGTTGGTATTCTTGTTCCCATAGCGCTGAGCAGTGCAGCATAGAGAGAAGCCTTTCGGATTACAGTCTCGGATTACATGACTGTAACCTGTTCCCTGAAAAAGCGGGAAGGAGATACTGCACTACATTGCCGCACTGAGGATGTGTCTAGATGTCTCTTCAGACAAAGTGATACCTGAAAGGCGCACCTGTTGCACGTCTATTTATAGCCTCTGATGTCATTGTCAGAGGTTATCAAGGCCAAGTTCATTGGTGTGTGTTTGCACACCTGCTTCACAACTGGTAACACACAAAGGTGTTCTCATAGCACTTTTGGTTCACGCTTTTTCAGCTAACAGGTTTACAGTCAAGTAACCCGAGATGTTACCCCCAACAATGTGCATAATACGTTTTTAGACATTTTTGTGATTCAGAAACACAATAGTTTTTAAGTGTGGTTTCAATAATGTAACCAGGCTGCTTCAAGCATGTATAGACAGACAGAACATTGTGATTAATATAAGTATGCCATTATGTCGCTCAAGCTTTGCAGTAAAAAAGGGGGTCAATTTGCTTAATGCTGAAAAAGAGTACATTGTTGTGAAGTATACTAAAGCATACATTTAAAAAAAAAGAAAATACAGTGGTGGCCAAAATTATTAGAACATCTGACAGATCTGAAAATATTTTTTTGCCTCCAAAACATGATTTCATTTCATAATGTTCATGAAACATGCAGATGTTTGCTCTGACCATCAAATATCAGATGAAGCGAGTCATACTGTTTTTATCCACTTTTAACTTTAATATTTAGTATGTCCACCTTTTGCAGCAATTACAGCAGCACATCTCTCTGGCATAGTGTCAATATATTTCTTCTGAGAACTTCAACACTAATGTTATCCCATGCCTTCTGCAACTGAAGCTAAAGACTTTCCTTTGAATGTACAATAGATCTGTCCAGTTTATTTTCCAACTCACCCCAAATGTGCTCGATGGGGTTGAGGTCCGGACTTTGAGAAGGACAGGGAAAACTCCTTTTCTCGAGATATTGAAGTCAAAAATTATCCTATAATTTTATATATGTAAAACGTAGTGCAGCTGCACAGCAGACTCTAGCTCGCTGATTGGCTGTGCTGTGGCAACTGCACGAACCTATGGCAAGGCAGCTGAGGCGTGCAAACCAATCGGGTCGCTTCCCGCCCTAGCACGCCAAATCCTGTCAGAAAGTGTGGTGGCCTACGGCTATAAAAGCCCATGTTACGCCATAGGATTTCAGATTTAATCTCCTTCAGCTTAGTTACCTTCGCTGACCTCCTGATTGAGAAGCCGCCACCGTCGAAAAAGCCTTCAGCAGAACGAGCCATCTGCCTTGCAGTTCTGAGGACGCCGGTTCCTGTCTACACTGGACACCGCCTTCAGCCCGCTGTTCTGCTCTGCCCTCCGGCGCGCTATATCCTTTACAAGCTGTGTTCGCCGCTGCAACACACACACTCACAAAAGAGCTGAGGCGTTGTTTCAAATGCCTCGTGAATCCTGTGCCTCGTGCAGAGGCCCTCTCTTCGGCTGGGCTCATCACTGCATGTTATGTGACCACGTTGAAGCGGAGGAGGACGAGGATGACAGCTTTTCACTTGCGGAGCTTATTCACTTGCTGCCCAGGGCCCTCAGAGACCTCTGGCTTGATTGGTCTCATCCCGAGGAGCCCACGTGAAGCAGACTGGATGAGTGGTCTCTGCAAGGCCGCCGTCAGGCCCCTCTGCAGAGGCCTGTCCCTCTTCTTCCTGGAAGTAACGTGCACAATGAGCTGACGAAATCACGGAAGGCGCCATTTTCAGCTCGTCTCAAACCCTCTGCTTCTTCAGCGCTCTCGACACTCGACGGCGCAAAGAAAAAAGATTATGAGAGTCATCCCCCTCTTGAGGAAGTGGTTGCTGCACATCTTTGCCCGCCCTCTACCAGAGGATGGCAGCCAAAAGCGACGCACCCATCTAAGCCCTGCCGTACTACGTCAGCTCCTGCTGGTCGAGCGTATGCCTCCGCCGACCAGGCTGCTTCGGCTCTACACACAATGGCCGTTCTTCAGGCTCTCTGGACTTCTCCGCTCTCTGGATGAGTCTAGCCCTGATCCTAAAGCATTCAAATACCAAAAAAAAATACATTCAAATGACAAAAACTGCTGCCCAGGCGATCAACAGAAGCTTGGCGAAACAGTCAGTTCGTCACAAGCTATGCGCCATTTCCTTTCAAAAGTCCCAGCTCTGCTTCGGGCCGCCACACGAAAGCGCCTGCCCCCTTCAGCCTTCTCTTACATTTTTCCCAGTCCCCTCTATTCAAGCGGCTGGAGATGTCAATATTGCAGTCAACAAGTCTGTTAAAAAAAAAAAAACATGCACGCCTGCACACAAACACTGTTTTAATGGCGACCCTAATAAAACACAAAAAGAGATTTTTCTTCTGTTCTGACTGTAGGCAGTGTGCCCACTATACAGTATGCACCCCTGCACATAAGCACTGTTTATTCAGCAACACAAAATCACACAAAAGTCCCGCCGCAGCCGGATTATCACCACAGACGTCCTTTACATTTCTCTCAGTCCCCTCTATTCAGGCAGCTAGAGATGTCAATATTGAAGGCACAGGTCCTGTATGAAGCCATCTATAATGTCTGGGTCTCAGAATCAACACTGCTAAGAGAGCGCTGTCTCCCAGCCAGAATATTTCTTTTCTGGGAACAGTCATAGACTCGGTGCGGATGAGAGCATGGCTTACGTCACAGCATGCACTCGCCATCCAGCGGCTAGCAGCATCGTTGAAAGCTGGCACTTACACTCCTCTCAAACGTTTTCAGAGGATGTTAGGCCTCATGGGCTCAGCATCAGCAGTACTCAAACTAGGTGTACTGTACATGCGTCCCCTTCAGCTCTGGTTAAAGCCTCACGTCCTGGCTCGCACGTGGCGGTTAGGCCACTTATGCATCAAAGTGAACCACGGCTGTATCAAAGCCCTGGCTCCTTGGAAAGCAGCCGACTGGTACCAGTCTGGTGTGAGTATGGGCATGGTCTCGAAATGGAAAGTGATCTCGACAGATGTATCTAACCTAGGTTGGGGTGCCCTGCACAATCTCCGGCCCCCATCTCCCCCATCTCCGGCCCTTATCTCCGGCCTTTGGTCAAGCTCGGAGAGACGGCTGCATATAAACTCTGTAGAGATAAACGTAACCTCGGCTCTCTGAGAGAAGGGAATGAGTATTGCATAGCCCGCCGTGCTATTGTGCTTAGATCAGGGGATCGCTTCAGTCGATTTAACCTGAAATCCTATGGCGTAACATAGGCTTTTATAGCCGTAGGCCACGTCCATTCTGGCGATTGGTTCGCACAGCTGCCTCGCCATAGGTTCGTTCAGTTGCCGCAGCACAGCCAATCAGCACGTTAGTATGCTCTTCTTGGGTCTGCTGTGCAGCTGCACTGTGTTTTACATATATAAAATTATAGGATCATTTTTGGCTTCAATATCTCGAGAAAAGGAGTTTTCCCATAGCGTAGCTACGCAATACTCATTCCCTTCTAAAAGGGAACGTCTCGGTTACGTATGTAACCCTCGTTCCCTGAAGGAAGGGAACGGAGACGTTACGTCAGTTACTGACGGAATGGGGGTTTCGCTTAGAAGCCAATCGCCTTTGAGCTCTACAAAACGAGCCAATGGCATGAAAATGCCATGGGTCTGCGGAATTTGCATGCCGCAACCCCGCCCCACGGCGTGGGTATAAAGGGCGTTGCGTGGCAATCTTGCATTATGTTTACCTGCTGAAGAGCCGAGGCATGAGCGCCCGGCCAGTTCCAGCGGTACAACGGACATGGCAGGGGGACGTAACGTCTCCGTTCCCTTCCTTCAGGGAACGAGGGTTACATACGTAACCGAGACGTTCCCTTTCAGTCAGTACACTACGAGTTACGTCAGTTACTGACGGAATGGGGGTCCCAATTCAATCTCGCCATGACGGCTGTCTTCCAGCGTCCTGCGCTGACCCGGGCTCCCTGCCGTGAGTGTGGCACGAACGAGGGGCTAGGCTCCTGAGGTCCTGAAACACTGCGTCCGGTCTACGTAAGCGCGAAGGGCGCGTACTGGACAGAGCAGTGCCAAGGCTGGGTCTGCCTCCTCCAAGGGCAGCGCTTGCCGGTTCACCACCTGGTCCCTGAAGGGAGTGGTGGGAACCTTGGGCACGTATCCAGGCCGGGGTCTCAGGATGACGTGAGAATTGGCCGGCCCGAATTCCAGGCACGCTTTGTCAACCGAAAATGCCTGCAGGTCCCCTACCCTCTTGATGGAGGCCAAAGCAGTCAGGAGCGCCACTTTCAATGAAAGGAACTTCAGCTCGACTGACTGCAATGGCTCAAAGGGAGCCTTTTGCAGGGCAGCTAAGACCACTGCTAGGTCCCAAGAGGGTACCTGAGGTGGGCGAGGAGGATTTAACCTCCTCACACCTCTGAGGAACCTGCTGACCAGGTCGTGCTGTCCAACCGTTTTAGAATCCACCAGGTCATGATGGGCTGAAATAGCAGACACATAGACCTTCAGGGTGGAGGGAGACAGCCTTCGCTCCAACCCTTCCTGGAGGAAGGAGAGCACGGACCCGATCGAGCATTTTCTGGGGTCCTCTCGCCGAGAGGAGCACCAGGTAACGAAGAGGTTCCACTTCAGCGCATAGGCCTGTCTGGTAGACAGGGCTCTAGCGGAAGTGATGGTAGCCGCCACCTGAGGTCGGGACGCGGGTGCCATATGGTGCCCCGTCTCTGAGACAGGAGGTCCTGTCTCAGAGGGATCGACCAGGGAGGTGCTGTCGCAAGGAGTACAACTTCTGAGAACCAGGTCCGGCCGGGCCAATATGGGGCGACCAAAAGGACCTGCTCCCTGTCCTCCCTGATCTTGCACAGAACCTGTGCGAGAAGGCTCACTGGGGGAAACGCATATTTGCGTGGGCCCCGCGGCCAGCTGTGCGCTAGTGCATCCGTGCCGAGGGTCCCCTTGGTCAGGGACTAGTACAAGCGGCAATGGGAAGAGTCGCGGGAGGCAAACAGATCTATCTGTGCGTCGCCAAACTGTTCCCAAATCAGCTGAACCGTCTGGGGATGGAGTCTCCATTCCCCCGGGAGCGGCTGGAACCGCGACAGCTCGTCGGCTGCGCAGTTCAGGTCTCCCGGGATGTGAACGGCACGAAGCGACCTCAGATGCTTCTGACTCCATAGGAAGAGATGGCGGGCGAGTTGCGACATCCGGCGGGAGCGTAGACCACCTTGTCGGTTGATGTACGCTACTGTCGCCGTGCTGTCTGAACGGACCAGAACGTGTTTGTCCTTGAGCAGGGCTCGAAAGCGGTGCAGGGCAAGACGTACGGCCAGCAACTTGAGGCAATTGACATGCCATAGGCGCTGGGGTCCTATCCAGGAGCCCGCGGCAGCATGTCCCTTGCACATGGCGCCCCAGCCCGTGGAAGAGGCATCTGTTGTGACAACACCTGCCCGTAGAAAGCTGAGGTTCGACCACAGTGAAGGTCTGACGGCAGGCTCGGGTCACTGGGACCTGGAGGGTGCCGTGTTGCCATGCCCATCTCGGGACTCGATCGCAGAGCCAGTGCTGAAGCGGTCTCATATGGAGCAGACCAAGCGGGGTCACCACGGCTGCTGACGCCATATGCCCCAGGAGCCTCTGAAAAAATTTCAGTGGAACCGCACTCTTGCCCTCGAACTGGCGAAGACAAGTCAGCATAGACTGCGCGCGCTCGCTCGTAAGCTGCGCGAACATGGCGACCGAGTCGATTTCCATACCGAGAAAAGAGATCCTCTGCGCTGGGGAGAGTTTGCTCTTTTCCCAGTTGACCCGAAGGCCCAGACGGGCGAGGTGCTGAAGCACCAGATCCCTGTGTTCGCAAACCTGATCCTGAGAGTGGCCTAGAATCAGCCAGTCGTCGAGATAGTTCAGGATGCGAACCCCGTGTTGCCTGAGCGGCACAAGGGCTGCCTCGACAATCTTCGTAAAGACGCGAGGGGACAGGGCTAGCCCGAAAGGGAGAACCGTGTACTGATATGCCTGCCCCTCGAAGGCAAACCGTAGAAACGGTCTGTGTCGAGGAAGAATGGAGACATGAAAGTACGCGTCCTTCAGGTCGATCGCGTCCTGCAAACCAATCCGAGGGACGAACGCACTCCAAAATGCGTTTGGCTGTCAACATCTTAAATGGAAGCCTGTGCAGGGTTCGGTTCAAGACGCGCAGGTCCAGGATTGGCCGTAACCCACCGGTTTTCTTGGGTACAATGAAGTAAGGGCTGTAGAAGCCGGACTTCATCTCGGCTGGAGGGACGATCTCGATCGCACCCTTCGCCAGTAGGGTGTCGACCTCCGCACGCATGACAGGGACATTGCCACCCACCACGGTGTAGCGGACTCCCCGAAAGCGGGGAGGAGACCGAGCGAACTGAATCGCATAGCCGAACCGGATGGTGCGGCGAGCCAACTGGACAGGTTGGGAAGCGCTAGCCAGGCTCCCAAGAACTGAACCAGCGGGGTCATGCGAACCACCGGTGTACCCCCGATGGGGCAGCGAGGCGGAATGACCATGGGAGCGTCCCAGGGTGTGGGCGGGGTCGAATTCCGCGCCTTGACAGAGGAGACCAGGGAAGGACCAGCGTTCCACGGGGGTCTCGTCTGCCAGGGGGCTGGCAACAGAGGGGGCCGAGAGCGGCGAGGCCATGGGGCGTCGCGCACTGCCAGCCGCGCCCTCTTGAGGCTCGGAGGTGAGAATGTCAGTTCTTTCTTTAACCATTGATAGGGTACCGCCGGCCGTGAGGCCAGCGGCGGAAGGAGAAAACAAAAGATTCTCCACCGGGGGAAACCGGGAATACCATCTCCTGGGAAAGAACCGAGGTCACCTCCGAGCCGACCCGTCTCAGGACCGCCGCTTAGACTGCCATTTGGCAGGCTGGGGGGCGGCCTCGGCGGGGAGCAGACTGAGGCTTCTGGGCTGGCGGCTGGGTGGAGGCAGCAGCTGGCCGCCGGGGCAGAATGTGTTTAATTGCCTCAGTCTGCTTCTGAGCGGTCGAGAACTGTTGGGCGATTCTCTCATATCAGCCAGGTTGAGCCATAAATGTCGCTCCTGGACCACCGAAGTGGACATCACCTGACCGAGAGAGCGAGCGGTCACCTTCGTCGCCCGTAGAGCGAGGTCGGTGGCCGTCCGCAACTCTTGCATTAATGCAGGGTCAGCATTGCCCTCGTGCATGTCCCTGAGCACCTTGGCCTGATAGACCTGTAGGGTGGCCATGGCATGCAGGGCGGACGCGGCCTGGCCCGCAGCCGAATCGTCATCTCCGGAGGAATCCAGCCCACCTTGTGATGCGGCGATCGACATAGCATCCTCCGCGGGTGCGCCAAATGAAACGCAGGGCCCCGAACGGGAAGCCCCGGCGCCCTCATCAGGCAACACCACGGGTTGCAGTGTGCAGGAGGGGGGTGTGGCCCGAGGAGGATTCGGTTGTTCCACACCGTAGCCCTCAGATCACCCTGACCACCAGCCAAAGTACCCCCTCCAGTGGAGGAAGTAGATTGGGGTGTGGTAGAGGGGACTCTCCCCCCACTACGGAGATCATGGAGTCTCGATCGCAACACTGAGATGGCCATGTTCCCGCAATGAGAACATGACTCATCCATGAACGCTCGCTCAGCGTGCACGAGGCCCAAGCACGGCAAACAGCGATCATGACCATCGAACGGAGGTACCAGTCGACCGCACCCAGAAACGGAGCACGGGCGAGCCATCTTTAAAAAGACGTGCCGCGTGCAGCTCTTTTACAGAGGAGTGAAAACTCTGCAGAATGCCGAAGCACCCAGGGAGGTTGCACGCTGTGCTCGATCACTGCACAGATCAGAAAGGAAATGCGGAACTCGCTGGAACGTGCCGTAACACCAACACTCTGGAGAGAAACTCGTCTTGAAGAGGAAAGCGCTCAGGCAGTAAACTCGGCTCTGAAGCAGAAACATAATGCGAGATTGCCACGCAACGCCCTTTATACCCACGCCGTGGGGCGGGGTTGCGGCATGCAAATTCCGCAGACCCATGGCATTTTCATGCCATTGGCTCGTTTTGTAGAGCTCAAAGGCGATTGGCTTCTAAGCGAAACCCCCATTCCGTCAGTAACTGACGTAACTCGTAGTGTACTGACTGAAAGGGAACCAAGGTTACGTCAGTAACCGAGTCGTTTTTCTCGATTGCTTAAAACCTATATTTCATTCCCAAACACACACACACACACTTCCCATAACCGTAAACACTATTCACCTGTTTAAACAGATGCTTCAATATTCAAAAAAAGTAAAAAAGTACACAAAAGTGGCCAAATAAATAATTCATTGCATTATATGTTCATTCATGCTCTCAATATAATTAACTCATGTAGCGAATTAGCTCAAAGGGGAAATATTACTAATTATTCATAACTCATTATGATTATTCATTATGATTAATTATGAATATTTGGATCAATTAATGAGATTAACTTGATGTAGCTACATTAACATTACAATCAATCAATCAGTTCATCCTGTGAACACTCAGTACTGATTATTAATTAATTCTAAGAAAAGGGTATTTTTCATGGCCACAGAAAAATAATTCTTTCTTAGCATACGCCACTTAGAGCGTGTAACAAAATCGATCATTTACGTGACAATTTGTTTGCAGACAGGGAGTCAGAACCAGATATGTATTGTGCACAATTTTTATTAACTAAATCACGAACACAACTAAACTAACAGAAAACGAATACACTGTAACAAATTGCTGTAGTTTTTACAGCAAAATTTTAAGCATTTAGCTGTAGTCAGACGACGACGTTTTACAGTTGTTAACAGTATATTTCCATGTCAACTGTAATTAATTTACAAGAAGGAGGTGTTGTTACTGTAGCTTATGCGTTTTCACAATAACTTACTGTGGTGTGGCATTATGGGATTGCGCGGGCTTCGTTCAAATTTGAAATCCAGTTGACTGGAGCTGCGCCAGAATGATTGAAGATCAGAGGCATTTTTCATAATTCCTGGTAAGTTCTTTAGAAGTAGGCCTATACTCTTTTATATTTATTTCATTTAATGTATAAGCAATATCATGTCCCAATATCGTGCTAACACAACATTTAGAAGTTACATGTAAAAGTTGTCAAATCCCATATGTTTCCCCATACATAACGTTAGGTTAGTAAAGAAATGTGTCGTTTAACTTTAAGGTTTTTGTTTCAGGCGCGAGGCTTTTTGACGCGGTACCCCATGGTGAGATGAGCACGAACAAGGTAAAAACATCGACGTCGTATTATATAATGCATTCAGTTAATTTAACTTGTTGTAGAGAGAGCATTCATTCTCTGCTTTAACATGCATAACATTTCAAATAAGAGGAGAAAAAATGCTGTGCGGTAAGCTTTAGCTGACGAAAAACATCAGAAAATGTGATCGAAGCATGATTAAATGATGCATTTTCTTATTTAGCCAGTTTAATTTTCTTATTGAGAACAAAGTAGTGTTTAACTACATTTTAAATTAAAGCCCAATGTGAACGATTGTCATAGTATCTTTCGAAATAACTTGTTTGTTTACTTGTGTTAACTGTCCCATATACACTCACCTAAAGGATTATTAGGAACACCATACTAATACTGTGTTTGACCCCCTTTCGCCTTCAGAACTGCCTTAATTCTACGTGGCACTGATTCAGCAAGGTGCTGAAAGCATTCTTTAGAAATGTTGGCCCATATTGATAGGATAGCATCTTGCAGTTGATGGAGATTTGTGGGATGCACATCCAGGGCACGAAGCTCCCGTTCCACCACATCCCAAAGATGCTCTATTGGGTTGAGATCTGGTGACTGTGGGGGCCATTTTAGTACAGTGAACTCATTGTCATGTTCAAAAAAAAAACAATTTGAAATGATTCGAGCTTTGTGACATGGTGCATTATCCTGAGGATGGATGGTACATGGTGGTCATAAAGGGATGGACATGGTCAGAAACAATGCTCAGGTAGGCCGTGGCATTTAAACGATGCCCAATTGGCACTAAGGGGCCTAAAGTGTGCCAAGAAAACATCCCCCACACCATTACACCACCACCACCAGCCTGCACAGTGGTAACAAGGCATGATGGATCCATGTTCTCATTCTGTTTACGCCAAATTCTGACTCTACCATCTGAATGTCTCAACAGAAATCGAGACTCATCAGACCAGGCAACATTTTTCCAGTCTTCAACGGTCCAATTTTGGTGAGCACGTGCAAATTGTAGCCTCTTTTTCCTATTTGTAGTGAAGATTAGTGGTACCCAGTAGGGTCTTCTGCTGTTGTAGCCCATCCGCCTCAAGGTTGTGCGTGTTGTGGCTTCACAAATGCTTTGCTGCATACCTCGGTTGTAACGAGTGATTATTTCAGTCAAAGTTGCTCTTCTATCAGCTTGAATCTGTCGGCCCATTCTCCTCTGACCTCTAGCATCAACAAGGCATTTTCGCCCACAGGACTGCCGCATACTGGATGTTTTTCCCTTTTCACACCATTCTTTGTAAACTCTAGAAATGGTTGTGCGTGAAAATCCCAGTAACTGAGCAGATTGTGAAATACTCAGACCGGCCCGTCTGGCACCAACAACCATGCCACGCTCAAAATTGCTTAAATCACCTTTCTTTCCCATTCTGACATTCAGTTTGGAGTTCAGGAGATTGTCTTGACCAGGACCACACCCCTAAATGCATTGAAGCAACTGCCATGTGATTGGTTGATTAGATAATTGCATTAATGAGAAATTGAACAGGTGTTCCTAATAATCCTTTAGGTGAGTGTATATCGATCTCAAATTAGAACCTAAATGTAATGAGAAATTGTGTCTGCACGAGAGCAATAACATTCTATGCTTCTACTCTATGCTATGTATCACTGTAGCTGTATAAGAATGTACATAGCCTATGCATTTTTTGGGAGTGTTTTTTGATATCATATGTAAAAAAATATATTTTTCTTTATTTCTTGTAGGTGCAAAGAATAGCAGATGCTGTGGAGAAAAGTTTGACATTACAAGTTTCTGAAACTGATTATTTTAGGTAGTGGAAAATATTATTAACTCTGTTGTAAATCATTTAATAAGCTGTTGTATTTTAGATTACATTTTATATTGAAATACTACTGTAATATTGTAGATCACATTATCGCATGTGTCGTGGTGCTCTCGTAAACGTGCGTTGGAGATTGTAATATTTTTTATTTATTTGAATTTTTTTTGTGCAAACAAAGCACTCGATTCGCTTAATGAAATTGACCACGCTTAATGGCTAAACCACTAGTTTCATGGATTACCTTAATGATGTCTTTAACTTTCTGGGCCTTGAAAGTGGTAGTTGTGTAGACTGTCAGTGGAGGGACAGAAAGCTTTTCTTTAAAAATATCTTCATTTCCGAAGACGAACAAAAGACTTACGGGTTTGGAACGACAGGAGAGTGAGTAAATGATGACAATTTTCATTTTTGGGTGAACTAACCAATTTAACAGTACTTCATACATTAGTAGTGCAACAAATGCTGATTGTATTAGTGGCATTTTTACTTTTATTTTATTGAGCTAGTTTCATTACATTTTGAACATTATTCTAAAGTTTCTGCTTATATTTTTGTGCAGATGTTTTGTTGGAATCACAGCACTCACTGGAGCCAAGACAAGCACAGAGGCAAAACAAGTGGAAAGGTCTCAGAGAAGAGGAGCAAGTCAACCCTCATGTGTTTGCTCATCTCAGAAGGTTAATGAACTTTGAGTGTGTATATATTAAGTTCTTTTGATTAAATATTCTTAGTTTAATAGAAGATAAGCTCAAACAAAAGAATTTGTGGAATAATTTAGATTTTTTAGTTTTTTGAAAGCAAAAATCTGAGTTGCAGTGAGTTTCAAAATGCCACAAATTCTGTTGATTGACTTAAATTTTTTATTGAAAGTTAATGTTTTACTCAATATGTCTTGAAACGGCTTTTTAAAAAGTTATTTGTAGTTATTTTGTAATACTATGTAATTTTTATAAGATTTTAACAGTTGAAAGACTGAAAATGTTGCCTTGCAATAAAAGTTTTAATAAATGCAATGCCTTGCTTCTAGTTTTAATAAATATTTACTTGCAACACCCTTGACTTGTTTTTTATCCATTTGTAAATGTATTCAAATAGAGTTCATTCTGCATGTAAATCAGTATATTACAGTTTACTGTTAAAATTATTGTTTTCAGCATTTTTAATGTTAAACTATTACAACATCATCTTGGATTATGGGGGTATTTAGAGGATTTTATTGGCAACTTTATTGCCAGGTAAATACTGTACTTTAGTGAAATTACAAAAAATAAAATACAAGTTTAATTCAATGTTACTGTAAAAAAAACTACAAATTACTGTATTTCACATACAACAATTAACTGTTAATTAATTTGCAGTATTATGCTGTAATCAATTTTACAGCAATTAACAACATTTTTACAGGATTTCATTGGCAACTTTTTTGCCAGTAAATTCCTGTAAATTCTACGGTACATTTTTAGATCACACATACATTAGTAAGATGCAAAGTTAAAGTGGTTGAAGAACCGGGTCAGAACAGAGGAATGAAAACACCTGGGAGAGCCATCAGTGAGTACAAGCTCCTTTGTCTGAACAAAGGGGTTTACAGCTTTTACTAACAACACAGCGATTTGTATATCGTACGTTACTTGCATTTAGCCTGAGCTGTTGAAGAGCGTCTGGTGTAAAGTCTTGATAGTTCGGTCCGATGGTGTGGAAGTTACAATCAATTTCTTCTGTGTTGACTGAAGAAGATATGATGAACTTGCAGTTATTTAGTCTCCGTCGAGGTTGAGGAAGTTGCACATGGCCCGGCGGCCATGTGGTTGGATCGGGTTTCCTGTCCCACACACACACACATGGCTTGATGTGTGTTTAGGCCTTACAGCCTGGCCATGGATTGGTTGCTGATGAAGGAACCTTTAAAGATTCTTGTAATACTAATATGTTGCACAGGTATATCATTCATATCATATCATTCAGATCTTTAAATTACAACTTCGTAGACACCAAACATGCCATACACTTGATTTTCATTAACTATAGTGTGCAATTCTGAAACATAAATCCAACAGAGATATATGTATATGTTGGATATATGGATATATGTTTATATATTTCTCAAGTGGTTATATATAGGCTATATGGGTTTTAGATGGTTTATTAGTCTCCATGTGTCCTGTAATCCGAGGCCCGTGATAGCTGCACTAGGGATGCTAGTTGCAGTTTTGGGGGATGGTTTCACAAAACTTTGTTTGAGAGTGAGTTTGCTGGATCATCCATTAAATATAATGAATAAATAACTGTGTCTAATTTGTCTCATTAGTTACACTCAAGTCATCACAAGTTAAACTCAAATAGCACACCTCTCTCCAAGTGCAAACATTAAGACTCAAAATTGTTGACACCAATCAGAATTGCAGGGCCATTAAATAGGACCTAGCACAGAATTTTTACAGTATGTAGATTCTTGTTTTGCCAGCATATTCCCCATTTCTGAATCCGATTGAGGATTTTTTCTCAGCATGGCGGTGGAGAGTGTATGCTGATGCTGATGCTGTTGCTGAGTAACCTGTACATTTGCTGAGTTTGAAAATAAACTTTTGAAAATGTATGTATTTTACTGTGCATGGACTCTTCCTTACATGTTTTGTCAGTGTGACATTTCAAAGGTCAGGCTTTTGTCCAAAACAGCATGTACAGTAGTATTGCTTTATCTACTTATGTAAGAGGAATTTATTAAAGTACTATTTTGCATTTCTTTTGTCAGGGTTGTCCCTGAAAGAGTTATCAAGCAGTGCTGATTCTGAGCAAAGTTCCAAATTATTTATCTGAAAACCTATTGCTTGGTAGCAGTGATTTGAATTAATCCCTCCGGTGTGTAACAAACAGTCATGTAGTCTGTTTTTTTGTTTTTTGTTTTTTACCGGTTTGTGTATTGACAGAGGGCAAAATTTGAATTGGGATTCAGAAGTTCAGAAGTTTTTCAAATTGTTTGTCAAGGTTTGAGAAAATGGTGAGTTGTTCCCTTTAAGTAGAACTTAAGTACATCTTTATGTAATTTCATAATTACTTCTATTGTCTTTGAAATATGGCTACTCAGAATGTACTGACAATCATTTTGGGTAAACTAAAATGTAAGTTTTTTTGCATTTCTATTGAAACGTGTCATGTATTTAAATATATACACACTGAATGATGAAGTTCCAATTCAGTACATTTAAAATATATTATTAAATACTGAATAACACACTACAAATTATAAACAATACTTTACACGATAGTCAACACATCAAAATAAGTGTGCTTAAAGTATAACAAAAGATTACAAATGTATTATTTGAAATGTACTCAATTTGACAATATTACAAATTGCACTTTTTAAATGAGTACTTAAGTGTGTTAAGAAACTAATGAAATAATGAAAGTTAATGAAAGTTTACTCTCTTGATTTAAGTGGCCTTTTATTTCATTAATATTATATTATTTGCAAGTAGCCTACAATTTAAAAATTACGATTTTAAGTACACTGCAAGTGCACATTAAGTACAATTAATGCATTTATTACCCTGCTTAAGCATTTATGTGTGAGAGGTATTTTGTGGGAGAATCAATCAAACAAACAAACAAACAAACAAACAGATAATAGAACGTCTGGGACCAGACTAATTTCCTACATTCTTCGTCTGCACGCACACACACACACACACACACACACACACACTTCGAAATCCTCTTCATATTCATAATTCTTTGCATACTCACCCTAACATCTGTACCTGTAGAAACTGTGTACTCTGATAATTAACTTACAACTGTCTGTAACTTGTTTCTACTTTCCTTGTTGCCTGGAAACCTGACAGTGACAAATTTGAGAAGTGACTCGCTAGATCCATAGCTGTGGGTGAACTTAGACTAGATCAGTGACTGAAAGAGGTCTGGGAATTGTTCCACTACGGGAAAGTCTGTCATGCAAAGGGAGTTCAATACAAAAAAAATTATGAGTTGTAACTTATGGCTGGAGATCAACTTGTCTCTCTCCATCATGCATTTTTTAATTGATTTTCGTCTTATCTCAAAACCATAAGCAGAGCCACTGGCATGTCCACAAATTCAATTCAACTTAAATTTCTTTTAGTTTTGCATTGTACTATGCATAAAACTAATGGAGCTAGTCAGTTTATAAAATTTGTGAGATGCCATAAGTTCTTGGGAGAATTTTCTACATGCAAGAAAAAAAACATCTGTTTATGTCCCATTTGCATGTCATGCATGTTGTATGATATATAAACCTAACAGGGACAGAGAACAGCTTGGTTTTAAAACACATTACGGTTCTGGCTCCCACCACAGGTTGCGTTGGCATCTTTGACTCTATGCAGAGCAAGTCGGGAAAAAGTGAAAGCCACAGCAAAAATCCCTGTGGGCTTTTAGACGGTGCCTAAATTTGGTGTAGACGTTTCCTCATTCATTTTTTAACTACTGTCCATTTAAAGTCCAACAAACATTGATTTGAACAAGCAGTTCACCATCCCCTCCATCTTTGCTTTCATTTGTTTTTGCTTTTACTCTCACATAAAGTGCTCTTCTGAATGCACCATGCCATGAGCATTTTGCATTGCATTTGGAATGTGGAGGAAACAGAGGAAACATTGGGTTATTTTACGTTTTTTATATTAGCAAGGCAGAAAACCAAAATGACAGAGAGCGAGAAAAATGGTATGAATGCATGAAAGGTGGCAGGCATTTTCCAGTTGGGTGACAGTGAAAAGAACACCTTGTAAAACCAAGCTGTGCCATAGATCACAAAATCAGGCAAGAGACTCCCACACCTGACCCCTAAAAGCTTTCTGAAATAGATTTTCCTCCTCAAAGTGACACGCTAACCTCATTTGGCTTGCTAGCAGACTGACATGTGGACACGGTGACAGTGGTGAGTGCTTTGAGAAAGGGCTAATGTGTGATGCCTCTTTGTATGTGTCATGAGCTGTATGAGAAACCATGCGTTTGATGGATCGTCTATGCAAATCCTTACCATTTGTTAAAGCGAGAAATAATTCATCAAGATATTATATTCGAAATGGTTTATTTACCTCTTGAGAGGTGAAATGACTCCCACACATCCCACAGTACAGCTGTTTGAGTCAGATATGTAATTGTCTACTCAAAGATTTTGCTGACTATATACACACACAATCAAGAAACTCAGCACTTTTCAATACTTCACAAGAACTTCACAAGCTCAGAAGCAAGTTCACAAATCTTGCAACAGTTGCCTTTAAAGACAGATATAACAACATATGCTTAGACCAGTAGCCTAATTGTGAGTGTGATACTGCTGTATACATCAGTACAATAAACAAGAAGTTAATATTGAGTAACTTACATTTTAGACAAAGTATTGTCTATTACTTTATTTTTCTCCGACAAAAAAAAATAGATGCAAACACGTAGCAGATTGAAGTTTTACGTCACCGAGCAACATACAATAGTTATAGGTTCAGAATAAATCCGTTTGATGAAAGATTCAATGACACAAATAAGTTGCTTGTTTTGTTCTTGAATTATTTTGTGATTTTGAGCGAATCAGATCAGTTAATTAAAATAGTTCACTTATAAAGTCTCTGTATGGAACAAATAACTGATTGTTTAACACAGTCACAGTCAGAGAATATAGACTAAAACATTATACTGTCGCATTACTATTTTTTTCAGTGACTGTTAAGTGCAAACAAAGATTTTAATGAGGTGGCTCAGCTCTTGTAAGCACATATAAGCATTAAAAAGGATTGTTCATTACCGCAAGGGGTTTAATCTTTCCTAAATAGTTTTGCTTAATCATGAGGAGGATTGTTTAAAAAAAAGGTAATGGCATAAAAATAGTTCTCAGCTGATGTCTTGGTTTCTTGCTATTTTATTAACAATTTAACAACAAATTAAAATTAAGAGTGTATTTTAAACAACATGAAACTACTTCTTAACAGTTTACCTCTATTCACACTCCAGTCATGTCTGTGATGCATGATGGCATTATCACAGCAAGAAGACAATTATCTCCAAAAAAAAAAAAAAAGATAACATGGCAAGTTTTTATTGAATACAAGAACATTAATTCCATCATGAATGTGCATTTCTACTAATGGGTTAGGAGCAGAAATGTAGCCCCTTGTGATGACAGAATTTTGCAAGCCACAGTCAGTCATGGTCACAAGCTCCTGCATGTTACTCCCTCTCCTTCTTGATTTGATCTTTCTAGCTATTTTAAGGGAAAGGTACATTTTAAAAAAATCCTCGGATTTAACAGTAATTTCCTCAGTTCAGAAAGAATGAATGCCACCGCCGTGTTCCAGCTGTGTTATATTGCTTGCTTGCTTGCTTGCTCTCTCTCTCTCTCTCTCTCTCTCTCTCTCTCTCTCTCTCTCTCTCTCTCTCTCTCTCTCTCTCTCTCTCTCTCTCTCTCTCTCTCTCTCTCTCTCTCTCTCTCTCTCTCTCTCTCTCTCTCTCTCTCTCTCTCTCTCTCTCTCTCTCTCTCTGTGCATGTGCGGAGTGACTGGGAGGAGCCTGTGAGTGTTTGAGCATGTGCCGGCATTTTTGAGTGAGTTTTCTTTCCTTTTTCCCTAATAATTTAGTTTATAGTTATTTAAAGCTGTTAGGGGTTGTGAAAAAGCCCGGAATGGCTGTAAATGTATTCCTGATGGATCTATCACAGATGAAGACTGCTTGACTGCTATTAGTAGTGAAATAAGTGCTCGGAACATATTGTAAGCATCTAGAATGAATAAAGCTGAAAGAAGAATCTATGGTTCATCATTTAGTAGAAGTTGGGTTACCTGTTGGTGATGGTTTTCTGCCCGTTTACCACTGTCGAGCCCTTCTAAAAAGGTAATTCTATCCATTGTGCCTCCGTCCATCTCCATTGAGCGATTACTTGGCCGCTATGGCAAAATATTGATGCAGATTAAAATTATTCCCCTTGGGGTTAAACATCCTGATTTGAAACATGTGATGTACTTCAGGCGTCAAACTTTCATGATTTTGAATGTTGAATTTAAACATTTAGATTTAGATTTAAAGATTATAACATTTTTATCAGCACAGATTCAATAAAATTTTTCTCTTGTGGGATTTTTGGTCACACAAAAAAGAAATGCCCATTTAATAAGGTGACTAAACAAAATGAGACGGAACCTAATATATCTTCGGAGATAGTGGCTCCTACCTCGATAAATAATAATCAGGATTTAGGCAATAAAACTGATGAGCGGACTGTATCGGATTCTTTGTATAAAGATGAAGAATATTCGGAAGAGCACGCAACGAACAGTCATACTGAGGATGCAGAAAATTGTTCGGTGAACGTTAGTGAACTTGATAATGTCAGCAGTAGGACTTGTGGTGCATTAGAGATCGCCGTTGCGGGAACCAGCGATCCAGAGCGCCTGGGGCGAGCCAGGTGAGCTTGCACACACCTGCTGGCCTGTCACAGAATGAGGTGGACCAGCTGACTGAGAGAGGTGAGACTCAGTCCATAGATATGGATTCTGATAGCGAGGAATCTGATATTGTAGATTTTTACACTGATGTCAGTTCACAAGGAAGTAATGCAGAAAAAAAAGTAGCCTACAAATGAAGCCACCTTATTATACGGTGCAACAAATTAACGGTTTTCTTGACAGCACTTTTATTCAGCGAAGACCAAAATTATAGAAGTATTTCTCTGATTTGCAGCTTTTTGTCGATTCTTGTGTTATGGCTATGAGAAAAGCTTCATTGGAGGAGCTTGATCAGCCAAAACGATAAAGAATCAAGAAACGTGAGCGCAGTTAAAAGATTAGAAGTCAAAAAATATTAATAGGGCCATATATTAACAGGGTGATATTTTGGGCAGTTTCTTTGCTTTTTCTTTACTCATGACAACCTTAAACATTGGGACTTTTAATATCAATGGTTGTCGGGGTATAGAAAAGAGAGCGGTTTTATTTGATTGTTTGTGCTTAAAGAAGGCAGATGTGATTGTATTACAGGAAACATATACAGATCAACATAATCAGACACAGTGGATTTGTGACTGGAAAGGCAGTGTTTTGTTAAATCATGGAAGAAACCTCAGTGCAGGTGTTGCCATTCTTTTTCCCCCAAGTGTCAGTAGTCAAGCAGACATGGTTGAGGTAATGCCTGGTCGGATTCTGGGAGTTGATATTGCCTTGGGTGATACACATTTTTCCTTTTTTAATGTGTATGCTCCAAATGTTGGTCAAGAACGTATCATGTTTCTCAAAATACTTTCTAATATTTTATCATAGTGTCCATAGTGGTGATTTTAATTCTACTGTTAATCCAGATCTAGATAGGAATCATGATGAACCTCAGCCATCTTCTGCTGAGAGTTTAAAGAAATTAATTAATGATCATAACTGAGTTGATTTGTGGAGGGAGGCCTTTGCTGGGGTCAGGCCATATACATGGCTAAAAGCTAATTCTAATAATAATATTGACCGTTTCTATGTTGTAAAAAGCAATAGGGGTTTTTAGTAACTCGATTTCGCCATCCTTTCTGTCTGATCATCACTATTTATCTATTGTAGTTTCTGTCTCATTTTCTGGATTCTCTAAATTACACTGGCACTTTAATAATAGATTATTGCAGGACTGCACCTTTATTCACTCTTTTGATCTTTTCTGGAAAACTTGGAGAGAGGAGAGACAATTTTCAGTCGTTGAGTCAATGGTGGGACATTGGTAAAGCACAAATTAAGTCTTTTTGCCAACAGTACACTGCACATAGAATGAAGATGAAGATTCTTGAACAAGACATCCTTGGGCAAAGCAGTGACTCTACCCACAATAATTCATCTTCTCTGTTGCAAGAGATAAGCTCCTTTTAAAGAATTTATTGGAGGAACGGGGAAAAAATGCACTTTTGCCCAGGTTTGCCCAGCTGAATGACATGGATGCTCCTACAGTTTTCTTTTTTGGACAAGCAAGCAAAAAAAGTCAAGAGAACAGAAGAACTTTCATCAATTGAAGATTCCATGTGGCAGAGTTACAACTGACCAACAGAAATTTCAAAGTTATGCTCTTTCCTTTTATAAAGATTTATACTCCTCTGAAACATGTGACGGAGCAGCAATTGGTGAATTTTTAAGTGACTTATCTAAGCTATCTGAAGAGGAGCGTGATGACTTAGTTCTTTATCATTTGGAGAACTTTCACAAGCTGTTCAGGAGATGAGTGCTGGGAAATCACCTGGGTTGAATGGACTTTCAGCAGAGTTTTACAAGTGTTTCTGAAATCTAATTGGACATGACCTTTATGATGTTTTTCTTGAATGCATCGATCACGGAACTCTTCCATTGAGTTGTCGAAGGGCAATTCTAACACTAATCCCAAAAAAGAGTGATCTTCGGTGTCTAAAGAACTGGCGCCCGGTATCATTGATCTGTGCTGATTTTAAGATTTGATCAAAGGCATTGACTAATAGACTTATATATGACATCAGTCATTCATAAAAATCAAACATTTTGTGTCCCTAATATATCAATATTTGATCATCTCTTTTTGCTGAGAGACATTATTACAGTTGCAAAAATGACCAATTTGGACATTGGTTTTCTTTCATTGGATCAAGAAAAGGCGTTTGACAGGGTGGATCATCAATATTTATTTAAGACCCCGGAAGCCTTTGGTTTTGGTCCTTATTTTGTTTTTGTCATTAAATTATTATATAATGAAATTTACAGCACGTTAAGACTTAATGGCTCATTAACTAGGTATTTTTCTGTAACCAGGGGAATAAGGCAAGGGTGCCCTCTTTATGCAATTTCTATTGAGCCTCTCCTGGTTACGTGGTGTTAATATTCCCAGTTTCCCCAGTGCAGATCCAGTTAAATGAACAGTTTAGGCAGATGATATAATAACAACAGTTATAAAAGACTCAGAAGATGTTACAAGATTGATATCTTCTTTAGATAGATTTCAGCCAGCTTCATCTGCATGTATTAAATGGGGGAAATGTGCATTCTTTCTGTTTGGAGACTGACAAGACACAGGACCTCCTCAGCTGCCACAGCAATGCAGATGGGCCCAAGATGGCTTTATAGTCCTTGGTCTTTATTTTGGGACTAAAAGTTACACCGAAAAAAAAAAAAACTGGGAAGGGCTATCTGATCGGATGATTTGTAGAATTCAGAAGTGGCGATGGATTCTTCCACAACTCTCCTTTAGAGGGAGATGTTTGATTATTAACAACTTAGCAGCTTCAATGCTATGGCATAAACGTACTGTTTTGGATCCTCCTAAAGAATTAATTATTGGTGTTAAAAAAGCATTTGTAAGGTTTTGTTGGGACTGTTGCCATTGGATTCCTCCAGGTGTCCTTTATCTTCCTGTGGCAGAGAGAGGGCAGGGATTAATACACTTAGAATCCAAAATTTTGGCAATGAGACTGCATACACTACAAAAACTCCTGTATTCTTTAGATCAAGTGCCTTGAGTTGTTTTTGGTCTGTCTATACTCAAGAGTATTGGAGGAATTGGTCTTGACAAGCAGTTGTTCTTAATGCAGAAATCCTTTGTGGAGAAGACACATTTTTTGCCTTTCAGTTTCAGTGTTCAAATCATGGGATTGTTTTAAACTGCTAAGACAGGAGGATGAGCATTATGGTATTGCAGAACCTCTTTTTTTAATCCCCTTTTTTAAATACCATCTAATGTATCATCATCTATAATTGCCACATTTTTGAATGCTGGCATTACCAAAGTTATGGACTTGATTGATTTAACGAAAGGCCAGTGGAGATTACTGTACAAACCTCCTATTATAAGAGATGTGGGGACCTTCAGTGGATGTTACTGCATTGCATTATTGCCTCAAACTCTTTTATTTCAAAGCTAAACGAGACTGTTTTACTAATATGTCCTTTTTGTAATGCACTTGACACTGTTTTTCATGTTTAGTGAGTGTTTCAGACTCTGCTCATTGTTTGAATTATTTGAGAAGATTATTGTAAAATTGGGTTTCTCATATACCAATAGTCTATTTATATTCAGTTGCAGATATAAGAGGTCTTGGCAACAACAATGTACACTTACCAATTTTTTTAATAGGGCAAGATAAACTAGCTATTTTTAAGACACATCAGTGTAAAAATGCTGGTAAAGTAAATATGGTGACCCTATTTAAGTCTCTAGTGAAGTCAAGAGTGGTCATTGAATATACATATTATCGCCATACTAACAATGTTCTTTATTTTGAATGGAGATGGGGTTTTGGAGGGGCATTGTTGACTATAAGCGAAACAGGGAATCTGGTATTTAATTGATAATATGTAATGTAATAAAATTTTTTTTTTTTTTTTTGTAATGTTTGTAAATTAAAGTGTTTTTAAAAGTCAAAGTCTCTCTCTCTCTCTCTCTCTCTGGGCATTTTGGGAGTTTACACGTGCAAGAGTGGTGGGGGGTGAAGACTGAGTGAAGGTTTTTCACTTAATCATTTTTTCTGTATGCTTTTTCCAAATTCATCCTGTTTCTTTCTGCATGGTCTGGTAAGTGTCTATTGTTTATTTATTGTTGTTTTTAAGGCGAGTTTTATGCGGAGGGATGGCATCTCAGGCCGATAATGGTGGAGGATTTGCTTTTTGCAATTGGGGAGGCGGTAGGCCATGAAGACATCTCCTCGGCCTCTCGCATGAATAAAGCTGTTGTGGTTTTTTTGAAAACGCAGCATCTTGTAAATCAAATAATTGAAAATGGCCTGATTGTAAATGACGATTTAGTGCAAGTTACTATGCGGCTTCTAAAATTACGATGTCAAATGTGCCACCGTTCATAACCGTTGGAGCGTGAGTTAATACGTTTTGGAAAAATTGCTAGTCCTTTCAAAGCGGTTTCTCTAGGGTGCAAACATCTGGCTCTAAAGCATGTGATGACTTTTAGGGGACAAGTTTACATGTTTTTGGATTCATGTTAATGTCTACGGAATGCACTCAGAACCAAGCACGAGTGGTATTAAGTCCAGCGTTTGTAGTGCAGTGTGGTAGGTGGAGAATGAGCAGTCAGATGTCAGATGAGGCTGCATCTATACATGATATTGATCCTTGTTCACAGGGAGATTCCATGTGTAGTGGTGAGGTCGATTCTCAAGAGTTTTCACAAGATGATTCCCCTTTGCATACTTTAGAAGAGATTAGTTCTTTTTTGGATGATACTTTTGGGAAGCAAGTTAATGTAATAGATTTTTTTCCAGATATCGTGAAGTTTGAGAAGTCTGTTTCAGTTCATCAAAGGAATGTGTGTTTTGAGATCTTAAGTGAAAAAAAAAAGGTTTTGTAACGGCAATGAGAACGTTTAGAAAAGCGGAAAAAAGAAGGCTTTGATTTAGTTTTCCATTTCATCACATGGTGTCTGTTTTTACAATGCTGTTTCTATCTATTTTTCTCTTTTCCCTCTTAAACCTACATATGGAAGCTCTAAGAGTAGGTTCTCTTAATATAAATGGAGGGAGGGAAATGCACAAGTGTGCACTAGTATCTGAAATAATAGAGCAGAAAAAATTACGTTATTTTTCTGCAAGAGACACATAGTGATGTTGGTAATGAAATTGAATGGGGATTGTGGTGAAAAGGGCAGAACAAATTAAGCCATAATACCAATTTGAGTGCAGGAGTGGCAACTTTCTTTTCACCAGATTTAAAAGTCACTATTTTGAGTACAGAAGAACCCATAAAAGGTGATGGGGACATTGATGGGGAAATGTACTATTTTATCAATGTGTATGTACCAAATGTAGGGTCTGAAAAACTAATGTTTTTTGGTGCGTTAAGTACTTTTAAAAAATTGTTTTAATGATGGAAACGTCATAGTCATCTTACAGTAGCCTTAGCAAACTCACACTTTGCCAGGTTAACTGTAAGACATGCCTCGGCCAGACGTGTCAACAGAGCATGAAGACGTTCTAAATGTTGTTCCCATGTGTCACTGAAAATGATAACATCATCCAAATACACCGCACAACCTTTCAGACCAAATGTCACTTTATTCATCAATCTCTGAAAGGTTGCGGGTGCATTTCGCAAACCGAAACTCATAACAGAGTACTAATATAACCCTGATGGTGTAATGAACAAAGTTACTTCTCGAGCTCTAGGAGTTAAAGGCACTTGCCAGTATCCCTTCAAAAGGTCCAGTTTGCTTATGAAATTCGCACTATCCACCTGATTCACACAATCCTCCATTCGAGGAAGTGGAAAAGCGTCAGGTTTAGTAATAGTGTTTAACTTACGGTAATCAGTACAAAACCTTTAAGTAGAATCCGACTTCCTCACCAGCAGACATGGTGAAGCCCAACTGGAACATGAAGGAACAGCAATTTCATTCTCAAGCATATACTGGACTTCAGAGTCCAGCACTTTCCGCTTACTGACAGGAACTCTGTAGAAAAACGCTGACGAATAGGACGCACAACTCCCACATCCACATCATGCTGGATCAGATTAGTACGAGTTGGCACATCTGCAAACAAACTGGGAAAATCAAATATCAACTTTTCCAATTCTGACCTCTGTACCTATGACAAATGTGAAAACAGAACCTCCAGATTCTGAAGAGTCTCTGAGTTTTTTAATCGTGGAAGCAAAACACAGTCTTCAGGGACAATCAAATCCTCCCCTCCATCTACAGAAAATGGTTGAGAACCATCAAGAGAAACAATGGCAACGGAGGCAACTGGTTTAACCAGTTGAATTTCAGACCTACGAGAGTGATGAGGCTTAAGCAAATTTACATAAAAAAACACTGTTTAGCAAAGAACAGTGTATGGACCAGTAAATCGCGCACAAAAAGGAGATCCAGGCGAATGAAACATAACCAACACCTGATCACCTGGTGTAAACTCCTGACATTCCGCATGTTTATCAAAGTACTTCTTCATTTTACTCTGAGCTCCGATAAGTTTCTTCTGAGCACCTATTCCCGGAATCCGTTCACATATTCCAACAAATTTTTCGGAGGATCCTTCTCATCTAATTCCTCCCGCAAAACAGAAAGAGGACCACGTACGCTGTGACCGAAAACTAGATAATTTGGGCTGAACCCCAAACTCTCCTGCTGTACTTCTCTAGCTGCAAGCAACAACCATGGTAACCCTTCCTCCCAGTCGCGATTCAACTCCACACAGTAAGCATGTAACATCGCCTTTAATGTTTGGTAAAACCGTTCGATCGCCCCCTGACTTTGAGCGTGATAAGCACTTGATTGATTGTGTTTCACCTTAAGCACTCTCAAAATCTCAGCAAACATACGTGACGTGAAGTTGGTACCTTTATCGCTCTGAATAGTCCTAGGTATCCCAAAAATAGAAATGAATTGGGTTAATGCTTTCACAACTACTTTAGTGGTAATCTTTTTAATTGGATAGGCTGCCGGGTACCAAGTTGCCTGACACATCACAGTCAGTAAATACATGTTACCTGATTTAGACGGCGGTAACGGACCAACGCAGTCAATTATCTAGATGCACGGTCAAGACTATGACACCTCAAATGGGGTTGAGTCCCTTTGCCTATTCCTCGATCTAGTTTATTTTCTGGTGCACCAGAAAAGGGCTACTTCGGCTAATAAGCCTTGGTGACCTGAGGATTACAGTGGGGCTTCCCTGCCGGGTACATCTCCGCGGGCCCCCACTGCTCTATCGCATCACGAGCGTGCTGAGACTTTGTTTGTGGGTGGTTCATGTTCTCTCATGAGAACATGGCCACATCGGCGCGTTGTTCATCTTGCCTTTTTCATAGGGGCTTGAGTGTTCAGCGTGCCGTGTGCCGTCGAGTCTGACGGCCACGCTCACTGTCTCACATGCCTGCTGGTAGCTTACAGATGGGATTGCTGGTCCTAAAAAAAAAAGGGGCCAGCTTTTCATTTGTTCACGCATTCCACACACCGCCCCGCAGCGCGGGTATAAATACGGAAGTGAAATACCGCATCATTGCTTTTTAACTTCAGAGCCGAACGGTTTGCTGTATCAAACTGTTTCTACGAAGACTGTTTAGATGAGTCTCGAGGAGGACCGCTCACTTACCTGGGTGCTGGTGTGACTTGTGTGATTGCTGGTCCTAAAAAAAAAAAAAAAGGGGCCAGCGTTTCATTTGGGGCTCTGGCAGAGGACAGATGTCAATTGCTGCATCGGAGAGAGGGCTGTTATGCGCTGGAAATGATAATGCTGAGTTTCACACTCTAATAGTGTATGCTCATGCTGAATCAGATTCAGAGTTGACAGCCATGCTTTCCTGGGTGGCTGAGGCATAGTGCAACGCGTAAATCGCCTTGCCTGCCCCTGTACCTTTATTTCCCGGATGTGCATCTGAAAAATTTAGCAGTGTGGAACTATTTGGTGTCAAAATATGGAACACCAAAAGGGCCTCTCTCACTACCCTCTGTAGGATGGACCTTGCTCTCTGGGTGACGGAAGTCACTGCACGCTCCCTGGGTCAGGGGATGTCCACACTAGTGGTCCAGGAATGTCACCTGGGGCTAAACCTGGCAGATATGCGTGAGCCCGACAAAGTGCGGTTCCTCAACGCCCCTGTCTGTCAGACTGGCCTCTTCGGCGACGCCATCGAGAACTTCTCCCAGCAGTTCTTGGTGGCCCAGAGGCAGACGGAGGCGGTTTAAAAAACATCCTGCCCCAACGACCAGCTGCTGCCTCGGCCGCAGCGCCTCCGCTTGCTTGTCACCGAGGGCGTCCCCCTGCATCTGCCTCCGCCCCTGCTAAACCAAGAAGCAGCCTCCACCCAGGTAGCAGGAGGCCAGGCGCAAGGGAGGCGCCCAACCCGTCCAGGGTCCCGCGAAGCCCTGAAACAGGCAGCCCAGTAAAAAGGGGATCTGCTTTCTGGGAGACGGTGTCTGCACCCCTCCCTCCCCCGGTGGAGGACCGGGGGGAGAATATTTTCCGGTTTTGGTCCTGCCGCTGGCTCTCCGGAGTCCAGCTGTACCCAAATTCTCAGAGCAGTTTCCTACCTCCCTGGGCCCCAAGAGGGTCAGGTTGGCAGTGTGCGACGCCCCCGGGCCTTGCCACTCCTTTCCTCCCCTCTTCCCCTTGCCAGGGGGCAGCAGTATGGGCACCGAGAACGCCCCCGGGCCTCCTCACCCACACTCTGCACCACCCTGGAGTACTCAGGCAACACTCCGGGCCGCCTCCGGGCCTCCCGAGTCGGGTCTGTGTACTCCACCTCGCTGCCCCACCCCGGGTATGTCTGTGGTGCCGTTGGTCCCGCTTGTTCAGTCTCTGGGGGCCTGGCTAGGTCTCCCCAGGCCGTCTCACTTCAGCACTTCAGGGTCCTCCCTTTGAGCCCTTACAGTCTGTAGAGTTAAACATCCTGTCCATGAAGACAGTGGTCCTGACTGCATTGGCCTCAATCAAGAGGGTAGGGGAACGAATCGGTCAACGAATCGTGCCTAGAATTCGGGCCGGCCAACTCTCACATTGTCCTGACAGACATATGTCGAGCTGCTGGCTGGTCGCCACCTAACACGTTCACTAGATTCTATAGCCTCCGTGTATAGCCGGTATCTTCCCGCATCCTCGCCCCCAGTGGCGCTAAGTGCCCGTTCTAGTGTCGGCTTGCAACGCCACTCCCGCCCTCTGGGCCAGATACGTGCGTCTATTTTCTCCAGTTGTGTTACCCAGAAACGGCTAACCCTGTGAGCTCCTCCGTCACCCCTTTGGTGTCAGACGTTGCAGCCATCTGATGTCAGGCCTCCACTTGTATGCTTGTGGAATGTGTGTGTAGGCTGGGTTCAATATGTAGCGGCTCCCTAACGGCAACCCCATGTGTATTCTTCCACGGTACCAGCTACCCTACTCGGCTAGCCCCATGTCTTTCCCTTGACAGAGCTCGCTCTGTCGTCTCTGGCGGTGTTCTTTCCCCCCTGGGACCAGGTTGGATCCACCCCAGAGACTGCCATAGGTAGTACTACCTTGATAGGTTAGTCCTTCCACTGAAGGACGTGGCTCCGCAGCGTACCATCTCCTCGAGACGGGCACGCTTTCCCAGCGTTATCCAATAGTCACGCTGAGTGGGTCTTGCAGGAACAGCAGTGACTGACCTTCCCTGCCGGGAGCCCTGACTCCCACTCCAACATAGGATTGGTCCAGCGAGCTCAGACAGGGCGCTGGATGGGCCAGCATCCCTGGCGTGTTGGTAGGGATCCCAATTCGTCAGTCAGTTCCGACGTACATCGAACGTGACCGACTGAAAGGGAATGTCTCGGTTACGTATGTAACCCTCGTTCTCTAAAGAAGGGAACAAAGACGTATGTCCCGTCACCAGGTACTGTGCTTCAGCTGAAGGCCCGAGTCACTTGTCTCGGCTCCTCAGTTGAAAAGCAATGATGCGGTATTCCACTTCCGTATTTATACCCGCGCTGCGGGGTGGTGCGTGGAATGCGTGAACCGCATGCCAATGTCCATTGGCTCGTTTTTAATCACTCGAAGTAGATTGGTCTCTGAAAACAGATACCAATTCATCGGTCAGTTCCGGCATACGTCTCCGTTCCCTCCTTCAGGGAACGAGGGTTACATACGTAACCGAGACGTTTTTGATTCAGACACCAATTTCCCTTCTTCCAAAGATCTGCCACTCTCAACCTCATTTGCAATTTGAGTAGTCTCAGTTATTAACACAGGATTAACATTAGCATGCAACTTATTTATTTGACTGGACCTCAGCTTTGCGGCCAATACCGGACACTTATTTTTCCAATGCCCTATATTGAAACAGTAATTGCACACTAAATCTCTGTCAGTTTTCTCACGACGATTTCTCTCAAATTTTGAAACATACATTGGTTCAAATCTCTTTGGTGCAACTCTATTCTCGCTGAAAATACCATAGTGACGCCCTGATCGATCTTCTCTGTACGAAGTTTTATGCGTCAATATGTAATCGTCTGCCAAGACTGCAGCTTGTATTGCATCATTTGGCTTCTTTTAATTTATGTATGTAGTAATATTCTCAGGAACAATGTTCTTAAACTGTTCAAGAATAATGAGGTCACGTAATTTCTCAAAATCGTCAACACCGGAAGCATTACACCAACGATCAAAGTGTGAAACAAGTTCTCGTTTCTCCAAGATCACCTTTTCTCCAGTTCCTGAAACGCTGGCGGTATGCCTCAGGAACCAGCTCGTAAGCCTTTAGGATAGACACTTTTACCTTGTCATAATCTCTTCTGTCCTCCATGGTAAGCGCTGCATATGCCTGCTGTGCTTTGCCTGTAATCACAGTTTGAAGCATTACAACTCAAACAGCATTTGGCCATTTTCCTTCCTCAGCTATGGTCTCGAATAAAGAGAAAAAAACATCAGGGTCATGTTCATTGAATTTAGGGAGCAGTCTCAAATTACCAGCCAAGTAAAAACCACTAGACCCACGTACCTTATCACCACTCTCTTGGGATAATTTACACTCCTTGACCAAATTCAGACGCTCCGCCTGCAACTTAAACTCTCGTTCTGATTTCTCCGCCTCTAGTCTCTCATGTGCAAATTCAATTTCATGTTGTTTGAGCAAATTATCAGCTTTTAACTTTTCAATCTCAAACTCATACTATTTGGTTTCTCTTACCAACTCTCTATCGTGAATTTGTCGCATTTGCAAAATCTCTTTTCTTTGCTTAAAAGACAGCCCGGAAAAAATATCCAGCGACCTTTTTACACCCTCACACTTTCTCTGTGTGGAAATGGTTAACAGATCATTTTCACTTAGCCAATTTCTCACAATAGAACGAAGTTCGTTTTTCTTTATTCGTTTATCCACATCACCAAAAAGTACTCTACAAGTTCCCACAACTGTTGTTTCACCAACAAATATAAACTGTCCTCTGACGGCGCTTTAACAAACTCTTCAACGGATGTCATATCAAACATATTAGTTACTTTCTAACTTTAAGGAAAAGTGCATTTATAAACATCTACAGCCCATCCCGCAACCACGGCGGTGTGCTTCACCCAAAAGCCTGCACAAAAATAAGAAATAAGCGTTGTTCAACCCTAATGGGAAAGAAGAATAAGCTTTATCTGCACCTTAATAAAAAAAATGCACTTACCTCAAAATGACAACTATCTTCGACCTTGCGGGACATTCCAAACATCATCTCACACACGTTTACCTGCATCCATCTCCAAAACAATGTGAAAAAAACAAGTACTCACTCATTACTTTCACACTTGCATCCAACAGAGCACCACGAATAATCAAAATGAGCTTCAAACTAATCAAACAGACTCAATTGCTGTAATCTAATCTGTCTTTAGGACGAGCCCCCATTTGTTCTGCCTCTTTTTTCAATCGCAACAAACAAAGTGAGATGCCACACAACCGCTGCATAAATAAGACTTATTTAACTAAAGTAATAAAACATAAAATGTCAAGTATTCAGTGTACATGTTAGTCAGTGTATAAGCGTGTGAATGTAAGTGGAAAATGCAAATGTAATCAGTCCAACCAAACATAACCAACAGAAAATCCGGATCAACACAGGGAAGATGAATCAATGTAAACTCAGATGCGTTTGTGGTCTCCCTCCAACTCCCACATCACGTCAGATCTCAGGCACTCTCCTGATGAGCGAATGGCAAACCATAACCCACACGCCAGCCTTCGCTGCCAGGCCCAAACTCGCTCTCGCTCTGTTTGATCCAGTCCCTCTTAAAGAGACTCGATTAGGTTCATGTGCGAAACCAACCCCTCTTTCAGCCAATCACCTGTAACTCAGGGATGAACAAACTCACAGAACCATCACAGGGGATATTGGGCATAAAAAGTTGGAATGCCCACATAGAGCCCAGGCTAATGAGGAGGCCGCAGGGCCTAGTGACGTAGCGTTACCTGTCGTTAAGGTAAATAACACAACCAGATAAGAAATAGTATTAGAGAAAGTAAGTGAAAATGCTCTTTGTGAAGTGATTAGTAGGCCTATTGGAAATACTGAAAGCTTAAATGATGTTGAAAAATGTGAGGATTGTGGAATGAAGGATGACGATACATTGTCTGAGTTATCTGACATTTCTGAGTTTGGGTCACAGAATATAGATGAAACCTACTTGATTAATGATTTTTTGGATTTGACGTTTGGAAAAATCTGTTGAGGTCAAGGATTTTTTTCCAGATATAGACAAATTCATATGGTCAGTGGTGTCAATGCATAAAGTTGTTAGCTATGAAGCCCTATGTAAAAAGAAGAGGTTCAGGTTGAAGAAGATTCTAGCCAAATTACTGCAAGAAAAAAAAGAGCTTTGCAAAAATATAATGCTCAAATGCACAGGGTGAATTTAATACTTTATTTCCTGTATCTGTTTACATAATTTCTCTGTTTCCATTTTTCTATGGAACTTTTAAAACTGTGTTCCTTAAATATAAATGGGGGCAGAGATAGGAATAAATTATCTATGATTTCAGAGTTTGTTAAACAAGTTGATATAGTTTTTTTGCAAGAAACACATACAAGTAATGATAATGAGACTCAGTGTGTCAGGACACAGACGGAGGCAGAGGGGTTAAGTGAACATAATAATGAAAAAATAAATATGAAAAAAAGAAGAACTTGGATCTTTTTTACAAGAAAAAGTAAAAGGAGCTCTTATAAGATCAAGAATTTGTTCAATCAAAGATATGGATGCTCCTAGTGCATTTAAAAAAAAAAAAAAAAGAATTCTGGAAAATAAAAGTTTTTTTTACAAAAACAGTGCCATATAAAATGTCCCAATGGATTTATAACTTCTGACCCTCTGGAAATGAGAAAAATGACAATAGATTTTTGTTCTAAATTATATTGTGCTTAGAGTTGTGAGTCTGAAAGTATTGCAGACTTGCTTTGTGATCTGCCTCAGTTGAGAGATGAACAAAGAAAATCACTGGATGAACAAATAACTTTGCAAGAGCTCACAGATGCAATGAGACAATTATCTCCTAGAAAATCACCAGGAGTGGATGGTATACCTGTGGAGTTCTATTAGGCTTTTTGGGAATTATTTGGACAAGATTTTAATGAACTGGTGATAGATTGCATCAAAAGAAAGACATTACCCACAAGTTGTTGCAGAGCAGTTCTATCTTTAATTCCTAAAAAAGGAGACTTGGGACTATTAAAAAACTGGAGACCAGTGTCATTGCTATGCTTAGATTACAAAATTTTTTCAAAGGTGCTAGCAAACAGACTTAAAAAATATCTACATGTATTAGTTAATAGAGACAAGTCCTATTGTAAACCAAATAGATCAATTATGGATAATAAATTTTTATTGCATGATGTGATTGATTTTAATCAAAGTAATATTTTTAATTTAGGGGTTCTTTCGCTTGATCAAGAGAAAGCTTGGTAACACTTTATTTTAAGGGTCCAGAATAATGCATTAGTTAAGTACGAACACACTAGTAATTCATGATTAACTTTATATTTTAAGGGTCCGGAATTATGCATTAGTTAAACTAGTAATTAATGATTTGCTTGTTCACAATTATGCATTAGTTAAGCATGGACACAATAGTAATTAATGATTAACTTAACATTATAGTAAAGGCATATTAGCCATTATTTACAATTTATTGAGTGATATTCAACTTTATTGACCAGAATAAACTAATAATTAAGCCTAACTACCATTAATACAGTACTAATAAAGGCAATTTTACCCCCTATTCTACAGTGTAAGTGCACTTGCCTTCAAATAGTGGAGTAAAGCTTAAATTAAATAACTTAAATTCTGCTCTGTACCTCATACAAAACTATATCGCCAGAGAGGACTGCGAGTGCAACCCATCGTCATTCGGACTACTATTGGTACCGCTTTTGACATTTTCACAAGAACATTTATGTTTTTCTTTATAACCCTAACTTACATACTTTTAAGAAATGGTTATGTGTAGGTTTAGAGGTTTGAGTGAGATTAGTGGCTCAAAATATCATTTTAATGCTATATTGTTACTAAAATTTTAATTTTCCCAAACATTTCTGCCCATTTTTTATTAATTAAATTCTGACTCTACCATCTGAATGTCTCAACAGAAATCGAGACTCATCAGACCAGGCAACATTTTTCCAGTCTTCAACTGTCCAATTTTGGTGAGCTTGTGCAAATTGTAGCCTATTTCCTATTTCCTATTTGTAGTGGAGATGAGTGGTACCCGGTGGGGTCTTCTGCTGTTGTAGCCCATCCGCCTCAAGGTTGTGCGTGTTGTGGCTTCACAAATGCTTTGCTGCATACCTCGGTTGTAACGAGTGGTTATTTCAGTCAAAGTTGCTCTTCTATCAGCTTGAATCAGTCGGCCCATTCTCCTCTGACCTCTAGCATCAACAAGGCATTTTCGCCCACAGGACTGCCGCATACTGGATGTTTTTCCCTTTTCACACCATTCTTTGTAAACTCTAGAAATGGTTGTGCGTGAAAATCCCAGTAACTGAGCAGATTGTGAAATACTCAGACCGGCCCGTCTGGCAACAACAACCATGCCACGCTCAAAATTGCTTAAATCACCTTTCTTTCCCATTCTGACATTCAGTTTGGAGTTCAGGAGATTGTCTTGACCAGGACCACACCCCTAAATGTATTGAAGCAACTGCCATGTGATTGGTTGATTAGATAATTGCATTAATGAGAAACTGAACAGGTGTTCCTAATAATCCTTTAGGTGAGTGTATATATATATATATATATATATATATATATATATATATATATATATTTTTTTTTTTAGCTGTAAAAGCATAATACATTTGTTTAAATGTTGCCAATACGTTCATGTACCTTTCACCATTTATCCAAACACACAAAAAGTATGTTTTATGTCTGTAAAAGCTGCTTATTAACTTATATAACAAATAACTGCCATAATTGAGGATAAAACTTTCACTTTAGAATAGGGGGTCAAATTGCCTTTATTAGTACTGTATTAATGGTAGTTAGGCTTAATTATTGGCTTATTCTGGTCAATAAACTTAAATATCACACAATAAGTGCCATAATTAATGAGGATAAAACTTTCACTTTAGAATAGGGGGTCAAATTGTCTTTATTACACTATTTTAGCAAATTATACTGGCAAAAATATAATTACATCACTACACAGAAATAATATATGTCTTATTAAGTTGCAAATAATGGCTAATATGCCCTTACTATATTGTTAAATTAATCATTAATTACTAGTGTGTTTGTGCTTAACTAATGCTTAATTATGAACAAGTTAATCATTAATTAATGCTTAACTAATGCATGTATTCTAATGCTTTTGTAATGGTTAAAGCTGGAGGTGGATTTTGTGCACCTATAATGTCCAGGGGTATCAGAGAAGGCTGTCCACTTTCTGGACAGTTATATAGTCTGGTAGTTGAACCATTTATGTGCCGATTAAGAAAATAACTAACTGGAATTTCAATTCCAGATTCAAAGAGTACATTTAAAGTATCCTTGTCAGCGTACGCTGATGATGTCACCGTGTTTATAAAAGGTGATGTGAAGGTTTTAACAAAAAATATTGGAAAATATGAAAAAGCATCCTCAGCCAGAGTGAATCGGGAAAAAGTGAGGGATATATTATTGGTAAGTGGGAAGAAGTAGGACCTCCAAAACTATCATGTGTTTTACATTGGGGTAGACAAGGGATAAAAGCATTAGGTGTGTTTTAAATGGATTGTCTAAATGGAAATGGCTGTTACTACAATTGTTGTACAGAGGGCGAGTCTTGGTCACTAACAACTTGGTGGCTTCGACATTGTGGCATAAAATGACTGTTATGGAGCCTCCAGTTGAGTTGGTTTGTAAAATACATAGGACAATCATGAATTTTCTTTGGAGTGGGGCATGCTGGATCCATGGTGAAGCACTTTATTTACCTGTCCATGAAGGAGATCAAGGGCTGGTGGATGTGAGAAGTCAGTTGATGGCTTACAGGATACAAGCAGCACAAAGACTAATATCAAAAAGACTTAGCTTGGGCCTAAGTTTGCCAAATAAATGGCAAAATTTCTTTTGAAGAACGCAGGTGGGCTTGTATAAACATTTATTCATAATGGACTTGGGGAAGGTGAGCCTGTCAGAGATCACTCCCTTCTATAAGTCAATGATTCAGTCCTAGAAAACAGTTTTTAAAGTGGATCGAAGTAGTGATGACACAGGACACTGGACTATGTAAGAACCATTATTTTTTAATCCATTGATCCAAACAAGGCTTTTGTCTTCAGTAAGCGTATCTTCAGTTTTGAAGAGTAATGGGGTTGTGAAAATGAGACACCTCTTGGACGATGATGGATAGAAGCCGGTTGAAATCCTTAAAGAAATGACAGGATTGAAATCTGAACGTCTTGTTTCAAAACTGATAGAGGAGATTTGTATTACCAAGTGTGCACAGAGAGTACATTAAAGGGGTCGGTCGATGAACTTGAGACACAGAAGAAGAATTTCCAAAAATCAGTCTCCAGTTATACTTGAGGAGAGAGTGGAAGTAAATATGGACACAATTCTGTCTTTTGATACACCTCAGCTGGACTGTTTTGAATCAACATCAAAGAAAGCTATTTACTATTCTTCAGTAAATGTCACACATCAAGTTTCTCTTAAGAGAATAAAAGCTTTAAAGTGGCCAAGATTGTTAGGATCAGACTTCCTTGTGAGGGACAGGTGGAAAGCCCTGTATAAACCTCCCATAGAGAAGAGGACAGCAGATCTGCAGTGGAGGATTATTCACGGGGCCATAGCTACAGACGGACATGTGGCGCACTTGAACTTAGCAGTGGGCGGTGAATGTAGATTCTGTGGAGAACAAGAAGACTTAGAACATTTATTTAAATAAATTTAAATAAAATTTAAATGTTTTTTAAATTTTCTTAAAGATTTGTTTAAAGAATTTGATGAAGAATTTTCAGATAGAATATTTATTGGGGGTGTTAAGTATAGGCATTCAATGAGAAGGATGACATGCTTATTAAATTATTTGTTGGGAACAGCAAAGTTGTCAATATGGAAAATGATAAAGAATAAAGGGAAACAACTTGGGACCACTGAAGTGGAAATGATGTTTAGAAAACTAGTGGTGGAGTTTTATGTGGGTGGTTTATTACATATTATGTATTATGTTTTTTTGTGATATTTGTTGTTTAAAAGATATATTATGTGTGGTTTTTGAGGGTCAGCTGTTTTTGAATATTTCATTATTTGTTTTTTTATTATCATATTATGATTATTGTGAATATGTATGAGACATAAATTGTGATAAAATAAAAGTGTTTTAATCATCTCTCTCTCTCTCTCTCTCTCTCTCTCTCTCTCTCTCTCTCTCTCTCTCTCTCTCTCTCTCTCAAATGAATACTGGTCTAATTAAGTGAACCTTCAGGCAAGCTTTTTCTAATGCATTCTATTGGCAATGTGTTTGAAAGGGTGCAAGGTAGACAATGATAGTAATTCAGTCATTTCACTCATCACTCATTTGACAGCATGCAATAACAGAGTCACTTAAAAGTAAATTAAGCTGATTTGTTTTTAACAGACTCTGAGCTGCACAAAGGTAGTAAATAAGAAACGTCCACATGCAGATGTATTGCAAAAAGGATGCGATTCAAATTAGCTATTTTGTTCTAGTTGAGCTACAGGATCTCCATACTCGAGACCTGGAACAAAAAAGAAAACAGCAGATAGGCACAGCAATTTTGTATGGGTAACAACTTGGTAATCTTCACAATAACCTTTATAATCCAAATATGAATCTATTTATCAACTTTAAAGGTTTTTGATCCCACTTTATAGTAGGTGGCCTTAACTACTATGTACTTACATCAATAATCAATAATAAACAATGTACTTATTGTGTTCATATTGTATTGCAAAACACTTTTGCTAATATTGAGGTGGGATACGGGTAATGTTAGGGACAGGTGTGGTAATATGTCCACCATCCATTTGTGCACAATATATGTTTGGTTCTGACTCCCTGCCTGCAAACAAATTGTCACTTAAATGATCGATCTTGTTATGTGCTCTAAGCGCTGTAAATTAAAGGAAGAATTATTTTTCTGTGGCCATGAAGAATATCCTTCCCTTAGAATTAATTAATAATCAATACTAAGCGTTCACAGGATGAGCTGATTAATTGATTGTAATGTTAATGTAGCTAAATCAAGTTAATCTCATTAACTGATTCAAATATTCATAATTAATCTTAATGAATAATCATAATGAGTTATTGTTACAGTACAGAAGGTTCGGAGACAAGAAGTACAGGTTAGTGAAGTTTATTGAACAATCCAGTAGTGCAAACGGAAGTGCAGATGGGTGGTGCAGAAGTTCGTGGGAGTTCGGTGATGAGATCCTGAATGGCACAGTCTGTATACTTGCAGGTGGTGATCGCTGGAGCCAGGCTTGGAACGTAGAAGACAGTGAAGACACACACACACACAACGCTGGAACACGATAGAGACTTGGAGGTAACAATGGATGAAGGTAAGTATCATATGGGAAGTCCTTGAAGTAAGCATAGAGGTAAGTACCTTATACGAACAAGACCGGACAGTGACTGAGAGTGTGTGAGTGTCTTTTGTACTGTGGGTGATTGCTGTGATGATGAACTGCAGGTGCGCGTGATTAGTACTCAGGGGAAGGCGTGCGCTGTGATTGTGACGTGGGAGCCTGGCGTGTCTGTGACAGTTATGAATAGTTATTAATATTTCCCCTCTGAGCTAATTCGATACAGTACAATGTACTGCACTTCATTCCCTTTGGACCTTCATGTTCGCAAAAATATATTACTGACAGATTTTCACACCTGCTGAAAGATCAAAACAGACATTTCTTTCTCTGTCAACCCCTGTGGTTGGACAACACGTCCATCATTTCAGTTTTATAAAAGTCTCTGCATCAGCGCCCTGCAGTCATTGAACAAGCGCACATTTAGTTTCACAGTCACTGGCCACGCAGCCAGCCCATGGTCAAAAGTCAAAAATAGTTCAGAATAAGAAAGTTTGGGAAAACAATAGCTTTTCATGTAAAACTCAGCTGAAGAACATGCATGAGAACTGACTTCATTTGTCCAGAGACTAAATCCCTGGAAACGATAGAGAGGTGTTGCTGGAATGGCATCTCCTCCCGAGTAAAGTGGTCATAAAGAGCAACCCATTTGGAAGAAAATCACATCTTCTACCATAATGGGTCAAGGTGATTCAGGTGTAACTCAAATAGTGACAAACAACAAAGAGACATTAATTCCAGCTGAGAATGACAGAAGTAAGAACATTATTCATAACCTGAGCTTTACGTTTCTACATACACAAAGATTCCTTATGATAAACTCAGCACCACAAGCCAAGATGCTCATAAATTCACAGATAATTTACCACAACAGGATGTCTCAGTATGTCCTTTATGCAATTTGTATATGAGAGAAAAATCTAATTAGCACAATGTGAGATGAAACATGGGGAGCTCACTATAGCATAGATCCACTTACTATTCGGCGAAAACCATTAATCTGCCCGTTATGATGGCAGTGATTACTGCCATGGTGCTTGCGATGCATATACAACAATGCGTATGTGTTTGGAACTTAACATGTATAAATTCAATAACTCTTATTTGATTCAGTAGTGTGGTCATAATATGTAAATAATTTCGCCACAAAGAATGTAAGAGTTGTTAATGCAGGTGACGTGGAGCTCGCATGATTTACACTCACCTAAAGGATTATTAGGAACACCATACTAATACTGTGTTTGACCCCCTTTCGCCTTCAGAACTGCCTTAATTCTACGTGGCATTGATTCAACAAGGTGCTGAAAGCATTCTTTAGAAATGTTGGCCCATATTGATAGGATAGCATCTTGCAGTTGATGGAGATTTGTGGGATGCACATCCAGGGCACGAAGCTCCCGTTCCACCACATCCCAAAGATGCTCTATTGGGTTGAGATCTGGTGACTGTGGGGGCCATTTTAGTACAGTGAACTCATTGTCATGTTCAAGAAACCAATTTGAAATGATTCGAGCTTTGTGACATGGTGCATTATCCTGCTGGAAGTAGCCATCAGAGGATGGGTACATGGTGGTCTTAAAAGGATGGACATGGTCAGAAACAATGCTCAGGTAGGCCGTGGCATTTAAACGATGCCCAATTGGCACTAAGGGGCCTAAAGTGTGCCAAGAAAACATCCCCCACACCATTACACCACTACCACCAGCCTGCACAGTGGTAACAAGGCATGATGGATCCATGTTCTCATTCTGTTTACGCCAAATTCTGACTCTACCATCTGAATGTCTCAACAGAAATCGAGACTCATCAGACCAGGCAACATTCCTATTTGTAGTGGAGATGAGTGGTACCCGGTGGGGTCTTCTGCTGTTGTAGCCCATCCGCCTCAAGGTTGTGCGTGTTGTGGCTTCACAAATGCTTTGCTGCATACCTCGGTTGTAACGAGTGGTTATTTCAGTCAAAGTTGCTCTTCTATCAGCTTGAATCAGTCGGCCCATTCTCCTCTGACCTCTAGCATCAACAAGGCATTTTCGCCCACAGGACTGCCGCATACTGGATGTTTTGCCCTTTTCACACCATTCTTTGTAAACTCTAGAAATGGTTGTGCATGAAAATCCCAGTAACTGAGCAGATTGTGAAATACTCCGACCGGCCCGTCTGGCAACAACAACCATGCCACGCTCAAAATTGCTTAAATCACCTTTCTTTCCCATTCTGACAGTCAGTTTGGAGTTCAGGAGATTGTCTTGACCACGACCACACCCCTAAATGCATTGAAGCAACTGCCATGTGATTGGTTGATTAGATAATTGCATTAATGAGAAATTGAACAGGTGTTCCTAATAATCCTTTAGGTGAGTGTATAATACCTCTGCCTAAATTGTGGATGATAAAAAAATTGTTCACACTTACAGTACTTTTACATTCAGACCCTGAAGACTTTCCACTTCTGGGTATTTTTTATCCATCACCATCCTTTAGGGTGGAAATGTATAATAACTGCTGCCATAGCGATGATTACATCTTTTACCTTGATACACAGTGACTGCATTCTGAGGGGAAATATGGCTAATCAAGTTGTTAGGACCTATGGGTCATGATTGTATGGGGATTCTTTCTGTCTCAGGTGAATTAAGGACAGCTCAAATAAGCTGCTATAATCATTACAGCACATCTTACAATCAGTGAGCGCACAATAGCCTAAAATACCCACACCCCACGAGTCCACCAGACGTGCCGGAGAGTGCTGAATGAGAGGCATAGCAGAGATATGCCCACAGGACTCTGTGCACTCAGTCAATAAATTACTTTCGCTTCTTTTGAAATTAAAACAGCAGATATAAGTCTTGTATATATAAGTCTCTCGTGCAATTGTCATCCTCTGCACTTTCTTTCAGTTAAAAAATCACTCATTCAGAAAAACCTGCCAGCACAAATTCCAAGACAACGACACAAATGACAACCTCCTACCATGATTGACTCCAGCTCAGTGATTAAACCAGTTCAAAGATTATTCCACCAACTACTTGTTTTAACATGCGCATTGGCATTCACCATATATACCGTATATTATGTATTATACACTAAAGTGCATGTTAATTCATGTTAATTAGCCATAGTCAGAAATATCTATTTAATAAGTTTTACTAAATAAAACATATAATACTAGTACAACAATATGATAGTTAGCATTTAATTAGATGGAGGTGAGTCACCATGACACTCTCAAATTTGTGGTTCTGCCATCTGTGAACAAAAATGTGTGGCACAGCCATAACTTTACAATGCAACAGTGACATGGTGGATCTGAGCTATCTAGATAGGATTAGAATGATGCACTTCTCATATGTTATAAAAACTATGCATTATGAGTTTGCAATCCATCTTATTAACAGCAAGCTGCACCAATGATGTGCTCAGACAATGTTCTCTATACACCTGTGCAAATCCAAAGCCAACTTTATTGTGGCTCCCAGAAAAAGAAAAAGCAGTGCTTGATGGCAAGAGTTGTGACATCCTTAATTATTCATTTCAGAATTAATCATGAATGTTGACAAAAAAGAGGGTAGTGCTGGCCATTATATAAACATATTATTCCACACCAACAAAAAGTAATGACCCTCTGTAGCAGTGATTCCTCAACTCCTATAGAGTTACAGCAACAAACTGGCAGATTCCTCCTTGGAAACTGTAACAATAGTTTTGAGGTTTAGAACCCAGCAGTGGTTAATGTGAGAATAGAAAAAAATATTAATTTAAAAATAAGAAATATTTCAGGTCTTTTAAACAAAACAAAAACAAACAAAATCAAAATATGCTTCTGGCAAGGCAGGAAACATTTAGCATTGTGAACCAAGCACAAAAGACAAACAGGTACAAGGAAAACATGAATTTCACAAGAACTAATGATTTATCAAGAAATCCTTGGCAACAATAGACCTTTACAAGCTATATTGTCACATCCAGGGGCCAGTTGCATTAACATAGCCATTATGTTAAGACTGCATCTTAAGAACTAGTATGACCAACTAGCAGTTAATTATGGGTAATCAGTCTTGCTTTTCGGTCTCAAATTAGACAACCTGGTCTCATTGGAAAAACGTACCTGTGGCAACGTTTTTGTAAACATCAAAAAGGTACCAATACGTACATATTACTGCAGTTTCCAACAGAAATGAACACTAGAGGCAGTAAAACAGCAAGCTCTTTTTATCGTTTTCATACACACTTATAATTACTGGGGCAGATTATGGATCAATGACATGTTTTCACGCGGCTCCTTGCACAATACTATGTTATGACCTCAATTTTTTTTTTTACCATAGTGCATTACTTGTAAACAAATACATTTTGGAGATTTCATCACTTGTATCTAAACATATATATATTATGTTAGGATTATTAGGAACACCATACTAATACTGTGTTTGACCCCCTTTCGCCTTCAGAACTGCCTTTAATTCTACGTGGCATTGATTCAACAAGGTGCTGAAAGCATTCTTTAGAAATGTTGGCCCATATTGATAGGATAGCATCTTGCAGTTGATGGAGATTTGTGGGATGCACATCCAGGGCACGAAGCTCCCGTTCCACCACATCCCAAAGATGCTCTATTGGGTTGAGATCTGGTGACTGTGGGGGCCATTTTAGTACAGTGAACTCATTGTCATGTTCAAGAAACCAATTTGAAATGATTCGAGCTTTGTGACATGGTGCATTATCCTGCTGGAAGTAGCCATCAGAGGATGGGTACATGGTGGTCATAAAGGGATGGACATGGTCAGAAACAATGCTCAGGTAGGCCGTGGCATTTAAACGATGCCCAATTGGCACTAAGGGGCCTAAAGTGTGCCAAGAAAACATCCCCCACACCATTACACCACCACCACCAGCCTGCACAGTGGTAACAAGGCATGATGGATCCATGTTCTCATTCTGTTTACGCCAAATTCTGACTCTACCATCTGAATGTCTCAACAGAAATCGAGACTCATCAGACCAGGCAACATTTTTCCAGTCTTCAACTGTCCAATTTTGGTGAGCTCGTGCAAATTGTAGCCTCTTTTTCCTATTTGTAGTGGAGATGAGTGGTACCCGGTGGGGTCTTCTGCTGTTGTAGCCCATCCGCCTCAAGGTTGTGCGTGTTGTGGCTTCACAAATGCTTTGCTGCATACCTCGGTTGTAACGAGTGGTTATTTCAGTCAAAGTTGCTCTTCTATCAGCTTGAATCAGTCGGCCCATTCTCCTCTGACCTCTAGCATCAACAAGGCATTTTCGCCCACAGGACTGCCGCATACTGGATGTTTTGCCCTTTTCACACCATTCTTTGTAAACTCTAGAAATGGTTGTGCGTGAAAATCCCAGTAACTGAGCAGATTGTGAAATACTCAGACCGGCTCGTCTGGCACCAACAACCATGCCACGCTCAAAATTGCTTAAATAATTTTCTTTCCCATTCTGACATTCAGTTTGGAGTTCAGGAGATTGTCTTGACCAGGACCACACCGCTAAATGCATTGAAGCAACTGCCATGTGATTGGTTAATTAGATAATTGCATTAATGAGAAATTGAACAGGTGTTCCTAATAATCCTTTAGGTGAGTGTATATATAATGGCGAGCAAACAGCATTACAGAAAGTGTGTTCCTCCCTGCTCTCGCTATATCCCGAGCGGGGATACACACTTGATGTGTGTTGTTTGTTTGGGTGAGCAGCATGCGCAGTCTGCTCTCGAGGGGGCCGGCTGCGAGCATTGTGAGGCTCTGCCTCTGAGAGTGCTGCGATCCTGCCGGGCGTGGTTATGGCTCGATGCCGCGGGTAGAAAAGACGCTCGCGAGCCATCTCTCGCCCGATTCGGCATTATTAAAGCCCCGTCCTTGCCCACCAAACCACTAAGAGCTACATCAGCGCTAGTGGGCAAGGCATACTCGGCAGCAGGTCATGCCGCCGCATGTCTGCACACGATGGCTATTGTGCAGGCATACCAGGCTGACCTGCTGAAGGACCTGGGAGAGACTGATGTCATCAGCGAACTCCGGTCTTCAGCAGATTTAGCTCTCTGGGCCACTAAGGAGATGGCAAGATCAGTAGGCTGTTCTATGGCAGCCCTGGTGGCCATGGAGAGGCATCTGTGGCTTAACCTTACCGAAATTAAGGAGAGGGATGAGTCATTTCTGCTTGATGCACCACTGTCCCCTACGGGCCTTTTCGGTGGCGCCGTCACCACCGTCACCACCGTCACCACCGTCACCACCGTCACCGATAGGTTCCAGGAGTCAAAAAAGCAGTCAGCGGCGCTTAAGCAGTTCCTCCCCCATTAAGGCCCATGTCGCGTCTGCTGCTGTCTAGGAGCAGCAGGCACAGAGTGCGAGCTCATCACATCGAGCGCAGCAAAAGCAGAGCGTCGCCACCCGCACTCCCCCCTCAGAAAGGGTGGGGTGGTGGGCGTGCCCTCAGGCACACCTTCCAAGGGTAAGACGGATCTGAGGACCGTCATTATTTTGAGGAAGGCTGCGTCTAAGAAGCCCTGACGCCAGCGTGCCCAGGGCTGTGAGGGTGGTCCCCTCCAGGGGCAGGCGGTGTTCACCTCAGTACAAGGTTCCCATCTGCCTCCGGTGCCCTCACAGTGTCAGTCCATCAACCCCGCCCGAGTGCCGGGGCATAGCTCGCGCCCTCCGAGAAGGGTGGTGGCGCTGTTGAGCCAGTTCTTCCCTGCCGGTCCGCCGCTTCAGGGCGCTGCGCTTGTGGTGCAGAGTACATCAGAGGCCAGCCTCGAGAGGCTGGTACCCTTAGTAGAGTTCCTAGCAGAGTGGGAGAATCTGCCGAATATATCTCAGTGGGTCCTGCAGATTATAAAGAAGGGTTACGCCATTCAGTTCAGATGTCGTCCGCCCGGCTTCAATGGGGTTCTGCCCACGATAGTGGGCCCTGAGCAGGCTCTGGTTGTGACTCAGGAAGTACAGACTCTTCTGCGAAAAGAGGCTATAGAAAGGGTCCCTCTACCAGACAGGGAGTCAGGGTTTTACAGCCGGTACTTCATCGTGCCAAAGAAGGATGGGGGGCTGTGCCCTATTTTAGATCTTCGCGTTCTCAACCGCTCTGTAGCAAAGTTCAGGATGCTCTAACTCAAACAGATTGTGTCTCAAGTCAGGTTTGAGGACTGGTTTGTCACCATAGATCTCAAAGAAGCATACTTTCATGTTTCCATCCTTCCACAGCACAGGAAGTACCTGAGGTTCGCTTTCAGGGGAGAAGCGTATCAATATCGGGTGTTTACGAAGTGTGTGGGCGCGGCACTAGTCCCCTTGCGTATGCAGGGGATTCGCATTCTCAATTATATCGACTGGTTGATCCTCGCTCAGTCAGCTCGTCTGGCGGTTCAACATCGAGATGTTGTTCTCGCGCAGATGAGGAGGTTAGGGCTGAGGCTCAACTCCAAGAAGAGTGTACTTTCTCCAGTTCAGAGAATTACGTATTTGGGCATGAGTTGGGATTCGGTCTCTATGCAGGACCATCTATAGAGCCTCGCATAGGGTCGATCCTCTCATCGGGGGTGAAGCTAGACCAGTTGCTCACTGTGAAACAGTATCAGAGACTGTTAGGTCTGATGGCAGCAGCGGCCAACGTGATTCCTTGCGGCCTGTTGTATATGAGACCGTTACAGTGGTGTCTCAAGACCAAGGGATTTTCCCAGAGGGGAAACCCTTTTTGCATAGTCAAGGTAACGCGGCGGTGTCTCCGTGCCTTGGTTATGTGGATGGATCCTTGGTTTCTGGCCCAATGCCCGTGTCTGGGGGCACTGTGTCAGCGTGCATCTCTGACCACGGATGCCTCCCTGACGGGCTGGGGGGCGACCATGAGTGGTCGCTCGGCCCAGGGCTTATGGCAGGATTATCATCGTTCGTGACATATAAATTGCCTAGAAATGCTGGCAGTGTTTCAAGCCTTGAAACACTTCCTGCCATATCTCAGGGGCCATCATGTGCTGATGCGCACAGAAAACACATCGGTGGTCTCCTATATAAACCATCAGGGGGGTCTGAGGTCTCGCTTGTTATAGAAGCTGGTTTGTCAGATCCTCCTGTGGGCCCAGGGGAAACTGAACTCAGTCAGAGCAGTTTACATCCTGGGGCGCCTGAATGTGGAAGCAGACATCCTGTCGAGGCCCGGGGAGTGGAGACTCCACACCGAGGTGGTCGAGCTCCTCTGGGAGAGGTTTGGCAGGGCCCAAGTGGACCTGTTCGCTACACAAGAAAACTCACATTGTCATCTGTGGTTCTCCCTAGTACCTCCAGCTCCTTCTCCGGGAGTTCTAGAGAGAGTGCGCCGGGACGGGGCCCGAGATGCTGCGTCACCCTGCCATACTCCCCGCATGCCCGCAAGCGTCTTGCTTCATCCATATTCCAGAAGCTAGAGGCGTGTGTTTGCCGGTATGCTTTATAGTTTCCGGGTCTATGACGTCACCCGCCTATGATGTTCCGTCTCTCTATTGGACTGATTACATACGTGCTTCATGATGCAATCACGCAGAGGCATTCCCAAAGCGGTGACGCAGCGTCTCGTTCCCTATTCAGGGAACTAAGGTTACAGTCGTAACCGAGACATTTCTCAGTAGCCACACACCAGACTGATAATCTACTTTGATCAATATAAAATTAGTTTAAAAAAAACAGCTGGAGATTATATTCAATACTAAGAACGTGAAGATCAATGTTAACATTATCACTGTGTACTCTGTGCAATTTTACTGTGCCTTTTGTGTGCTGTACCACTGTCCTGTTCTAATGTTCTTTAGGGTGCTATACGTATGTACTAATAAAGTTAACAGTAACTCTGTTTTAGTCCCATCATTTTGGGATTTATTTTCCCACTTTGTAAACCACAGCCATAGAGTTTGACTATTTAACAAATTAACAGTGATAAAGCTACTAAAGTCTTCTAAGCTAATACATTTTTAACTATAATTATTATTGGTTATTTAGTTTAGTTATTAAAACATATTTTATTTATTAATAATTGTACTTGAATAAATTTAGCAGCATTCTCTGCACTGCATGTGACCTCACACTCACACCTCAAACTGAAAATAAAATAAAAACAATATGAAAACTCAAAACAAAGGTCCATGTCCTAAGGGCCACCCAAATAAGAAACAAGACAGTATTTTTTTCTAGAGTTTTACATTAGGAAGTTTCATACTTGAAGAAAGGTGAAGCATACATCTCTGGATTCAGTGGAGAATTGACTGCTGTGGGAAAATGGCCTCTAGTGCTGCCTCATGTTCTAAGACTCCTGGGCTGGTCATAGACTTGGATATGATCATGACGATATGGACACATGGTCTGAGGATACAGGTACATAATGGACCTTTTAAACTCTCTCTGAGATTTGGAGATGTGAGCTGCCAGGATCTCAGTGGCTGTCAGCTGTCACCTGACTGTCATCGGTTAAATCACACATTACTGCACACATTTCTCACCAAGAGCCCAATCATTTTGCACTGCCTGAATTGAAGTCATCACCAATGGATTTATCAAACCTGCCTCGCAATCTTGTACATCAAAGATTTTGTGCATATTGATGGAGTGAATGCACTTTCAGTTGACGAATGTCAATTCACTCTCCACAGGCTACTGAATGCAGTCAATTGCACCGATTATACTTGTACTCCGCACACTCAACAGCTGCATCACAGTATGCTATGACAACTGCTAAGACACACCAGGCCATCGTTGTGACAGCCTTGCCATTGCCGAAGTACAAAAAACATCTCGACCTCGCAAACCCTGTTAACATAGTCTTTTCACACTCCTGTTCCCAGGTAAGCAGACATGATTGTCAGTCAAGGACAGCCACATGAAGATGCGGATATTAGGTTGTCGCGATTTGTGCATGGCTCCAGCCCATCCATTCCACCACTGTCTTTTGCATATTAGTGGTCATTTATACAACACCATTTTCAACTAAAATCAGAAAACTTTGTATGCTGTTTGGCCGTTCATTTACATTACAACAGTGTTCTTGGGACCTGAATATTCAAGCTTTTAAAAATGGGTTCCCTTTCAAGGGAACTCCCGCTGCGTCATTGACACTTTGGGAACGCTTTGCGTGATTGCATCATGAAGCATGTGTGAAATCCGTCCAATAGTGCGATGAGACCTCAGAGGTGGGTGACGTCATGAACCAGAAAACTATAAAGCCTACCCAAACAGTGCAACGCTAGCCAGGCCCAGAGTGGCCATCGGAAGAATTCCCTGTGGGCCGCTCTGCCTGCTCATAAATTGGACCGGCAGACTCGCCTGCTTTCTCTTCATTATTTCTGTATGTCTATATGTGTTAAGTTACTGTGTGACTGATATAACACAGCTAATTACACTAGATTTGAATTTAAATCAGTACATGATCATCAGACATGCATTAAAATGTGCCGCTTTCTGTTGTCAGAGCTCTCTCTCTCTCGCTTAAACACAAGCGCATCGCGTACATTCAGGTTGTTGCTGTGGTGCGAGTAAGCGAGAGTGAGCTAATCGGTTCCCATAGAAACCTGAGACTCACGCTTAGAACTGCACATTGGCTGGTATAGCGTGAAAAAAAAAACTTTGTAACGTTATTTGAGAATAAGAAACAACATTTAAATAGATAGGACTTGGTCTTGGATGCTCTAAATAGCTACCCGGAGGCTTTGCAAATATGGCCGCCTAGTGAACAGACTTTTCTTGAAAGGGACTTAGTACATTACATTTATGCATTTGGCAAACACTTTTATCCTAAGTGACTTACATTGAAGGAATACATTTTTATTCAGTTCAATTTTTTTCTTTTGATTATCTGTTTCAATTAAATTTCAGTGATTTTAGCCTTTTGACTTATTTTAAATGTGATTCTAGTTAAATACAGATCATTCTGATGCTGAGGGAACTCAGGGAAGTGAGAAAAAGAAAGCGTCAGGTACAGAGACATTGATCTTTAGTCAGACAACAGCAGCCAAGCAGAAGGTCCCTGACCCACAAGCAATTAGTGTAGATGAGGAGACAGACACGTTTGATTATTTTACTTATCCTCAGTCACAGGACCTTGACATGTTTTTTAGTTATCATCTTCAACAGCCACCGAAACATCACATAGCAAAAGTTTATCACAGAAAAGATAGAACCAACCGCAAGTGGTTGACATACAATGAAAAAAATAAATAATTCTATGTACTGATGTCACAAAAGTCATTGGCAAATGTGGAAAGGTTAAACACGCAGGCATGTTTTCAGTCCAAATAGATACCACCCAAGATATCACCTCAAAAGACCATTGTGCAGTGATTTTGAGATATGTTACAGATGCCATCCATGAGCGATTGATTGCTGTGGTAGACTGAAGCATCAACAGGGAAATATTTCACAGAGATGCTCAAACAGACATTACACAAGCTTGGTATTGACATTGGCACATGTGTGGGCAACTCCACTGATGGTGCAGCTAACACGCATGATAGGGACAATATCAAGGATTCTCTGCATTGCTCTCAGAGCAGTCTCCTACACAGATTCATGTCTGGTGTTATTCACATATTCTGAATCTGGTACTGGCAGACACAACAGGCAGTGTTGTAAAAAAAACAGCTCTCTGATGTTGCAGTTTTTCTCAGAGAATCGTATAAGCGTATGAAGATCCTGCATTTGGATCCTTCATCTCTGCCTGTCGCCTGTTATTTCCCGTTTCCTGACAGAACGACCGACCATTCATGGATCCAGCGGGGAGATTAATGCATCTCCATCAAGGAGAGCTCAGCATTGAGGACTTTGTGCTGGAGTTCATCAGATTGGCTTGCCTGAATGATATGAGCGAGACATGCCTGATGATCCTCTTTCGGAGGGGATTGTCAGAGCCCCTCCGGTCAGGCATGCCGCTATGTGACCCTGCCGGGACGTTGGAGTGTTACGCTGCTCTGGCACTGCAGCTAGGCGGCTCAGCGTTGGTGGCGGGGGTCACCAGGTCGGAGATCACGGGGGCCGGGGTCTTTGCTGAGGAGGACTTTGAGGCAACCTAGAGGTACGGGAGACTGGCGTTGAGGCTGGAGGACACAGTGCTTTGCTCTGTGTGAGCTGCTGGCATCCTTGCGGTGAGGACTCCCCTGCACAGAGTCCAGAGAGGGCTCTGGACCAGACTGTATCCAAGGCCAGTGGCCTGCTGTCAGCACAAGCCAACTACCAGTTTGTGTCCCAGTCCAGTGGCCTGTTGTCTGCACAGACCCGTCACCAGCCTGTGCCACCCAAGCCACCTGACCAGTCTGCTCCACCCAGGCCACCTGACCCATCTGTGTCAGACTGGCCACCTGACCATCCTGTGCCACCCAAGCCACCTGATCATACTGTGCCACCCAGGCAACCTGATCCGCCCCAGGTCCCATCCAGCTTCCAGTGTCCGCTCCTGACCCTCCATCCCTCCCCCATTCCGCCACCACTTCACCTCCTTCCGTGACTGGTTTTGGAGCATCTGGAAGCCGCTCCTTTGAGGGGGGGTAATGTCACATCTGCTTCTGTGTCTTGCACTTGTGGGACTTTTATGTTGAAGTTTATTTGTGCCTATTATATTCTTTTCTGTGTCCTGTTCCTGTTCCTGTGGAGTTTGTAGTTCTTTGTAGTTTTTTATGTCGATTAGTCTTCCCAGGTGTTTCCCATTTACCACCCCCCTTGTTAACCTGGTTTCCCTTGTTTATATATATATATATACCCCAGTACTTCAGTTGTTCTCTGTCAGTCGTTGTTTAATGTTTGGTGTTGCAGGTGTATGATGTTCCCTGTTCCCTGTGTTTTTGCTAGTTTGTGTTGGTCCTGAGTCCTGTTTTTGATTGTTTATTTTCATTAAATTCTCCCTGCATTTGGATCCTGCATCACTGCCTGCCGCCTGTTATTTCCTGTTTCCTGACAAAGCGGTGGGAAGAGACAAGTGACGACAAACGTCACAGAAGACTGTGCCCAATAGGGGAAACCAGGTGGTGGGCTAAGGACCAGGCTCTCACTAAGGTCTTTGGGTGTTTTGGTAAGCCTCTGGATGCTCTGTATGTTGACCTGCTGCTGACTCTCTCCTCAATTGAGGAAGATATGAGTATGAAGCCAACAGTGAGGGTCAAAGCAAAGGGATACAGAGAAGTTTCCAGAGAAACAGGTTCGAAAAAAAAAAAAAAATGCCTGGAGAGCTATCAAAAGATAACCCTCAAGCATCACCAGGTGCTGACTTTGAGATCAAATGTACACAATGTCATTCTGGATACTGTGGGAGGAAGCATACATAGAAGGTTTTCAGTAAATGCAGAACTTTTCTCAGATTGTGCTTGTCTTGACCCTAAAAACTTTGGCAAAATTAAGGCAAATGGATCCCTAGCTCAGCTCTCCAAGAAATCAGCAAGTGTCTGCTTAAATTTGATGATAGAGCCACTGTTGGCACATTGAATGCTGAGCTGTCTGGCTTGGCATTCCTGTGGGAGAGACTGAAGATGTCCCCTCTGGAGGGTTACTTTGTAAGGACATGTAATGAGATGCTGGTCGGAGGTGAGGATACAGGTGGACCATTGTATATGGAACCAGAGCTGGAGAACAGGACCTGTTCCTGCTGCAAAAACTGTGCCATTTGTGTGCATCTCATCCTCTCACAGTACAACCTTCTCACTGATGCCTACCATGTAATTTGGTTTGGCATATGAGTTTCTGTTGACAATCTCTTAAATTTGTTAAGAACAGGCTAAGAAGCTCAATGTGTCAGGAGCACTTAGAGGCATTCATGCTAGTGGGCACAGAAAAGGAAATCCGTATGTCTATAGACAATGAGACTTTGAGAGAGTTATAAACAAAGTTGCAGAAACCAGTGCACTGTTTAGGCGGTTGTTGATGCTGTAAGGCTTGGCCATTTTCAGTTCTGAGTGTAAACCAAAACTTGTAAAGAATGGTAGAAAGCTTCATTTTCCATTTAGTTATTGATGACTGCTTTGCAGTTTTCAATTTGGAATGCAAATTTTCTCCCCACAATGCTACTATTGTATGTTTTTTAGCAGGAATGTTTCTTATAATTTATTTCATTATTTTATTTATCAGATTGATATGGATACAAAAAACAATACTGCAAAAAGTATATTTCTTACTGCAATACTGCATTTTTGTTTGAATGCAAACCATTTTTTTTGCATCAAATCCTCCTGTGGTCCCAGGGGAAGTTATTGTCTCTCGGGGCAGATTATATCCCTAGGTGCCAAATTATGGGAGCAGACATCCTGTCGAGGCAGGGGCTGAGGCCTGGGGAATGGAGGCTCTACTACGAGGTGGAGGCGCAGGTGTGAGGAACCAAGTTCAAGTGGATCTGTTTGCGTCTCGAGAGAAATCTCACTGTCCACTTTGGTTCTCCCCCACGCATCCAGCTCCTCTCAGATCTGAATGCTATAGTACAGACGTGGCTGATTGCTCTGCTCCCGGGAGTTCTGGAGAGAGTTTGCAGAGACATGGTTCAGCTCATCTTGATAGCCCCACGGTGGCTGGGCAGAGTATGGTTCTCGGATATGGTGTCTCTTCTTGTCGGTTTTCCGTGGGAGATTCCGTCGGCTCTCCGTGTCTCAGCAGGGGGCTCAATATTTTACCCCGTCCAGAGCTGTGGAAGCTGTGGGCTTGGAAGCAGGTCTCTCAACTGAGGTTGTGGAGACCATTCTTCAATCCAGAGTGGAGAGTTAGAGAGGTTTCACTTCTTGGTGCAGTGGTCATCAGTTGGACCCAGTTAACTGCCCAGTTGGTACAGTACTGGAGTTCCTGCAGCCATAGCTGCTTACCATATTCCTTTGGGCGGTACGTCTTTAGGGAGAGACCCCCTGGTAACACGTTTCCTCCGTGGCACACTGAGGCTGAGGCCTGCAGTATGCACTAGGGTACCAGCATGGAATTTGGCCGTGGTGCTCTAAGGCTTATCCCTGGTTCCCTTTGAGCTTATTGAAGAGGTTCCAGTCAAGTTTCTGACTCTAAAAATGTTGTTCCTCCTGTCTATTACTTCTCTTAAAAGAATAGGAGATTTACAAGCTCTCTCAGTTGCCCCATCGTGCTTGGAGTTTGCACCCAGTATGGTAAAGGCGTTTCTTCTCCCTAGACCGGGGTATGTTCCTAAAGTCCCCACTAATGTGACCAGGTCTGTTGTGCTGGAGGCATTCTGTCCTCCTCCATTTGTAAACTCGGACCAGAAAATAAATCTGCTTTGCCCAGTCAGATCTTTAGATGCTTATATCCACAGAGCTGCCCTCTGGCATAAAAGTGAACAGTTGTTCGTCTGCTTTGGCCCCCATAACAAGGGGTCACACTGCAGGAGTTCCCTTGAAAGAGAATACTTGGTTACAACTGTAACTTTGGTTCCCTGAAGAAGGAACGAGCACTGTGTCGCCTTGCCATACCTCCTGTGTACCGGTCAGCGCCTTGCTTCATCCACTTCAGAAGCTAGCGTTGCACTGTTTGGGTAGGCTTTATAGTTTCCTGGTTCATGACGTCACCCGCCTCCGACGTCTCATCACACTATTGGATGGATTTCACACGTGCTTCATGACGCAATCACGAAAAGCGTTCCCAAAGCGTCAATGACGCAGTGCTCGTTCTCTCTTTAGGGAACCAAGGTTACAGTCGTAACCAAGCGTTTTTTAAGTGCAAGTTTTTGAAAACAATACTGATATCATCTCTGTATAAACTACAAAAAACATGAATTTGTGCGCTTTGAAATTTTTTTTTAAATGCGTATGTGTATTACATGTTTAGACTATACACCTTATTTTTCAACGCAGAAGTAAGGTGTTTTCTGTGAATGTGAATGAAAAATTAGCGCTGAATAGGCGTGGACACAGTTATTTTTACAGCTGACCTTATTGCATATGCATTTGTAGGAGTTTCCCTTTCAGATGCAAAAAAAGCACATACTTAAACCAAACATTAACTGGTAGATTGCATTGGTCATTATGGAAATGATCCGGCTGCGTCTGTTCTTTCATTTGTGCATCGTCAGTAGATCACGCGCAGAACTTTCCACTCCCATCGCCGCATTTTTGGAATTGCGCTCTGCATGCTAATTTGCCCTGTTTAGAAAATCTGGCCCATTGTTGTCTGTAAACGAAAAAACGGAAAGGAAAAACTTTTCAGTTTTTTACACACCCTTAATTTACAGCCTAAACATATTATACTTCTATATAACACATATTACAATAGCTTCTTTTAATTTTATGTTTTATTTTAATTAGTAGGGTGATGATTAAGAACCTAAATAAGGAAAATTAAAGAAAAATTTACAAAGGTATTATCTGTGGTACACCAGAGAAGCATCTATGTTTATAGACCGGAAATAGTGGATTTTCAGTAAGTGTCCACATTAGTATGAATGAAAAGTACCTAATTACTAATTCTTATAATTAATTAAAGGTTTAGTGAAGATGCTTGTTTTATGAACATCAAATGAGGATCCATAATGAGGCCACAGCTATATAAAATGTGGCACATCAAACCACAGTCCTCTTGAGCTCTATTTTGTTTTGTTTTCCTTTTTTTTTTGGCCTTGACCTTCCACTGCTATTAATGGTAGTGCTGCTACAACAACACCACTGACACACTTTACCACATGTTCATTGCTCAGAATATTTGGGAAGGACAGAAGTTGACAGACCTTTCAGAGCCCTCTAGGGAACTATGTTGAATGCTGAAGCCCAAAGTATACTTTGTTTTTTTTACACGTACGCGCAGTCGAATGCACAGCCTTGCAAGTATGATCTTTTGACTCGTACATGTACACAGGCTTTCGATGCATGCACAGTTTTGAGCAATCTCTCGCCACGAGTTACAACCCATGAATATACTGCATTAAAAAAATGAATGCGCACAAAACAAAATCTGGCAGTGCACGTACAGTACACGCATACTCTTCTGATTATAAAATTTGCGTCACGCGCACTGTACACTGACCCTTGCATACGCGTAAAAAGTGAAGTGTACTATGTATGCACTGTTTTGTGCATACATGCACTGTTTTGCTGTGAATATTTTAAGGCAAGAAAATGCCAAGAACACAAAGAAACCCCATTTCTTATTTTTATATTTATATATGGGCAAATTCTAAGAGCTGAACGTTGTCTTGCTTAATAAATGCACATTTTAAAGAAGAAATTAATTAGTGACAAAATACTCAGTAATATTTGTTAAGTGCTGGCAATTCCAAATTGTGGTACACTTCAGATCAAAGAGGGTTTGAAATGTTCTGCTGCCACACCAACTGTGTAACACTAAGTTGAGGATCAAAGCTATTTCAATAGAGCACTTAAAAGCAGAAGAATGTTTACAAGACTCTAATGAACATTGCATCAGCATCCACATTTTAGCATCCACATTCCCATCCTCTTGAATAGAAGCCATGTTGATTCTTCCTAATTAGAATGTGTGGGGTCACTTTTTGATGAAGAAAGCAACACATGCACCAGGTTCAAAGAAATTAAAATATTCTAGCGCATAGGAAAAGCTCAGGGCAGCTCTAAGTAGATTATCAGTTATGTCCTCATCGTTTGAACATAATCTCTCTTTATGTGCGACACATCAAGAAGCGACAAGAGCGGATCTTTGCTGTATGCAAACTTACCCCCATCACGTCTTTACACTAATGAACTCTGAAACTGTGACTTTGCTCTGATTATAGCAATCTTGAGGACAAAAATGGTATAGCTTTCTGAGTCCCACGACAGATCCACTTCAACGGAGAGAGAAGCCCATAATCTAGCAAATTAACCCCAGAATGGGGTGGGCGGAACTTGTGGCTATCAGCAGCTGTAGGCTGTTACTCCTCCAAACAACTTGAGGAGTAATCACAGGCATCAGATGCTCAGTCAGCATGCTCAAAGTCAGACCAAAAGCAAATGTCAGTCAAAGAGGCTTATAATGACAGTGGGCCTGCAAGAACGAGGCGGAGCACTTGAGAAAATGAGAGAAAGTGGAAAGGCAAAAGAATTTAAAACTGCAAATGGCCATAGAATGACCTAGGACAACAAATGCAATTTAAGCAAATGCAAAAAAATTAAAAATATCTTCACTTACAGCTTATTTATTAAAGCTTAATTAATATACATTTTGAATGATCAGATCACAAGTGGTCATTGCTAAATTCCAAAATAAATGGGGTACAAAATGTCATTATATTTGTAGTGTAAAAGCCTGTTCACAACTTACACAAATGTTAGGCACGAATATTCAGTCAGGTTTTGACAAATGCGATTTGTCTTTTCTGACCAATGCATACAATTTGGAAGATGGGCTAAATTAAATTGCAAATCCACACTGTGATAGTAGGTGGTGCTCCTAGAGCAGAAATACCCAGATTACCCTGGTACACAAAGCACTGCACAACTTTCAGTTTCTGACAAAAATTAAGGAGAGCCAAAGCATATTTATGTTTTCAAACAGCAGATTTTTGTCAAACTAACAACGGCAAACACAAAAGGAACGGATTTTTTCTCTGCTATTTACTGTCGCTTCGCAAAATAGTGAGTGCCAGAGTTGTACTATTATGTAAAAGCAGCAGCAGGCATGTGACCAAAAGTGCAAATCTTATTGGTTGACCTGTTTTCTTTGCAATGTGACGGAAAAGAAGTTAGAACACCTTTCAGTCAAAAAAAAGAAAGAAGAAAAAACTAAATTGCACGACCAAAATCGCAGTGAACAGGCCTTAAAGGGGACCTATAACCAGTCAATAATAGTAAAAATTCACCCACTCCTTTTTTCATAATTCCCATAAATCATAAGCAGTCCCTCCAAACGAGCTGTTACAGATTTGGGAAGCCCTGCCCATGACTGGGGAAGATCTGCCCTATTAGCATAGATACTGCCCTGGGTGAGCCGCAGAAGTCTGCCATTTCTGTTTCCACGCGGTACTAGCTGGAGATATACAATGTCTGTGCCAAAACATTACAAATGTTCTGTTATTGTATGTAATAACGAACATACGAGTCTCCATACACTCCTGACATCTAAACCACTGAGGACACCATTGTTGAATTTCATTTATGAAGAAAATTTTAATAAAACAAAGGTTTTAAACTTTTTAAAAAAACATGGTAATCCATGTGGAAAAGTCCATAAATGTACATATATATTTTCAAGATCAAATAAAATAAGATAATGTGAAGCATGCTCAACCACAATTATGCAGGTACTTAACTAAAATAGCAACAAGCACTGTGCTCAAAATGTCCCTCACCTCGAACTCTTATCACAAGAAACATTTGCACTTTACAAGGGGGGCATTCCAGAAAGCAGATTCCCTTTCGAAAATGATTCCTCGTACTGTGTCGCTAGACACCTAAGGGAAAACTCTTTTTCTCGAAATATTGAAGCTTTTATTTTAAAACGCAGTGCAACTGCACAGCCAACATTATGCAGAGCTATAAGCACGCTGATTGGTTGGGCTGGGAGAACTGCACGGACCTATGGTGAGGCGGCGTATATTTGCGAACCCATCGGGGAGCATCCCGCCGCCTGTGAGCTGAGCCCGCCAAAATGGGCGGAGCTACTGGCTATAAAAGAAGCAGATTTATTCTCCTTCAGCGACGACTCAACATCTTCGCTGATTTATCCTGCTCTGAAGCCTTCTCGCGGTCGATTGAGCCCAGCAGCGGAACGCAGCGAATCTACAGCAGCAGTTCAGCAGACGGCGGCTTCCTGCTCAGCACGATCTGACTCGACGCCATCATCTGCTGATCTGCCGTTTCCCTAAGGCCATTACTACGGGCGAATTCAAGTGCCTTCCGCTGACACACGGCGGTTGAGAATGACGCTTCTCCCCTGCAGTGCCAGGTGAGTCTAACAGAGCTTATTTCTCTAAAAGAGCATATTTTCGCCTGCGTTTGTTGCCGTATCTCTGAGCACATCGCTTGCCGGGCTCCGCCCCCACAAGTTGCGTTCATTGATGATTGACTCTCACTACGAGAGCACGAGTCTTGTCTCGCTGCGTTCACGAGCGGCTTCTGTATTCCTCCACTGTTCTCTTTCTCTCAAGCATAAGACGAAGAAACAGTGAAACTGCAATGCTGAGTGAATTGGGACTAAGTGAGCTCACACCGGTTTAATCCCTGCGTGACTCACTCTCCCTGCAGCGAGGGGATTTCCAGTGCGGCTCGCACTGCGAGAGCGAGCACAACTCTGATTACACTCAGACGAGTACAGTGCTTTCGCTTCTTAGCATGTCACTTGCCACGGCCACGGCCACGCTAAAGAGGAGAGGGTTAAGTCTCGCTGCGGCTAAACCACCCCCTTCTCAGTTCAGGTGGCTGGAGATGTCCTGTTTGCAGTCAAAGGGCAAGTTCAAGTTCATGCACCCTTGCAACCAAATGCTTTTATAGCGAACAAAATAAAACACAAAAAGTCTCAACAAAAGAGCACTTTCCTCTTCCAAACACCACAGTGGCCGAGCCCCCTCTCTACGGCGGCCCGCCCCCAGAATTAATTCAGCCCCTAGCCACTCGGGCCAAGACCTTGAAAACCATCCCTATAGGGATTGAAAACAATAAAATGAGGTTACTCGCTCCAATTCGCTCATAGACCTCTGCGCTTCAATGGCGTGGTCAATACTTCGGTAAGGAGCTCACGTCTTCCGCACTGAAGTAGCGAGGAAGCTGTCAAGCAAGGAAGCTGTCAAGAAAGTTCCCCCTTCCCAGAGCGAGACAGGCTTCTACAGCTGACACTTCCTCGTACCAAGAAGGATGGTGGCCTCAGGCCTATTTTGGATCTCAGGCACCTGAACAGGGCCCTCATGAGATGGCCATTCAGGATGCTAATATCCAAACAAATCCTCTTCACACTGCCACCTCGTACATTTACAAAATGCATGGATGCAGCTCTCTTCCCCCTGGGACAGCAGGGAATGCGCATCCTGAACTACCTTGACGACTGGCGTATTCTGGCCCAGTTGAAGGCCGAGTTAGAAACTCACAAATCCTGGCTCCTCAGACATCCAGAATGCCTTGGGCTCAGGATCAACCTATCCAAGAGTGCACTGTTCCCCAGCCAGCAGATTGCTTTTCTGGGAACAGTTTTCGACTCTGCTCAAATGAGAGCCTGGCTCACAATTCGAGGGGGTGGCTTATCAGTACACAGCCCTGCCATTCGGGCTGTCACTGGCAACTCGTACATTTACAAAATGCATGGATGCAGCTCTCTCCCCCCTGAGACAGCGGGGAATGCGCATTCTGAATTACCTCGACGACTGGCTCATTCTGACCCAGTCAGAGGCCAAATTACTAACTCACAGATCCTGGCTCATCAGCCATCTGGAATGCATTGGGCTCAGCTTACCCAAATTATCCAATATGTACTGTCCCCCAGCCAGCGAATAACGTTCCTGGGAACAGTTTTCGACTCTGCCCAAATAAGAGCCTGGCTTGCGCCAGAACGTGCTCCATTCAACGCCTAGCTGTGTCGTTTAGGGCGGGATCCTACCTCCTCCTCAGAACTTTTTAAAGGGCACTGGGCCTTGTTGTCTCTGCATCAACAGTACTCCAGTTAGGGTACCAGAGTGGTACTCAGAGTGGGCGACTTGCAAACACTCTCTGTTATGTACCAAAGGTGCTCTCAACTCCGTTCAGAGCCCAGGTCATTTCACTGTCTGCCCTCCCCTCGTCGGAGGACGACAGAGAACTAAACCTACTCTCCCCCGTCAGGGCTCTAAGAGTCTATGTAGAGCATTCTGCCCAATTCAGGACAGTCAGAACAGCTCTTTATATGCTTCGGTGGCCGCACCAAAGGACTTCCAGTCACAAAGCAAAGATTATCACGTTGGATAGTAGACGCTATCGCTTCAATGCCCCATAGGCATCAGAGCTCACTCCGCGAGAGGCATGGCCTCTTCATGGGCCTGGTCCAGTGGTGTACCAATTGATGACATTTGTGTGGCAGCTGGGTGGTACTCGCCGTCCACATTTGTGAGATTTTACAACTTGGAAGTCCCTGCACTGCAAGCATTTCTGTATAGTGAGGTTGGCCTCTAAGAGCCCAAACTACTAGATACTCCTTCCGTGGGCTCCGACCCTTGTCCGGGCCCTGTTGGATTTCTGGCCAAAGTTCTACTCTAAAGCCTCAGGCTTTGTTCCTCAGGCTAGAGTTCAGAGCTCGGTCATCAGCCTTAATAACACTGCGTGATTGAACGGAGTTCCCATAGGCGTTTAGCGACGCAGTACGAGGAACCGTTTTCGAAAGGGAACGTCTCGGTTACTCACATTCGCGCAGATATGCCGCCTCACCACAGGTTCATGCATTTCTCGCAGCCCAACCAATCAGAGTGCTTATAGCTCTGCATAATGTTGGCTGTGCAGCTTCACTGCGTTTTAAAATAAAGGCTTCAATATTTCGAGAAAAGGAGTTTTCCCATAGGCGTCTAGCAACGCAACACTCATTCCCGTTATTCTCAGGGAACCGAGGTTACGTGAGTAACCAAAACGTTATTTGACATACCCGGGTATGTTTAAGGGTAAGTAAGTGGATAAACTCAACTTCCGGTTCCAAAAATCACAGCTGACCAAATTTCATCACCAGATTTTAATACCAGGTGTAAACAGCACTAAAAGGCTAATCTAAAGATTTTTTTTTACAAAGGAGATGATTTTGTGGAAGTTGGCTGATGAATTTCAGCACAAGCAATTAAGAGAAGATATTTTCATCATTCACACATGCACATAAGCAGAGGCACATGTGCACACACTCCAACACTCATATCTTTCACTGAGCATTTTATCTCATACCAACATCCATTTCGATAGGTAGAAGTTGTTTCAATCCCCTGGGGTGACACAGAGGAGATGGATTCAAAAGTGTGCGATCACACTAGGGCCATATCACTTTCTCAGAGTACATGTCAGAGATGCATTGTGTTTGTCGGTTTGGTAACTTCTGACCATGGGTGAGGTGAAAATTGAAAATATGCAAATATGAGAACAGCAACAAATACCTTTACAAAAGAAGTGCTGCTTCGATGTATCAATTTAAAAGATACAGAAACAAGTGTAAAGAGATTGCATTGAGGATTGATGCATGGTCATGGGACTGAGGATATAAAAATAAATTGAACATGCATTATTTGATTAAATCTCCACATCTTCTGATTCCAGCACTGTTAAAGAGAGGAAATGACAGAGCAGTTTTTATGTTATGACAAGTTATGATTATGTGACATTTCTGATAATTCAATGGCAGTTGAAGGAAGAATGCTAAGTACATTAAAGCTTTTAACTCATTGCTAATGACAATGATTTGCACTTCATCCAAAGACAAGATTGGAAGTGATATTTTTACTTGTATAAAGTGCATGTTTAAAGGTAGTTTATTTAAGCTGGCTTACTGAATGACTCATGAGTGAGAAAATTAGTTCAGCAAATGGATGTCAGTGCCTCAAGGTATCAGTCAGTGAAATATGAAAGCTTTAAAAGACCTGTATTATGCATCAACTCATTTGTCATTCAGTTGTCAGTTGTTTATGTTTATGTGTTTTATTTATTTGTGTGCATGTAAATCTGAGAGATAAGAGCAGCTGAATCCATCTAATTCATTAGTGATCAGTTCTGTACACTAGTTCATCTGGTGCCTCTTCTAATTACAAATAATCCTCTGTTATCTTCAGATCAGTATGGGGGACTATAAACAATCCTCTCTGCACAAACATGCATTTACAAAAGTAAAATATTAATTTAATATTTCATTCCATGACATCTATATGACAGCTCAGCAGTCGATGGTAGTGATAGCATTATTGAACGCTGTTTCTCTTTTGTCATATCTTCAGACCACATGGTGGCCCATCTGCGAACACACAAATGCCTTAAACATTAAATAACAAACGACAAAACCAAGAATAGCAGGCAAAGGTCTGGTTTCACAGACAGGGCTTAGACTAAGCAGAGTATGCCTTAGTTAAATTCGGACATTTAACTAGCTTTTATAATCGTGCCTTAGAAAAAAAAAACATTACTGATGTGCATCTTGAGACAAAACAATGGCACTGACATATTTTAATGTCAATCAGTATACATATATAAATATAATAAAAACACAGCATACATGTCCCAGGCCTGGTCCTCTCTCATCCTTTACTGTCCTCCCCCCTCCTTTTATCCTTCCGGAGTTGCTCTGTGAGAGACACGACGCCGATGTGGCGTAAGGTGACCCTCATTAGCAATTGCGCCACTGACCTCATTCTTAAATCTAGCAGTACACGTATTTGTACCGAGAATTTTTGGTCTCTGGACGCTAGTCAGGGGCTGGAGCCGTCTCTGGACTCGGGACATGAGATGCTGCTGGACTCTGGACGTGTACAGGAAGCGTAGCTGGACTCTGGACGTGTACAGGCTGTGGCAGGGCAGGCATGACGTGAATGAAATCAGGCGTAAGAGACATGACGTGAACTAACCCAGACATGACACTAGGGGCATGGAGACACTCTGGTGTGGCGGGTACTGTGGAATGGCGGGGCTCCTGCTTCATCACAGATTGCAACATGCTGTGTTTTAGGGGTTTGTTTATGGTCGCTGTTGAAGATAAAGAATAAGATGAAGATTGCTGGATAATGAAGTTCCTCACAGTTGTATGGATTCTTAAGATGTGGATTACAGCGAACAAATTAAATTGGTGTCTTTTGTGAATTTATGTTGCGTTTTGGTGTACTTTCTAGTCCCGTGTCTGAGAAAATGCCTTGTGCCCCACAGCGAACAAAATAATTATTACATGATAAATGAGCCCGATCACACGAAAATGCGTATCAATAATACGAGTGTGCAATGTCGTGGAATGTATACGCTAAAATGAGTTTTGGCGTGTATATGGTATGCAGTTTTTCGCGTGCATATGATACACACTTTATGGCGTATTATACGCACAAACCCACCCCTATCCTACCCAAGCGCGTATCATATACACGCCATAAAGTGCGTACCATATGCAAGCCAGTATACATTCCACGACATTGCACACTTGTACTATTGATACGCATTCTCATGTGATCGTGTTGTATAAATAATTGTTAATGACTACAGAAATGTTATTCATTTTAAGGTTTTAAAGTGTAGTTTTGTTTATCGTAATCCTTTGAAACGAGTTTGCAGCAGAAGTTACAAACAGAGAGAAATGTTTTTAGTGCTGTCAATGTTGTACGTGTTAGTGTATGAAAACATAGGTAATGTAGAACTACACTTTACATAAAAATACACATTGTCGTGAGATCACGTTGCAGAATAACTGCTAAACAAACCAGTAGTGTAAATAAGAACTTATCTTTACAACAGGGGGTCAAATTATCTTTATTTGTACTGAATTAGTGGCAGTTTAGCCTTAATTATTGGTTTATTCTGGTCAATAAATTTGAATATCACTCAATAAGTGCCATAATTAATGAGGATACAACTTTCACTTTAGAATAGGGGGTCAAATTGCCTTTATTAGTACTGTAATGGTAGTTTAGCCTTTATTATTGGCTTATTCTGGTCAATAAATTTGAATATCACTCAATAAGTGCCATAATTAATGTGGATAAAACTTTCACTTTAGAATAGGGGGTCAAATTGTCTTTTACACTATTTTAGCAATTTATAACTGCAAAACCAGCAGAAATTACACATAATTACTAGCTTATTGTTCAGTAAGCTTAACAGAATGGCACAGAAATATAATTACATCACTAAATAATAATTGGCTTATTAAGTTTTATTTTTTAAGGCATTTAATCATTAATTACTTGGTTATGTTTAAGGGCATATTAGCCAATTGATTTCTTCTGTGTTGACTGAAGATATGATGAACTTGCATGGTTAGTTTTGACTCCGTCATGGTCAAGGAAGTTGCACATGACTTGAGGTGTTGGGCCTGCCGGCCCGCGACTGTGTGGTCGGACCGGGTTTCCAGGTTTTTAGAGTTAGCTAAATGTATTGTAAATTAACAAATGGGGAATGACATTTGGAGTTTGTAGAGACTAAACATGCCATACACATGATTTTTGTTAACCATAGTATGCAATTCTGAAACATAAATCCAACAGAGATTGAATTAATACATAGACCAAACCCTATAAAAGAAAAATCATGAGATGGATATATGTTTATATATTTCTCAAGTGGTTATATATAGGTATATGGGTTTAAGATGGTTTATTTGTCTTTTTCAAAAAGAATTAAGTGAGAGTTACAGCTCTCTGCAAATTCCTTCTGGTCGTAAACCTCATCAGCCTCCATGTGTCCTGTAACCCGAGGCCCGGTGTTAGCTGCACTAGGGATGTTAGTTGCAGTTTTGGGGGATGGTTTCACAAAACTTTGTTGGGAGAGTGAGTTTGCTGGATCATTCATTAAATATAATGAATAAATAATTGTGTCTGATTTTTCTCAGTCGTTACATCTCTTATATGCAATTAATAATATTTGCATGCAATTTTTATGTGTGTGTTGATTATTATATCTAAAAATAATATATATTTTTTTAACCTTAAAGGGTAACTCAACCCCAGGTCAGAGCCTAACTCCACCCGCTGGCAGTATTTGAAAAATTCTGAAAAAGTGGGCAGAGACCAGCAGAGACAGAGGGGACGAACCAAGGGCGGCGCTGAGCGGGCACTCAGACATTTTCACACCATTTATTGTAGAATTAAAACACTTTATACCCAAATGTCAAAACATTTACTCGAATCAATGAACAGCACTAATAAAGCCCCAGTCTTGCAGATCATTAACTAAAAAAAGTTGGTTTAGTTACCCTTTTTAGAGATTTAATTATAATTACATTTATTTAAAGACAGAGACACAATTTGTTCAGTAAATCACTGTTTAATAAAAACATTGATTTTCTGTTTTATATGAAACAGAAAAAAATATTCAGTTTTTCTTTATACATAAAGCTCAATGGGGTCCCAAACACCTGACCTCAGTGACTTTCATTGTATGAACATAAAAGTCAAACAGGTTTGGAATGGGATGAGGCTGAGTAAACAAAAACTATATATTTAATTTTGGGGTGAACTATTAAAAACAAACCATGACAAGGAATTTATTTTACTTTATACTGTCTTTTGTACCATCAAAAAATAACTAGACAGCAAGAGTTTCACTGTTCCACTGTGCTGCTCTTCGTCTATTTGTCATCCTTCCAATTTGATTTTTGTCATTCTGCCTTAGTATTAGTGTATGAAATCCTCCGCTGGTTTTCATCAATGCCTGCAGTGTGTCTGGCACTCAAAGTTACTGTCAATTTCCACCACTGCCGATGCAATGATTACAGCTGCCTTCCCTAAATAACTGACAATTCAAAGGGCCAAGCATGACTGAGTTCCTGTGTTCCACGAGAAGATGTGGCCATACTCTTGACAAGACTATCAAGTCATTTGAGACATAACAAAGAATGTTTTTCTCATTGTCAGTGAGTTGATATCATGGAATCCAGGGTATGAATGGCGCATTATTGTTGTATGTAAAATGCAGGCCTATTTCTCTATTTGCTAGCAGAAATAAGTATTGCTTTGAGGCTCAAATCAACACATTCCTATAAGGAATACGCATTTTAAGGCTATATGCAAATCACTTAAACGGCACTGCCAGAAATTCCTCTTTGTTTTTAATTGCTTAGTGCAATTTCTTCACTCACATTTTCAAATAAGAAACAAAGACTGCAAGCAAATAGGTTACAATGTTCAACAGCTCCCCCAGGCTTTACGAACAGTTATTCTGCGCATAACTCCCTTCAAGAGAGGGGGAAATTTGAGTCACACCACACTCCTCAACAAACAATTCCTGCCCTAATGAGGAGCCAACTCAATTCGCTCTAATTATTGTAAGCAATGTGGTATAAACAATTTAAGGGAGGACCAGGGTTACTTAAGCTTGTCAAAGGGAGGGAGGGCCGCATGACCCAAGGGCTCACACCCTGGATTTGCTGTTCATTTGGAGGTAGGGGAACATTTAACTACCGGCTGTTTTATTCTTCAGGCAGGTTCCTCTCTCTCTTAGCTTCAAACAAGCACCCATGCCATGGCTGGCTTTGAAATGATGCCCTAAAGGCCTCTCTCTGCGACTTCATCTGCTGTCAGGCTACAATGAGGGTGCAATGCACCAGAACATGTCCTTTCAATATGTTCACTTGTCTGAGATACATGCAAGGCATGAGACTCACAAGTGACCCACACTGCAGGATGTTAGTGTATGTAGATACATGTAGGTTATGTTTATGACCCATGAAATTACATTTCTAATGATCATTTACCATAGTGGGTTCGTTTTGGAGGCCATTTTTAACACGAGAAAGATGCCAGAAGGTAATGAAAACGGGAAAAGGGGACAGCTTTTGCAGACGAAAAGTAGCTAAATCTAAATTGAAATAAATGTTATTATTTAAATAAAGAATTTCAGAATATTATACAAAATTGAAATCCTACACACAAAAAATGGTGTTGGATTTACTTCTGAATAATTTTCACTCAGAAATTGCTAGTAAATTTCATGAATAATAACAAAGAAACGACAAGTAACACATTAAATTACATGTAGAAAGACTGAAATGGTATTTTCTTGTAAAACGTACTAGAGTAAATTTAGTTTTATTTACAACGTTAACAAAACATTACAGTGCAGTGTTGATACATTTACACATTGTTATACTGCAGCTGAATAAATGTTTTTAACTTTGACATGACTTACTGTATTAAAGGGATAGTTCACACAAAAATGAAAATTCTTTACTCACCCTCATGTTGTTCCAAACCTGTAAGACTTTCGTTCATCTTCAGAACACAAATGAAGATATTTTTAATAAAATCTCAGCCAGTTCTGTACTCTCCATTGACAGCTATGCAACTACCACTTTGATGCTTCAAAAAGTTCATAAAGATATCATAAATCTAATCCATATGACAGTTTTTAAGTGTATCTTTCACATCAAGCAAGAATGCTTGAGCTTCCTTTGGTCATAACTGATGTGTGCGTTGAAGAATGTTTGTGTATAAAAGCCTAAATTAAATCTGTTCAGCATAAAAAGCGATCATGTCTCTTCAGAAAATTTGGACTAATCAACTGGATATATGGATTAGTTTTACGATCTCTTTATGAACTTTTTAAGCATCAAAGTGCTAGTTGCATAGCTGTCAATGGAGGGACAGAAATCACTCAGATTTAATAAAAAATATCTTCATTTGTGTTCCAAGGATGAACAAAGCTTTACGGATTTGGAACGACATGAGGGTAATTAATTAATAACAGAATTTTCATTTTTGGGTGAACTAACCCTTCAATTACTTTGCAAAGATGATAAATGACGTGTAAACCAAGATGATCGAGATGACACTTGGGAGGTAGCAGCCAACCTCTCTTTTCCTGCATTGTGATATTTGCAAGAGATCTTCATGAGACTGACCTTTAACTCACAGGAAATTGCCATTTCAAGCTCTCAAAAAGCTTCATGACTTCGACTGCCCTTGGCATATACATCTCAACACTATGCAGCAAGCAATGCAATCAAGAGAAATTGTGAGACATAATAACAGTGAGTGCTGGAGGCTGGGCCACATGTCCCTGAGAGAACGCATGATTGTGTTCCATAATGGCCAACTGTAAAGAGGAGTGACCCCTCTTCTTGACATTCCTGCAATCGCACTTAAGAAGAATATAAAAATTATTATCTCTCAGCACATCACCATCATGAGATGAAAAGCTCCAATCTGTTATTAGCAATGTTTTGTGTATTTTCAACTGTCATATTGGTTTTATCTACTAGATTTGACTAAATATAGTGTGACTACATTAAAGGGGTCATGAACTGCGTTTTTTTATTGTTTTATGATGTTTCCTGGGGTGCACTTATAATTTTAGAATGCTTTTTACATCAAAAATGTTCATCATTTATAAATAAAAGGCATTTTTCCTACCCTGATTTTAGCCTTCTGCTCTGAACACTCCGTTTTAAGGGGCGTGTCCGCTGGGAGACTTCAGTGTAAACACCCACTGCTGAGATTGGCTAACGTCTTTGCATTTTGAAATAGTATTACTCCCTTTTTTAGCTCGTTTTTACAATTACAGCTCTCATGGTTAACTAATCGTGAAAAGTGTTGCATTACGTTAGATCTATGGCATTATATTTAGATCTATGGCATTATATTAAGATTTTGGCATGAAAGGTATGCAGAGATGATCATTGTAGCCGATCACACACATGCTGTGCGCATGAAAGCAGTGATCTCGTCATTGCAACTCAGTTTCTGTACACTAACGAATGCTTTCATCTTCACTAACAGTGCAAACATGATATAGTTAAGAGATTCATTGAATAAAACCGGAATCACTTATAAATGTGTCACTGATAAACTCTCGCTGTTTGATTGACAGGTTCAGCACGTGCTGCTCAAACGATTGCAAAGGGAGCTTTCTTTGATCGCTTTCTTTATAGAATTTAATCACCGTTAAATAACAGATTATTTTCATCCTACTAAGAAAAAACAACGCAAGTTGATGTTTAGTCACTGGTTTGATTTACTGACACAGACAAAGAACATCTGACTACATTATTCATCACATTTCAGATCAGGCATCAGAATGTTACTTACATGTTGCATTACTGTTGAACCCAGTCACTGCACAATATTTTGTAATCCTCAACGGCATGTTTATTGCTTTGTAGCTCGATGGTTTAACACTAGGCCTATGATACATGCGCAAATTGGTGGGCGGGGCTAAACAGGCAGTGATGAAGTAGGCGTTGATATTCTTCTGCTGAGGCGGTGCTTGCCTCCCTTTGACGTCATAGATCCCCAATTTGAAAAACCTGTTGTTTGCTGGGCCTGGTGTAAATAAAAGCTTTTCTTTGACTAACAAGGAAGTTTCCAGCTCTGAGCTATTGTAAGCAACATGTTGCTCAACATGTTGTGAGCAACATGTTGAAACAGCGGTATGTTGACCTGTGTGCAGTGACACAGTGTCATATTCAATAAAAGACAAGTGGAAAGATATTTATTTTTCAGTCCTTTAAGTGTTAAACCAGTCTGTGTCATTTGTTTTATAGTGCCTGTTAAGTGTCTGTACATGATGAGCTACTGAAGCTGCAAACATTTTAACTTTGAGTCAGCTTTCTCAAGTCCTAAAATCAACTTCACTCTCTTTTCATCAATGATCATCTGCACAAAATCAGGATATCTAAAACTACACTTTTAGATTTACAATATTTGTAGATCTTCTTACTGAATGGAAGTATAGAGAAAGAGAAAGAATTGATATTTTCTTTTCTTTTTTTACATTTTTTTCTAATGTAAAATATAGCCATGTTACTTACAGTATGTGGTTTGATACTGTCCATAATATGGACTTTGAAATGTTCTGAAGGATCATGTGACATTGAAAACTGAAGTAATGGCTGCTGAAAATTCAGCTTTGCCATCACAGGAATAAATTACATTTTTAAATAATATTACAGTTTTTTTTTGTTTTGTTTTTTTTTACTGTATTTTGATAAAAAATACAAATGTTTTTAATAAATGCAGCCCTGGAGAGCATAAGAGACTTAATTCTTTCAAAAACTTTAAATCTTTTGTATTTTTTTCTCTAAAATGAGATAAATATATTTCAATGCTTCTGCATTCTCTCACAATTATATAGTTGGGTAATTATATTGTACATAAATTGCGGGCAAAATATTGCGCTATCAATATATGCGGGGTATTGCAATCACTTTTTTAAATGTGTGATTCAAAATACTTTCGAATTGGAATTCATGATCATGTGTATAGGGAGTGGCGGTACTGACCACACATTAAAGGGGACATATTTTGCCCTTTTTTACAAGATGTAAAATAAGTCTCTGATGTCCGAATAGTGTGTATGCTCAAAATACCCCACAGATCATGTTTTATAGCCTGTTAAAATTGCCACTTTTTTGGGGTGATCAAAAACACAGTTTTTATGTATGTCCCTTTATATGCAGATGAGCTGCTACTCCCTGCCTGTTCTTTCAAGAAGAGGGTGGAGCTTCAATAGCTCATGCAAGTTGCAACAACAACAGAACATGTCAGAAACTAATAGTGTTCAGTTCGAACCGGAGTCGGACAATAATGCCTACAGAGCCAGATAATATGCTGCATGGAGATAGAACAGGTATAGTTTAGTTTAATTTAATTTAATAAGTTTTAACTTATGTTGCCATCTTGCTTTTATCCACTATTAGTACAAGCCTGTTGAAGCGGACCCTGTCCAAATTATGGCCAAAACGTTACTTATGACAGGGTTTCCGCAGGGTCTTAAAAAGTCTTAAATTTACTTACGTATTGAGTTCTAGGTCTTAAATAATTTTAAACAGGTCTTAATTAGGGGTGTGCACGAATATTTAAACTGTAATTAAATTCTAAAAATACTATTTTACTACGGCCATAAAATTGATTATGCAAGGTGGATGAATGACCAAATAAAAAGTATGATAGCACTAAAAAAGAGTTAATAAAAGTGATGTAAACCACAAACTCAATTCGGTACTGACACACAGACTGATGTCAGATACTGAATGTGTTCTATTTAGGCTTATTGCCCTTGAATGATCAAATACACACATAATTATGCCTATGTCCATATTGGTTGGTGGGTGGTTATGTCTTGAATGAACAAGATTTGGAGACGTGTCAGTGTTGGATCTGCGCATTACTGTAGGTCTTAAAGTGAAAGCTATCTAATATAGCATATACCTGCTCCTGTCTGTGTCGTTAATGTTAACCAAACAACAACAACGGGGAAAAAACAGTACTTAAACTTAAAGCACTGTTTATATCTGTATCTTTATGTTGTATGTATTTGTCCTATTCTGCCCTACAAAGGCAAAAGACCTTAACTCACTGGAGTGTGAAACTGAGAAAAATTACTTTAAAGATTTTTTGTTGTCCAGCCAAATTATCATAGGTAGGACTCTGGAAATCTGGCAATTAGATGTTTTAGTAATGAAAATGATCTACATAAAAAAAAATTATCTCAAACTTGACTTTTGACCCCTATTTTGAAGTTAATGTACTCTGCCATTGTATTGTCTGCAAAAAGTGAGAAATCACACCAAGGCAAATGGCAGTAACTTCCACATTATCAATATTTGGTTGCTGATCACCATTTACAAAATCACTGTTGTAACACCTGTATAAAATCTAGTGACCATGGCATTTATTTTGGATGATTTACAATAGCCTTTTTATATGGAGCAGTTATGGTAGCCTATTCATTGGATAGCAGACTAGACTATTTATGCTATAGGCTGCTAGCTAGCTAAATGAAGTAGATTGCAATCTATCTAATTTGTTAGTCTAAAATGCATCTTTTGTGTTAGTGCGTTTGTGTTTTTACCTTGACCTTGATGCGTTACCTTCTGTGTTTCAAAGCCACCTCAACCATCCTTAAACGGTATTAGTAAAAACAACCACTCAACTATTTGTTTTACCTACACTTTTATTCAGGTATCATGTGTGTCAGAAATGCTTCAGTGACAGATGTATGACCCAGGCTACACTGTAATTTAAATACAGCAAACATGGACAGTAAAACAAAGGCAGAATACCGTAACTCCAGGCCGGCACAGTAACTTCTAAACAACGGCTAAACTATAGCAGAGTATCCAAACTCAATTTGAGCATTCTAAAACAAAGGCAAAGAACAGTAACTGGTGTTACGGTGTTCTGCCTTGGTTTCTCCTGGGCTTTTGGAAGTTACTGTTAAGACAACCCATTATTTTCTCGATAAAACAACAGAATTGACTCAAGATACTTGTCCACATGATAAAGGGGGTCTTGAATGTGTCAAAAATATCAATAACTCATTTTCGACCAAAAATGGATTACTGCCTTTTGCCTTTGTAGGGCAGTATTGTCATTTGTTCATAAGTTCTTATTTTATTACTGAGTATTTAATTAATTACTTAATTACTTGAGAACTTATGTTTTGCTTATTGCTGTGGTTTACTTGTAACATTTTGGTCATATTTCCCACTCTAAGCGGGAACATTTACCACATATATATATATATAATAAAAATATTTAAAATATATATATTGTGAAATCCTGGTGGGATTGAGCTATGGGGAAGTGCAAGTTTACTGATACTTTGTTCAATTTGAATACATTTATTTGTAATTTTGTGATTCTGCATTTCCTTTGTATGTTTTTTATTGTGTGATATAGGTCTTAAATTTGATTCATAATGGTCTTAAAAAGTCTTAAATTTGACTTATGAGTTTTATGAAGTTTATTGTTCATCACACAAAAGATGAAGCGTCTGTTTTTACTCCAGAAAATCTATGTAAGAGCTGAATAAAACAGTACAAGAATTGCGCAAGTCTTATCCATAAACTCTCTCTCCCTTGCATTATCATCAGCATACACAGGGAACTGCTCAGTAACACTTGTTACAACTAACAGTAAACAAATATATACAGACCTTATGCCTTTTCAGGGGCTGCTTGATAAACTGGTAAACTTTATATCCATAAAACAACTCTGATGAACTGTAATAAAGTGCGCGCTCTCCCTTTCATTACTGCCATGGCCAGTGTCGCTCAGGAGACAATAAGCTTTTCATAATATGTCCCCTTTAAGATAAGACGCTCAGAATCTATTGCGCACCAAATCCTCCACCATCATGCTGTCAGTCATCTCTTTACTATTTTCATGTGATAAGTGAAACCTGATGTACTGTAATGTATCGGACTACCGCAGCAAGCCTAACCATGTCCCTTTAGGGGCTCCGTATATGCGTTTCTCATTTTCTGCACCCTTCCGAATTCGGATTCAAGCACATCCATAAACTATTGTATCCTTGACTCTCTGAATTCCACCAGCACAGTGAATTTACAACCTCAGCTTACACTAATTAGATCCTGTGTCTGTTCAATAATCACTAAACAAAATAATTATTACAGTAGGATGGAACATATATAAACAACAGCAATCTCCTCTTTAATTTCTGCCAAGCGTGATCCCTTTAATTCACAGCAGATAATTAATAAGCTTGTGATATACTGTGAGCTATGAAACATTTCAACAGTAAGTGCTTCTATTTCCTGTCTGAACTGCAGCGAGGCTGGGGATTGCTGCAGTGGCTTTAACTGCTGGGGCTGCAGCGTTGAATTGTCATCCTCCGCATTAAATATTTCATGGTCAATATGAAGCCTGCCCTAGCTCTCCCTGTGGAGTCTGCCTGTGCAATGTATTAGGTTGTATATAAAGTTGTTTGACCAAAGTAATGAGTTCTATTGTCACTGCACATAGCCCATTATTGGGTTGGGAATGTTGCAGGCCAGGGGCTGAAGAGAGTATAGTGAATTAGTGTGCAAACAAAGGCAATGGTTCGTGCATGTGTGTGCTCAGGTTTGGCATATTGTATTCTTTAAAGGCTTGATTTGTCCAGCACATGAGCTGAAGGTGTTCTCGTATAATTGTGTGTTCTGGAAACTGTTAAATCTTACATGATTTCTAATTGGATACACATGGATCGGAATCAAAGTTCCCAGTTTCCACAAATTATACACACATCTCATTATCAACATTTTTTTATCTTAAATTATCTAAAATCTTGCACACAAAAACGAACTACTCAGACAATAAAAACACAAAACTTCACACGCAGACCTAAAAAACAAACTATCCAATAAAAGTTTCTCAACAGCATTGATTTTTTTTTACTTAATAGATATTTTTTTTTAAAAGAAAAAGTTGTAATGCCCACAAGTAAATGTGTAGTACTATTATACAGTATGACTTCTGAAATTGTAACAAACAATGTGTTACTCTGTACATTTACATGCACAGTTATAATCAAGTTACAACAGGTTTTTGCATAGTCAAGCTACATTCATCAACTGCCTGTCAAAAAAGAAATCATGACACATGAAATAATAGATATGAAATATTGAAATATTAGTAATGTATGCATGGTGGATGAGCTAAATCACATTATGTACACTACCATTCAAAACTTAAGGGTCAGTACTGTTTTTTTTAAAGAAATGAATATATTTATTCAGAAAAGATTTAACAAAATGACAGTAAAGACAACTATACAAAATATTTATATAAAGAAATTAATACTACGTTGAAAGATTTGTATAACTGTTTCCACAAACATATTAAGCAGCAGAATTTTTGGGGTTGTTGTAATTAGAATTTCTTGAGCAGCAAATCATCATATTGCTGAAGGATCATGTGACATTGAAGACTGGAATAATGATGCTGAAAATCTGAAAATTCAGCTTTGCCAACATAGATATGTTACTTTTTAAAATATATTAATATAGAAAAGATTTTAAATGGTACTAATATTTCACAATAATACTGTTGTTACTGTATTTTTGATCAAACAAATAAATCCTTGGTGAGCATAAAAGACTTCTTTCAAAAACATTAAAAAAATCTTAACTGACCCCAACATTTTGAACAGTTGTCACAAGGCAAGATGCGTGACGCAGAATGAAAGACAACTTTAATAAACACTGAGAAGTTCTGACCATAAGCTATACACTTTAGCAGAAACGTTAACAACACCGAACAAAAGAACAACAAGAAATAGGTGCATAACTCAGTTAGAAGCTATGGCAACAATCGAGAAACAAAAACTCAGGCAAACAGAAACAGGGAAAACCATGAAAACAAAACTAAACAGAACATGACATGACAATAAAACTATTAAACTAAACAAGAAAAGATTGTGACACATTTTTATGAAGCCAAACTAGTGTTATGATTTCATCTGGACTAAAGCATTTATATGAAGTTTTAAAAAGACAATTTTTATTTTTATTTTTGTCAGACTGAAAATAAATCTACACTGTGTACTGTGGACTAGAATGTGACATGACTGATTCTAGTTATTTGGCTAAAAGTCATTTCAATGTCTTCATCTACTTATGTTTATTGTCTTTATCAAAGACGAGCGAGAGTGTTGTGAGAGCAACACTCTTTATAGTATAGCATGTACAGAACATATGACCATATATCACAGGCCAAATGACAGACGAAAACGAAGGAAACCAAGTTTAATTATCGTCAGTGGACATCCTCTTCCTTCTTTTATGAAAGGGGAAGAAAAAGAACAGAGAAGTAGATATATAAAACAAAAAGAGAGAGTGCCCTTGTGGGGGGAAAAAACAAAAGACTGTGTGTGTGTGTTCCAAAAGAGAGAGTGAAAGAGAACTCTTAATCCTCCTTCATGAAAGGAGGCGACACTGGGGAGCCGAGCAAGTGCAGCGGTGTCGCGCTGTACCTGAGAGAGGTGTTGCTGGAGGGGCTCTAAGCTGGTAATATGGACACACGTGGTGGATTCGCTCTCCCAGCAGAATCGTGGTGCACTCTGAAAACCCCCACACTATTCCACAGAAGACATTTTAAAGAGCGTTAGGGTCCAAACATTAGACATTATATATATTTTGTTATATGTTTTTTTATTTTTATTAGTATATTTTATTTATTTTAATTTTCATTTTAGTACTTCTAGTACTTTATTTCAATTAATAAGAACTATATTTAATAGTTAACAATAACAACGCTTTTGAAGATCAGTTTCATCAATGTCAATGATGAGTGAATTACAAACATTTCTGTAGTGGTGTCAGAGCTGATGAAAGTGGTACAGGGAAAGGACTATGTGAGCTGAGCACTTTGACAGCGCCTCTGGGAGTTAGTTTGAGGGCAATATGACATTGGGTCTCTCAGCAGGTGCAGTTGTCAGTTCTATGGCCTGGCAAATACGCCGCTGAGGCCTGGCCCCAGAACACAGTGTGACACCTTATTTCACCCGTCATGCCCACTGTGTCCAAATACTTCATTTCTGCCTCTCTCTCGCTCACTCCGTCTCCGTCTCCGTCTCCCTCTCCTTGTCTCTTACTCACTTTTCATCATAGCTCATGATGTGTCTTCTTTAAAGTACATTGTGACTTTAAAGCCATGCAGTCTGATGTGAACTTTGACACAACAGAGCTGACACATGGATGTTTATGATCTTTGTGCATCAGAAAGGCGTCGTGACATCCATCAGAGAGTGAAAAGTGATGGGCACTTCCATGTTGACTCTTTCCATGGAAGCACAAATCATTCTGATTGGCCTCAACATACACCCAGCTGTCACACATAACTAGTGACGGCTGAAGGACACGACCAATAAATGCTCTTTAATACAAGACGAACAACATGAAATTAAGTATTAATGTGACAATGGCATGTTAAGCAAATGTATGCAGGAGTTTCCAAGGAGTTCTGTGCCTTTTAGTGCGGGGTAATTAGCATTACCAACGCTTTGCCTCTCAAATGGCCTCATTAATACATGTCCGCTCACTCTCACACAACCAATGCAAATTTGTTAGCCTGGTTTAATTAATTCTCAAATTTAAAATATTATGTATGAACCAGCACATTTACCAAATCGTGTGTCTTATTTGTTTGATTTCATGTTTATTCACAGATTTTTTTTTAAAGTAGGAGTTGTTTTGAAGGATGTCAGGGTCTAATGTGAATACTAGAGACCCCCCGTGGACAACCCCATTACACATCATCATTAAGATGAGAGCTGAGAGGAAAAAGAGAGGGAGAGAGAGGGAGGAAAGGAAGTGGGAGTGTAATAGAAAGGCTCCTTGTTGGCATGCACAGCGTGTGAGAGTCTACCACTCTGATTACCTCCCAAATGCCACTGAGGGTGTAAGAGGGAGGATGGAAGGAAAAAGAGGAGGAGAAACATCATGGCACACATTGATCCATAACTGGCTGGGTGGGCTTCATTTTTAATTGCTTCACCACAAGAAAAATCCATAATTATTACGGTTTTCTACCTGCTACTAATAAACAAAATGCTTATTGAAGCAACGCTGATAAGGTCACCTTTGACAAGTGTTCTTTTACAAAGACGTTTTTACTTTTCCTCTTGATTTTGGTCTCATGTTGATGTTATATTTCACATGGCTTTGTGCCTGGTAGAAATATGGCACACACAAATTTATATTCGTATTACGTCATGGATAGATTAGATCTGAGAGATAGACAGAAAATCAAAGTGCATACACAAACAGCTAACAAAAATATGTATGTTAATTATATATATAGTATATTTCAATTAGAACATTACCTAATTTTATGAAAAAAGAATTCTCAGAAAAAATAGAAATGTTTGTGTGTGTGTGTGTGGTCTTGGTAAACCCTACGTTATGGGGGCAAAGTGTCCCCACAAGGATAGTAATACCAGAAATGTTTGACTTTGTGGGTGTGAAATTGTGACGTTATGTGCATTAGACCCATTTGAAACAACTTTACATCAGCAACCAGGTTGATTTCAAAAATGTATCTGGCATTGTGACAGACATGGTCACTTTGAACTGATGTATAGGAAAGCACAATTCATTCTTCAGAATTAACAGTGTATATCAATATTAAGTGACATTGCTAACGGCTGGTCTGGCATGCATAATATAGCGTTTTTAGTCGTTTTTGCAGATCGGTGTGAACGGGGATCGTTTTGATAACATTGTCATCTGTACAAAGAAAAAAAAAAAGTTTTAGTACATCAGAGTCCGCTCCCAAGTCCGTTCCAGTAATTGAAATCCCCAAGTCTGTTCCAGTAAGAGAAATCACAGAATCTGTTCCAGTCTGTGAAATTCCCGAGTGCATTCCAGTGAGAGAAATTCCTGAGTCCATTCCAGTGAAAGAAATTCCAGAGTCCGTTCCAGTGAAAGAAATTCCAGAGTCTGTTCCAGTGAGAGAAACTCCTGAATCCATTCCAGTGAGAGAAATTACAGAGTCCCTTCCAGTGATGGAAATTCCATAGCTCAACCGAGAGAGGGATGCACTATCCACAATGGCATTTATGTGTGTTTGGGCCAGCATCTGACCAGAGTCCAGTGATGGCTCCAGCCCCTGACCGGAGTACAGTGACGGCTCCAGCCCCTGAGTCAACTCCAGTGTCGGCTCCAGCCTTTGACTCCACTCCAGCCCATAAGCCCGCTCCATAGTCTGCTCCAGTTCACAACCCCATAGCTCCTCCCAAGAATATACATATCCGGTCATAGTGGCCAAGCTACCGGTGCCTCCCTGCCTTCCTGAACTGCCGGCGCCTCCCTGGCTCCCTGAACTGCCGTCGCCTCGCTGGCTCCCTGAACTGCCGTCGCCTCCCTGCCTTCCTGAATTGCCTGCACCTCCCTGCCTTCCTGATCTGCCGGCGCCTCCCTGGCTTCCTGAACTCTCTGGCTTGAGGACAGTGGGGACATTTTTTGGTCCCCATGAGGAAAACAGCTTATAAAACTTACAAAATTATGTTTTTTGAAAATGTAAAAAAGGGAGAAAAAAATGGTGAGGGTTGTGTGGTAGGGTTAGTGGAAAGAATTTGTTCAGTATACAAATCATTATGTCTATGGAAAGCCCCCATAAAACATGCAAACCCAACATGTGTATGTGTGTGTGTGTGTGTTTGTGTGTGTATCTACTTAACTGTTTTTGAGTTGTCAAAAAGAGCAATAATATTATCTACCAGTATAAAGTCGTTATAACATTCTTTGACCTTCCAAACTGTTTTAATACTTTTTTAACACTAACCACTGCATAAAATGTTCAAGTGATCTACGTATCGCAAATAGGAAGAACTGCCACTTAAATGATAACACTTCATTTCATATCAGTATTAATGGACTCAGCTTTGATACTATAGAGCTCTGAAAGAGCATGAAACACCTTGTATTATGATGGAAAAGGCCTTGTTGGAGATAAAAGGTAATGCTCAGTATGGAGAGTAATTGCTTTTTTTGTGAAATCACTTGTTGAGTTACTGAGTGCAACCAAAAAGGCAAGTCTCTTTTACAAGCTTCTGGAAGAACTGTGAAAGTAATGAAACTGCTTAAGATTTCAATACAAATCTCCAATTGGCCTGAACTGTTGCATCAGTTGTTAAGACTAGACAAAAAGAATTGTTTGAGTAGAGACATACTTCAATATGAATTTAATTTAGTTAAAAAAAAATAGGGGGGATAGGGTTTTATATAAAAGAAAAGAGAGAAAAGAGAAGCACTTGATCAGTATTCAAATGTGATTGTGATCTAAATGGACCGTATATGGAGGGAGACATTTAGATATCATAGCCTGAAGCAGAGCTAAAAGGTTAATCATCAGATTCCTTTCTGAGACTGACATGAAACACGACAGGGTTTGTGCTGAAGGACACATCTATCAGAATGGCATCACAGACAGGGAATTGTTCAGATATGACAAATAATATGAGACAGGTAAATGGCCCACTGAAAAACCATCTCTGTAGCTTTGTGTACTGCTGAACAGGGTCTGCGGACATCAGTCAGAGAAGAGAAATGGCTCATAGCAGTATCATCCACCAATAATTCAAATTGTGATGGCATCTGGAGCCAACCATGTCTGTGAGATGGACAGGATGCTTATGAATAAGAGCTAACAGCTATGCATGCATCTTTATTATTGCATGAAAAAATATAAGACGTTTCTCTTGTGCTCCAAAAAAATCTTTAGACATAACTGGTTGGATGATCAATCACATTTCAGACACATACATTTACAAACAGTTAAAAAATAAATAAGTAAATAAATAAACATTATAGGGATTATTTGATGTGCTTTGAAGGTGGAAAAATGGTGTACAGAGGAAAAATATGCGTTCATGTCAGAGCTGTGATGCAGTGGACTGTACATCAGGTTATGTCCCAATCCCTCTTACTCCAACCAGTCAATAAAAGAAAAAGTTCAGAATAAATTTGGGGAAAAAAGAGAGCGATTTTGTAATAAACGAACCCAAGGTCAAGGGATAATAAAATTAGGAAACATTGAACTCCAACTCCATGACCTCAAAAGCTCTTGCATATGAATTAAAATAGCAGTTTAAAAGTTTATTATGAGTGTCTCTAAGCAAAGAAGAAACACAAAGGACTGATAAAAACAGCTAAAAGTCCAGTGAAACTGCTTGCACCTTCCTGACATGTGCAACTGAAAACTTGCATTCAAGCTGATGAAGTACCAACCACATTTTGCCCTTAGTAGCACTCATATGTGTTTACTGTATGAAAGTTAATGATTCTAAAATATTTCTGGCTGAAGAAGAATCTTGGAAGAAGATAGGGTATGTTGGCACATTTTCCATATATTGATTCACTTCAACTGCAAGTTACAGTAAAGATTTAACCTTTATTGAACCAAGTCACATGTGAATTGCATATGAATTGTTACATACTGCTGCACATTTTAAATCTAATTGGGGTTCCCATTTGAATAGGATCAATTCTAAGATATATTTGTATTTCTCTTATAAATCCTAATCAACATTACATGAAAGTAATTGCATCATAATCCATTTACAGTAAGAATAGAAGAAACTGGTCTGTGGATAATCTAATGAAATACATTTCAGGTTATGGGCCTACAAATTGCCTCTAAATTGGCCAATGATTGGACATGTTGCTATGGCAGCATGATGCCAGCATGCACACTAATGTTGTGATCATTATATGCATGACTCTTAGGGCTTGTTGTGGTATATCAGCTAATTGTCAGGCCTGATCATTGAAGGGAGATTGGTCAAATAATCCGCAAAGATGTTTGGAGTAATCATGGAAATTCAATGGTGCTGTAATTGTGTTATCACGTGGAAGTTGAAAGAGAACTGAACTATTAGCCAGACACTGACACTAGATTATGTAAATGAATGCATTCACACACACACACAAGGTGACGAGTGTCAGGATTACAGTGCTGTATATAGTTAAAAACAGATCACCTAAATCACAAAAAAGGGTCTGATTTTGCAGAGTACCGTGAAAAATGTTAATAACAGAGTTCTGTTTTTAAATACAATTAGGTCATTCCTGTCATGCAGTACAATTGCATGTCCCTAATCATTTGTTAATATATTTGATCAGGGACGTGCAGAGAGTTCTTCAGGGGCAGGGGCTCAAATGTAAAAAAATTAAAAAAATAAATACAAATTATATATATATATATATATATATATATATATATATATATATATATATATATATATATATATATGTAGCCCAGTAGCCTAATATTGTGAAATATTATTACTTGTGAAATATTATTACTTTTTAACTTTTTATTAATCAAAGAATCTTGAAAAGAGTATCACAGCAGGTTATAAAAAAATATTAAGCAGCACAACTGTTTCCAACATTGACATTAAATCATCATTTTAGAATGATTTCTGAAGGATCATGTGACACTGAAGACTGGAGTAATGATGCTGAAAACTCAGCTTTGATCACAGGAATAAATTATATTTTAAAGTATATTAAAATAGAAAACCATTATTTTAATAATATTTCACAATATTGCTGTTTTTGATCAAATAAATGCAGGCTTGATGAGCATAAGAGACTTCTTTCATAATGCTGCATAATTATCAAAAATGGTAATATAATAAAGTCCTTTCACATCACCATTACGCCAGCCTACACTTCACATAATAGGCCTGTAGGTGCCGGTGGCACTTGGGCTTCATTAACTTTGATAGTTTCATCAAATAGTAAACGGTGTATCAATATACGTAAATACAAGTGAATTTAACACTACTTACCATTAATGCGATTTTGGTGCTGCATGGTTTTGTGCAGTGCGTGGTTTGTTGTCAGTTAACATCCATTTTTGTCAGCGATGCAATTTGAATTATAAATTGAGACAAACCACAGGAAATCGTTCCACAAATGTTAGTTCGTCTGTCCATGTAATCTTCAACTGATTTATGAATTAGAACACCGCTCCGCTTCACATTGCCCAATGGAATTTGAACTTGTTTTGGTTGGTGTATTATACATGACAAACAGGCATCGATAAATTATGTAATATTTTAAAATATATAATATATAGATTTTTTATTAAATCGACACATTCGCTTTGATTATATTGGTTTAATATTGGTTTATTTTTTTCCCCCGTAAAGCCACAGACAAACCATACATGGCTCGAGAGCCGTTTCCAAACAGACTTTGGAAAATCTGCCAAGCTGTGTCTGAAATCGAATACTTCTCTACTACACAGTATGCGGGAAAAAAGTACGCCAACAGAGTAGTATGTCCGAATTCATAGTATTCGAAAAACAGTATAGGCGAAAAGTACCCGGATGACCTACTACTTCCGGCGAGATTCTGAAGTGTGCATACGATGAGGCCACGGGAGACGATTTATGAATGGAGTTGAAGGGACATAACTGACGCTGGTAGGTCACATGATAAATGACAACATGGCGGATGTAGTATGTCCGGATTAGATTCATACTACACTCATTCATACTCACTGTAAAAAGTTCTACACCCACAAAGTAGGTTTTATATACTTTAAATAGTTGTAAACTAGTTTATTTTATTTGTTTTATACTAAAAAGTATCAATATACTTCCTCTTTACTTAAAATATATCAGTTTTTATATAACAATATATTTTAAGTAAACCTATTGCAATTTATTTTAGTTATTTGTATGTGGTTGTGTACAAGAAATTTTATAAAAGTGACTTTCCCAGGCAGATGCAGCATCTTCCTCGGTTACTTCAACTGTTTGTTCGCTGCAGCTGATCTGAATTTCTAGGACTGATTAACACAGTAAGTTGAGCAAATTTAGCCGAATGATTGGTGATGTAAAGTCACGCAAAATCGCTTACTCCACTATGGAGCTGAGGTTAGGTTTGCAAATTAAAATTGTACTGTATAACATTGGCTAGCTATCCTGCGCACTTGGCATTTCATGGCATGTAGTCATGCCTTATGTGTTTTAAGGCTACTTTAGCTTTAATTTTACCAGTAATATCACTTTTAATCGTTAATTAGCGTTAACTTAAACTATCGTAGTACTAATGTTAACGTGTTTTTTCTAGGACTTTTACCTTACTGTTTAATGTCAAATATTAGTTACATTTAACGTAATCAGCAGCAGAGATGCTAGTGAATTTGATAGCACTGGCTCACCTATTACTAGCAGCACCTGCTAACATCATTGCCACTTTACAACCATTAGGATGGACGTGTTTAAAAATGCAGTTACGTTGGTAATAATTCGTTGCACAAATGCCCTCAGTTATATTTTTAAATTGCGCAGATTAAATTTCAGGATCATATGCAATCGAAATGGTTGCAATTTCGAGCCTTCAGGCAATAGTTGTGGGAAAGTAAGCTGTGGTGTTTTATGGACAGCAGGCAAAACAAGCTAGCCGTGTGCCTTTGTGGAATCAGAGATGTTAGGTGTGTTGGACATCGGCTGCGGCTGGATGCAACCGATCGGCGAGAGTAGCTGCAAATAGAGACGTGAAGTCAGACACTTTATGCTTCCCGTAGTAACGCTCACGCTGTGTTTGCATACTTTATCACAGTTTAAGTGAAATAAATGCAATATTTGTCAAATACACAGATGTTTCAGATAATGTACTGCTTAATACAGCGTCTGTACAAGAATAAAGTTTAACATATAAGCCTACACTATCAATGAAATGGGGTCTACGTTTTATCAGATTTATTTTAATAAACATGACAATATAACATCGCGTCTACATGAAATTTTACCGTTATAAAAAAACTGATTTGTGAGCATTAGTAGAGCTGAAGGTTTTAGAATATACACAAAACACATGTGATCACTGTCATGCGGTGAATACGGCCAGTTGTGGAACAGCTGTTTCGTCATCAGAGCTCGTGCAGTCGCTCTGGAGAAGCTGCGCAGAATGCACCGGCCGGCAGCTCTCGTATCACTCTCGCAGCACTTTGTTGACCTACGTTACAGTCACGTGGCGTCGGCGCTGATGGACAAAATTTCTAACCGGCATGCACTGCTTCAAGTCAGCCACCGATCGGTCTGCGCATCGATGTATGAATTCGAACAAGCCATGTTAGTATACTTTTGCATTACTAAAGCAGATGCACAGATTTGACTGTAGAGATGTATGCTTAGTAGTCTGTATGATTTTAGAGATTTGATTCACGTTTTTTTTTATGCTGCATAGTCAATTAGACAGATTTTTGGTTGAAAAAACCCTAAAACTATTTCTAACCTATTACTTAAAGGTGCACAATGTAACATTTTTTCAGTAAAATATCCAAAAACCACTAGGCCAGTATTATATATTTTGTTCAGTTGAGTACTAACAATATCCCAAATGTTTCCAACTATTTGTAAATCATGAGAAAATTGCTATTTTAACCAAGGAACCAGGGCGTCTGAGGGAGTCGCCGGTCAATTGCGTCATATCTGCATTACCCTCGGTTTCCGGTTTTATTTAGCAGAAAGCTTTACTCTTACTGCAGTGTGCAACAAGTGTCATAGCAGCCGCCGAGCGAACGCACAGAATAACGTCATAACATCATTTTCAACATACTCAAATGTATCTAATATGATAAAAAGAGCTGCGTTACCTCATACTCATGACCGGATAAGCGGAAATGGCACCGGCGACTGTGGCATAATAAAAGTCCCGCAGCTCGCGAGGCATGTGTTGCATTCATCTTATTAACAATCGCTCCAGCGGCCTTGTTCAGCTCCCACAACACTCGGTCCTGCTCTGCTTCATACTACAGTAAAGTTAATAATCGCATCCATGAACATGATTTCTGCCGAGTTCTATCCCGATTTTTTTCCACCAGCTGTGAGGTGAAGACCACATGTCCCAAGATTCTGCGCTCAAACCTGGCGACATCAAACTATGCCTTTGTTTTGAATAGGCGACCTCTAGTGGACGGAAAAGTTACATGCACCTTTAAATAAGTTACATTTACCACTGATTTTTAACCTTATTCTAACATACATTTTCCTGGTCTTTAGATACCCAAGCGTTTTTTGGGGTCTTCGAGCTTCACATCCAGGTAAGAAAACTTCAGAAACAATTATAGCTATAACTATTCCCAGGTAAGTAAAACAATTACATTTCTGAAGACGTTTTTATGTACCAACCACCAAAAGAAGGCAGATATGATCACCTTTCTGTCTCCTCCTCCCCACAACAACAGTACAAATCACCAAATTTCTTATTATCAGTCAGTCTTTCTCTGAGGCAGTTTGGTAAGCTGTCAGTTGCCACTACCATTTACTCAACTTTTTTTCTGTGATAATTTAAGATTCTGACTAGGGCCGTGCGATAATGAAGAAAAATGCGATATGCAATACCTTGTTAAATAATGTGATATTCGATATGTGATACAATATTGCTTTAAGTGTGTAAAATCTATTTAAATTATATGAAAAAAAAAAAATTTAAAACTGAGAATGATACCATTTATGTGTTTCACATTCTTTCTGGGAAAAGAAAGCATCGCTACAACTTCTGAAAGTGACCAGCAGTGTTTTAGCAAAAATGAATGTCACAAATCTGACAATATAATTTTAACATCAATGTAAACAAACAAAAAAATGTAATGCCAATATTTAAATACCAAAAACTCTTTGCTTGACTTGATAACAGTTATATTAACCTAAAACTTAACATCAAGAACATCCAGGTAAACAATGAACACCTGAACTTTCAGAGAGGGTGCTTGTGCGCACATTTCGGTGTGTGTGTCAGACAGCAGACAGCACGAGACTGCAAGGAGTTGTTTTTCACAAGTTATTGAGTTTAATAATTCTTTTTAACGTCAAGCAAGTTACATAAGTAACAGTAGTGTGCCCAGTTTATTCTCTGCTATATGCGTCGACCTAAAACGTACACTTTTCACAATGCTGAAGTAGCCTATTAAAATCATTCCGATATTGCGTGCCTTTGTGATATGCATATTGCGATATGTACATTTGTCGATATATTGTGCAGCCCTAATCCTGACGTGGGTTAATAGTTTTGGCATGAACCTGAGGGGTTTCATCTTTGTATCATTCTTATCCTTAACATTTGCAAACAAATCCTTAACTTTTGCAAACAAAAGTGCCTTCACTATTGTAACTGCAAAGTTTACCTAATATGTCATTACTTTGCCTTTCATTTCCTCTCTAATTTATGTAGGCAGGGGTAAAAATGAGTTGGCTATGCAAAAGATGCAGTGACCAATTACCTACCAGAAGTGACATTTTGAAACATTATAGACTCCATCATGGAACCTTCAGCCATAGTCATTCATTACCATGCATATTCTTGGAATGTCCATGTTCTTTCAAAACTTGGAGTGGTTTGCATTCACATTTGTCTCAATGCCATGTGGAAAGTCAGACACAAAGACCTGAGATTGTCCTGTCCTTTACATGCCTGGTGTGTAGGACACAAGGGTTTCCAACAGAGAGAGAATATTTTGAACATGTTGGCCATCACCTTAAAAGTAATGAGACTGTTGAGTGTGTGTTTGAAGGACGTGATTTTCAAACCAATATTTATGGAACATTTACAGCACACAAACACTGGAAGCACACTCCTCATTTTCTGAGCGATTTTAAAGGAGCTGTTCTTTTGGAAAAGCCAAATGAGGAACCAACTTTTGAACCTGATAACAATGGAGCCACCCATGATGAGAATATGGATGAAGGTAGTGGAGAAGGAACCAGCTCAGGTGCACATTCTGTGGAAAAGGATGACAGGCACTTAATTCCTATTTAATAATTGTTTAATCGACACAACCTCAATAAACCCGTCTGCGGCGTGATGCCTCCGATCTTTCGAATAATCCGATCTAATATTACTTCTGACCTATAAGGCTGCCAAAATAATAAACATACACTGTTTGTTAATTGGCCAGAGGAGAACTGCCACCCCGACTGAGCCTGGTTTCTCCCAAGGTTTATTTTTCTCCATTAGGCCACCTGAGGAGTTTTGGTTCCTTGCCACTGTCGCCTCTGGCTTGCTCAGTTGGGGACACTAAATTTTCAAATAAATATCCAAATAAATTTAATTACTAAACTAAATTAACTATATCAACTACATTACTTAAATATATATGATAATTGAAATGAGCTAGATGACATCACCGTTTTCTCCAGAGCGGCTGTACAGCCGAATCAAATTCGGTTGCATTATTTTCCTGTTTAACACTGTGAAGCTGCTTTGAAACAATCTGCATTGTAAAAAGCGCTATATAAATAAAGTTGACTTGACTTGACTTGACTAATTGTGGACCATATAGCTTCTTTCCTGCTCAAACTGGAAAGTGTGCATAATGTCTCAAACAGGTGTATTGAATAATTAATAGATGAAATGCAGTTTGTGTCATCAGCATCCATACCAGTTGTCAGAGACTTTGTTGAATCACACTTAAAGAAGAAGAATTGTGTGATTGATAGCACAGTTGTCACATCTTTATTTGAGGAGTTAAATTAATCCAGCCCCATAAGCATGGCTTTTGATACGGCTGACCCGCTGTCGTCAGCTTTCAAAAGGAGACGGTACTTTTTGCAAAGGTTTAACGTTGCAGAGCCAGTTGAATATATTCTTGATCTGAATTAAAAAAAGAGTTTTCAGTATGTTCCCATCCTTGAATCATTGAAACAAATTTTAAACAATGACGATATCAGAGAGAAGTTCCTCACAGATGATGGACACACAAGTATTCCTGCACAGTACAGATCATTCTGTGATGGTGCCATCTATAGAGAGTGATTTTTATTCTGAAGAGCAGAGAATCTGTATATTCCTTTTATGTAGATGATTTTGAGGTATGTAACACCCTAGGAACATCTCGAAGGAAACATAAGATAACAGCCGTGTACTGGATATTGGGAAATATCCAATCCTGTTTTCGGTCCACACTAACTTCAGTGTATCTTGCACTTTTGTGCAAAGCTAATGATATTAAAAGATTTGGCTATGCAGAGGTTCTCAAGCCACTCTTGGATGACATAGCTATACTGGAACAAGATGGTATTTTGGTTCCTGTCCTTGGGAAAACTGTCAAAGGGACTGTTTACTGTGTAGTTGCTGACAATCTTGGTGCACATTCAGTTGCTGGCCTTGTTGAAAGTTTCTCAGGACCATACATTTGCAGGTTCTGTCTAGGAGAGCATGTTGACTTTTAAGAAAAGGAAGTGAGATCAGGTGCTTTTCACATCCGGACAAAGAAGGGTTATTCTGATCATGTTAAGACTCTACAAGCAAACCCTGCACTACTCCACTGCTTTGGTGTGAAAAGGCCTTGCCCAGTGACAGAGAAACTAAGCCATTTTTACATGGGTGAGGGCTATCCGCCTGATATTTTGCACAACCTTTTTGAAGGGATTATTCCTATGGAATTAGCAATGTGCTTTAGTTATTTCATAGCCAAAAAGTACATCACACTTGACGAGCTTAACAACACAATCAAATCATTTCCTTATAAGTGGGGAGATAAGACAGACTGTCCACAGCCCATTTCCATTGCATTCTCCACTCAAAAAAGTATCGGAGGAAATGCCCACGAAAACTGGACCCTCATCAGACTGCTCCCACTGATGATAAGACACAAGATACCACTGAATGATCCTGCATGGAATGTAATCATGTGTCTTTAAGACATAGTTGAACTTGTGGTAGCACCAACCCAAACTGTAGCAAGTTTGTCATATCTTGACGCAAAGATTTCTGAGCATCGACTTAGATTACTTGCTGCTTTTCCTCAGGTTAAGTTGATCCCCAAACACCACTTCCTGGAGCACTATCCAACGCTCATTAAAGTGTTTGGACCTGTCATTGCACTTTGGACAATGCGATTCGAGGGAAAACATCGTTATTTCAAACTAATTGTAAGACATACAGGGAATTTCAAAAATGTACTATTTTCCCTTGCAATCAAGCATCAGTTGATGATTGCACACCATCTGCATGCAACTACAACAGTTCCCACGTTCAGTACTGCCAGAGTATCCCAAGAGCCCGTAGCTGTTTTCATACAAATGTACATAATGCTATAAGAAGAGTGTCTCCAGGTCAGACTACTGTACATCTTTCCAACACTGTGTCAGTTTATGGAACTACATACTCTAAAGGCATGATTTTAGCCTATGGGTGTACTGCAGGACTCCCAGACTTTATTGAAGTTCTTCAGATAGTAATTCTGAGAGACAGAGTCCATTTCATTGCTAAAGTATTCATTTCCTGGTATGATGAGCACTTTCAAGCATTTGAGCTGGAGAGCACAGAGATTGTAGTGTTTGTGGAACAGAAGGATCTCACTGATGTATGTCCGCTCTTAGACTACAAGGTTGCAGAAAGGCGTATGGTGTCGCTGAAGCGCCACATTTGTCTGGAATATACTGTTTCGTATAATTCAAGAGGTACTGATGTATGCATTTTTCACAGTTCACAAGTTTCTTTGATATACCACGCACATACAACAAAAAATGCTTGCTAAACAATGCCAGACTAAATGTTTGCTAAACAATGCCAGACTGAATGTAAAAATAATATGTTGTTTTGTCATCTTTTTTAACGCTACATCATCAAAATGGAGGCAGCTGTAAAATTTTGAGTCATCCTGGACCATGGCATAAAGAAACTTTGTCTTCCTGGAATGCCACATACAGAAATGCAACAATAAAACAAACATTTGGAATCTCAATGGACATAAGCGTTCAGCGCAAAGACCAGAATTTTTATGACTTTGTTACTTTAAGTTCAATTGATGACCTGAAGGATAGGGACACACTGAAGGTAGTGTATGTTCCACCTGTCACTTTGTTTACAAATGTTGACATTCCTGAGCTCCCAACAGAAGATTGCTCCATCTCCAGATCAGTGTCAGAAAATCAACATCAAGTGGCTCCATCTCTGTGGAATCTGATGACACTACAATACTCAGTCCCATAGCCTTGGAATGCACAAGCCCTGGCCAACTGACTTTCCTATTCCAAAGTTTTCATATAACACTGAACTAGTGCTTCAAAAAGGCAATGAAAACTACCTCAGAGATGGTTCCCTTTTGTGCAAAGAGAAGTCTTCCCCTGCTGTTAAGTCCAACATTCTGGAGTATTTAGCTGCGCTCATCTTTTCTTACACTCCCTACCCAAGTGATGCACATCGATGTGGATGGCAGCAGAGCCTGAAGTATAAAGTAGGAAACTACCGAAGCAAACTTCGGATGCATGGGATTCCGGAGGTCTTGGTGAACTCTCTACAGCGCAAATCTTCTGAAGACAAGCAACCAGCAAAGAATATAAAAAAATCACGAAAAGCTGAGGTTAACTACTTGCCCCCTCATCCAGCTGGGGAAACAGAAGATTCCTTTGAGAGTAACAGGCTGGAGTTGATTTCTGAGACAAAGAAAAAGAATAACGGCAGAGTAATAAATGAGATGATGTCAAGAACCTTCAGTTTGAGAAGACAGGAGATTGTAGGTCAAGCCCCAAGTGTTGCAGATCTTCTAGAGAGATGGCCTGCCCTCTTTGAACCATCACAGGCAAGGTAAGCTCAGCAAAGTTAACTAGCTAAAATCCAATTCTTTGTCATCTACTTGTATGGCTAAAAAATATGCAACAGTCAACAGTATCTTTTTCAAATTATAATTCACAAACTCAAACTTTCTTTACCATCAGACTCTGTTTCTTTTATGCTGTGCCACATTCAGTTGAATTTCACATTGCTCAGTTATGGTAAATGGCCCATAGTTGTGAAAATGGGGCACAGGAGGCAACAAACTTGACTAAAGATTAAATTTCATTCTTGCTTTTTAATACTTAAAAATAACTATATAGTGAATTTTTCTTTACTGCTTGACACTATCCATGATTTTCATTTGATTGAAAACTAATTTGTATCCAAAACTCTCATGTTGTTTAAATCACAGAAAAAAAAAATCACTTTTGGTATGTAACTAAGATGGTATACTTCTTTTTACAGATCTGTGAAGAGTTCCTGAGATTCAGTGGCATATCACTTGAGTCGACATTTATGGCACAGTTAGACAGGCAAACTCCAAACTCCTGTTGTCACTTTTCAACACAAAAGGAGGTGCCGTCGGTCAAAGAATCCCAAAGTCCCCAAATGATGACCCTCATCCAGGTAAGAGGAAAAAATGGTCTTATATAAAACATTTTCCATCCAAAATGTATTCTCTATCATGTACTTAGTCATCAATATTTCACTGTGTTCCTAATGGGAAGGATGGGGGTGTCTGTGTATCTGCAGCATAGGTTGAAATCTACTGAGCCAGTTGTTATGACACATAGTGAGCACATTCATACTACCTAGAGACTGATCATAACAATACAGTTGATTACTGTAGTGCTTAGAATATAGACATTTAGATTTCTTTTCTGAAGTTATAGCCAGGACTCAATTAAAATGATTATTCACATGTGATTAGGTTAATTTTACTAAGAACATAAATTTCATAAAACCTAATTGAGTACAGGTTACTTGTAGCAACCCATAAATTTAAACATAAAGTTACCTGTACCAAGAAAAGTAGGTTTATCTAACTGAGTAATACTAGTATTATTAGTTAACTCAACTTGATTTTGTTGCGTTTGTATTAAGTAATGTTGCAGCCTTTTTTAAGTATAATAAATACTGTAAGTTGACTCAACTTAAAAGATCCAATGCAGCCACTTGCCTCACTTTTTATAAGTTAGATCTAGGTATTACTTTTTACAGTGTAGAACATACTTTTTTTTAGTTTGTTCAAATTCAAATGTAATACCTACTCACATAGTACGCGATTTCGGACGCAGCCCCAGTCAATCAAAACGCACACAACCCATAGCAACGCATTATGGAAACGCCTCAGACCGACTGATATGTAAAAATAAACAAAAATTGTCAGACTTTTGAGCCGTTTGTTACTATTGTACACAGTGTCATGTTATTATAAGTCAAATTTATTTTGTTTTATTGACCACAAATATTGTCATTGATATTTGTCTGAGAGGGGCACTTTTAAATAATTTTGAAAAAGGGCAGGGGCTAGAGCACCCAAAGCACGTGCCTGTAGTGGATGAAATATTAAACTCCAATTGTTAATGATGTAAATCATATTAGTTAGTTTTCTTCACAATATCACAATTAAGTGAACATGGGGTGAAATGTATTACTTTGTTTTGAGCAGATAATGTAATTTTTGCCATATTACTAAGCGATGTATTTTTTTTTTTTTAATTGCCAGTGTTTCAATTATATGTTTCTTATTTATTTTATTTGTTGTTGTTGTTGTTGTTTGTTTTGTTGGTGGTCAATTAGGTTTCTTCTGTATCATCAATTTCACTTTCTGTTCATCCTATTTTGCAAAACACCTTTACCTAATAAAAACTCTACGATGTCTATAACAACATTTGAAAAGGTCATAAAAAAATACTGAAATCACCTTCAATTTGACAGCCTCGTAAAATAACTCTTAGTCTAGCACAGAGCAGTAGCTCAATGTGTGTCTTTATTTCCATAATTTACTTTCTATCCTTTCTATCCTTGAAGTGCCTGCTTGATCAGATCATTTTTTTTTGTTTTTTTTTGTGTAACACAAGAGAGTCATTGAGTCATTCATTTAACCAATTCGTTCCAATGACTGATTCATTCATTAAAGAAGCAAGGGCCTGTCATTTCCAAGCCAGGCTCACTGGAATATACATGACTGCCTACATTTCTGAAAAAGCTGAAACATTGCTATGGGTATATTTCACTGCTTCCAGGTGATATGTTGCATCTGAACGCTCCACATCACAAGTGCAACACTGTACCAAGTAAGCTACTAAGCAGGTGAGCTACCTTCAAGTAATAACATAGTATTGTGTAAGGAACCATGTGAAAATTAGTCTTTGTTAGCCAGTAATTCGCCCCTGTGAATGTAAACAGGAATAAAAGGTTGTTGGTGTTTTACTGCCTCAAGTGTTCATTCCAGCTGGAAACTGTTCACATAGGCATTTTTTTTCCCGATTTGCAGAAATGTAGATTCACTGACTCATTCGGATTCATTCAGTAAAGAAACAAAGCTGTGTGTTGCTGTGTGCTGATCTATCCATTCTTATATATATATATATATATATATATATATATATATATATATATATATGTATATGTTATTAAGTATTAATGGTATGGACTGATATATGGTGTTTACCATGTTAGTACTTTTTTTTTTTTATTGTATATAATCATAATGCTACATCTTCACATTAACAAATTGTATTAAATAGTACACTGTAAAAAAATATTTTTCGAAGTTGTAAACTTTTGTGATGCAGCCTGTATAATAATCTCACCTTGTTTGTTCGTTGGCCAGAGGAGAACTGGCCCCCGACTTAGCCTGGTTTCTCCCAAGTTTTTTTTTTTTCCTCCATTATGTAACCTGATGGTGTTTGGGTTCCTTGCGACTGTCGCCTCTGGCTTACTTAGTTAGGGACACTTAATATTCAACAATATTATTGATCTGACTTTACTGACGCTGCTGTATGAGAACTGAACTGAGCTGGACGATGACATAATTTTTTGCAGAACTGCTTTATAGATGAAATTAACTAATTTAATTGATAATCTTCAGATCCCTCTCTGATCCAGTGTTCTGTTTCATCTGGGTCTGTCAACATGTTGTAAAGAATGTACAGTTGTACATGTTGCAACAATCATGGTGTTTTTGGTCTCAGTCATGAAGTTAATGTCTCTGTGGAAAATTTGCCAGTGGGACGAATGTTTTTTCCTTTCTTCTCTCTAGATTCCTCCCTTGGTAGGGTCTATATTCACATCGATTTGACCATTTAACATCAATGTTACCACATAAAGCACATTTAAGGTTACCTGAAAATTTTGTGTCGGAAGGTTGTGGCAAACACTTTAGTTTTACTGGAACTTTAGTAAATCTCTAACAAAGCAGCAGTGTACTTTTATTGGGTGGGCAATCCATCATGTGATGTGATGATTAGAACTGTAATTGTATAGTCTGCTATACTCCTATAGAGCCCCTCATTTGTCATCCGCAAAAACACAGCAGGTCCTGGACCCTGAAAATGGCATCTGACTTTGTCTGGCTTTCTGACCTCTCAGCATTTAGAAGCATAAATCAAATATGAAAGCTCTTCTTTTCTACACATTACACAGGCTATAGAACAACAGTTACCACAAACACATGCTAGAAGGAAAGAGTTACAAGTGTTACGGCCTGTGCCTTCTGTGCGTTGTCCTTGCTCATGACGTCCTGACTCTGCTATTATCTCTCTGTTTGAGTTTGATTTTCTAGGTCCGCCCTGTGCACCTGCGTGTCGTTGCTGATTAACTATATTAAGGACGCTGAAGCGGAGCATAGAGGAGAGAGGAGATTCACCAGCAAACAAGCTTTGTTTTGTTTTGTTCTTTCTTAAGGGGGTTTTTCTTCATATTTGTTGCCTCAATACTTGTTTGTTAATTATACTTTGTTACTTGTTCTGAAGATAATTTGTTGGTTTTGTTATGATACGTGTTTCCTTCGTGTTATGGTTAGTTTGTGATTTTAATAAATGTTCATACTTCATATTTTGGTTTCCCTTGTCCTTCGTTGTGTTGTGTTCCCCTTTCTGTTGAATTTAAAAGGGGGTTCATAACACAAGCACCTTAGTAAAAAAATAAGGTTTTCTTATCCACCCCATTCTACATACTGTAAAACCACCGTGTGAAGATCTGTAGTTGTTGACTGCTGTAGAAAACAGATAGTAGAAAACACTAATTGCTAAGACAGTCACCTTAGTCTAACCCAGACTTAAGAGCCTTGCCAACTCTTTATTTCACTGTCAGCGCTTTTTTGCAATATTTGAGAGGGAGGGAGGTTGCCATTTCTTTTTGTGTCAAGTGTCCAGTGTGAAGGTTAGCAGTGGAATCCAACCGTGCTTTGTAATTCACTGGAAATGAAGTGGTCTGGATTTAAATTATTTAGGTGTTTACGAGAGAGGGATAGAGCGATGTCCGGCAAGGTCTGTGTTATCAGTAGCAGGGGATTGATGACTCTGTCCCCCTGCAAGTACATTCTGTTTGATACCTAAAGGTGGGTGGAAAATTCTTATCACTCTTGAGTAAATGACTTGCCCTAAAGTAGTACCATAAATAACCTGTATAAGACAGACTGTCATACTGCAGGTGGTCTGATGATTTTCCGTTCAGGTTGAGAAAAAGCAGATAGCAGTCTTTTCTTTGACAGTTTCACACACAGCTTATGAAGGGCAGTATTTCCTTTGTACACCATATCCCATTTTATGTTCAATTATTAGCACACTGAGTTCAGTACCTGTGGTTTATGCTCGCTGCAAAGATAATCAAAAAATAGGCGCTTTTTTGCTGTAGCATTTCCATTCTCTGGTTCTGTTTAGATTTGAAAATTTTGCTTACTCTTCCAGTGTTAGGGATTGGTTTCTGTTCAGCCTTTAGGCAAATGAGATCCAAGACAGTGAAGGTGTTAGAGGTTTGCATCATATGAATTTCCACATATGCTACTACAATCTCTTCAGTTAAGATAAATATACTGGAACACTCTGAACCTACATCACAAAATGCAAGCACCCAGAAGGTTGATGAGAAACGTCCTTATATAAGCCATGGGTGGCTCTGAACTGCAAACAATGGGATCCATGTGTCTACATGCATATTTAAACATTTTGAGCAGAAATTAAATTCAAAAGAAAATGACTTTGAAAAGGGGGAGGGGAATTAAAAAGAAGGAAAACAAACAAACAAGGCTGAAAAAAAATCACCTCAGGCAACATCTGCTGGCATGGTCAACAGAGGAAAACATGTCTCACTGGAAACATTAATAATGGGTATATATTGAAAGGGAAATGCCTCCAACTAATGAAAAAATGTTGTATAACTGTTTGGGTGGGATAAGGGGAACAAATGAAGACACAAAGGGCCTCATTCATGAAACACGAGCAGAACGAATTTTTGTGTAAATCGTTCGTAAAGCCATTCTGACGGATTCACGAAAATGTTAGTATTTTCAAAATGTTAGTTGGTATGAAAGAAATTTACACCTGCTCCCTACCACGTGTAAATGGCTCGTAAAATATTTGAATGTTCTGTGTTCTAATTTAGGCAAACTGATGACTTTATGTCATCTTTGGATAAAGAAATAGGCGTCACTATCACTTTTTACCCAGCCGTCCAATCACAGTGGGGGAGGGGCGGAACAAATACAACAGCGACCAATCATCCTACTTGTACAACGACTGAAGAACAATGGTGAAGTTAATATTGCTGGTTAGGCCCTATTGCATTTTTATATTCAGTAATATTCTATGAACACATAAATACCATGGGTATTCTGTATCATAGTAACCAAAGTATCTCAGCTGGAAAAATGCTGCACTTGCAAAGCGCTTTCAAGCGCCACCAGCTGGCCGTTTTCAGAAGAGCACCAGGCATTTTTTAGCTGGCTAAAATGCTTTGGTGGACACGATAATTGAATATTTATTGCTAAGCATATGGCCAATTGGTCTCTTTAGCATGTATGCAATATACTGGAGCCAAACCTGTGCAAATTACTCAGAATTTGCTCATATATTTACGAAAGATTCATGAATGAGGCCCAAAAAGTGTGTGTATGTGCGTGTGCATTATATTATGTTACAAAATGTCCTCACAAAGACAACAATATCTGAATTTAAAAAAAATATATATTTTTTTTATCTAAAAATACACGTTTTCTGTGATGGGTAGGTTTAGGGGTAGGGTTGGAGGATAGAGTACCGTATAAAAATCATTATGTCTGTAAAGTCCCCATAAAACAAGCGACCTAAATCTAAAAATTGTTTTTGGATGCATAATAATACAAAATAATAATAATAATAATAATAATAATAATAATAATACAATTATTTTATGTTCTACAGCAGAAAGTCTTCTAAAGGTAAGGTAAAGGTTTGTTAAAACATGAAGGTGAGTAAATGATGATAATTTTCCATTTTGGTTGGAGTCTCCTTTAATTGTTTAATTATCATTAATTGCAGTTTGTTATTCGGCTTTGAAATGTAAAGTCAAGACAATGTACAGCACTAGAACCGTCAGGGGTCACTGTATACCTAAAACCGCCTGCAGGTAAAATTTACCCATGCAGATGATTACTGTTTTGATACGGCTAAAAAACGTAATATGTCACTGTATCATGCCACTGTCTTCACAAAGTAATGTATAGAGTCATGAAATTATTATTTTTAGTCATCAACTATGTTTTTGTCCTGTTGTTTTATGCTATTTTAAGCAGGCTACAATAATCACTTTTTGATGAATATATGCCAAATCAGCCTGCACTGACAACGAGTATTAGAAGGAAATAAATACATATTTGAGTGGTGTAATATTATAATAAAATGTCATTAATCACATATTAAGATAACCCATGTTATGTAAATTACTAAAATACCCTAAATAGACAATAAAGAGCAATAATAATTCACCACACTGCATAGGATGTATGACAAAGGATGACAAATTCAAGCGCACAGTTTCACCTAATGAATTATTAATTAGTTTAGTTATATCATTTATAATCTGAATAAGAGAACAACACCAATAAACTTGGGGTAATCCTGAAAATTATTTTATTCATTACATCATAGATCAGAAATATTCTTTTTCAGGAAACGGGCAGACTTTAATAAATAGCAACACAGTATCAAACAATACACGATAAAAAAATTGCAAAACAAAAATGTATAATTAATCCAAAATGTTAACATTTATAAATAGGCTAAAACATCTTCATTTGATCGTGCGTTGTGTGACGGTCTACAGTAAGCCTACACGTTGCTCAAACACAGCGTGAAAATAAAGGAATCATATAGGGGTAAATTTGACCTGCTGGCGCCCCATTTTCTTTATCTGGTTTTATCTAAACAATTTTTAACAACAGGGAATTGTAAATAACACAATTTTAGTACAAGTCAATGACTGGGAGCCTTGGATATTTTATTGAAAATCTGAAAAACATTTGAAACATTGAACATTTGTACATTTGAAAAACATCCATGGGTAAATTTTTAACAATATATAATGATAGATGGTACTCTTAGTGTGCTGAATCCTCTTTCAGCAGCAACGATGAGAGGTCAACAGACGTTTAAAAATGACTTGAGGTAGAGTAACAGAGTGCTGCTTTCAAGACCAAAAGTTACTACTTCACCCCACAGCCATACTTTAACCAGTTGCAATCTTAAAGGCAAGCCATTAATAATGTAAAGACAAGGCAGAGGGAGAAAAACAGTACAGGTTATAAAAAAACTTTGTTAGAGAGTGCATTAAATCTGTTGTACTATTTTATTATTGATTATTACAAGATCAAATTCATTAATTTAATAATTTCATGATTGGGGAGGGCTTTACTTCTGATAAAAGAACATTCTGGACTGGATTTATAAAAAAATTAGGTCATCTTTTCAATTTTGGAACCTGACTGTGGCAAGAGACCAGGCTGGTTACACACAGGTGAAAATAAAGCTTGGACTCTTTGAGCGTGTTAACCATTTAACATCTATCTTCTTCTCCTCTTGCCCCACTTCTGGGTCAGGTGCAGTGGGGAAAGGTGACTTTGTCAGAGTGATTCATCTTGCTGCAGGCTCCACCTGGATGGCAGACACCTGCTTGGATGAGCTTCATGGCCCCTTTATTTATATATTTATCAGTATCATGTATTGCATGACCTGCTCCAATAAAAGGTACTGAAATACTGCCCTTCTATGCTGCTTCTTTTACCTGCATTAGATTAATACCTAAGGACTGGAGAAAAATAAAGATTCATTTTTAAGTAAAAAATAAATAAATACATAAATAAATACATAAATAAATAAAATAATAATGGTTGGCTGGTTGCCAAAACGAACATGACACATTGTTCACTTAATATACTCTCTCTGATTTATATATAATTGTTTACCATTGTCATGATCCCAGCCTGTGTTTCCTTGTCTTGTGCCGTGTGTTGTAGTCCTTTATAGTTTTTCATGCTGATTAGTTTTCCCAGGTGTTTCCTATTTACCACTCCTCCTTGTTATCTTGTTAACCTTGTTTCCCTTTGTGTATATATACCCCAGTGTTTCAGTTGTTGTTTGTCAGTCGTTGCTCCTGTATGTGTGTTCCTGTTGTTGTGCTCCTGTCTGGTTTTTGGATGCCCTTGTTCTTGTATTTACTTTTGATGTTGTTTGTTATTAAATCGTTCATGCTGCACTTGGATTCTTACTCAGCTTTATCCCTGCTCACACGTTACAACCATATACTACAGCTCCTCTTTTAATAGCACTTAAGGGAAGGAAATTATAGTAAACAAACATGCTTTTAGAGCCAAGTAGAAAGTAAATGACTGTTTTACACAATAATAATCCATCTATAAATATTACTTAATTTGCTGACTTTTGAGACTTTTAAAAACTCCCTGAATGCCACATACTGGTGCATCAAACACATTTTCAAAATAGTAATTACAAAACCAAACACATGGTGAGGTTAATTTGTAATCTACTCAGTGGTTGGTTGACATACAAAAACCCTAACATTTCCGTAGATAAAATCTACAATAACTGATGTGGTCAATTATTTGATGATGCTGAAATCTGGTAACGGCAAGATGCAAAGAATCCATGTCTGCAGGGTCTTCTGAAAGCTGTAGTGACCTGTTGTTCTGAAATCTTCTTACACTTGAAGCATCTTTCATGCCCCTAATCTTAAAATCTTTGGTCAACCCTACAAATTCATATATTAGCCCCTTTTTAATAATAATAATAAAAAATAATAATAAATAAAAAACAGGAAACGTTAGGTGATTCATTAAAGCCTCATTTGACTCCAGTCTTTATAGTAATTGATCAAGGGGAGAAAGAGGCCAGTTTAGAGACTGCTAGAGGAGCAAGGTCACCTGAACCCTAGAGTCACTGCAACTTTTGTGGTTACAGACTGACAGTCTGACAAAGTAATGGAACTAGCGTGACAGCCTGGGATCTTCTCATGGCAGGATATCACAAGATATACAGTAAGGTCTATGGTTAACATTTTTTTTTTACAACATAACACAGTCATGAGATCCTTTTTATTAATAATATTTTGATTTGAATAGAAAAATATTCATTTTAGTATTGTATAGTATTGTCATTATAGCTGAATTCACCAAAAAAGGTGTATATTCTCCTAAAAACTAGCACTTTTTGAAAAATACTTTGAACAAACACATTCTTCCACTTGTGACTAAATATTAAAGTTGTTATGTATGTACATTCATAAGCTATAAAATCAGAAATAGTGGACCCACTTTATATTAGGTGGCCTTATGTACTAACATTTAAATTAATCATTTGATACAATGCACTTTTACATTGAGTAACACTTAATTTTGATGGTCTCTTTTGAACATTCTGTTGAATATAAGTAACTTTGCAACTACATGTCAACTAACTCTCATACATAGAATATTAGTAGACGCTCTGCTTAATATTTGCTAACTCTTTATTGTGATGCTCCCCAACAGAAATTCTACTGTCTATAAGTAACTTTGCAACTACATGTCAACTTATTCTAACCCTAACCCTACCATTCTACTAATACTCTACTAACACTCTAATGAGAATTAGTAGAATTATGTAGGTGCAATGTTACTTATAGTCAGCAGAATGTGTTAAAGGGACCATCAAAATAAAGTGAAACCTTACATTGTACTTACATTTAAAAAATTACCTGTAATTACATCTGTAATTAATTTCTGTAGTTACATTTATAATCACACTGTTGACACTTCCCTTACACCTAACCCTACCCTTAAACTTAGCACCACACCTGTCCCTAACATTACCCGTATCCCACCTCAATATCAGCAAAAGTGTTTTGAAACACAATATGAACACAATAAGTACATTGTACTTGTTTTTTTGGTGTGAGTATATAGTGGTTAAGGCCACCTAATATAAAGTGGGACTGAAATAACTGAGAGCTGTTTAGGCTATATGAATACAGCCATTTACACTGACTTAAAGAGAGTTCGTTATGATTTATAGGTGTAATGAGGACGCAGGAGATATATTATTATTATTACTAAACACCAGATCAAAATACTGTTCGTACAGTTAGTGAAAAAGAGTAATATGCAGAAAGGATCACCATAATTATGCTGTTCTTTGCTGTGGGGTAAATTCAAAACAGCTCAAAGTGATTTTATCACATCCCTACAAACTTTAGTGTAAATACTTGCTTGACGTTTTTAGATTTCTGAATCGTGTTTAATAATTGTTGTGGGTTGAAACAATGTGCTAACCGTCATGTGATGGATATTATTCAATAACAAAAGTTCTACGCAGTTCCTTACCTACTCCTTTGGATTGGCCAGTCAGCTGAACACAAAGTTGACTTGATTTCTGCCATTGATAGTCAGACCGCTCCCAATATCATGAGTCCTACTGAGTCCTGGATTCACCCAGAGGACAGAGCAATGCCCTCTCCACTATCCCACATCCCTTCCCTCCTAGACAACATCAGTCTTCTCTCCAGGTCTGTAAGCCAATGGTCTCTAACCCATGGCTACCTCATGTTCTATAGTCACTACTTTTTTTCTTTCTGCCAATCTTTCCACTGCCAAAGGATTATCACTACAAGGTCAACAGCACTTTAGACACTTGACAACTGCTCAAGACATTCACCTCTCTCTTCGTCCACCTCCTCACAATGGCTTATGACTTTCACAGACAAGATAACAACCTTCAGGAGTCAGTTTTCACCACCACAATCTCTCTAATACCCACCACCTACATGCAACTCTCTGCTCTCCTTTTTTTTCTCTCAGAGGCTGAAGTCTCTAAACTTCTCCTCTCCAAACAGTCAACTGCTGCCCCCCTTGACCCTATTTCCTTCCATTTCCTTCAAGCTCAGGCACACCTATCAACACATCACTCCTCAATGGCACTTTCTCCAGTATATTCAAAAAAGGCTCTTCAAACTCCACTGCTTAAAAAAAATTCCACACCCTTTACTAGTGGAAAATTGCAGACTGGTCTCTCTCAACATGTTCACAACAGACTTTCATGCAGGTTCCTTTTTTCCTCTCACAGAAAAGTCTGCTTGACCAAATCAATCAGGCTTCAAAAGCACAAATTCAATGTAGACCGTCTTTCTGTCTGTGTCCGAAGCCTTGTGGCTGCTTCAAAATCATCTGTCCTCATTCTATTGTATCTGTCTGTAGTAAATAATCAAATCCTCTTACCTATCTCTTGGCCATGGTGATTTGTGTTTTTTAGAAACAATTTCCCAGTAGCGGCGCTAGGCCGTGGGCTTGCTGGGGCTATAGCGCCCCCCAGAAATGTGCATATCAACGGCGCAGCCCCCTTACCAACCCCAAACTTTTTTTTGAATACCATATGTAAACAGAAAGTATTGCAACCTCTTTCAAAAAAACTGGAAAACAGATTAATCTTAATCTCAGCCTTTTGTTACTCAATGGCTATTACACTACGAGCCTGAGTGCTCAATTCCAATTTGCTCAGATCAGATTTCTTTTTTACACAGCCAATATAAAAAACAAAGACGAGGATGCAAAAAAAGAGAGCAGAGTTTTTAAACATTTATGATGTTTTGCTTTAAGTTCTGGCACATCACCATCCTTCCACTGACTACCTTTTGCTACTGATAACTTCGGGTATGTAAAATCTGACTCCCATGAGCTCAGAATTGTAACGAATGTTGATCTAGAGTGATGTAAAAGTTGCATGAATTGTTCAGACTGAGGTCACACTGCAAAACATCTGACCCGTATCAGATTTAAGACCACATATGGAAGTGGCCCAAATCAGAATCTAAAAGATAAGATTCCATGTGGTTTGTGCTGTCATGAAAAAAATAGATCTGAATCACATATTCAAGTTTGGGCTGAATCATCAGTCAATAAATTCATCAGTTCAGAAACCTTAACATTCTTAAATCCCTGTTAGTATTACATTGCTACAAGATGTAAATATTGTACATTTCTTAACAAGTTTCTTAATTAGCTACAACCCAATTTTTACACTCTTTCAGCTCCTAAACATCTTGAAAAAAAGACAACCAATCCAGCTGCTGCACTATTACAAAATATGATATTGTGTAATATTCAGATTGGCAAAACTTTGACAGGAATTGTTACCAGTCCTGAGTAAAGGACAGAATATTTTTTCTTTGAATAAACACGTTTGAACACTGTGGAAGGCAACCAGAACACACATCAGTTCTCAGCATTCAACTTGTAAAAGTGCCTTTGGAATCAGGTGGGGTTATAACAAGGTGAGGGAGCCCCTCTTGCACAGCTTTGTGAGCAGATGGAAACAATGTTTTAACCCTTAGAGAGGAACTTTTAATAGGTGTAGAAAAGTAGTTACCAGATAGTCCTCTGAGCATAGCTGTCAGGGAGTTCTTCCCATCCAAACTCAAGCCTCTGAGCTATAGCATCAATGTCATGGAAATCTCTGCCTGACAAACTAACTGCAAAGCTGCTCACCAACCCCAGGTACATAGTTACAACCAGTGCAGGCCAAGGTGAAAAATATGATAGAAAGACCTTGCAAGGATTGAAAGTTCATAAATGATGTGGGGTATTAATGCGAGCTTCAAGGATTAGTTCTGCCTAAACTAAAATGCGTTAAGCAGTTCACACTTCAAAATGTTTCTGAACATGTCTTTTTTTATTTGCTCTTGAGATTCGAACAACTGGTAAGTAGGAGAAAACTTAATAATTAACTTAATTAGATTACCCCAGGTAATCAAATAATGTGGCACTTGAGATTGTCTATGCAGCTGTCAGTAAAGCCAAGTGGTTTAATTTAGTGGCAGATCTATCTAAAGAGAGTGTAATTATAACATATTTAATAATTATACATATCAGTATATAAAGAGAAAGCAACCTTACTTAAAAAATAAAAGGTAAAACGTAACATTAAACGTAATTAGGAGGTAAGAATATGTTGTTAATCTAAAGCTAAAAAAATTGTCAAGGATAAGACCATAGCTCATACTACTTAGGGAGATACCAAGTTACACAGTTATAATAAGAGTTTTGCATTTATATTATGCACTTTTTTCAGTTATACAGTTATAATAAGCACTTTTACAGTTAGCATGACAACCAATGCAGTCTGTGCCTTTGTCAATTATCTTTAATACAGCATAACCCAATCCCATAGACAGCTTTAGAAGTTAAATTCATGAGCATCAGACAGCTTAAAAACTTAAATGATAAACCCGCTGACTTCTTTCTTTCTTAAATCCCAGAATTACAGGCTGTAACAGTGCAGTGAAAAATAAAAAAATATCTAATTATTGCAGCATGTGCATGCACACTTTCATGTCAATGAATATATCAAATTGCATGTAAATTTACAGTATCTTGCAGAAACAATGAACACATGAACTTTAATGCATGAGATGCATTAAAATCGAACTCATACTGGTCTCAGAAACAAGAAACAGGGAGAAAGAGAGAGATGAGAGACAGAGAGCATGGAAGAGCTTAGTGAAGCCCTAGGGGCACCGGCAGTAAAAATAGCCCTGACAGGTTCCTGCTTCACTGGCTCAGGTTTGTCAGGGGATCTGCAAGGCCCTCCATCCCCTGCATCCCCTCCAGATACTGGACATGGATGGAGGAGGGAATAGGGGGAAAGAGCAGGAGGAGGACGGGGATTGGGTTTTATGGTTGGAGTGAAGCTTATCCCCAGGGAACAAGTCTGGTGAAGTGAACTTCCTTCAAACACTTTTTAAACCTCTTTTCCAAAGGACGTGCCAATAAATGAATTAAAAGGGTCATATATCATTTTATTTTTTTCCACCAAAGTCAATAAATGCTATTAAGTTTTTTGAGACAAAAAACTGATTTTGATATTTAAACTTTTTTAATTCTTTCATCTTAAATGTTTTTAATGACAATTTCCACCCTCTTTTTGAATTAAACATTTCTGCTGCTGTGCCTTTAAAACTCCTAAATTCCCAATGGATACAGCCCTCGTCATTACTTACTCGTGAGCTGCGAGTTTGTCACATTTAATAGCTTTAACTGCCCCATCTTTTAGTGTCCTCCATGGCAGGTTCACAAATCGAAACATGCTGAAACTTCAGCCACTCACTTCCATTTTTTTTTTTTTTTTTTTCATGTTTTACTTTTTTTTTGTCATTACTTATGATGTTTTTGCTGCTGCTTTTTTTAACTGGTGTCAAAAATAAATTTTGAGTTCTGAAAGTTAAAGTCATTTTTTAGAGTGAATTCTTTTCTCAAAACATCAAGGAAAATTCCTTTTGATACGAGTCCTTTAATTTTTCACAGTTCTCATTAAACAGTTATAGTAAACAGTGCTTTAAATGTTTAGTCATATTCAGTTCAAATTTTCTCATTGCAGTGCTTGTTTTATAATTGTCAAATAATTTTTTGGATTTGATTTATGTATGTATTTATTAATTTGTTCATTTTGCCATTCAAAATCTCCCAATTTATATAAGAAGAAGAATACTAGCTGGCTAATTATAAATGTCTCTCCTTATCGTATCGATTTAACATATATAACGCTATAACCCCTACTTTTATGCATGAAAATATAATTGGACATTTATTCTAATTCTCTGTACTGCTGCAGAAGTGCAATAATTAGATTTTTTTTTTCCTTCTCCCATTGCCAAAATTCTTTTTAGTTCTGTTTTAATCTACAATCTCCCTACAATGGAACACAATGGGCCCTATTTTAACAATCTGAGTGCATGGTCTGAAGCACATGGCTTAAGTGCACTTAGGGGGTGTCCGTATCCACTTTTGCTAGTTTAACGGCAGAAAAAAATGGTCGGCGCTCTAGGCACATGGTCCAAAAGTGTTGTACCTAGTCTCTTAATGAGCCATGGGTGTGTTTTGGGCGTAACCTGCAATAAACCAATTAGATTCTCATCTCCCATTACCTTTAAAAGCCAGTTGCACTTGCAACATGGCGGATATGCTATTTACATGGCGGAATATAGACACCCTCAACCTGACAAGTAAATTTAAAAACATGTGTGTAGTGCCACGATAAATAAGTAGCCAATTTTATTCGTCATTACTGCAAACAGGCAATTCTGATACATGCAATGACTATCCATTATGACATGTATTCATTTTTATCTTTATGTACACAATAATAATCTTTTACATTGTATTCCCATTATTTTTAATATTTGCCATGTTTTTGTGCTGCTGCGCATCACTGTGTGTGTAATAAGGAGTGTACGCACATTTAGCACCCGCCTATAGGCACATATTACTAACAAGCCTTTTAAATAACACAAAAAATACAGAGCTATTGACTAGGTTTCAGTTGGTCAGTGGCGCAGTCTATTCCAACAATGCGCCTGAACACACCATGGGCGGACAAATGGGTGCAAATGCATTTGCTATTTAAACAACGTGGCGCAAGATATGAAAATGATAACTGTGTCGGGCTGAAACTAGCAAAAAACGCTTGCGCCAGGTACATGATAGGGCCCTTTTTTCTGAAAAAGGCAAGTATCTATTCTTTAATATTCTTAAAGCTACACTATGTAACTTTTGTTCCATCAAAGTAGCCAGAGCTACTTCTCTCTGTTTACGGAATTGACGTGACACACACGGCCGAATGATGCATGTAAACAATTTCCCGAAAAAAAAATCTGTCCTTAAATCTTAAATGTAAATCATTATTATAGGTTTATCAAAGTGTATCTGTGAAAAGACACTGTTTTGGAAGATGGATTCTTTTTGCACTCTTATTATTAACATTTTCAATCAAAAAAAAAAAATTACATACTGTAGCTTTAATTTTCTCCTGAAAGCCCATTCCTCCTCCCTCAGGAAATTCACCACTGGTTCCTAGCTGGCATCAAATATAATACAGTATTATCATTATGTGATTAAAAATACCTGTTTCAGTTGTACAAATGGGTAAGAGAAATATCCAAACGTGTGCCCGAAAAGCTTAGATTAGAAACTCCACATTGTTAATAGCATTTATAAACTTGTTTTCACCATTTAAATTTACAGTGTACACACTGTATTATGTTCATATTTTGTTAATGCTGTGCTATATGTTTTCTGTACTTAAGTAGTGCTTAAAAACAATTTAAAAAATGCTTTCTCTCAATCTCAGAAAAAAATTTTTAAGAACATAACCTAGGTAGGTATATTTATCACATGTTGTGCCAAATCCAAGAGGTAAAGGACATTGTGTTCCCAGTCCTTGTCAAATGAATTGAACTGCATTGGAGCATTTGCACAGCTGGTTCCACCCTCTGACTTTGACATAGTATTTTCCTGGAGAATGACTCTGTAAAGTATTAATGAAGTGTGTCACGCAGGCTTGTGGAGGGAGGAGGGTCGGTGGCATTCATACGGTGCATGCAGTGAGAAAATACATCCAGGGCATTCAGCATTACACCCTTATCATTACCCTCTGTGCCTTCCCTTTACCTGGGTGGAACAAAACACTTGCAAATATGAGGCCCCATTCTTCCTCTTTCCTTTTTAAATTCATCAATCTGTTCTGTCCCCATACCTGCCCCCATGGTGTTGACTCTCCCTGATAAGTTGGCCTGGACCACGTGACCTCTTTAAACAGTAATGAGCTAATAACAGCGGATGAATAGGATGACTGGAGGCAGAGAAAGCTCCACATGGCATGGAGAGACAAAAATGACAATGGTGCAAATAGCACAGGAAGAGGTCAAGAGACTAGGAGACTCTTCCTTTCTCTCCACAGGGATACACAGTGGGTTGAGAAGATCTATTGCTATGTGTGTTTTATGCTTGTTCCCACTGTCATTGCCACTTAGCTCATATGGAATTTGTAATCGGAAATATGACAAATGGTGGTAAAAAGTCCACACACTGCATTGAAATAAACACGCATTTTGATTGGTAACGACAGTCATACATCATTTCATGACAGACGTAACACGACACTGTCATTATTTTTACGCCAGCTAGAGGGTGCATGACGTTAAAACGTAAATAAAGGTCGTAATAAGGTGCTTGAAAAATTACCTATAGAGTCAGGTTTTTTTTGCAGGACAGTCAGGAAAATTCGGTAACACTTTAGAATAACGTTCAGTTATAAGTCACTTATAAGTTATTAGTTAAGGATGAACTAATCATTTACAAAACAGTACTCTACATTCATAAATTATAATAAGTGATATGCTAACATTTTAAGAATGTTTTGTTAATTCAGTTATAAGTCATTTATAAATTATTAGTTAATACATTCCTAAATTATTAATAAGTGGTATGCTATACCGCCTATATATACGTATATATGTTGTGATGTGTATAGTTACATCGTGTACTAAGACAGACGGAAAATTAAAAGTTGCAATTTTCTAGACCAATATGGCTAGGGACTATACTCTTTCCTGCGTAATAATCAAGGAACTTTGTTGCCGTACCATGGGTGCAGTGGCGCAATGATATTACGCAGCGTCTGAAAATAGGCTAACTTCCGTCAACATAACCATCGTGACAACCTGCTTGCACAGAGAGCATGCTGGGGACTATTTTAGGTGCTGCGTAATATCATTGCGCCTGCTGCACCCATGGTACGGCAGAAAAGTTCCTGGATTATTACGCAGGAATGAGAGTATAGTCCCTAGCCATATCGGTCTAGAAAATTGCAACTTTTAATTTTCTGTCGGTCTTAGTACACAATGTAACTATACACATCACAACATGTAAATAGGAAAATGTTGGCATTATTTTGTCATTTATTGAGCAGTAGGCTAGATGGAGCCGTTTACCTCCAGTCTTTGTGCTAAGCTAGGCTAGAGGTGGGTGCGTCAGACAGAGTTATGGCACGCAAGGAGATAAAAATGGTATGTATGGACTTATCTAACTCTGGGGGATACAGTGAATAAGCTAAAGTCCCAAAAAGTCAGCGTGTTCCTTTAATTTCAAGAGGAAACGCTCACCTTTCTAAGAATTTTCTTTGAATTTTGTCTCTAGGAGCTACTCTTTGCATTAAGATTTTTCATGAATAGGGGCCCAGGTCTTTAGCATCTATAACCTGTCGCTGATCTGCTGGGTGTACACAGGTCCGACACAGGATCTTTAACACTAACTCTCTGTTGCTGTCTCACCCTGAGCACAGGTCATAGTCTCCAACACTATCACTGCCTTGAGTGAACATATGAGCATAGAATCTTTACCACTTTTTATTCTAAGCTGCAGCATACATCACGACACTTCCAAATTGCTCTTTACAGGAACAGTTTTATTGACAGCCGGCTGGGAGCACTCAGTCACAACACCCAAGAGATTCAGAAAAATACACACATATTTGTACTTTTTCAAAACACAAAATTAAAGGGATAGTTCAGCCATTCTGTGATAATTTACTCACTCATATGTTGTTCCAAACCTGTATGACTTTCTTTCATCTGTGGAAATCATACAGGTTTGGAACAGCAGGAGGGTGAGTAAATGATGACCAATTTTCATTTTGGGTTAACCACCCGAATACAATGATCAGACATGATGTGTAGATTTTTTTTATTTTTATATATACATTACCAAGAGCAAATCGTTTTGTTAACAGTTCTAGTCCGGTTGTTGGGCTTCTTAGGCAGGCAAGATTGGAAAACTGTATGCGGGCCATATTTGTAATGGCCTCTGTGAGCCATTCATTTGCATCATACTCATCAATGTGTGGCCAAAGTGCCTTTGTTCAATTTACCGAATTACCTTTTCAAGACGAGTAGCTTTTAGTGTAGTATTTCAAACTATGAGCTTGCTTGCCTGTTTCATGTTTTCTCTGTCTTTCTAATTTTTTAAAATATGGACACAAATTATCTCTGCAGCTCATTTCCATGATTGCTTGTTGCAAAAACAGCTGTCTGAGTGAACAGGAAATAGAAACTTACATTTACTAGAGGAGAAGTTCTTTACATCAAGCACATTTAGAATGACTCTACCATCTCTCTCACACACACATACCCATATCATCTTATTCGTCTTTTCCATCTTGTTCTTCATTTCCTTTGCTGATTTTTCCGTTGTAGTGGTTGACATGCACATTGCACTGAAGTGGTTCAGATGCACATTGTATTGTTATATAAATGTCAAGCGAGCTTTGTAATGAAATCAGGCCACCTCTAAATCATACCAGGTGGAGAACACAATCAGCAGTGTTTGAGGGCAAAGTAGTACATACAGTTAATAAACAAGATTATACTACGGCAAAACAAACAAACAAATAATTTCTGTACTTTCTGTACTGTAGTTTATTTGCAGGAAAAAAGAAGTAAATCTTCTGCGGATTCCTTTAAATTTGCACGCATAAATTGCTCCATCAATCCATCAGTTTGACCAATAATTAGTTAGCATCTATGTGGAAAAGCACTAAACTAAAAGCCTCTGAAGTCTACCTTGATTTATACATTAACCTGGCAAAAGTAGTCAATTGTAGGGGCAACTCCAGTAAGATGCCTGGAGGTGCTTTGATGTATCAGTATATTGATGATGACAGAATTAATCTGTATACAAATGTGGATGCTGAAATATCCCACTATGTATATGATTCTGAGATACTTTGATCTCACTTTTGGAGTATATTGGCTTTTGGTACACAACATGTATAACAAGCATATAAAAAAATAAGTAAAAAGGAAATGGTATTTCTAACATTAGTAATTTAAAAAAAGATGTATACGCTTTTCAGATAGCTCAGAACTGTATCTCTCTTCTCATAATTTTGCAGGATGTTTTGGAAGTCTTTGAGCTCAAATTAATTAGAGTTGAATTAATTACCTTCTGTCAATAGCATAAAATTAATTAGAGGTTACTGAGCAATTTAGAACCACAAGTGAACAATATTGACAAACATGTATTGCCACAAAGGAGAAAAACAAACTCCTGTCAGCAGACAGATATTTTAATTAAAATATTAATTGGTTGGCATCCAAAGTTCACATGAAAAAAACCTGCCCTAGACAGAGAGTAATGGTACAGTAATAAGATGTAAGCAACCCCTATCAAAATATTGGGCAGGCACTAAATGATGATTTGAACCTTAAAGGCCAGAGCTAGAGTGCTTACCATAGGCCTAGTCTTATATTTTAGAAAGCCCTGAAAAGTGGAACGAGATAGATTTCTTCATTAGACACCATCAGGTGAGGTGTAGAGCTATGATTATCAGCCAATCTGCTACTGTACTACTGTTTTAGGTAATCGGAATTCATCACTGACATGGATGGTACCACTGGAACCAATCTAAGATGTGGATTCAAGACTCTGTACTTCCTTATATGGACCCGCACTCTCCATCTTTGCGTTTCGTTGTCTCTCACTGACAGTTCTCTGGGGTTTGTGTGTTACAAACTTAAAGAGAACATCAGTGTCAGACTCCAGATGTTAAGGGGTCCACTGAATGAAACATCATGTGGGATTAATGCCATTTAGCATTCACCACCTGTTTCATAAATGGAAAAAGAAATGGGATCCGAGCCAGATAAAGGGGCTCAGGTCATTTAAATATCTGCTGTCAAAAGTGCCATTGTTTCATGAACTGTGGCAAATAACTGTGGGCACCTTTTCTTTTTTTACTTTACCCTTCAATTTGACAGCAGTTCATGTGAGATGGTGACATTTGGCAATCTGACTGTGTTCTAAGAGTCTGTGTGTAATGTGGGATTAGTAGGCTGCGGGTGGTTGGCTGTCAAATTCTTAAAGCTGCATAAAGGTATGTGTATCATTTTTGACAACGCCAACATATCTATGTGTACTCCAAGAAGAATTCCTTAGACTCAAAGGAAAGGTGATCTGAAAATGTCCTATCCCCCTTTCTTACTGAGGCACATAAATGGCATAATGGTATAATCACATGCTAAAAGAAACTTTGAGAGAGATTGTGAGGTAAAGTATGTCACATGATATATCATCAATAGAACAACACTTGATGGAACTTTACACAAAAATGCCCAAGCATTTTTTTTTTTAAAGGTTTAAACCTTTTAGTATTCCTTTATTCATATATGCTTCCATCCATGCATTCTCCAAAACAACTGTCCTTTGTAGGGTCATGTAGATGCTGGAGCCTATGAATGCATAAGCCTTTGCAGGGGCAGATCTAGAAAATTATTTATAGGGTGGCAAGGAGGTGAGGACAGTTAGTGGTGGTAACACCAAAACAAGCACCCATGCATAGTTCTTGTGTATTTATAGCCTGACATACACATTCATGTCCATGCTAAACAGTTGCATTACCACAAAGTAATTATCTATACTGTTTAATAATAAATTATTAAAAAAGAAATAACAAAATGTCAATATTTAGGGTACCAAGCCAAGACAATGTATATTAAACACATCAACATATTCTAAAAGTCTCTGAACTTGTAAGAGTAGGGCTATCATACTGCATTTCATTACATAGGCTTCTTGGATGATATGTAAATGCAAGATTTAGTGCATCAAGTTTAAAAGTTTTATTTTTTTACTTTTGAATATGTTAACATTAGAAAGACATGCCAAAATATTAAAGCACTGAGACTGGATCAGTTTGCAAACAATGTTTGAGTTTTTTTTTTATTAACACGTGAATGTCTATATGTGGACTAGTATTATTATTATTAAATAAAACTAAAACCATTTAAAAAAGAAATATTTGAAACAAACATCAAGTAAAATAAAATGCAAAAACTTAAAACTTTATTTCAGCTCATATTTCAGCTAGTTGCCAAAACATTACTCATTTTCGTTTACCATTTAAGTATTCAAATAACTAAAAGTTAGTCTGTTTGTTCATGAATTGATCTACACTGGTTGCTCTGTGTATTTTTGACTCCCCAAGAACTGGTTCATAAGAGTAATTTGTTAATGAAGCTGAGTATATGCAAGGGCAACTTGTTTTCTTGCCAATGTTGTGCACTTACTGTCTTTTTTATGTCATCACATTGAAGCACCGCTGCTGAAAGTGGTACAACAAACACTACTTACATTTATATTTTATACTGGGATCATTCTGGGGTGGCAATGCTTTTTCTTGGTGACAGTTACCACCCCCTGCCTCATTAAATTTAATTGAATAGACAAAACATTTGAAACATTTTTCAAAGTATTTTTTAAATATTGTTAAACACATTTGGAACAACATGAGGCTCACTGAATTTTCGATACACTTTATAATAACGTTCAGTTATAAGTCATTAATAAGTTATTAGTTAATGATGAACTAATCAAAACATGACTATACATTTAGAAATAATTAATAAGTGATATGCTAACAATTTATAAATGTTTTGTTAATTCATTTATAAGTTACTTACAAGTTATTAGTTAACTATGAACTAATCATTTACAAAACATGACTATACATTTATAAAAGATTAATAAGTGATATGCTAACATTTTATGAATGTTTGTTAATTCAGTTATAAATCATTTATTAATTATTAGCTAATGATGAACTAAACATTTACAGAACATGACTATATAAATACGAATTATTAATAAGTGGTATGCTAACGATATACAAATGTGCTGTAAGTTATCTTTAAAAAATGTGTAAATCATGAAATAAATAAAACAGATCAATAGTAAAATGGTTGATCAGTTATTAGTTGATACACTATTTATCACTTGTATATCCTTTAAGTATTTATGTCAAACTTGTCTCTCAATAAACAATGGTTAATCTTGAACAAATTATGAAGCGACCATTAGTAAATGATCAGTATAAACTGGTCTGTGTTCAAAAGCACAGACATGCAGGTATGCTAAAACAGCATGTTGGAAGAAGAGTAATGTATTTGATTGGGCTTCCAGTGGGTTTAATAAATAATTTGATCTAGTGATAATGTGAACCAGTTCCACCTTCCACTGAAACTCACATCAACTGCACAGCAGTTAAAGACTTCATGTGTCAGAGAAGACAGTATTGCCTCACCAGTCAGCACTTACACTGCAGTACACACTATAAAGTGTTCAACACCTGTTATAGATGATGTGTAAACGCATGAATAAATCATTTACAAAGCTTTCTGCATCCCCTAATCTAAAGTGTAAGCCGTTCATCACTTGTAAATGTTACATATCATTTGTAGATCTTTCTTACCTTTTTTACATTGCGTGTATGTGTATACAAGTCATTTACAAAGCTTTTTGTATCCTCTAATCTAAAGTGTAAACTATTCATAATATATATATATACACTCACCTAAAGGATTATTAGGAACACCATACTAATACTTTGTTTGACCCCCTTTCGCCTTCTGAACTGCCTTAATTCTATTAATTGGCATTGATTCAACAAGGTGCTGAAAGCATTCTTTAGAAATGTTGGCCCATATTGATAGGATAGCATCTTGCAGTTGATGGAGATTTGTGGGATGCACATCCAGGGCACGAAGCTCCCGTTCCACCACATCCCAAAGATGCTCTATTGGGTTGAGATCTGGTGACTGTGGGGGCCATTTTAGTACAGTGAACTCATTGTCATGTTCAAGAAACCAATTTGAAATGATTGGAGCTTTGTGACATGGTGCATTATCCTGCTGGAAGTAGCCATCAGAGGATGGGTACATGGTGATCATAAGGGGATGGACATGGTCAGAAACAATGCTCAGGTAGGCCGTGGCATTTAAACGATGCCCAATTGGCACTAAGGGGCCTAAAGTGTGCCAAGAAAACATCCCCCACACCATTACACCACCACCACCAGCCTGCACAGTGGTAACAAGGCATGATGGATCCATGTTCTCATTCTGTTTACGCCAAATTCTGACTCTACCATCTGAATGTCTCAACAGAAATCGAGACTCATCAGACCAGGCAACATTTTTCCAGTCTTCAACTGTCCAATTTTGGTGAGCTTGTGCAAATTGTAGCCTCTTTTTCCTATTTGTAGTGGAGATGAGTGGTACCCGGTGGGGTCTTCTGCTGTTGTAGCCCATCCGCCTCAAGGTTGTGCGTGTTGTGGCTTCACAAATGCTTTGCTGCATACCTCTGTTGTAACGAGTGGTTATTTCAGTCAAAGTTGCTCTTCTATCAGCTTGAATCAGTCGGCCCATTCTCCCCTGAGCTCTAGCATCAACAAGTCATTTTCGCCCACAGGACTGCCGCATACTGGATGTTTTTCCCTTTTCACACCATTCTTTGTAAACTCTAGAAATGGTTGTGCGTGAAAATCCCAGTAACTGAGCAGATTGTAGAATACTCAGACCGGCCCGTCTGGCACCAACAACCATGCCACGCTCAAAATTGCTTAAATCACCTTTCTTTCCCATTCTGACATTCAGTTTGGAGTTCAGGAGATTGTCTTGACCAGGACCACACCCCTAAATGCATTGAAGCAACTGCCATGTGATTGGTTGATTAGATAATTGCATTAATGAGAAATTGAACAGGTGTTCCTAATAATCCTTTAGGTGAGTGTATATATATATATATATATATATATATATATATATATATATGCCTGTAATGTCAAAGTGAAGTTTTATATAGACTCTATACTTAAAAGTGCTCTTTTTTTCCTTCTTGGACATCCAACCAATCACAGTCTTCAAAAGACTGTGTCATACGTAGCATTGGGGTCAGCCCCGCCTCCTCACTAAGATAAAAGTGTTTGTATTTTCCTTGCTCAGAGTTGCTCTCAGATCGGTCCTGAATCACTCTCAAGCTAAGACTCCTACATGGAAGTTTTTAAGGTAAATTAGGAGCTTTCTGAGAGGATTCTTAGAAGCTTTAAGAATACTGGCCCTGGGGCCGTATTCACAAAACTAAAAGTAGCTCCAAACTTGTCAATTTAGGAGAAACTCTTAAAAATAATGGGCATAATAATATGTCAGTCCTAATTTTAGAACTCCTACATTTTTGCTTTAAGAGTTTTTCACAAAGCATTTTAGTGCTAAAATCTGTAAAAACTTAGGGGTAGTCAAGAGTACTCATAAGTCACTAAGACCAAATCACAAACAATTCTAAAATGGCTGTTGCAGGCAATCCGCCTAAGCAATCCGCCCAGAGACACTGTACACATTGAGGCAACAGGCGATAGAGCCTTGGGTGCTGAGAATTTCTTCATAAATCCAATAAATACTTTGATTTATAGATTTTAATCTGTGATATAACATAAAGGTTAATTTATGTACATGCAATATGCATTGAATGATGGAGAATACAACATCTTGGTCAGGTTGAAAATAATGTCCCATCATCTGCACTGATAGCCTTGTGGGAAACTCGGGTGAACCAAGTTAGAGTTCCGGTTCGTGGACCTTTCCCGATCCTGTCCCCCCTTTCTCTATTCCACTTCGCTTCCTGTCTACTCACTGTCCTATCATAATAAAAAAAAAAAAAAAGCAAAAACAGCAAAAATAAATCTTTAATACATAAATAAGAAAATAATGTCCTATTACCTGTGGCAGTTGTTTTCACGAGTTCACGCTCACAAATGATCGAATCAAATAAACGAGTAAAATAAGCAGACATGCTGTCCAAGGGGAGGCTCCGAGCTTAGAATGTAGCCCAAACCCAGAGTACTCCCCCAGTAACTAGCCGAGACTGAGGAGTCGGGGTGGCGGAAGGATGCAGAAAACAAGGTGGTAACTAGGTGAGTCAGCTGTGTATATATATGAGCTGATTAGATAGACCATTTGACCCTGTTCCTCCCAACCTTTGTTTATAAAACATCATTTGTCACTTGAATTCTGCAATCTCTTGAGATGCAGACATGTAAGCGGCTGATAATTAGCCAAACATATACTTGTTTGATTAGTGACACAGCCAACATTTTAAAAACTTTATTTGAATATGGCCACATTTTTATTTTATGCCAACATGATACCTCTTTCTACAATATTCCTATGATTAAATCACTGACAGAGATCCATCTCCTATCAGCCAATCTCTGTGGGCATAGTTAGTAAGCGTATTGACATCATCCATAGCAACGAGGTCAACCCCACCCTTACTCTTAGCTTAAGACTTCTCTCTATTACTTAAAAGTTGGTTTCAGCAGCTTTGTGAATAGGTAGTTTAGAATTTAAAGTAAACTCCTAACTAAGAACTTTTACTGCTATTATTTAGGAGAACTCTTAGTGGTAAGATAAAATGTTTTGAATGCCCCGGTGCTCACTTGTGAAATGGGGTAGTGATAGTAGCTTCTAGATGGGATGGCATATCATATGTATTAGCAACTGGAGGTTGTGTAAAGTATTGTATGCATCATATTGTCTTCTGGAGATTGTCTGAATTTTCACAAATGGAAAAGTCAGATTCGTTTTGTGATTTGTATTTAGAAAGTCCATGACAGAAATTAATACCTTTTTTTCAACAAGGATGCATTAAATTGATCAACACTTAAAGTACACACTTAAAAATATAACAATATATTTTTCAAATAAATGCTGTTCTGTCATGACAACTCTTGGAGAGATTACCATGGTAATGGACATGGCATTGTTAATGTATTAACAATGCCAGCTCTGCTTGTAAATCACACTCCCCTGGACTCAAGAGGCACAATAGCACTGTGGTCTTTAGCATCCTTGTTAGTGTTCCTGCCTTGCATGCCGGAGACGCAAGTTCGAATCCCACTCGGAGAGTGTAGAGTAGGACCGGTTACATTTGGTGCTGTGACCTGGATGGGCGTGAGGTTTAGGGGGGGTGAGTGTAACGTAGGTTAGTAAGAGCTGTATGAGTAAACCTCACTCCCCTCACCTCAAGAGGTGTGCTAGCGACTGAGGTTAGAGGCCGTGGTCTTTAGTGTCCTTGTTAGCACACTCGCCTCTAACGCCAGAGACGACGTTTCTGATCCTGCTCTGAGTGGGACGAGTAAGACCGGTTGCACCTGTGCCATCTAGAGCATGGGTCTCAAACTTGCGGCCTGCGGGCCTCGATGATATTTTGTGGCCCCCATCAAAGTTTAGTGTTACATACATAAGGTGACCGTTGCGGTATGCGTTGAAAGAATGTGTAGAGCGGTAATCCAGAGTGGAGAGCGCCTTTCTGAAGATTCCGTTCATGAGCATCGCATGCTCAACCCAGAATGCCCTTTGTGACATGCTGGTTCGAATATAGCCCTAAGTAGCTAGGGCTGCCCCAACTAAAGTTTTTCTTTCTTTCTAGTAGTTTAGCCATTGTTTAAGCGGCGCCGGCGCCTCCATTTCATTGTCTGCTATATTTGCTTATTATTTATTAAATCCAGGCAATTGGTTGATAAAACATTGATTTAAAATTAATACAATACAATTTAAACAAAACTTAATGAAGTGGTCAAAATCATTTCTTCTAACATATTGTGCATCTTATGTGTCCTGTCTTTTGCGTTAATTTTTATTTCCTGTCGCTGTGCAGGCTATTTTTATTTTATATGACAGTGTAAACAGCACAATAACCCTTTTATTTAAAGGTTTAATGTAGGTCATAGTCCATTTCATTACGATTGCAAGAAGGATCAACAATGTCAAAAATGTGATGTGCAGTCAAATGTCTCGGTGTGTATGCTGTTTGCTGTTTAAACGAGTGTTCTCAACAATATACTATAATACTTAATAATAAAGATTGAGAAGATTGGATCAGTTGTGCTCCTTTTTTTGGAACACTTGAAACACTTTTTTTGTGAATACTTGATGCGGCCTAGCCTGACCCAGACTCTACCTCCAGTGGCCCCCAGGTAAGTTGAGTTTGAGACCCCTGATTTAGAGTTTCATGACAGAACTTTGTATTTCTTTGAATTTCAAAGAATCCTGAAAAAATCGATCATGGTTCCACAAAAATAATAAGCAGCAAAACTGTTTAAAACACTGTTGGCATTTACAGTATACTAGGCGAGAAATATGAACTCATACATTCTACACAAAAAACTAAGCTGATGTGAGTCAACAGTTCTTGATAATGTGACATTCTGGTTTCTGCAGTATAGCTGTTTAAGCTATCAGTACATCTAGGTGTATGTTTTGACAGGACAGTAAAAAATGTGATAATGAAATACCTCTCAGATGCTAAAGTTACTGACTTGCCATATGGGAAAGATTTTTTTTCTCCCCTTTCTCTCTCTCTCTCTCTCTCTCTCTCTGAGAAATGTATACTTGGGCTGTTGATTCAAGACGGACTCTGAATAAATTATTACCTAATTATGTGCCCTGACTCAAGCACTTATTAGTTTGGTCCTACATTTACTGTACCAAATATGGTATAACACAAAAAGGCCAGAGCATGCTGTTCTCTCTGGAGTGGCTCAGGTGTGTCAAAGTGCTGCAGATTGTGAGGGATAGTCTACTAATGTGTGGTTGGCAGATTTTTTTTTTCTCTTTATAGTTGCCTGCAGGGGGACCTAAGCATCTGAACAAACTGGTCAGGAATGCAAGCTTCTTTATACAACTCAGCCTGGACTGACTAGAGGCAGTGACACAGAAGAGGATGGTGGTGCTAATGAACAATCCTGCTCATCTTCTCCACAAAGAGATATATTGAACCACCTTAAGCTACTGCCCTGCTCCAAGTAACCTGTCTGGAGTTGTATTTGTTAAAAATGTTTTGCCATGTAAGACATCTTTTGTTGATCCTGAAACAACATTCCCATCCAAAAACATAGTTCCAACACTATCCTTACCCCTCAACTTAGTCCTACCCATAACTTATCCTTAAAGTCAGAGGGAAATGATAGGTGAATAAAAATGGTGTAGAAGCCCCTAACCCTTGTTGTAAGCCTAATCTAGATATTAATTGTTGATTGGAATGTTGTTCCAGTATCAACAAAGATATTAATCCAGGAACATCTACTTGGTGAAAAGACGTTCACCTTTACGGTCTATAGTAAAAGCAGTATGACACAAACAGAGAATTTGTTGTTGTTTTTTCTTCTGATGTGGTGAGCTGTATAAAGTTAAAATCAGTTTTACAGAGCCAAACAAAATGATGACACACAAATGGTTACCTGTCACTCTACTGCAGGTCTTATTTCAAGGTCCTCAGACACCATCTAGCAAGGAGTACATGATCTAACTGCCTCCATTATTCCAGAGACTTTCCTCCAGCTGTGCGTTGATAGCAAAAATGTTGTAGCCTAGAATTTTATGTAGTAGTAGGTATAGAAATTACAGCAGTTTGGATTGCTGTTCTATAGCAAAATACAGATGAACCAAAGCACCAAAGTGGGTGTGATAACTGTTTTGTGTAGCAGGTAAAATTTTTGATTGATGTTCTGACAGGCAACCATCAGGGCCATCGCTAGTTGGGTGAAAGGTGGTGACAATTATAGGGGTTCGTGGGGTCCACTGCCCAGGGGGCCCACTAAATCCAGTAGTTATTCTATATATTCACCTACTCTTATAAATCAATATAGTATATACATTTGTATGCCTGAGAGTTCAATGAAAACCACAAAAACATGCAATTTAGGCTAGTTACAGAGGTTTTCCAAATATATCTCTCTCCCCTCTCCCTAAAAATGGTTTAGTCTGATGATTAATTAGTGAACAGAACCAATCAGAGTTGAGGCTGCTCCGAGAACAATTAAAATTAGAAAAAGTTACAGTGGAAGTGAAACTGACTGAAAATGTTCGGAAAATGATCGTACCAGTAACATGAAAAGGAGGGGGAGGCCAGGTAAATTGCTTAATCAATCTATCAAAACGTTCTTTAACAAGACAGGTTAGTGCGCTGTAACCAGGGAGTCAATGTGATGGGGTGCCGTGCCTCGATAGGACACCTAATAAGAGCCCCCACCCGCGCACTCCGGTATGGTCCGGTATGGCGCTGGTATATCTCCTATACCAGCGCAGCGCACATCGCCCGATCGATTACACGTCAAAAATGAAGACAGTGAAGATGAAGTGGTTTTATTTTACATTTGACTGCATTCTTTTTAATTTCTGAATATTTATCTCAGCTGTTAGACATCAGACTGACTGGAAAGACATTTTATAGACCTATTATATTGTTGGCCTACTTTAAAAAAAAGTTTATTTTATTATTTCTTGTCTTTTGTTGTTATTTTATTAGTTTGTCTTGCACAATACTAAAGTTATTAGTCGCTTAATGCCATTGTTTTGATATAATATTTATATACAACTTTGTATATAAAATAAGTAAAAGCAACAACCTTTATCTGCATTTATTTATTTGTCTGTTTTGTTAGAAATCCTTATTAGGTGCATGGCACCAGATGTGGGCCTCCATATCTTATAGGCCCAACGTATATGATATGAGTGGAGGGCGTTGGGGGCCCACATCAATGTTCTTTTCAGGGGGCCCAGAATTCCCTAGCTACGGCCCTGGCAACCATAAAATAGTAAACTATTTTGCCATTACAGGAAAATATATACAAATAGAAAGCTGTCATTGTAAATTGTAGAAAATATTTCACTAATATTTCACTTTTTTTACTGTATTTTTTTATCAAATAAATGCAGCTTTGGTGAGCATAAGAGACTGACCGCAAACATTGTAACATAATATTACGTCACTGCCAAGGAGAGCACCATATGAGACTGAATAGATTGTTCTGAAATAACAATGGTGTTTTAGTACTTTCAAGCTCATATGTGTGAGCACACAGACTACACAAAATAAAGCCCTTAGAAACATTTTGAATGCACTCATCCCTTTTTTATCTATATATATTTATTTTTTTCATTTTAGAAAATTCACAAAACTCTTCTATTGCAAATATGTCTCTTTGGTCAATGCAGAGAGGGGATGAGAGATGGCACATGGTAGGACTGAATTGCACCTTCACTCTGCCTGGAATGGAATGAAATTCTGTTGTCAGGGCAACAGCAATCAATTAAAGGCTCTGATTTCTCATGGAGCTCTTTGTCCTTGTTTTCCTTGTTAGATCTCAGTACACAAACTTCAGCTGTGACCCGTTTATATATATTAACAGATTTTAGGGATATATATATACATTGTATCGCCATCAATGTCCGAGAAAATATTAGCCTTAATGAACGATTACATTATTTAAAACAATAAATAGTTTATTTTTAATTGAATGTTATCACTGATTGTGACAGCATGTTTACCCAATATTTTAATCAACTTAATACTGTACATATGTATTGATTTTCTAACCTGAAAAGCATCTCTAATAATGTTTAGTAGTATTTGGAAGTTTATTTACAAATCATTTTTATATTGTGTTATTATTTATTTACAGACATGACTGTCACAGAGTCACAGCCAACACCCACCAACACACAGACATTGTCACCAGATCTCCACGCTCCGCCCACTCTTTTACTATCTCCAGAGCACTGATCACCTGCACCTGCACCTCATCATCACAGACACTGTAAAAAGCACACTCTCCATGCACTTCACTGTCTGATCTTGTTTCACATACCTGGACTCCTTACTTGATGCTCACCAGAGATTCCCGTCGACTCCTTCCAACGCCTTCCTTGTCTCCAGTTCCGTGTCTCCTCGTGTTCTCCCTCATCCAACCTCCTACCAAGATATCCACCCAGCTAAGTGACTGTGAAGTGCTATTATCATCATTTACCTGCATTCCTCATTTGCCTGTGTTCGTGTCTCTGTTTAAATAAACACCATTCATCTTGCCTGTCTTTCTGACTCCGTCTGTGTCCTGAGAATGACAAAAATCATACAGTTACATCAGTATTTTTCTTCTGCCTCAGCTTTGATATACTCATTTAGTTTTTTTGTTCTTGTGGACACAAATGAAACTATAGGGAAACTGTCAATTTGTTCATTGGAATCTCACAATAAATCAACATTATAAATTATTGAATGTTCTTTCTTTTGTAGATTTACTCTAATTCATTAGAATATTGGCTCCCAGTCAAGTACAGTACTAAATGGGTTTCTGTTGGTATGAGCTACAAAGAGGCTCAAACATTCCCCATTTGCTTTTTTATAGTTTACAGTGAAGCCAGGACCCAAAGCAATCAGAGCCATCACATCTCAGCCCGCTAACATTTCTGCATCATAGGTACAAAGCAGTACATTTCCCTGCTCCCTTAAAATCTGTGCAGGCATCATAGAAATGATGGACAGAAAGTCACATGAGTTTCAGGTGCAGTCAACAGAGGTGTGTGCATCGATCTTTCTCCACTCATATATAATAAAATACTCTAGAGGTGCCACTTTGTCTATTGCAGAACACATACCAAAGGTAGATGCAATGCCTGGTTCCTGCTTTTGCATGGAAGAGACATCATCAAAGTGCACACAGTCACAACCAATCAATAGTCCTTACAAAGCCTCCTCTGCATATATAAATGCTATTTAGACTAGGTCCTAATAGTTAAGGTTTGCCTAGATAATGCATAAACAGCTTTAGAACAATTGTGCTTGAGAATGGTAGACCTTCTTTCCAGTGTGCCTGTCACATTAATCTCAGAGAGAAAGTGTATTACAGTATAGTGTGATTGAGGAGCCAACACAGTGCAAACTAAACAACACATTCAAAACAGTCTTTGCCAATAAAAAATGTGGTCATTCCTTCAAGCACAGTATTTCTAGACCTTTGAAGCATCCAGACCTCTCTCCACTCAGCAAAGAAAAAAATAATAATTTTACATGCTTAAAAGAGTCATGACATGAGAAATCAAAATGTCCCTAATCTTGTGACATATAAGAGGTGTTTGTACCATTAAAACATCCTGCAGTTGTCATAACTTAAAAAATCCTCCTCACTAGGCACAGTGTAATGGACAGTTCACAAAGAAACTTTTGTTGAAAGATGAAGCAGCTAACTATATTGGATCTGGCAGCAGCTACTGCAAAGTGTGAGTAATTGTATATTGTTTTCAAAGTACTTAATATTTGCAATAGCAGGGGGCCTTGATATTTTTTTCCCCCCTATGCAATGATGTAAAAAAAAAAAAAAAAACTTGATTAACATTAGAAGTAAACAGGGTTCAAAGGGAGAAAGTCAATGAAGACTCTCAGGGCTACTTGGATGTGGACCTCAAGGAATGTAATAAAATATCAAAATCCATGACATCATGACCCTGTTAAAGCACAAACTTAACAAAAAGCCTTTAATTAAGTTACACTTACTAAGTTCACAGAGTCTGGCGTCAGTCCTTCAATTCATGGTTTTAAAAGCACTTCCCAAGTAGGTGAATACAAGTCATACATGTCAATTTGTACAACACTTTTACAGCCTTTTCGACCCTCTAAAACCACCAGTGGCTATCTTGTAAGAGCTCAACATCAAAAGGTGTGACAGCAGTACAAATCTGTAACGGATGTGTTCAGTTTGCAAATTACTAATTATTTTTCTTTCTCTCTTTTTTTCAGATCCTTTTATCTCTCTGAGTAAAGTGGTATGTCCAGACCCCAAACTAATGAAAAGTGAAGACCAGCCTCATGGGGAAAGATCTCATTTCAGTGATGAGTAGCTAATCTCCTGGTGAGGGCCACCAGCCTTTCCAATAAAGAGAGGAATGTTGGGCCACAGCTAATAATATAAACGTCAATACTGAACCTCTGGGGTGGCATGATTTAAAAAGAAAAGAAAGAAAGAAAGAAAGAACAATCAAGTTCAAGAAATATGCAACATCAAACTCAAGGACTTTTTCAGAGACTTACCAAAACCGTAAAAAAAAAATAGTGCCGATTACCAAAGTAAAGCAGCCATGAACGAGCAGCCAACAAGCAGAGCCAGCAGGCTTGTAGGCATATCTATGGTCTGCTGGTTAACTGGAAGCGACTGGTCTTTGTGGTCGTCTTTCACTCAAAAACAATTGCATTGCCCTCAATGGGGTAGAAATACACAAACTCATATGTAGATAGCCATTCTGGACTGTAACTACCTCATCTTTCAGTTGCTTTCAAAATAGTGTAGTTTTTCCAGTAACAAGCTTTTTTCCAACAATTGCTGTTGCATGGAAAGCTCACATCTCTCCTTTTAATGTCACTTTGTTTATGCACACAGCTTCACTGCCAAGTGAGCTGTAAGGCAATATTCAAATGTGCTTTTCTAAACAGTTCTCTCTCTCATAAATCTGAAGCATTGTAGTGAATTGATTCATATGGTTCACTCTCATGTAGTTTATTCATTTAATAAATAAGTTCATTTGGACAGTTCATGTAAGAACAAAATATTTTTTTTTTTAAATCATTGATTCATGCCACTGTACTTTAATTACAACACATTCTCACACCCAACTCGTCAGCTTGGTCAGGACCCTTCGGCGTAACTTTTTAACGCACAGGGTAACCCTTTAGCGTCATATTTCGATGCACAGAGTGCTCCATTGATTTCAATGAGAAGCCTTTGGTGTCATAAACAGACGCGTTGGGCATGGGAACGTTATCGTCATGATGAAATTATATGTTGGGTTATGATTTTGCCATTATGACATGTTGGAGTGTGATTCTCAATTTAATCAGCCAGCATAATTTTATTTACATTTATTTATTTTTTTATTTATGCTATTTAGACACGTTTGAACATGTAACCCAACCCCATCCCTAAACCTACCAATTTACACAGGCTATAACAGGCAGATACGACTGCAGGCACAGTTTATTCAAAAAGTACAAATATTCCAAGTGTTCCGAGGCCAAACGACTGATTTGTGTGAAGAAAATCCCCAAAAGTGATCAGTGTTTCCATCCGCCGAAGATCATGAACCCATTCAAAAATTGAACCCATTATGAAATTGCATTGGCTCTTGTAGGTCTTGTGACCAATTGCGTCATTACGTCAGCTTTGATTATAAAATGTCATTGGCTCTCGTGTGTCTTGTGACCAATCGCGTCATGCTAAAAAGTCGGGTGTATATTTTGAATGAGATATGACTGAGTGCGTGCGTGTGTTCACAGAGCGGTGGGATCATCATTTCAGCAATTAAAACATTAAGATCAACTCTGTTCTTTACATGAAGATATCGTGTGACTTCAGAAGGCTTGGAATGCAACATAATACTTTTATACTGTTTTTGGTCAGTTTTTGCAATAAATACCTGTGACTGTACTTTTATTTGCCTGTTACGTGTTTTATATTGTTTAGAAGTGGGTAGGTTTAGGGTAGGAGTGGGGTTAGTTATTTACATAAAAGTAGCCTATGAATATTCATAAAATCATGTCTACTTTTACAAATGCAAATAATTAAATGCGTCTTGAGCTGACGTATTGGGAAAACAACTGAAATCAATGGAGTACCCTGCACATCGGAAAATGACGCTAAAGGGGTACCCTGTGCGTTAAAAAGTGACGGCGAGGGGTCCTGACCAAGCCTCAATATGTGACGAGTTGGGTGTGAGAATGTGTTGGTAATTACAGTATGTTTCGATTAAAATTATTATTGTACAGCTGTCTGAAAGGACTCCATAACAAATACCATGCAAGTAAAAAGTGGGAGGGGGAATGCAGTGGGAAAAAAAGGAAAGGTTATTTAAGGTTCTGTGATGAGGTTGCAGGCAAAATTTTGTTCCTGATGACCCTTCTATGCAGTTCATGTGTGTGAAAGCAACGCTGCACACTGGACCCCTGCACCATTACTGCTGTACCTGCTAAACCTTCCTGCAGGTCTTTTGCAGTAACATGGAGGTTTGTTTTGTATTCCCAGCCAGTCTACCAGCTGCTCTTCAGATATTGCCTTGGCTTTGACAGTTCCTCTTAACTTTCATTTTGGATGGTGAAAACCGAAAGCAAGATGTGTTTGTAAGAGTCAAATCTGAACATTTTATCTTGACAGCTGCTTAGAAGAGCCTGTGATTGTTAAAGTGCCCCTATTATGCTTTTTCGGATAGTTTCAAAGATCAAAGTGTACCACAAATAAAGTTATTGTCTCCTTAAAGAAAGAATCGATTCTGAAGTGAAACAATATGTTTTGTGAAAAGCGCTATACAAATAAATTGTAACAGTTCATGTAAGAACAATTTACTCATGTAAATTGTACTTGTCAAAAGACTATGACTAAAACTAAATCAAAATTTGCTGTCAAAATTAACACTGGAAGCATTATGTACTTTTCCCACTGATTCTCTACTTTGAGTCTGATTCTAAGGCAAAGAAACTCAGGAATATCAAAAGAGTCTGGCTGTTTTGAAAAGTGTAAGAAGGTAACCTTGGGGTGCTGCGGAGTATGGAATATTAAGTTGGAATGTCCAGGTCTCTGTCCATCAGTTTCTCTAATCAGCACTCAAGATGGTGAAAGAAAAAGTAATTGCCATAGGCTTTGTTTGTTTCATCGAATCAAAAGTATGGGGCAGCATTGCATATTAACTAGACTGACGGCAGAAGGTCTGGACTCCATAGCAGCTTTCATTGGCTCGTTTTGTTCCGTGTCATATTTAAGGGTGTGAAAATGTAACATTGATGTCCCTACAATAACAGACCGGTGTGTAAAACACTTGGACATATTTTAAAAAATCTATGCCACATACTTTTGAAAATCCAGTGTTTAGTTGTTCCTGATAAGCACTCATTGTCACAGTTGTAAACACGATGGCTTTCTTCTTCCACGAGGCGGTTTGGTGTCATCTTTGTTTCCAGGCAGACCGTTAAAGAGCGCAACACACACACACACCCCGGAAATCCTGTAGAATTCAACCAATTAGATGATGACTACGAAACTCCTGATGTGTTTCCAATTTTGTGCGCAATATACATCAGACATTCAGCCAATGGTCCATGGGCGTGACGTCTGTGGCTAAGACATATTAACTGTAAACTGTTCCTGAGAGCACCACATTGGTATTATTTTATTTTATTTTTGACTATTTGACTCTGATTGTATAAGTCATTTCTCACAGAGGGCAGAGTAACCTGTGTTTACACTTGTTACTTTAGTTTAATTGGCTTTCTTCACACTTGAACAACCACTCAGATTTGGCAAACTTAGCAGACAAATAGAGATCCCAATAGAATTAATGTGATCAGAATAACTCTGCATAAGAATGTGCAGTGCTCAGTACTAGGAGAAAGAATCATTTTCTCGATTTGTATTTGATTTATTACAGTACGGTGTGAAACAGCAAGTACACAACATGAAAATGAGAACCAATATAAGAACACTGCCAGCCACATTTCTGGGGAATTATGGAGGGCCTAACACAGCACAAGTGATGATGAAGCAGTCGTTACTGATAAGAATGAGTTATCTGAACTTTAAATGGAGTCAGTAAAAAACATGAAGATGTGTCTTCTGTGAATCTGTAATTGAAATATTACTATTTCAAGAAAGGACTCCAAATGATTTCTAAGCAACGGCGCAACTGCTACTGCAGCTGAAGTGTTTTCTTATTTGTTTATCCAAAAAATGTGGTTGTTTAGGTGTAGCAGAATGCAGTGTTTCTGTTTTACTGTGTATTAGGGGGAACTACAGTATATAATAGTATATATGAATCAATATATGCAGCATATATGCAGTAATATTTACTATACTGTATAACGTTCAGTATACTGGACTTTTGGATTTAGTAGATTCATATTTTTTTATATATACAGTATGCTGCAAAATACAAACATTCCCTACTGCGTGTAAATAAATGTACTAATAATTGCATGTTATAAAATAATAAATAATTTAATGTTTAAAACCCTAATTTTTAAATTACATCATCATTACATGAATAATACAAATGAACAACACTGATATGAATTTAGTATGTCATTATTTCCTGGATCAGCTTAAATTAAAAGTATTGTTTAGTATCTACAGTATGAGTAGAAACCTGTTTTTTTACAGTCTATGGTATAAACGTTTAGTAAAATAGAAATGAATTTTTCACTCAGATTAAATTAATTAAATGAATATCTGCCATTTCATTTTTTATATATCTTAACAGTAACAATAATGATCAATATACAAAAGATATTTCTGGGAAAATACAGAATCATTGAGGCCCAGTTTCACAGACAGGGCTTAGATTAAACCAGGATTAGACCTTAGTGCAATTAGGACATTTAAGTAGCTTTCATAAATGTGCCTTAGAGAAAAAAAAAAACATTACTGGTGTGCATCTTGAGACAAAACAATGGCACTAACACATATTAAGATATGTCAGTGCAAGTTGCTTTCAGTTAAAACAGCTTAAACATTTAGTCTGGGACTAGGTTTATGCCTTGTTTGTGAAACCGGCGGTTAAAGTCTTAATTCGCTGATTTAACCCACTTGTTGATACAGTATTGGTAGTGTAAATGAACAATGTTTACTTGTTCTCTGTGTTACCTGGACTGAGAAATTGTGTTTGTTTGTTAGCAAAAGTCCACTGGATGATGCAGGTCCAGGGCTTTTGTGAAAACTACAGATTATAGGGGAGCACGGGGCACAAATGCATGGTTAGTTGTAACACACATGGTTTAAAACTTTCCACACATGCCAGCATGACGAAACGTAGTGTTACTAGTTGTCATATCAACAGTATATCGAGAAAAAGTTGCGCCAAACTTCAAAAGTCTTAAGAAGATATCACTGAACATTTATTTAACCATAGCAAAAGTAAATGTCTTACTTAAGTTAATTTTTCATCTCTATTTTTTTGTGTTTATTTAAAAATTAGGGCCCGAGCACCGATGGTGTGAGGACCCTATTGGAATTGCTCAGCCTATTATTATTCTTCTCCCAAATGAATCACATTTTTGATGGCCTAAACATGCTCGAAAACTCATGAAACTTTGCACACACGTCAAAAGTGGTGAAAATTTACGTCTGTTATGGGCTTTAGAATTAGGCATGGCAAAATGGCTCGATAGCGCCACCTACAACATTTCAACGAAGTGCCCATCCTGCTACGTTTCACGTACAGGTATGAAGTTCGGGAGACACATGTAACAGCCTAATACCTACAAAAAAGTTTTCTGGTACAAAATCTGAAACCCAACAGGAAGTGAGATATTTTGAACTTACTTTGCAAAATTGTTGCAAATTTTGCCATTTCCAGACATTGTACTTTAACAAACTCCTCCTAGAGATTTAATTAGATCAACATCATATTTGCACAGTCTAATCTAAAGGCCTTTGTGACGTTAAATTGCGAAGATCTTGAGTTTTTCCTGAAGGGCGTGTCCGTGGCAGCCTCACAAAGTTCGATGTTTCGCCATAAAACAGGAAGTTGTTGTAACTCTGTCATACAATGTCCGATCTGCCCCAAACTTCACATGTTTTATTAGAGTCCTGACCTGAAGACATCTACATGCCAATATTTGGTTTTAGTCAAAACACCACCTACTGGCAGCAGGAAGTGTGGCACATTGAAGTGACTTTGCCATATTTCTTATTTACCCACTTAAATGCATGTCGCCCACTATTGGCAGTTTTCCTGAGGCCACCGGGTAGAGATGCTTCCAGGTGCGAGGGCCCTTTCATCGCTGCTTGCAGCTTTAATTTTAATCTTATATCTGTTATTTAACAGTTGAGATAGTTCTTTAATGCTGATCTAACCAGCAGAAGACACAAGCCGGGTTTAAATTCCAGTTGCGCAGATGGGGTGCGTTGTAACACTGCGTTACAATGAGCCCCTATTAGAACTATGCTATTATATTCTATACTTTTATGAATTATTTTGAGAAACCATGAAAAAAAGGTAAAAAAATGCCATTATTCTCTATGAAAAAAATTATAATTGTATTTTATTGACAAAATATTTTAGTTTGTCTTGTATATTTTTTTGATTATCAGATAACATTTTAAGCTGTCATATGCTCATGTTACATCGTGCCCCTCCTATGGGGCATGTTGTCAAATTTCACTTCCATTCTTTCAGGGTAAATCAAGAAAAAAGTATACACTGTATTAATGAAACGTAGGAAATTAATGTGGGAAAAAATAAATACTCTGAACCACAAGTGGATTTACACAAACTGAGAAAGTCAAAAAGCGTTCGGTTGTGCCCCGCTATCCCCTACTTTTTTGGAAAATTGTTATTAACAGAACCGTTATTGTAAGAGGAGGTATATCACTGAAAATTGTATGTCAACTCTTTAAACAGCATATGGTAAATATGGAACACTATGGCAACAGCTTTCTTACCTTGTATGTGACAGCATTTTGCTTCATGAGGTTGAACGTCTCGGTTACGTATGGTAACCCTCGTTCCCTGAAGGAGGGAACGGAGACGTACGTCGGACGTCACCGACGAATTGGGATCACTTCTGGGAGCCCCTATCAACTTCGAGATATAGAGAACGGGCCAATGGCCATTGGCGTGCGAGATTTGCATCTCGCGCTCCGCCCCGCGCTGCGGGTATAAACAGGAGGCGAATGCAGCGCACTATTGTTTTTCACTGAGGAGCCGAACTAGTGACTCGGCCATGCAGTGATGGTACAGCAACTGTGGCGACGGGACGTACGTCTCCGTTCCCTCCTTCAGGGAACGAGGGTTACCATACGTAACCGAGACGTTCCCTTTCAGTCGGTCACGTTCGACGTACGTCGGACGTCACCGACGAATTGGGATCCCTTTGGAAAACGCCACAGTTACTACCACTTCCAGCGCCCAGCGAGAGCCCCTCAGACCCCGTCTGTTCCGGGCGGGGAATTCACGCAGGGAAGTCACACTGCTGTTCCGCAAGACCCACTTCAGCAGACTATTGGATAACGCTGGGAAAGCGTGCCCAGAGGGACGCTGCGGAAGCCACATCATGCCCGAAGGGAGTTACCATGTGGAAAATACACGTATGGACTGGCCGTGGGCAGTGCAACATACGGAAGTCCCAGGGGTGGCCCCGGCCAAACAGGCGGGGGAACAACACCTAACTGAGACGGCAGAGAGCTCTGCCGAGGGAAAGACACAGGCTCGCCGTAGGGAGCCGTACCGTGGAAGAATACACATACGGGACCGCCGAGGGGGTCACAACATATGGAACCCAGCCTAACACAAGTTCCACCAATGCATACGAGTGTTAGACCTGGCGTCGGACGCTCCGCCACATCCGACTGCCGCGGGTTGCGGAGGACTCAACAGGGTTCGCCGTTCTGGGGAACTCGACTGGAGCATATAAGCGCACGTATCCGTTCCAAAGGGAAGGGAGTGGCGCAGCAAGCCGACACTTAGAACGGGCACTTCGGTGTTACTGACTATGGGAAGCGAGCACACAGGAAGATACCGGCTCTACACGGAGGCTATAAAGTCTAGCGAACGTGTTAGGTGTCGCCCAGCCCGCAGCTCTACAATATCTGTCGGCGAGGCGCCACGAGCCAACGCCCAGGAAGAAGCTACACCCCTAGTGGAGTGGGCTCTTAACCCGAGCGGGCAGGGCACGTCTTGGGTTTGGTACGCCAAGACGATGGCATCCACTATCCAGTGGGCCATCCTCTGCTTGGAGACAGCCTTTCCCTTCTGCTGGCCTCCATAACAGACGAAGAGCTGTTCTGAAGTCCTGAAGCTTTGCGTTCTGTCCACGTAAGTCCGCAGAGCGTGGACTAGACAGAGAAAAGCTAGGGCTGGGTCTGCCTCCTCCGAAGGCAGCGCTTGCAGGCTCACCACCTGGTCCCGGAAGGGAGTGGTGGGAACCTTGGGCATATATCCGGGCCGGGGTCTCAGGATTACATGAGAGTTACCGGGCCCGAATTCCAGGCACGATTCGTCGACCGAAAATGCCTGCAGGTCCCCTACCCTCTTGATAGAGGCCAATGCAGTCAGGAGTACTGTCTTCAGAGACAGGATTTTTAACTCAACTGACTGCAAAGGCTCAAAGGGCGCCCTCTGCAGTGCGGTTAGCACCAGAGTTAAGTCCCAAGAGGGTATAGAGGGAGAGCGAGGCGGTTTTAGTCTCCTCGCCCCCCTCAGGAACCTGACGATCAGATCGTGCTTCCCTAGAGACTTACCACCTACCATGTCATGATTAGCGGCGATAGCGGCAACATAGACTTTGAGGGTGGAGGGAGACAGCCTTCGCTTCAACCCGTCCTGTAGGAAGGAAAGCACAGAACCGACCGAACATCTCCGGGGGTCTTCTCAGCGAGAAGAACACCAGTCGACGAACAGGTTCCACTTCAACGCATAGAGGCGCCTCGTAGAGGGAGCTCTAGCGGAAGTGATGGTGTCTACCACAGCCTGTGGTAGGCCACCTAGAACCTCCGCGTCCCGTCCAGGGACCAGACACCGGACGCGGGTGCCATAGGGTGCCCCGTCTCTGAGTCAGGAGGTCCTTCCTCAGAGGAATGGGCCAGGGAGGTGCTGTCGCGAGAACCAAGTCCAGTTGGGCCAATACAGAGCAACCAACAGGACTAGCTCCTCGTCTTCCCTGACCTTGCACAGAGTCTGTGCAAGAAGGCTCACTGGGGGAAACGTATACTTGCGTAGGCCCCGGGGCCAGCTGTGTGCCAGCGCATCCGAGCCGAGGGTCCCCTCGGTCAGGGAATAAAACAACTGGCAGTGGGTCGTGTCCGGGGCGGCAAACAGATCTACCTGTGCGGTCCCGAAGCGACTCCAGATCAGCTGGACCACCTGGGGATGGAGTCTCCACTCTCCGGGGAGCACTGGCTGTCGTGAGAGCTCGTCGGCCGCACGATTGAGCAGGCCCGGAATGTGAATGGCACGAAGCGACCTCAGATGCTTCTGACTCCATAGGAGGAGATGGCGGGCGAGTTGAGACATGCGACGGGAGCGTAGACCACCCTGTTTGTTGACGTACGCAACGGCCGCAGTGTTGTCCGTACGGACCAGAACGTGCTTGCCTAGTAGCGGCGTTTTGAAGCGGCCCAGCGCAAGACGAACTGCTAACAACTCGAGGCAATTGATATGCCATTGCAGTTGAGGCCCCGTCCACAGACCCGAAACTGCAAGCCCGTTGTACGTGGCACCCCAGCCGGTGGATGAGGCATCCGTGGAGACAACAACATGCCTGGACACTTGTTCTAGGGAAACTCCTGCCCGTAGAAACGAAGGGTCCCACCACAGGCTGAAGGTTTGGCGGCACCTCGGAGTCACGGGGACACGGAGGGATCCGCTGTGCCACGCCCATCTCAGGACTCGGTCGTGTAGCCAGCGTTGAAGCGGTCTCATATGAAGCAATCCGAGCGGCGTTACAGCGGCTGCGGATGCCATATGCCCCAGGAGCCTCTGAAAATGTTTCAGTGGTACCGCTGTCCTGCATTTGAACGAATTCAAGCAGTTCAACACCGACTGGACACGCTCCTCTGTGAGACGCGCTGTCAGATTGACCAAGTCCAGCTCCATACCGAGAAAAGAGATCCTCTGCACGGGGCAGAGTTTGCTCTTTCCCCAGTTGACCCGAAGTCCCAACAGGCTGAGGTGACTGATCACCGTGTCTCTGTATTCACACAACAGGGACAGTCCTGAAGGGAACGACCTTCAGGTCGATCGCTGCAAACCAATCTTGGGGACGGATGTACTCGAAAGTGCGCTTCTGCGTCAACATCTGAACGGGCGGTTTGTGAAGGGCCCGGTTCAGGACTCACAGGTCCAAGATTGGTCATAACCCACTGCTTTTCTTGGGCACAATGAAGTAGAAGTTATAGAACCCCAACTTCATGTCGGCTGGAGGGACCGGCTCCAATCGCGTCCTTCGCCAGTAGGACTTCGATCTCTTTCCACAAGATGGGCGTCGCAGCTCCACACAACAGTGAAGTGGACGCCCAGAACTTGGGAGGATGCCGTGCGAACTGAATCGCATAGCCGAGCCTGGTGGTGCAGGTGAGTCAGCGGGACCGTCCCGGAAGTGCTAGCTAGGCTTCCGGAAACCGTACCATGAACACACCCGCCCCACAGACGTACCCGCAGTAGGGCAGCGAAGTGGAGGGCAGGGACCCGACCCAAGAGGCACAGCGTCCTGAAGTGGGGTCTGAGTGCGCACGCAGCACCTACCTGCCCCCACGGTTGGACGGAGGGTATGAGAGAAGGCATGGTAGCGTTCTCAAGCCATACGCTGCGGTCCGCTGGCGACTGAAGGAGGGGCAGAGAGTGGCAAGGCTTTGTGGCGTCACACACTGCCTACCTCACCTCCTTCCTCAGCGGGGAACAAGAGTGGCGAGGCATAGCGTCGCGCACTGCCGTCCTCACACCGCTGAGAAGAGGGGAATGAGAGTGGCGAGGCTCCCCGGCGTCGCACACTGCCATTCTCGCCCTCTTGTGGGGAGGGGAATGAGAGCGGCGCGGCTTCATAGCGTCACACGCTGCCATTCCTGAACTCCCGAGACCCAGAGGTATTGGAACTGCTCTTAAGAATTTGGGTACCACTGGCTGTAACACCGGTGGCGGAACAAAATTTAGCAATGATTCTCCACCCGGCCCTCCTCCGGGGAAGAGCAGCTTCAACCAAGTCCAGGTCACCCGTCTCAGCTGACTGGCAGCCAAGACGGGTGGCATCGTGGGATGCCCATGGCGAGCAGACTGAGGGGTTCCATCTGCTTTGCACTGTGGAGGACTGCTGCACAGTCACCGACAGTGTCGCCGAAAAGGGTCACCTTGTGAGATGTGAGCATCGAGAGAGCGTACTCTGGCGACGTCTCACACCCCTGCAAGGTAGCCCAAGGGTGTTTCTGGACCAGGGTGGACATCGTCTGGCCAAGGGCCAGCGCTGTGACTTTAAATGTAAATCAGTCACGGTGCGCAGCTCAACCTCAGCTCAGAACTACCCTCGTGCACTAAGAGCGCAGGGCAGAGGTGGCCTGCCAGTGGCACTGCCACCTCACCGATGAGGGTAGTGAGAGAGAGGAAAACTTTATCCAGATTATGGCACCAAATAGTTCCACACTGCCAAAGCTTTCCAATGCACATCCGGGAAAAAGGCAAGGGGGCGGGCAAGGCGATTTACGCGTTGCACTACGCCTCAGCCACCCAGGAAAGCATGGCTGTCAAGTCTGAATCTGATTCAGCATGAGCACACACCATTATAGTGGGAAACTCAGCATCATCTTCATTTCCAGCTTATAACAGCCCTCTCTCCGATGCAGCGATTGACATCTGTCCTCTGCTAGAGCCCCAGATGAAACGCTAGGTCCCCTTTATTTATTTTTATTTAATAATTTATTTATTTTTTTATTTTTTATTTTTTTGGAACCAGCAATCCCACCTGTAAGCTACCAGCAGGCATGCAAGACTGTGAGCGTGGCCGTCGAGACGGCACACGGCGCGCTGAACACTCAAGCCCCTATGAAGAAGGCGAGACGAACAACGCGAACAACGTGGGTGGTTCATGAGAGAACATGAACCACCCACAAACACAGTCTCAGCATGCTTGCGATGCGATAGAGGAGTGAGGGCCCACGGAGATGTACTCGGCAGGGAAGCCCCACTGTAATCCTCAGGTCACCAAGGCTTATTAGCCGAAGTAGCCCCTTTCTGGTGCACCAGAAAAGAAACTAGATCGGGGAATAGGCGAAGGGACTCAACCCCGTTTGAGGTTTAAGTCTCGACCGCGCATCTAAAGCGCCGAGTGACGCGCTGGGTTGCCGTGACAACCCGCGCTGTCAGCCGGCAGCTAGACGGCACACGGCGCGCTGAACACTCAAACCCTCACGAGGAAGGCGAGACGAACAACGCGCCGACGTGATCCCGTTCTCCTGAGAGAACATGGATCACCCACGAACGCAATCTCAACATGCTTATGCGAGAGGGATCGTGGCCGTCAAAGGACAGGAAACAACCGCATCCAGAAACGCACGGGTGGAATGACGTCTTGAAAAAGACGCAGTGTCACACCCGCGCTGCTCTTTTAGAAGAAAGCTCTTTTAAATGTGCTGAAGCACCCAGGAACGACCGCGGCAAAACACAGGAGAGTAGTGCAGCCTGTGTATGCACTCACCGTTGGGAACGCCCTCACCAAACCAACAGTGCTGTAAAAACAGCAGTTTATCACTGTATCAGTGAGCTCGCGGCCGCCGCTGATCGTGCCTTCTCTCCCAGCACTCAAAGAAGCGTCTTCTCTCGTTCTCTCTCTTTCTGCTGAAGCAGGAACAGTCTCCTTCATCAACACCGTGTTCGGCTCCGAAGTGAATGACAATAGTGCGCTGCATTCGCCTCCTGTTTATACCCGCAGCGCGGGGCGGAGCGCGAGATGCAAATCTCGCACGCCAATGGCCATTGGCCCGTTCTCTATATCTCGAAGTTGATAGGGGCTCCCAGAAGTGATCCCAATTCGTCGGTGACGTCCGACGTACGTCGAACGTGACCGACTGAAAGGGAACTAAACAGCAGTTTCTTTAAGTCTTTCCCCGCCGTTTGGCCTAAAACACTGTGTTCGTAGTCATTCAGTTTGAAATGTTGACAACAAACCGAGGTTAAGCAACCTTCGTGTTTGTAGTCAACATGTAGTAACAGATTAGCTACTGTCTACAATATGCTGGATCCTTCACTGGAAACCAAAAGTAATTCACTCCTGCTAAATGTTTACTCTTTGTATTCTTGCACCCGGGAAGTTGACACCGTTGTGACTAAAAGTTTGAAACTGAGAAATATTCCCTACTGAACTAAGGCGGTATTGACTCAAACATATCCATAGCAGACTGTTGGGAGTGGCCTTGGACCGCAACATGCCCAGAGCATTATGGGTGTTGAAGTTTTTCCACCCATTTTGCAAAGGGAGACTAGAGCCTTTTTTGTTTTCTCTAGTCAAGTAGCACCTATTTAAAAAAAACAAAAAAAAACAATAGGCACCTAAGTTTTATTGAAAGCCCATTTTGCCAGCGGTGATTTTTTCCTTTAACGCAGAATTATTAATCAATAAATAAATAAGCTTTACTCAGTGACAGAGGTGTCGACCCCCAGTATCACAATATAATTTTATTTCTAAACTTACCCACAAATAACAATTCTATGAATGAGTGTAAATGGCCACAACATTTCCACACAAAGACCTAAAATATCTTTACTGGACATTTGGAGTGAACACACTATAACAAATTGGCTTATTTTAGATTTTTTGGTACATGTCTCCATTATTGCTTGTTAAATTAGACTTAAATCTTAAATCATAAATCCAACACCCAGGTTGAGGTTTGTCCATGGAATTAATTTACTTCACAGCAAGTACTGCAGAATGGTTTGTGGGCAAGGACACAACTACTGGCTCTGATTCTGTCTTTTGCTACCTCGAGACACAGCTGTCACATTATGGAACTCTGTTAGCGCAGATTTTGTCCAACAGAAAGCTAGCACTGTGAAATGAACACATGGAGGTAACCACAGTCAAGGCAGAAGCCTCAGGTAACTAAAGAAAATTCCACTGTCAGGGTTTTGTGGGATGGAAGGCTGGCATTTCTCATTTAGACGTTCACAGCTCAGAAAGTCAGATGCCCTTAATAAGAACCAACTAGATACAAAGGGATAAGGAGCAGAGGAGAGCTGTAAATGTGATTTATATTTTTTCCATGTGGTTGAAACCTCCTCTATGCGCAACTCAAAGGCCAGGGAAGTAATTATAGAGATGAACAAATGTAGATATATGTGTGTTATAACTGTATCACACTTTAAAAGTGTACAATTATTTAATGACCAGTTCATCCTGACTTGTCTTGACCATTTTTGTCTTCCATGAAGAAAAATGTCCATTTGCTAAAAAAAAGGGTTAAATGTAGTTTTGAAAATTAAATACAAATTTCGGTCTTCTCTACTGTGGTAATTTCATTTATCTTCAAAGCATTGAGTATTGTATATCCTCTCTTTATCCTGTTACTGTTCCTGTGTCTGTTCCTGTCTCATTTATTTTAATGGTTTCAGAGCTCTTTTGACAGTCTGGCCATAACTCTATTATAATGTCTTAATCAATAATAATGATGACAAAAAAAAAAAAAAAAAAAATTGATGATCACTACATAGAAAGAAAATTATAATCAGAGTTCCTCTGAATTGTTTTTTTCTCATTCTGACCGAATGTCTTTTATGCGCTATAGCATTATGTTTATCTTATTTTCTACCTATAAGACTACAGCAGATTATGACACAGCTGATAGCAAAAGAGGCTTCTGGAAATGGAGAAGATGGTACGCTGACATTGGACAACAGCCAATAATCCCTCTTTTAGACTTCTCTACATTCTCCGTGATTGAGGAAATAAATATTGACTGATCGCCTCAATGGTTTGAGAGATCACAGCAGTTTCTTCTAAATACAGAAGAAACAAATCCACATGCTTATTTAGGTATTGCATAACCCTTTTTTCGGGCTTTACTGCAGCAAATAAGACAAAATCAAGATGCTGAGATGCAATGTATTTTTCTGAAATTGACTCGTTGACCAGCCTTAATTAGTTATACCTTTCAGTTAAGTCCCATGTGGCATCATTTGATTAGTCATGCGTGTCTATAGATCCAACCTGTGATTAGGCAATTAATGTGTGACTAACTATCTAACTATCTGCCTTTAACTGACATGTATTGCGTATTGGCACATTCTTTGTTGAATCGGCAAGTAAAACCCATTATGTGTACAGGAATATAAATTACACATTTAAACAAACATTTGAAAGAAAATTATGTTCCCACACTGTCTCTGAGCAATTCATATCATAAAGTATGTTTCATGGGGTGTTTCACCCTTTCACATGAACAGCTTGAGTATCAAAGCTGGGTGTTTTGCCTCTGGCAGCAATAATCTGAGCTTGCATACTGCAGATCACACTGATCTGTGGAACAGACCTCATTTGTAGCCTCTCTCGGTTTACTGCACTTCAGTTACTCAAAGGCTAATTCCTGATGTGTGCTTATTTATTGTCTGCCAAACACAGCTAGGATTTGTACCTAACCCAATAAACGCTGTTACAAGTACCTTCCCACTTACTTGCCTGCTCATGGAGTTTAAATTTAGAAAAAGAAGGGGGAAAAAAAACAGAAATACGCTTCAAAGAGTTTGACTTTCAACCACACTCAATATGTATTTAAGCACAATGTGTATCTGTTTTAGTCTATTAACAGCCATAGTGTTTCATTTGCATGAGATTTATTCAGAACAATGATGAATGGAGAGGATGAATTTTGTCAATTGTTAAAATAACCTTTTATGACCAATACTGCACAAGTATGTATTATTATTTAGTATTCACAAAAAAGTTTAAATAGCCAACCCTGTTGTCAAGGGCTATTTTTACTAGCTCTGTCAATTGCTCAGATATTTTACCTTTTTAGCACCTACTAACAGCATATTACCTCTGTTACACTTTGTTTGAATAGAATCTTTCTCCATTTGACTTAGTGTAACAATAAGCTATTTGGTGCAAACTACAAACAGCATGTAGCATTTACACTAGTCACTCACTAAGTATAAAAATCTGCTGCATTATAAATTCTTTTTTTTTGCACTGGTATGATTTATGTGTTGTTTTTACAGTAGGATATGAATTTCTTCATTGATATTTGCAGGCTGAGTTTGTAGAGTTTTTGCCTGATCCTAGTATCTTAAATAAGCAGCTACAGTATATCAGTAAATATGAAAGATAAACATAATAGCTTTTCAGCTTTGTAAAATTACAGTCAAGTAACAAACAACATTTGCTGGCATTTTTCCCAGAACCCCAATTAGTATTTTGTACTGTGTTCTTGTAAGAAAGCTGCATGAGGGCAGAAGCTGATTAGGGAGAGAATGATTGCTCCTCTATGGACAATGTTTTCCTCAAATGTTAAAAAAAGAAAAAGAAATGCTGTCAAAATCAAAGCAACCCTTTTTAAAAGCACTTATGACAACACATAACCACAAATGTCACATTAAATATCTGGTACCCAGTTGTTCATTACTTCAACCTAAAATAGGACTATTCTCATAAAGTTAGTGAAGATTAAATGTAGCCTTTGGGTTAATTCTTGAATGTCATGCCATTGCAAGTGACCTCTGACAGGAACTGCATGACCGGTTGATGTTAACTGGTATACTTAAACTAAAAAGCTCATTGACCTATTGAAAGTAATAACAAGCTGCCACATTGCGTGGCTGTTACAGTTCACAGCACACAGGTGATAATAACAGAGTCTCGTATTTTTTCTCCTCACACCCGGAGAAAAACTGATTAATGATTGCACAGATTATACAAAGACAGAGGAACAAGTGAGTAAGAGGTGAATTAAAAACAGAGCTCAATTACTCTATGGACGCAAATCCAAATATTTTCTAGGAATGCATCAACACCATCTTTAGAATCTCAGTACGAGTCACAATACTTTACTTGCAGATATCAAAAGCTGCATTTTTAGTAATGCTATCATTTTCAAGTACAGAGTGGAACTGATCATTTTTGGTAATTTGAAGACAACCATTTTTAATGTTTTTGAAAGAAGTTTCTTATACTCAACAGGACTGCATTTATTTGATAAAAATAACTTTCTTTTACCAAATATTTTTAAATGTACTTTATTCCTGTGATGGCAAAGCTATATTTTCAGCAGCCATTACTCCAGTTTTCAGTGTCACATGATCTTTCAGAAATCATTCTAATATGCTGATTTGCTGCTCGTGTCTTATTATTATCAATGTTAAATAATTTTATATCTTAATATTTTTGTGGAAACATGATACTAGATTATTTGATACATTTAATAGGAAGTTCAAAAGAACAGCATTTATTTGAAATAGAAATCTTTTCTAGCATTACATAATGTTTATGTTTCATGCAATCTTGCTGAATAAATGCACAAATGTTGAACTTGGCTTTATATGGACCACATGAACAAACAGTTCACTACAACAAATCAGACTTTCACTTGGCTCTAATGCTGTGTGTACAATTATTATGTGACATTAAAAAACAGTTAGCGTTTTGTCATAAATAATTCAGAATAAAGATTATAAAAGGGGTCTTCCGCAGCTATGCCATCAAAAAACCATTTTGGGTTTCCCAAATAGCCTAGCTTTTTTCTTTCTTTTTTTTCTTGATGTCAACATTTTAATAATCTTTATAACCCTTTTCCACTATAAAGTGCCTTTTGTGCATTGGAAAGGTTCTATAGATGTTAAGTGTCTTCATGGAACAATAGATGCTGTCATGGCAAAAAATTAACTCTCAGTTGCACCACTGAATAAGAGACAAACCTTAGCCAATCGTCTTTATAAAGATTTATTTTCTTGCAAGAAAAGAGTCACAGTCATACAGCCATCCTGAATGTCTGTAGAGTGCTAACTGAAGACATAACAGAAGCTGCAATCTCTTATACCCCCCAAAGTGTAAACAATCCTTCTCAGTAGTTTTCCACACATGGTAAAAGTAAGAAACACAGATTTAGAATTAGTTCTGCCCGACACCTTTGGTACAGGAGAGCCCTCAAATAAGGTGTCCCGCATGGCAGAAACACATGTTAGCTCCTGTATGATCTCAAATATATATCTTAATTAATCTTCCTCTATGTTTAAATTTTTCCACCACAATTCCCCCTTTTATCATTCATTTGATAATCTTACAAGAAATTTTATATAAATAATAGTAATAATAATAATAGTAAAAAAATAGAAGTAATAATGAGTAATTAAAAGAATACAAGTAATAAAAATAATAAATGGTAAAAAATAGAAGTAATAATAATAAAATAAGCAAATTTAAGTCACTCATCACACTTATACTCTTCATCTCTGATTTTTCTTAAATTTGTGAAAGAAGAAAGAAAACGCTTAGGCTGTTTTTGTGGGTAAAGTCCCTTAAACTTAGCAAGCAAAAACAGTTTTTCAATCTCAGGTACAGATAGCAACCTGGCCAGGCAAGAGAATTGCATCTAGCAGATTAGACACAAGAGAAGCATTCAAAATTGGACGTCCATCAGATTTCAAAAAAATGTTCTGTGTTTCCACAGCGCCCCAAAATCATGTGCAACCCCGAACGCATACCGCAAGTCTGTGTAAATCGTTACACTTTTACCCTCCATCAGCTTGCATGCTTCTGTCGGGGCTACAAGGCTCCAGTCCTAACCAGAAAGTTTCACAAAACATACTGAAAATATCCTATAAAATAAAAGACAAATCCATATTTCATATCTGGAAGCCGGGCTAAGTGAGCAAGCACTGTCACTGCACTCCTGTCATATTAGGGGTGTGTGATACCTCCAAAATCCAAAACACCCGACAACTTGTCGCTATCAAGTGTTTAGCGACACATCACACATCCCTAGGCCAGACCCTCAGTCACTCCTCAGAGACCAAATACACACTTTAGAAAACATACATGAAGAAACAGCAAAAATAAGATAGATAATAATCCATCTAAGTACTTTAAGTCTCTACATAAAACATCCTTCAGTTGTACAGTCTACATACATATAGCATGTACCTTTCTTCTTCAAAAGTCGAAAATAAAAGAAAACATTTATATCATTATTTCCACCAAAACATAGACTTACTCAAGAACCCTTTTGTTAAACTTACTATTTCCAACCGACCCATTTTCAATCCTCATAGCCCACATCATATTTAACTTCATCAGCTCTTAATTCATGTCATTTGGCAGTGATACTTATCATCAAATCCTCACTAGCCTTACCTTGCCACACCAAAATTGTTATAATATTACAAAGAACTTACACATTTTCATAATCTCCCCTATCATTTTAAATTTGTACTATGAGGCATCATCAGTTTCTTTTGAAGCTGTTTTAACCCAATCTGTATTTTGAAAAGCATTCATAGTTCAATATATATTAACTTAATTTGCTTCATGTGTTTATAAATTCTGTCAGAAGTTTTATTTTCACAACATTAATCTTTGGGGCTATTTCTCTCATTTAACTTACTTGTCACATTATTCCTCTATCAAATAGTCAGTCTGCAGATGCACCATATAATCATATTGTTTCAGTCTTATCTCTACTGCTCTGCAGACACCAAAATATTATTTCTCAATCCCAGTCACACAGAAAGCCTTATAGCCACTTGCTTCTTCAACATTAATTGTAGTTCTCTATATAAATCAAATGTCATGCCTCCATTTAAAGGAGGAAACATAAAATAAAATAAAACTTTTATTTTTAGAATAAAACTTTGTTCGCCCTCTGGCCTTTCATAAATATTAGGGAGTTTCCAGATAGTTTGGTTAGTGACATTAGTTAATTTGTCACTTTGTCTCTGCCGTCCAGTCTATAAAATTTACCTCAGACTCTCTGTTGAATTTAGACAAGGGTGTTAACCCCATGCTGGACGGCAGTCTTATCTCTACTGCTCCAGAGAGTAATTCAAATCATATCATAAATGACAAAAGTAGTCATAATTACCAGTGACAGACAGAGCTGGATACCCAATCCACTTAAAGCTCGTCCCATGTTCTGGATCATCTTTTCACCAGATTCCTTCAGAAGTATAAGCTTCTTTAAAGTTTGTTGTTTCACTTAACCCATCTGTAATGATAAACACTCATTCCAGAGGTGAATGACCCCATACACTCAATCAGGACAGAACGGTTTCACTAACCAACACATACAAAACATAAAGTTCAGTCACCAAATTTTCCTTTTAGTTTAAACTCTAAAAACGATTTAACCCTAGCTTTTACATGGTCTCTTAACCAATTTCAAATCATGTCTGTTCATTATTAATTTGTCTTCACACAATCATCTGGTTTGTTTTGGTTCTTTGTTTTGTTTCAGCTTTAACAGGGCAATAGCAGACACAGTACAATCCCTGCTTCCACTCATGCAGTCTCTCCCTCTCTCTCCAAACCAAATAATCTTTTCACAGCCTCCGAAGACTTTACTCAGACAACTGTAATATTAAATTCCTTGACAACGTTTAGAAAATTAAAATGTTTAACTTTTCAAATTAGAGCTTTAGTTTAAATACCTTTTGTTATCCAGACCTTCTCTTTACTTCAAAAGCTGTCCTCATCTTTAGGCGCCACCATGTCTCATGTCATATCTAATGACCTGCAGGAGTAAAAAACTCACAATAACATTAGTTCCTGATCACACAGTTTTACTGATACCAATTAATACATTTTGTTCTGGTCTCCACAAAAGTTAATGACAATCACCACAAGGTCTCAGTCGGCTCTTGAAAGCCCTTTCCCACTCTTTTCCTCAGGGTCTTCCCTGACATTCTATTCACTAAATGCGGTTCCTGGGTGAGTGGTATGGAGGAGCATTTCTGGGGCAGACTGCTGTATCTGTCACAGCTCCCCCTGATGATGCTGCTGGCCTCACAGACATCTGCTTCACACACATACACACCTCACATAAAAACACCCCCCTGTTGGAGGTGCCCAGTGGCGGCGATGACCCTCTGTCTTAGGTTGCTCTCTATCTGGCCAAAGAAAGTCTTACCCGTCTTTGAGAAATCACCTCATGCACACTGGTAACCGCTCGAGATCTTTGACCATTTCCTTTAACAGGATCAGATGTTTTCTGGAGTTTTGGGGAAAGTGCATTCAAGAGTCACCAGAGCCATTTGGTCTGCTTACTATTGGTAGAACATGGAGACAGGTTAATTACAACATAACTTAATCACTAAAATCCATCATACCTCTTCAAGGCCGCAACCAGTGCGTAGATTATACTCAGTAAATTTAACCATAACAACTGTCCATTCAATTTAATGTTTGGCTATCTCTATAACCCACACCATCGGTTATATACATGGTGGAGGCTAAGATCAGACAAAGATGTTACTGGTCATAGAATAAATCAGTTCATTTAAAGTCTGTATTTAAAGACATCACATTTCGTTTTACCTGAAATATTTATCATTGCTTAATGGCAATCCTCTTTTAACAAATCACTGTCTATTATTTTCACTGATGCCCTGTGCTTTACTACAAATATCTTATCACCTATGACACAGGCTCAGAATGAGAGAATGAGAGAATGAGAGAGAGACTCTGAGGCATTCAGGACCTGTACTGCATTTTCATAAACATTCGTTTTCAAATAAACATAATTTTTAAATTTGTCTTTTGCCCATACAATAAATTTAGAAACTATAAATTTCCACTCAGATTGAGTCTCTGTTACACAGCAAGTTAGGCCCCAGCCAGAAATGACATGGTGGGGCCGGATTCAGATAAGCGAATTGTTTTATTTTAGCTAAGCCTGAGCTTATCTTTTGAAACCAAAACATCATCTTCTAGGGTTTTCAACATTTTAACAACAATTATCTTACAATGAATTAGAGGAATTTTCTCATAAATTTGTCATTTAAAACCCTCTACATAACTATTTGTATATCTTTACCACTTTTTATCACCATTGTCTTTAATTTTAACCTCATAATTTATATTAACATTATCATAGATCTTTTCTTCAAAAAGAATTAAAGACTCCAGTTTATTGACCTTATTACTATCTCATTAGTTTCTTAGACAGAGTATAACTCTCTTCTTTGTTTGTAGCCAATCAAATTGTTGTTCAACTTTCCAATCAAAATTAAAACATTGCTGCCCATTTCCTTAAGTTCTACAAATTTCTTTGAAGTGACGGCTTCAGAGCAGAGCTGCTTACAGCGTTTGCTTTTGTTCGTCTCAAAATCTTTATCCGGACTGATCAAGTTACTGACCATGTCACTCAAATTGTTAGCCATAATTTAATCAAAGTTCATACTCACCTAAAATTATACCAGCAGAGATGGAAGCAGCGATCTTTAAACACAGCTGTTGCTTCTGCCTGATAATACTTCATTTTCCTTTCCCTGTTATCTGACTCTTTCACCCAACATTTCAATGTTTGTTAGCATTTCTCACACACGTTTCCCACAACAGCCCTTCTGAAATTATACTTTTACCACTTTCAGTCTGGTGACACTCAGCATTCCCCCTTTTGGGAACCCATCATATCTAATTAACTATACCTTGCATGCATTTTTGGCCATATCATTTTCTCATTTGACAAAATACCGGTGTATCATATTCAGCTAGCTTGCTTTGAGACTTCCCCATGTTGGCAGTCTGTCTCTGTGGCTTTCACGCGCGCGCTATAATCTGTCGGACGTCTCCGTTCAGATCTGATTTCTTCACCCAAGACCAGAAGGTTAGACACTCGCAATAGCGTCCCAATTTGGTGGCCCGTGTGACTACTTTTTCTACCTAGTAAGCATTTCACGCTGCCCAGCCCACGTGATTGCAGCCTCTTTTTCAGCAAGAGGCCAACCCCGCCGCCTTTAAAAATGTTGGCCCACGTGACTACTTTTTCTACTCAGTAAGCATTTCACGTCGCCTAGCCCACGTGATTGCAGCCTCTTTTTCAGCAAGAGGCCAACCACGCCGCTTGCCACAGAATCAGACCCCCCCCCATGGTTTATTCCCTTAACTTCCAATTTTAATTTAACCAAAATTCTCTAATTCCAGTGGTCGGACTCCCGGACCCCCTGAGCGGTCGGCCCCTCTCCCTCAATCCGTCGGGGTGGGGCTGTGACTCTAACGTCCAGGATGATCAGTCACCGTCCGCTCTCGGGGTCCAGAAGGTACATCCAAGGAATCCCAACTTCTGACACCAAATTGTCATGGCAAAAAATTTACTCTCAGTTGCACCACTGAAAAAGAGATAAACCTACGCCAATCGTCTTTATAAAGATTTATTTTCTTGCAAGAAAAGAGTCACAGTCATACAGCCATCCTGAATGTCTGTAGAGTGCTAACTGAAGACATAACAGAAGCTGCAATCTCTTATACCCCCCAAAGTGTAAACAATCCTTCTCAGTAGTTTTCCACACATGGTAAAAGTAGGAGGCACAGCACACAGATTAAGAATTAGTTCTGCCCGACACCTTTGGTACAGGAGAGCCCTCAAATAAGGTGTCCCGCATGGCAGAAACACATGTTAGCTCCTGTATGATCTAAAATATATATCTTAATTAATCTTCCTCTATGATAAAATTTTTCCACCACAATGCCAATAGAGAACCATTATTGTTTATGTGTGTACTATTGCTACTTGTTGGGAAAAAAGTAAAGTTTGTTACTTGAAAGCTCTATTAGGAAAGCAACTTAACTACTGTCACATTACTGAAATAAGTATAGTTAATATAGTTAAGTATAGTTATAATTGTAACTTATAGTTAGCTACAACCCAACTGAATTGCTGGATAGACAGATGTTTTTATCATGCTAAAAAGGTGCAATAGTTAGAAACCATCCTGCCAATCAAGAAACCTTTTTGTTGAATTAAAAAGTTTTAGGGCACCTACATTAAATGTTGTGCAAAAACAAAAACAAGCTCCCTGAATATTCATACACTCTCCAGCCTAAGAGTTCTGTGGGGGCAGGTGGTGACTAACTGCAACATATGGAACCAAAGAACAACTGTGCACACGACAAACCTGATGGAGGAACATGCAGTGCATTGAACCATGTGCACAGAGCATTATCTGAAATTTTGGCCAACAGGTGCACTTGTCGAACAAAATGCATGTTCGATTTGTGATTATTAGTGTAATTCTGGGTAGCACCACAGTCGGTGCGCGTGTGACTGGAATCACTGACTTGGTTACACTGCATGCAGAAAATGACACAGTAGAGTCTGTAAAGGGGCCTTGAAGCTTTTCAAAGACATTCAGAGAGCCATTTTCTCATGCCAATCAATGAGGGGGGTTGTTGAGATATGAAATGGAGCCTTGCTGAGGAAAAATGGAATTTTCCTAGACTGATTTTACAGATACTGAGGTGCTTTTTCAGATCGATAGCTACCATGGTGGAGAAGAAGAAAAATGGTGGGAATTTCATTGCAGTGCTTTCTGTAAGATGCATTTAGTCTCTGGTCAAATATATTTAGCTTAATATTTCAAAATTGCTGGATCAAACTGTAGCGACTGAGACAAATCAGACACAATTATTTGTTCAGTTTAACAAATAATCTTTAAAACTCACTCTGGGGTCTATGGACCCATCCCCCAAAAGACCCATAAGAGCAAGAAGAGGCCTCTGGTTTCAGGACACATGGGAACTGATAAGGTTTACGACCAGAAGGAATTTGCCTGAGACTTGTGACTCTCACTTAAATTATTTTTGAAAATGATTATAGGGTTTGGCATATGTATCAATTTCTCTGTTAGATAGTTTCAAAATCTCTGTTAGATAGTTTCAGAATTGCATACTATGGTTAACTAAAATCATGTGTATGGCATGTTTGGTACTTTGAAGATTGAAATGATCATGTATATGATGTGTCGATAGCTACGCAACATATTAGTATTACAAGAATCTTTAATAGTTTGTTAATCAACAACGAATCCAGATGCACATGCAAATGAGCACACTGAAACAAAGAGCCATAAAATCTCCAACAGAGGAATCTTCCTGCTTGGAAATTTAACCTTTCTCATTGGTCAAGTCAACCCTAAGCAACACGGTCTCACTACTATTCATCACATATTGATGCTTGGTCAGTTCCCTTCGGCGTCACTTTTTAACGCACAGGGTACCTTTAACTTTGTTTTTCGACGGGCAGTACTCCGTTGATTTTAATGAGAAACCTTTGCCGTCATATACAGACTGCATGGTTGGGCATAGTTATCACCATGATGAAACTATATACTGGGTTATGATTTTGCCATTATGACATGGAGTGTGATTCTCATAATTTTATTTACATTTATTTTCTTTTTTTATTTACGTTATTCAGACAAGTTTTGAACACGTAATCCAAAAAAACAGAATATAACAGGCAGATACGACTGCAGCCACAATTTATTCAAAAAGTACAAATATTCCAAGTGTTCCGAGGCCAAACGATTGATTTGTGTGAAGAAAATCCCCAAAAGTGATCAGCATCGAGTCCATCCGCCGAAGATCATGAACCCATTCAAAACGTCAGCTTTGACAGCATTTGTTCTCGTATGTCTCATGACCACTTGCGTCATTACGTCAGCTTTGATTGTAAAATGTCATTGGCTCTCGTGTGTCTCGTGACCGATCCCGTCATGCTAAAGAGTCGGGTGTATCATTTGAATGAGATATGACTGAGTGGAGTGTGTGTGTTTACGGAGCGGCGGGTTGGATCATAATTTCAGCAATTAAAACATTAAGATCAACTCTGTTCTTTACATGAAGATATCGTATGACTTCAGAAGGCTTGGAATGCAACATGAGTTAATACTTTTATACTGTTTTTGGTCAGTTTTTGCAATAAATACCTGTGACTGTACTTTTATTTGCCTGTTACGTGTTTTATATTGTTGAGAAGTGTGGAGGTTTAGGGTAGTTTAGTTGCTCCAAATTATAAAAGTAGCCTATAAATATTCATAAAATCATGTCTACTTTTACAAATGCAAAGAATTAAATGCGTCTTGGCAAACAACTAAAATCAAATGGAGTACCTGGTGCGTTGGAAAATGACGCTAAAGGGGTACCCTGTGCGTTAAAAAGTGACGCTGAGGGGTCCTGACCAAGCCTCAATATGTGACCGTGTTGCCCTGAGAGGTGTGACCTTTCCCAGACCTTTAAAGAGAGACACTCTTCACCGGCTCTCTCTCTCTCTCTCTCTCTCTCTCTCTGGACCGACGACTGACGCCTGCTTGTCCAGCACCTTGGCTGCCTCTCAGCTGGCCAAGCAGGCCAGGCTGGCAGGCCTACACACACATCAGTTGCGGGCCAGTAGTCCCAACACTGCAAGCCACGTGCAACTTCCTCGACGGAGTCTAAATAACTGCAAGTTCATCATATCTTCTTCAGTCAACGCAGAAGAAATCGAACTTTAACACCATCGGACCGAACTATCAAGACTTTCTCCTGTGATTGTACATCAGACGCTCTTCAACAGCTCAAATGCAAGTAACGTACAATATACAAAATTGCTGTGTAGTCAGTAAAAGCTGTAAATCCCTTTGTTCAAACAAAGGAGCTTGTAGCCACTGATGGTTCTCCCAGGTGTATTCATAGTTTCATCCCTCTGTTCTGACCCGGTTCTTCAACCACTTTAACTCTACATACACTCACCTAAAGGATTATTAGGAACACCATACTAATACTGTGTTTGACCCCCTTTGGTACATTATCCTGCTGGAAGTAGCCATCAGAGGATGGGTACATGGTGGTCATAAAGGGATGGACATGGTCAGAAACAATGCTCAGGTAGGCCGTGGCATTTAAACGATGCCCAATTGGCACTAAGGGGCCTAAAGTGTGCCAAGAAAACATCCCCCACACCATTACACCACCACCACCAGCCTGCACAGTGGTAACAAGGCATGATGGATCCATGTTCTCATTCTGTTTACGCCAAATTCTGACTCTACCATCTGAATGTCTCAACAGAAATCGAGACTCATCAGACCAGGCAACATTTTTCCAGTCTTCAACTGTCCAATTTTGGTTGTAGCCTCTTTTTCCTATTTGTAGTGGAGATGAGTGGTACCCGGTGGGGTCTTCTGCTGTTCTAGCCCATCCGCCTCAAGGTTGTGCGTGTTGTGGCTTCACAAATGCTTTGCTGCATACCTCGGTTGTAACGAGTGGTTATTTCAGTCAAAGTTGCTCTTCTATCAGCTTGAATCAGTCGGCCCATTCTCCTCTGACCTCTAGCATCAACAAGGCATTTTCGCCCACAGGACTGCCGCATACTGGATGTTTTTCCCTTTTCACACCATTCTTTGTAAACTCTAGAAATGGTTGTGCGTGAAAATCCCAGTAACTGAGCAGATTGTGAAATACTCAGACCGGCCCGTCTGGCACCAACAACCATGCCACGCTCAAAATTGCTTAAATCACCTTTCTTTCCCATTCTGACATTCAGTTTGGAGTTCAGGAGATTGTCTTGACCAGGACCACACCCCTAAATGCATTGAAGCAACTGCCATGTGATTGGTTGATTAGATAATTGCATTAATGAGAAATTGAACAGGTGTTCCTAATAATCCTTTAGGTGAGTGTATTACCCATGTATGTTTTTGTTTTGTTTTGTGTGTATGTGTTTCTGTTTAGTTTAGTTGTGTTCGTGATTTAGTTAATAAAAATTGTGCACAATACATATCTGGTTCTGACTCCCTGCCTGCAAACAAATTGTCACTTAAATGATCAATCTTTGTTATGCGCTCTAAGCACTGTAAATGCTAAGGAAGAATAATTTTTCTGTGGCCATGAAAAATACCCTTTTCTTAGAATTAATTAATAATCAGTACTGAGTGTTCACAGGATGAACTGATTGATTGATTGTAATGTTAATGTAGCTACAAAAAGTATTCTCGTTGCTTCATAAAATTAATGTTCAACCACTGTAGTCACATTTTAAGAATGTCTTTCCTGCCTTTCTGGGCCTTGAAAGTGTTAATTAAATTGCTGTCTATGGAGGGGTCAGCGAGCTCTCGGATTTCATCAAAAATATTTTCATTTGTGTTCCGAAGATGAACTAAGGTCTTACAGGTTTGGAATGACATGAGGGTGAGTAATTAATGACAGAATGTTCATTTAGGTGAACTAACTAGAGCCCGACTGATATGGTTTTTTGGGGGCCGATAACGATATTAGGGAGTAAAAAAAGTCAAAAAGGACGATATTCTTTGTGTATATTATAGTACAGTACCAGTCAAAAATCTGGACACACTTTCCCATTGGTGTGTCCAAACTTTTGACTGGTACTGTATATAGAATACAGTATACATAATATACATACATTGTACATAAATACAACAGAACAAACATACAAATAAAAAACTTTTCATGTAGGTCTAAACTTGATTTTCAGGTACAGAAATAGTAATCAAATGTGAAATATCACTTCATAATCTTCAGTGTATAAATATAGATGAACTCTTATTAAAGTTATTCAGTCAAGAGCCGTGAGTGATTTTTTTTTCTTCTGTCTTTTGTTATCTTGCCTTTTATAAGAACGTGATTTTCCATCTTTCCGTGTTTTTACTGTTATAGGGAAGAGGGCGCGCTATTACACCACTTCTGAACGAGTACTGAATCTGATCAAAACACAGGCGAATGAGAAGCAGAAACAAGCGATCTCATATAAGCATATGTATATGAAAAATAATCCAATCATCAACATTATATAAACAGTATATAAATCAAAATTTCGACCCAGGATGAGCTATAGGACTGTAAAGCTTTGGGGGTGTTGATGGACTCCATCTGTGTTTTGAATAAATTGTGGCTGCAGTCGTATCTGCCTGTTATATTCTGTTTTTTATAATACACAAATGGGTAGGTTTAGGGATGGGGTTAACCATGCCCAACCATGCAGTCTGTATGTGACGGCAAAGGTTTCTCATTAAAATCAATGGAGTACTGCGCGTCGAAAAACAACGTTAAAGGCACCCATAACCGTCTATATTTACGATGATACTCGACAAGACCGGCATTTTGATATAATTTTGTGTGAATATTTGCCTTGCTGTGAGACGCGTGGGTGCGCATTTATATCGGTGGCATATCTGCGACAGGCTCATATCGACCAATAAAATTGGTCAGGCTCTAGAACTAACCCTTTAAGGCAACAACTGAACTTAAGTTGAAATACAGGTTTTTTTTTTACACTGCATGAATAAGCCAAGATGAGCTGCTAGTACAGAATAAAAAGACTATTATATGTTTAGCTTGTATAGTTTTTTTTTTTTTCTTTTCCAGGTAGATATGATCCTATTCTTTCATCCAGCAAAAATGTCTGACTTAATTCCAGTAACCCTAAGATCCCTTGAGGTACACTTGATCTAATGGATAATCAGTGCAATTGATAGGCCTTTTGGGAGAGCTTTTTTTTTTCTTGTGTTACCATCTGTGGTTGCTAAAGAACAAATTGCTGAGCTGGCAGGTTGAAGCATGTATTCTCTTCGGGCTCTTTAAGCCTGATGGACATCATTATACATATGTCTGATGTCTGAATAACATCAGGGAAAAAAATACAGGGCACATGCTTTATACTTTGGTATAAAGCTAATCACACTATTCTGATTAAACAAGACATGCAAAACAAACAATATAACAACATAAATGATATTCACATTAAAGATCATAGCTCAGTCCATAGACCATTCCGGACTGATGGTATGAATGTGTTTGACCAACCAGTCCAAACAAAAAGTATAAGTATGAGTGGAAAAATAAAATATTCAAACAATTAGTCCCTATTGGAACAATGGAAAAAACATTGATAAGCCACAATTCCCACACCACAGAGCAATTATGAAGAAAAGATGATAGGACACTGAATTTAAATCAGAAAAGAATAAGGCAGGGCAGGGTGTATCTGGGGGATATACAGAACAAATAATCTTAATTATTTAATACAAATAATCTTGATTGAATTCATAAAACTCATTGTAGGACATATTTGTTCAAGTTAAACATTTTGTTCTTAAAATCAGGTAACTAAGTGGTTAAAAAAACGAATTAAAAAAGGTAATTAAGTCTTTACAGTCAATAATAATAAAGCAATTAAACAGAAATCACTAAACCACTGACTGGCCTGCTGCAAATCTATTAGTAGTTTATGAAGCTAATGTGCTAAGCTTAGTTCTGCAGGTATGGATGTTGTGAAGCTGATAAAAACCATTTAGCGCATGTTTTATTCAGAAAGTCAAGTAAATAATAAATTAGCTGTTTCTGAAGCACCACTCAACTCTGATTTCTGTTTACTTATTGATGGTGACAAACATTACACATTAAGACTCAAAGAAAACAGTTTAGAATGATGAGCTGGAGTTGCCCTGTTCAGAGAGGAAGATAGGGATCCAATCAAGAGTCTTTAATGAGCCGCAGAGTAAATGTGGGCTTGCCTGAATATTGCCTTGATTCCCTGCAAAACGTATGTAACACATGGTAACACATCATACAGTAGCTTGCTGCTCATATAAACTGTATGGAATAAATTATATACATCTAAATTACAGAGACATGTAAAATTATTCACTGGATACAATGTGTTTAAGACAGTGCTATGAAATTTTATATTTCCATGTCACCCTTTGCGGCAGAACTCAATAAATTACACGCTTGGTGGCGAAATAGTCCAAAAGTGCATTCAAAGGTGAGAAGCTAGACACATTCAAAGTCATATCACCTTTACACAGAAAAGGAAATACTATATATCACTAACCAAAAAACTTTTCCGCAATGCACATAAGACCCTGTTTGATTGGATCACAAGTGGACAATTGTAAATACAGGTGCAAAAGGGGTCTAAAACATTTTGAGCTTGTCCACTTTTGGCCACTTCCAGAGGTAGTCGACCGGATTGCTTTCCTGATGTAGATGCAGATGTGGTCGAATGTGTTCGAACAGCCACAAAAGACCGCCTATTCTCCGCCTACTGATATAATGCGTAAACATTATGGGAAGCTTGCTAGCCAGACGGGATTTAAACTTTGTCGGCTGAAAACCCAAGTTTGGTTTGATGTGTTTGCCTTGTCTACTTGTCACCTGATTGACCAAAACACATCCTAATATAAGGTTTAAACAGGACCTAAGATTGCAGAAGAAAGCAAAACTCAATAGGAAACCTATTAAAATCACTGAAGAATGCATCTGCCATTAGATTTTATGCTGTCTTCCAATATCTCTCTCTATGAAAACACAGCTTGTAAGGCCCAAATCCACAGTCATGGGAGCTACAGGCACAGGGCTTTTTGGGCAGCTTTGGACCCATTTGTTTGGGAAGCATAGGAGATTATCCAGATCAGGGCCCATTTGTTAGGGATCTCAGGGTCTCTTCTAGATTCGAATCGCTCCAGTTCTCAGGCAAAATGTCACTTAATATCTGGCAATGTGGTGATTTGAGAATTTGAACTGTTTTGGCTGAGCTCCATTCAGGAGATTGGTTTGCTGGCTTGACAGACCCACACCAACAATGATATTTTTCTCAGGGCTTCATGCAAACTGTGGGACCATTCACATGGTCCTCATGCCGTCCTGATCAAACACATAACTGCACAGTTTGGTTTACTCTTTGGTTGCACTGAAATTAACCATCATTATCATCATAACATTTTTAAATTTGGCTGACGCTTTTATCCAAAGCAATTGACCGCTTTTTCGGGGTATATATGTTCCCTGGAAATCAGTCCCATGACATTGACACCAGATTTCTGCTTTCACATTTCTGCTCTTAAATCGTTCCAAAAAATTGTCCCCGTTGTATTTGCCTCACCGTTATCTTGATTTTTGCTTCTTTTTTCTTTTTTTTTTTAAAGGAAATGAGGAACGAACCTGAAACATTCTTTTAATCTAGGTTAATAATACTTTATGTGTGTATCAAAGCATTTTAACCTTTCGATTCGTACAAATTAACATTAATGTATCACAAATTAACTTTGAACAGTTATAAACTAAGTGGTTAATAAAAATGGTTAGGTATTGATACTTAACGCTTTAATGTTATAGGAATGGCCACATCTGTCATCATTTACTCATTCCAAGTCTGACTTTTTGTATTTTGTATTTTTATTCTGTAGATGTTTAACAGAAGAAAGAAAGTAATACAAGTTTGGAACAACATGAGGGTGAGAACAAAATATGCATTTTTGGGTGAACTATCAATTTAACAAATAGAACCTAAAATGTGCCTTACTGTTTATTCGAAGTGGTTTGGATCTGAATGTCATGCACACCAGTTCTTCTAAACACTCTGAATTTGTTTCTCTCAGAATGTAGACACAATACTATGCAATGCCGTAACACACACACAAACAACCAGAGACGGGACATTTCTCTCCACATGTGCACGAGTGTTAACCTTTAATTGTGTGCCATTGTGGGCATCCTTTAAACAAATACTCTCTGCGATTGAGAACTACATAATTGTACTATTATCTGTATGAGGGGAAATTGCTATCAGCCCAGCGCATCCTACCTTCTCTTTGCCTTGTCTAACGGGAGCACAGAGTGATTTTGCTTCCTCCAGACAGTGCCTTTGATAAAGTGATAGCAGCAGAGCACTTTCTCCAAACACAGTCTGTTTTCATTAAACTGCTAATCTAAAATCAATCAAGCAAAAAAGATTTACTGGGCGAGAGGCTTTTTTTTTTTTTTTTTGCATCATCCATTGAACCCCCCAACTCCATTTCACTCCCACACATTCTCTAAGAAATGGGAAATGGTAAAAATAAAAAAGTCCACAATGTAGGCCTAATACAAATTCTGTAATTTCTGTTATTTTACTGTATTTAAGGTAAAGTACATGCAACTTTATGTGCAGATCACCAATGCTACTTAAAGTGTGCCTATGACCTTTCACTGCCTCACTCTCTCTTTTCTCGGTTGAGTGATACCTGTCAAAAAGTATTCATTAGCCTGCCATTCTGCTGATGTTCTGCTGGAGCATCGCCAAGACCTGCACAGAATCAAAACGTGTCTTTAAGAAGCATATTTGTGTAAAATCAATTAATAAATAAATCTGACATCCTCTGTTCTGTCCATGTCCTCTGATATAAAAAAGCACTTTAATTTCTATGGCATTTATGAAATATTTACCTAAAAGCTGGCAGAGAGATTTGGTGATTTTGGTTTTGTTGGACTGTGAATTGGCTATTTCAATTATTTGTAGCACGTTTCATGTGAATGAGGACAAAAAGAGCTGTTTTTATCATTAATAAAATATCATTGATAGCAGTGCCACAGACTGATCGACTCCATGCCACGCTGCATTGCTGCAGTAATTCAGGCAAAAGGAGCCCCAACTAAGTACTGAGTGCTGTACATGCTCATACTTTTCATGTTCATACTTCCCTTTCGAGGGAACTCGAGCTGCGTCACCGCTTTGGGAACGCCTCTGCGTGATTGCGTCGTGAAGCACATGTGTAATCAGTCCAATGGAGAGACGGAACGTCATAGGCGGGTGACGTCATCGACCCGGAAGGTATAAAGCATACCGGCAGACAAACGCCGCTAGCTTCTGTTGCTTTCAGCAAGCGCTCTGTGTATTGTCATTGTCAGATTTGTGTTTTGTGTCTGAGTTCAGACTTTTTCGTTCTATTTCAAGTTGCATACACACTGACATTTAAAGAGACACTATGGCGAGCGAACAGCGTTACAGAAAGTGTGTTCCTCCCTGCTCTCGTCACATCACGAGCGGGGATACACACTTGATGTGCGTTGTTTGTTTGGGTGAACAGCACGCTCAGTCGGCTCTCGAGGGGGCCGGCTGTGAGCATTGTGAGGCTTTGCCTATGAGAGTGCTGCGATCCCGCCGGGCACTTTTTGAGGAGGGTGTCCCGGTTCGCGTTCCCCGCGGCACAGGCCCCGCTGTTGCTGAGGCACAGCGGCAGCTTATGTCGTGGGGTTCGCAAATGGATCTGTCAGAGGGGTTAGAGACGGGCCCAGCCCTTTCTCTGCCCTCACCTGGCAGATCCAGTGCTGCCTCTCTGGGTTCGGGAGCCCGCCCTGCGGTTTCTCCCACCCAGGGGGCAGCCTCAGCGCTGCTTTTATCGAGCTCTGATGAGATCGATATTTGCAGCGTTGACGCGGGGGTTGAAGACTCGCCACTTCAATCCCCTGCTGGTGAGGAGCTGTTGGAGGTTCTGTGCAGAGCGGTGGCCAAACTAAACATTGACTGGCCACAAGAAAATCAAGAGAGCGTCTCGTCCAAGAGCCGTTTGGACGAGCGCTTTCTCCCCTCACGCTCTGCCCAGCCTCCACGTCGGAGTTTACCGTTTTTCACGGATCTCCACACTGAGGTGTCGAGAACGTGGAAGCGGCCCATGTCCTCTCGTGTCTTCAGCCCCCAAACGTCAGTGTATAGCAACATACAGGGGCTGAAGAAGCATGGGTATGGTCCGATGCCGAAGGTGGAGGAGACGCTCGCGAGCCATCTCTCTCCTCAGTCGGCATCGGCCATTAAAACTCCGACCTTGCCCACCAAACCGTTAAGAACCACATCCTCTTTGGTGGGCAAGGCGTACTCGGCAGCGGGTCAGGCCGCCGCGTGTCTGCACACTATGGCCATCGTGCAGGCATACCAGGCCGACCTGCTAAGAGACCTGGGGTCCAGCCAGGAGATCGGAGCAGATTTAGTTAATGAGCTCCGATCTTCAGCAGATTTAGCTCTCCGAGCCACCAAGGAGACGGCCAAATCTATAGGCCGTTCTATGGCAGCCCTGGTGGCTACGGAGAGGCATCTGTGGCTGAATCTGACTGAGATTCGGGAGAGAGATAAGAGCTTTCTGCTTGATGCGCCGCTGTCTCCTGACGGCCTGTTCGGTGACGCTGTCACAACCGTCACCGACAGGTTTCAGGAGGCAAAGAAACAATCTGCGGCGCTGAAGCAGCTCCTCCCGAGGAAACCCCAGGCCTCGTCTGCTGCTGTGCGGGAGCAGCAGACACCGAGTACGAGCTCCGTACACCGGGCGCAACAGAAACAAAGTGTGGCCACTCGTACTCCCCCTCAGAAAGGGTGGGGCGGTGGGCGACACCCTCAGACGCAGCCCTCTAGGGGTAGAGCAGATCTGCGGACTGTTCTTATCTCTAGAAAGGCTGCGTCTAAGAGGCCCTGACGCCAGTGGGCCCAGGGCAGTGAGGGTTTCCCCCTTCGGGAACAGGCGGTGTTCACCTCAGCATACGGTGCCCGTCCTGTTCCGGTACCCTCACAGGGTCTCTCCACTAACCCCGCCCGAGTGCCGGGGCGTGGAAGGCCCTCGCGAGTCATCCGAGGATGGCCCGCGTCCTCCAGACAAGGAGGTGGCGCTGTCGAGTCAGCCGTTCCCTGCCGGTCATCCGCTTCAGGGCGCTGTGCTCCCAGCACTCAGTATACCAGAGGCCAGTCTCGAGGGACTGGTACCCCTAGTAGATTTTTTGCCAGAATGGGAAAAACTGCCAAATATATCTCGTTGGGTCCTGCAGATAATAAGATCTGGGTACGCCATCCAGTTCAGGTGTCGTCCACCCAGTTTCAAAGGGGTCCTACCTACCTTGGTGGGCCCCGAGCAGGCTCTGGTTATGACTCAAGAAGTCCAGACCCTCCTACGGAAGGGGGCCATAGAGAAGGTTCCTCTCTCCGACAGGGAGTCAGGTTTCTACAGTCGCTATTTTATAGTGCCAAAGAAGGATGGGGGGTTGCGCCCCATTTTGGACCTGCGCTCGCTGAATCGCGCAGTGGCAAAGTTCAGGTTCAAGATGCTTACACTCAAACATATCGTGTCCCAGATCAGGTCCGAGGACTGGTTTGTCACGATAGATCTCAAAGATGCTTACTTCCACATCTCCATCCTTCCGCAGCACAGGAAGTACCTGAGGTTCGCTTTTGGGGGACAAGCGTACCAATATCGGGTGCTTCCCTTCGGTCTAGCCCTATCACCCCGCACCTTCACCAAGTGTGTAGACGCGGCATTAGCCCCCTTGCGTATGCAGGGGATCCGCATTCTCAATTATATCGACGACTGGCTGATTTTGGCTCAGTCAGCACGTCTGGCGGTTCAACATCGAGATGTTGTTCTCGCGCACATGAAGAGGTTAGGGCTGAGGCTCAACCTCAAGAAGAGCGTTCTTTCTCCAGTACAGAGAATAACGTATCTGGGTGTGTGTTGGAATTCGATCCTGATGCAGGCCCGTCTATCAGAGCCTCGCGTAGGATCGATTCTCTCAGCGGTGAAAGGGGTGAAACTAGACCAGCCACTCACTGTCAAACAGTATCAGAGACTGTTAGGCCTGATGGCAGCAGCGTCCAACGTCATTCCTCGTGGCCTGTTGTACATGAGACCTTTACAGTGGTGGCTCAAGACCAAGGGTTTTTCCCCGAGGGGAAATCCCTTTCGCGTGATCAAGGTAACGCGGCGATGCCTCCGCGCCTTAGTCATGTGGAAGGACCCTCGGTTTCTAGCCCAAGGCCCGTTACTGGGGGCACCGTGCCAGCGGGTCACTCTGACCACGGATGCCTCCCTTACGGGTTGGGGGGCGACCATGAGTGGTCGCTCGGCCCAGGGCCTATGGCAGGACGCTCATCGTGCGTTGCACATAAATTGCCTGGAAATGCTTGCTGTGTTCCAGGCTCTGAGACATTTCCTGCCGTATCTCAGGGGCCATCATGTTCTAGTTCGCACAGACAACACATCGGTGGTCTCCTATATAAATCACCAGGGGGGTTTGAGGTCTCGCCCTTTGTACAAGCTGACTCGTCAAATCCTCCTGTGGGCCCTGGGGAAATTGCTCTCAATCAGGGCAATCTACATCCCAGGGCGCCTGAATACGGAAGCAGACATCCTGTCGAGGCAGGGGCCGAGGCCCGGGGAGTGGAGACTCCACACCGAGGTGGTGGAGCTCCTCTGGCAAGAATTTGGCAGAGCAGAAGTAGACCTGTTCGCCACTCAAGACAACACTCATTGTCGTCTATGGTTTGCTCTAACTCCTCCAGCTCCCTTGGGACTGGACGCCATGGTACAGGAGTGGCCGAGGCTGCCCCTGTACGCTTTCCCCCCGATCGCTCTGCTTCCGGGAGTTCTAGAGAGAGTTCGTCGGGACGGGGCCCATCTGCTCCTAGTGGCTCCGTTCTGGCCAGCCCGGGTTTGGTTCTCGGACATTGTGTCGCTCCTCAACGGCTCTCCCCTGGAGATTCCGTGCAGGAGGGACCTGCTCTCTCAGTCGGGCGGTGCCTTCCTGCACCCACGCCCAGAGCTGTGGAATCTGTGGGCTTGGCCTCTGAGGGGGCCCAGCTCCTAAGCTCCGGTCTCTCAACCGAGGTTGTGGAGACCATCCTACACTCTAGAGCTCCCTCCACGAGGAAACTGTACGCATTGAAATGGAGACTCTTCACCTTATGGTGTAGAGATCGCCTGTGGGATCCAGTAAACTGCCCTGCGAGCGCGGTGCTGGAGTTCCTGCAGGAGAAATTCTCCGCTGGGTTAGCTCCCTCCACTTTGAAGGTGTACGTGGCGGCCTTAGCAGCTTACCACTCTCCTTTCGATGGTGTTACCCTCGGGTGACACCCCCTAGTTACTCGTTTCCTCCGTGGCACTATCAGACTGAGGCCCGCAGTACGCACCAGGGTGCCGGCCTGGGACTTAGCTATTGTCCTTCAGGGCCTTTCTCAGGCTCCCTTCGAGCCCATTGAAGAAATTTCCGAGAAACTCCTCACCTTAAAGACCATCTTTTTGCTGGCTATCTCTTCCTTAAAAAGAATAGGGGACTTACAAGCCCTCTCTGTGGCACCCTCGTGCTTGGAATTTGCTCCCGGTATGGCTAAAGCTTTTCTGCACCCCAGACCGGGGTACGTTCCTAAGGTTCCCACTAATACTGTGAGACCCATAGTACTTATGGCCTTTTGTCCACCTCCCTTTCTGACGTCTGACCAGGAAAGATCTAATCTGCTTTGCCCTGTTCGCGCACTAGACGCTTATGTCCACAGAGCTGCCCTGTGGAGAAAATCGGAACAGTTGTTTGTGTGTTACGGTCCACCCTCGAGAGGGGGTCCGGTTTCTAAGCAGAGGATGAGCAAGTGGATAGTTGAGGCTATTTCACTTGCTTATGAGGTGGTCGGGCAGCCTTTCCCTTTGGCTGTCCGGGCACACTCGACTAGGGGTATGGCTGCCTCTCGGGCATTCCTAGCAGGGGCTTCCCTGCAAGACATTTGTGAGGCGGCGGGGTGGTCCTCGCCGCTCACTTTCGTGAGGTTCTACGAACTTGACATTACTCCAGGGGCTCGGGTGCTCGCCTTTTAGACAATGCACAGGCGGGCATCCGGCTCCTATGGGGACGTGGGTATTCTCGTTCCCAAAGCGGTGACGCAGCTCGAGTTCCCTCGAAAGGGAACGTCTCGGTTACGACTGTAACCTTAGTTCCCCGAGTAGGGAACGAGACGCTGCGTCACCCTGCCATACTCCCCGCATGCCCGCAAAAGCGTCTTGCTTCACTCTACCACAGAAGCTAGCGGCGTTTGTCTGCCGGTATGCTTTATACCTTCCGGGTCGATGACGTCACCCGCCTATGACGTTCCGTCTCTCCATTGGACTGATTACACATGTGCTTCACGACGCAATCACGCAGAGGCGTTCCCAAAGCGGTGACGCAGCGTCTCGTTCCCTACTCGGGGAACTAAGGTTACAGTCGTAACCGAGACGTTTTCAGTTGGCCAAGATTTCTAAAAATCCTTTCTTTGTATTGGTCTTAAGTAATATTCTAATTTTCTGAGATGCTGAATTTGGGATTTTCCTTAGTTGTCAGTTATAATCATCAAAGTTAAAAGAAATAAACATTTGAAATATATCAATCTGTGTGTAATGAATGAATATAATATACAAGTTTCACTTTTTGAATGGAATTAGTGAAATAAATCAACTTTTTGATGATATTCTAATTATATGACCAGCACCTGTAAGTGCACTTCAGGAATCATTATATAAGAATACAAAATTAAATAATAAAGTTAATGACCCCTTTAAATGTATTATTAATTTAAATGTTAGTACATAGTAGTTAAAGACACTTAATATAAAGTGGGACCCTAGTTTTATTGTCTCTTTTTAGCTTTACAGTGTCCCTATTCCCTTTCATTGTATGGAATGGAGCTCTGTGAATACTCAGTATCTTCTTTAGTGTTACCTAGACGAAAGAAAGTCATACAGGTTCGTCGCTATGGGAACACCTTCGGTGTGACAAATGTCTGAAGCAGAGACAGGAACAATATACCATAACGCCTTCACATACCTGAGAGTAGGAAGCGCCACTCAAGCAGATAAAACCTGGGAGCCAGGAGCCATCTTCACGTCCAGACCATAGAACTTGACAAAGGTGTTAGGAGAGGACCATCCTGCTGCAACACAAATATCTTCCAAAGAAGAGCCCTTAAAAAGAGCCTGAGAAGATGCCATTCCTCTGGTTGAATGAGCGCGTACACCTAGAGGTGAAGTGAAGCCACGCGCCTCATAAGCCATAGAAATAGCCTCAATCACCCAATGAGACATCCTCTGCTTGGTGACGGCAGCTCCTTTGTTTTTACCGCCAAAACACACAAATAGTTGTTTCGATCTATGCCACTGGGATGTACGGTCGACATAGATCTTCAACGCCCGCACCGGGCAAAGACCAAGGGGTCGCACATCGCTCCCAACCTCTGCGCCAGGAGGGGGAAAAGGTTCCAAGACCACTTGCTGGGAACGAAAGGGGGTCGAAGCAACTTTGGGAACATAATCTGGCCTTGGTCACAACAAGACTTTAACCAACCCCGGGACAAAGTCTAAACAAGAAGGACTGATGGAAAGAGCCTGCATATCCCCTATCCTCTTAAGAGAGGACAGAGCCATTAGGAGAACAGTTTTCAGGGTAAGAAACTTTTCTGCCACCAACTCCAATGGCCCAAAAGGGACACCTGTTAGTCCCTCCAGGATGACAGAAAGATCCCATGAGGGAATTTGTGCAGGGCGGAAAGGCCTAAGCCATCTCGTCCCTTGCAGAAAACGAGAAACAAGGGGGTGACGTCCAAACGGAAGCACCCTCCATCTGTATATGCTCGGCAGATATAGCTGCCACATAAACCTTCAGAGAGGCCGGAGCCGCCCCTCCTGGAAAATTTTTTTGGGCCAAAGCATTTGTCCCCAGAGGCGACGGTGGTGACAGGGAAAACCAGAGCGGGCAGTGCGTAGTTGAGCTTGAAGCGAACAAATCTACCTCTGCTTGACTGAACCTCTGCCATATGAGGCCTACTGCCTGAGGATGCAACCTCCAAGCACCGGGATCCAAGTCCTGCCTCGAGAGTAGGTCCGCCCCTATAGGTTCAAATGACCCGGAATGTGAACTGCTCTGACTAACAGAAAACTGTTCTGCTCCCAGATAAGCATGCACTTCGCCAGCTTTTACAGGGGGCGAAAGTGTAGCCCTCCTTGACGATTCAGGTATGATATTACAGTCGTGTTGTCCGTCCTGACCAATACATGACACCCCTTCAGATGGGGTAAGAACCGTTTTTGTGCCACGATGCACTTCGCTCCATACTCCAAAGGTCGGGTGTCCTTGATAAACCGCCCCCAAACCCTTGAGGGATGCGTCCGTCGTAATCGTCTTGCGATGACAGCATGTCCCTAACTGAATTCCTCTGCGGAGCAGTGGAAGCCTCGTCCATGAATGCAGAGCACGAAAGCCTATGCGTGTAACCAGGACTTTGCGAAAAAGTTGGCAATGGGGCGAGATCCCTTGACTCTTGACCCACCATTGGAATGGTCTCATGTGGAGCAGGCCCAGCTGAACTACAGGGGACGCTGCTGCCATATGGCTCATCAGTCTGTGGCAAAGACCAACGTGGACTAGACGACCTGCCTTGAAATGACTCAGACAGTCTTGTAGTGACTGAACACGTGTGGGAGACAACCGTGCCGCAATGGGGCAGCATCCATACATTTCGTAAAAGTCAGAGGAGCTAAGGCTAGTCCGAATGGAAGGACACTGTATTGGTAAGCTTTGCCCTCGAAAGCAAACCTGAGGAACTTCCTGTGTCTTTTGACGATCTGGATGTGGAAATATGCATCTTTTTTAGATCGATGGTCACAAACCTATCTCCGGTTCAAACCTGAGACAGAATGGACTTCAACGTCAACATTTTGAATTTGCTCACTCTGAGCGCAAGATTTAAGCGACGTAAGTCCAAAATCGGACGTAAACCACCATCCTTTTTGGGCACCACAAAATAGTGGCTGTAGAAGCCTGCCTCTGCTTGAGTGGTGGGTATCTCTTCTATAGCCCCTTTCTCTAAGAGAGACACAATTTCCTGTCTCAAAGCCAGGGCTTCCCAAGGACGCGCCATCGTGGGAAGAACACAGCTGGAAAGAGGTATGCCTTTGTGGAATTGAATGGTGTAGCCATGGCGAATAGTACGTAACACCCATTGCGAGACCTCGGGCAGGCGTTGCCACGTGGCCCGGTACTCCGTTAACCACTCTGTTTTTGGCACCTGTTGAACTGTGGGCACCAATGCATTTCCTACCTGCAGAAAGCCTCTGGTGTCTGCGGAAACAGGAGGCACATGTGGAGCTAAAGCGCTCTCTATCATAAGGTGGTCTACCTGTATAGAGCCCCGAGGCACAAGAGTGGCGGGAAGACCTCTAATACAGGGGACTGTCCAACTGCCTGATCCGTCTGGCCCCTCATGCTGGCATTGGGGGGTTCGAACGCTGTCATACACGGGCCATGCGCACGTGGCTCTAAGGCTTTCTCCTGAACTCCGAAGGCTAGGACGCGCGGAGTATCTGAGACGGTGCTCATCGATGGGGCCCGGCCTAAAACCGTCCAAGAACAGTTAAGCGTGCAGCGGAACAGTTAAGGCCGGAGCCAGGAGGCCACAATGAGAGAAACGAACTCTCCAATGGAGGGCCTGGCCTCCGAAGACGAGCAAAAGGTTCAGGAAAACGAGAGGCCTTGGCCATCAAAGTCAGGCCAATTCGTCTGCGTTGTCGCTGGCAAAAAGCTGGGCAAGTCCTAGGACCCCAGTCTCTGCAGGGAGGTTCCATAGGCGATGGTTCACTTCGCTGTGCCTCACGGGGGCGTTGAAAGGAGGTTGAACGTGAACGGAGGTGTTTGCCATTCAAACTCCCTGGACCTACGTGGGATGAGTTGGCGAAACACGGCAGACTGCTGTTTTGCTGCTCGAAATTTCTCGACCACCGTAGTTACAGAATCTCCAAATAGGACGTCATTGGAAATGGGGGCATCTAACAGAAAAGATTTCTCTTTTTCTTTGATGTCAGTGAGAGTAAGCCAAAGGTGGCGTTCTACTGAGTGAAGGGTAGCTGCTGCTTGCCCAGTTGCCATGTAGGATTTATTAAAAGAAGAGGTAATTCTACACGGTTTGGAAGACAGCAGGGGGCGTGACTCCACGATGGAGCCAAAGTCGGCATGAGATGGGCCACAAGAGTCTCTTCAACGGCCAGCATCATAGCGTAACCGTGATCCGCCATTTTGAAAACAGTGGCGAAATCCGTGGCCACGGGATTAGTGATGCACGCCGAAAATGGCTGCTTCCAAGACTTCGAAAGCATCACTGGCCAATCAATTGGAGTGATGGTATAAGGGCTTCAGACATTTGTCACACCGAAGGCATTCCCATAGCGATGGTTCGCAGCATTGAGTAAACCTATGAAAGTGAACATAAAACACGAACAATACCTGACCATGAATGTGAACTAAAGTGGAACTTAAATACACAGTGATGATAAACCAAATACAGACATGTGTGCTCATAAATTAATATCCATGGTAATTAACTAGTGGCGGGAAATAGAGATCAAAGGAGACAGGTGACTGATGATAAACAACTAAGAGTCCATGAAAGAGAAACTAACTGCATAATCGTTACAATTATTTATAGACCACCATATTTCCCAGATTTTTATTATTTATGAACTAAATATTATTAAAACGTTTTAATAATAACTTATTACTTTTTTTTTACATTTATCTATGTATAAACCTCAATCTTTTAAAACGTTTCAAAACTTTCAAACAACTTTGTCAAGCCAAACTATTTTCTATAGTTAAAATGTTGTTATATGAATTTTACCTTGTTTTAATTATTCTTTAAATTTTGAATGGCAATTCTGAATCCTGTTTACTACCTCAATCCAATTTCAGGAATTTAATTGGAATTTGAAAGGCATTCTCAATTCCATTTTGAATGGTGAACAATCCTGCAGTAATCAATACCATAAATTAAACCACTACATTACTTTAGTCCAATCCATTCTTACAGATCATCATCAAACTGAACTGCATGACTAATGTGAACTGTCAATCAACTTCAGTGAAACCACAAGCATGTGAGCGTGTTTCTTTCGCCCTTCTCAAACAGTGTTTTTCATAAGGTTAAGTGACAGCTATCGACCATGTCACAGTCATCACATCTATGAGTGCTGGCACCGTCCTTCTCCCATCACCTGCACGCACCCCTCTCGTGACAGCCATCTGCTATGCTCTTTGAAGTCCTGCCCTGACCTGCATGCTGCCGGGCTTTAGCTTTTTCCTCTCTTGACATCACTCAACTGTAACTTAATTACTGTTGGAATTTTTCTTTCCACTTTCCCAAGATGAAATCATCCACAACAACCATGCAAAGGATAAATCAATAAATCAATCAATAAATCAAACAATCAGTCAATTAATCCCACCGGTACTGCAGCATCCTCCTCTGCCTCTTGCTTTAAGAATATATTTTGCAGACATATTCCAATCAGTTTATCATGTTTTGTGCGGTTGCCTTGGAAACTGGGAGCTCTGTCAACCCCGTTTTCTTATTGACAGGACTGCAAGCTGGGTAATCACCCCACGAGTAAAGCTTACCACATCGAGAGACGAGCAACAGACACATTACATTTGCGAGGCTTCAGTTTACACAGACTGAATTCTAATAGTCTTCCATTAAGATATTGAGGAGTAATTGCTACTTCAGGCTGTCTTCATGTAAAATTTAAAGCTCTTCATTTCAAAGATCATGCTACAAGACTTAGCAAATGCTAATTTATATATATGGGCAAAGAGTCTTGAAAAAAATGTGACAGATTTTAACTGATTGATTCAGTAATTTACTGAAAAACACTGCTGTAATTGTCAGCATGTGACAAGAAGGCTCTATTAGTTCTTGCTGAATTGGACATTGATTTCACCCTATCCAGCATTTACATCAGCCTGGCTTGGTCACTAGCATTTAGAGACAAAAAACAAAGGCTTTGTCCCACCAATCTTACTTAAAAGTCATCACTTTACATCTTTCTGTCTCACTGCACTTCTTAGCTATTTCGATTAAGTTCACAAGGGCACATTAATAAAAAAAAACATAATGTGCATGGATAAATCATTTATACTAAATACTGCATATTATTCAAAAATCTTTCATCAAAAACATTAACATCCCCTCCGAACGACTTCTCTTCCTTGATGAAATGTACATCGGCTCTGAGCAATATGGTTGTCAAATGGGCAAATGTGTTTAATTTCTTTCCCTACAGCAACCTGTCACGCCACAACTAACTATAATCTTACATTTCGGATCTGCCTCCATTTAGTTAGCATTTTTCCCCCACTGTTAAGGGCATGTGAGGATCAAGTGTGCTCCTGGTTTTAAATGTGGAGGCTTTCGAAAATACTGACCCACACTATTCATTCTGACTAATGTTTATTATGGAAGTTGCATTTAGAAAATAGTATCATTAATATTCATGGGCAAACAGAAAAAGCATGAAAAAGAAAGTGCGTTAAAATAGATTGTAGGCAAACAAGGTGAAGAGCAAATTAAGGTCCTGAAAAGGAAAAAGAGTGCAGAGAGTGGGTGAGCGCTCTTTTAATCCAGCCTGAATTCATCCAGGAGAGAGAATGTTTGGTGGGTGACATTTTATACACACAAAGTCGTCTCACACAGACACACCAAGAGAGGGACAGAAAAGAAATGAGAGTGCAATCACAACCTCTCAATCCACCAATCAATCCCTCCAGTGCCTCTAGTATTTAACCCCTGACTCAGACAGCGGTACTATTCTGCCAATGAAACTGATATTTTAGAAATGAGTAGCCTGCGCATATCAGGATATAAAGAGCTATGGGGGGAAGATAAGAGCTGCGGGGAGGCCTGAGTCAGGGGAAGATCAGACCACTCTGTGCTGCTACCCAAAAGGAACACTCTCAGAGCAGCATACTAATGAGAAATGCAAAAAATGTATGAGGACTGATTACCCCATGATGCTTACGACCATTTTAAAAGACAAGAAGGAAAAAGACATATGGGAAAAATGAAACATAATGAGAAGATGTGAAATGTGGATCTTTTATGTACAGAATACACTGTAAGCTATTCAAACATTTGAGGTCAAATGCTTTTGAAATAAGTATGTTACGCTCAACACGGCTGCATTTATTTGAATACAGTAAAACAGTAATATTGTGAAAAATTATTTTCGCCCTTTTCGGTCACACTTAAGATTAGGGTTCAATTCTTACTAACTAACTAACTATTAACTAAGACTTTTGCCTCAATAAACTCCTAATTACTGTTTATTAATAGTTAGTAAGGTAGTTGTTGAGTTAAGGTATTGGGTAGGATTAAGGGATGTAGAATATGGTCATACAGAATAAGGCATTAATATATGGTTTATAAGTACTAATAAACAGCCAATATTCTAGTAATATGTATGCTAATTAGCAATACATATTTACATATGCTATCGCTTGTTTCTGCTGCTTCTTCACATGTGTTTTGATCAGGAGATTCAGTACTCTTTCAGAAGATGTGTCATAGAGCCCCTTACCGTATAACAATTAAAACAAGAGAAGCTGGAAATTTCCGCCAATGGTGGGGAAGCGCTGTCTAAAGCGCTGCATAAATCAATAAGTCAAATTTCCGTTAGGGAAAGAATGGGCAGTTAAATGCTATTGATAATTAAATGTTTTTTTCATTCCATTGCGCTACTGTTCTATCGTGTTTAATGTAAACATCCCTCTAGACGTGTTTGACTGTTGCGCACACATCTTGCTTCCATACTTTTGCAGAGTATCGTGCATGACGCAGCTTTATAAACGGGGCACTCAAGTTAAAATATCTTTTAGAAAATGCTTTTCTAGACCTGCACTGACCTGCGTCTTGCTTGTTTAACCACAAAAAGCATTCTGCATGAATGGCCCTAAACTGATTAAAAGATACACATTGCATTTTTATTTCAGTGCTGTTATTTAAGCAGACAGTTTGCCTTGTACATTCAGTTTAATATCATTAACAAGCAAAAGAGGGCAATGTTTCAACTGAACTAGCATATGCATTTTAAACACTTACATTATGTTCTAGCTCTGTCCATGCAATAAATGCACGTTCTTATAAGAGCGAGTAGCCTATTTTTTATGCTAATTTCAATTTGGCATGAATCAAAATCAGAGCTGCATATTAATATTTCCAAGATACATATTCACAAATACAACTCTTTGTAATTCACACTTTAATAGCACAAATATTTCTGTCCGTTTTTGCTAGTGTGTTTGTCAACCTCTGCTTTTCTGCTACAGACTGAGGCGTGTAACGCACCACGTCGTTACTTCCAGTTAATAAAGGAAAAAATACTACAAATTTCTGGTGTTATTTTTGTGATTGTTTGGGGTATTCTACAGCCCTTCATTAAACCTTTCAACATTCCACCTCAGATTGTTTTTAATAATGCACAATTCGTAAAAACAGATTAACACCATCTGTTCCTAAATTCTGATTGGGTGGGCAAGGCAGACGTTTGAGTGGGCTCAGCCCACCCCTGCCCATGCCTAGAACTGGCCCATGCATCCTTGCTGAATCGTCCTTCTGCTAAAAAAAAAGTAAAAAAAAAAAAAAAAGAATAAAATAAAATTCTTACGGACCGGCAACTTGTGATAGATAAACTTGTAAATGCATAAATAAATATGAACAATTTCATTAGTGCTTGTTTTGTCTTTGCTTTGCAATGGTTAATGAAACTACATTTCAGAGCCCACTTGATAATCTTTCATGCAACAGTCAATATCAGATCCCTCCAGGTCTCAGGCAAAATGTCTTCAGTGCCTCATGCACTCACCTGTTCCTCATGCAGTCTTAATTAAAGCATTGGTGGGTTTTGATTTTATGCTGACTCCTGTCTGGCTGGATGCATGTACATTTGTTTTCTAACTGTTGCTACACACAGAAGCCTTTAAATGTATTTTTTATTTTATTATTTTATTGTGAATTGCATAATACTGCTGGTCATGTAAAATCAACATGACGGCACCAACTGTATGAGGACTGTAGAATAAAACAACTTTGTTCCTCAAACACTGATCTGATGTCTGTACACGATTATAATGATATAAAGAAACAACACTTATTGTACATATTTTTAAAGTTATATTATTTTTTACCTTTTATGCCTTTATTAGATAGGACAATTACAGATCAGACAGGAATGCAAAGGGCAGTGAGAGGAGAACATGATCAGCAAAGGACCTTGAGTCGGGAATCAAACTCAGGTTGCCAGAGGCGCAATTGCACCATATGTCTAAACACTGCCCATGAGGCTATCGGCTCCGACAACATTTACAGCAAAAAATTACAGCTTTAACGTTTGATATAGTCTGTGTCATTGTTATACCCTGATCTCCCATAATTCTGGACAGATAATTAAGTTTAATAAAAATATTAGTCACAATATCCTTGTAGTTTGAATTTCAGTGCTGCAGAGAGCAACTGCACACACACATTTTTTTTGAATGCTACCGATCCAAAATCGGATTTCTGACTTGTGATGCAGCCTGAGTTTGTTTCGTTGGCCAGAGGAGAACTGGCCCCCCAAAATTTTCTTCTCCATTCTGTCAACTAATGGAGTTTGGGTTCCTTGTCGCCTCTGGCTTGCTTAATTGGGGACACTTAATATTCAACAGTATTATTGATTTGACTACACTGACACTGTAGGATATTTGAAAATGAACAAAGAGATTTGCTTTACTGTTTCAACCCCCACAAGGGCCATTTGGATTTTCTAAAGACAGAGCTGGTGATAGTCCTCAAGGCCTGTAGGCCAAAATGTGTGTCACATCTTTAGTACAGTGGGGGAAGTTGAAATTATCTGATTGGTCAGTTTGAATGTCTCACATTTGGGCTTCAGTCACATGGTCAAGGGAGGGATGCAATAATATTGTTATTCTCTGACTCTCTCCTTTCTTGGGGCCTGCTCTTTGGCTCCTCTCTGTTATTCTCTGGCTCTCTCTCTTCTTGGGGCCTGCTCTTTTCCTCTTTGCTCTCTTCTTTTATTTGTCGCTCTCTCTCTTTCTATCCCTCAGGTAACATTCTATTCATGCTGGGTACGATTAATGGTATACATTTTTATCATCTCATACATCTATTTTGTAACTATTTTAAGTGTAACCATAACCAGATTTTGTCATTAAATTCTTTTTTTGTTCTTATTACAAATACTGTGCTAACTAGTTTTGATTTGGTATTGACTTTGAAGTGCTACCTCTATTGCAATACAATATCGTCACATTATAGCAACACTCTCCCACATATTTTGCTATTGTAAATGGCTTATTTTCTTTCGTTGGCATAAGTTGCAGTGGGTGGTAATAGACGAGAAATGTACAGTTTTCTACCATCTTGCTGATAACGTTTCTTTAGTCATTCAGCAACCCTGCAGCCTGAACCACTGTAAGCGATCCACCCTTACAACACTACACTATTGGATGAGAACTAAACTGAGCTTGACGATGACATCACTGTTTTCTGCAGAACTGCTTTATAAATGAACTGCACTAATTTAATAATTGATGAACATTACAACGGAAATGAATCAGCACTGAACTGACATCAGCTGAACAATGACACTATTTTCTTTTAGAGCTGGTGTACAGCATCTGTGTGCATCATTGAATCATTTTCCTGGTATCACTGTAAAGCTGCTTTGAAACCATCTGTATTGTATAAAGTGTTATATAAATAAAGGTGACTTGACACACACACAAACTAGATGTCTCTCTACACAATGCTGCACTGCTTTTAAAGATTTACAGAAAAAAAAGAATGAGAATGTGGGAGGATAAGCAATGAAAGAGGTAGAGAGTTCCAGTATTAGAAATTGACAAAAATAAGGAAATATTTGATTGCAGTAGTAGTAAAACACTCTTTATTGGTGCATTTGGGTTCTGCTGTGTAGCTTGTGTTTAAAACGGAAAAGATCTTGCATACACAACACACACATCAATATAGGCAAACTTATAATCCTTTAAAGGTATTACAGCCATACATCAATATCAATATCCACATTACAGTCAATATCAATCTCTTCTCTCCAAAAGATAAAAGGATCATCGGATAGTTTTAGCATTACAAAGACATACTTGAAGACAATCAAGCATTTGACAGCCATGGACAGCAGAATCCCTTGAATGCTAAATGTAATTATGAGCAAAAGATTGAAAAAGTAAAACAAAAAAAGACACAAGGATTGAGCATTGCTTATATCCGAATAAAACCGCTCTTCACCACAGATCCAGGGAGAGAAAGCAAGCATCAGTTATTAGCCCACATGTAAAGTGGATTACCTTCGTGGTGGCTTTTCAAAGGCCTTAGTCAGTGCTGAAATATTGAAATGAGTCATCAGGAGAGAAGAAGGGAATGTGTGTGGGATTTGTTGAGAGTTGACACTTGGGTGTGATGTTATTTCACAAGAGGGAGGGATGCGTCCTTGGTGGAAATTTAAATTCAGTGCAGCCCCTCCCTTGGGCTGAGTGAAAGCCGCGTTCTGTATTCTTTCAGCAGAGAAGGCAATCTCTCGTCTCATCCGCTTTAAACCTATGTGAAGGTTAGGGCCAATCCACAGCTGATTGTAATTGCATTATGTCCAACTGTTGATTACGTCTTATGATGATATTTAAGAATGTGAGGACACAGGGAAAATCTTTATGACTTGAGAGGCCACAGGAAAAGGTGTAATAATCACACATCTAGGCAGCCTGGGTGTCCTCTGCAGTTGCACTTACACCAAGCAGAAGCCTTGCGAATGCAAAACCTATAATTGCAATGTCAGTCACAAAGAGAACATCCCGAATAGCAGGAAGCGATTCATATACAGAGACACACATTCAGTATAGGTCCAGCCAATCCCAAAACCTTCTCAGAGGTACTGTGTCCATGGTTAAGAGTCACAGTGCCCTCTGCTGGTCTTCTTATCTCTCTCAGCCTCTTAAACCTCTTATGCCAGTGGGAAATCTCTGTGTTCAGAGGTTATTATTCTTATGACTGCTATGTCACTGCAGATCTGTGGTTGTCCATCCACCATAAACAGCAACAACTCTTAAATTCATTTTAGCAAGTTTTTGTTCTACCACTTAATTGCACAGCATGTAGTCTTACAACATGCAGAGTGGATTTAGGATGTGAAGTTATCCTTCACTCAGGAACGCAAACAACACGTGATGTGATATACAAGCAACAATAGCTTTTAGACAAACAAAGAGGTTTCTGGGTAGATGGAGCAGAAAACGTTATGGTCAATGCTTGTAGACAGTGTGTATAATTCAACTGTGGGTGTTAAGAGAAAGGAGAAAAAAGTGTCAGAGAAAAGATATTAAAGCAGAAATTACAGAGCTATAGTTCTGTCGTGACTAGCCATTTGGACTCTGCTCCTGAATGCAGCGCAATTCTTCACACTTCCCAAAGCCCAAACTCCAGTCCCATAACTCTCTACTTCTCGGGTCCTGGGTAACCCCACTTTGATTGAACTAGTCCCCAGATTGAACCAGCAACCTAACATCCCCATGGCTTTTAATGATTCTGTGGTGTTCCTTTAGCTCAACTGCTGCTAGCAATGGGTTCAATTCCCAGGAAACACGTATTACCTAAATGTATACATTGACATTTATGGATTTGGCGACATACATTGCATTCTGTGTACCTAATGTGCAAACAGAGTTTGTTACCATGGAGAACTGTGGCTCTCACACATTCATAGCTGTCAAACTACTACTTCACTAATCTACCCTGAAATGTCTTGAAAATAGCTGTGCCTACATATTCAAAAAGTTGCATCTGAATTTCCTGGGATGATTCTGAAATTCTGGATGTTTTGGAAGCAAGCACAGACCACAGTTTCATTCGTACAGAATCTAGATTCAGATACAAAATTCTGAAAAAAAATCACTGTTTTCTCCATCTTCATAATTGACATCAATGGCACCAGGGCCATCAAAATGCATCAAAATATTTTAAATAAGATATGCATGTCACAGCTTTAAAAGACTTTCATGGATTACTGTTTAATCTAATGTAAAACAATAAACAGATAAAGGAAGAGTCTGCGTCTCCCATCAATACTATATCGCTAAACCTATTTTTTCTATTTACAGTGAACAACACATTAATACATTGAGTACCTGCTCTCTCTCTCTCTCTTTCTCTCTATCTCTCAATTTCCTTTCTACTTTGGCTATATTTTACCTTTCTGAAGAAAACAGAGCAATCATATTTAGGCCAAAGCTACACCTGAACCATCATAGCCCTTTAGCTCTGTCTGCCCTAGAGGCCAAGTGAGGAGGGGAGGTTCACCAAACCCTACGGAATAAGAACGAGAACGATCTCAGACCTCCAAATCATATGTCCATTCAAGCGACATTTGACCCGATTTCCAAAGGTTGGCTCAATAATGCACTGGTGTTATGTCTCTGTAACCCCACCTGGGTTATCGGCAGGTGGAGGAAGAATAACGCCTGAGCTCTCCTGCCGAGTTTGGAAATGTATTCCTTTTAAGTCTGCCCGGCTTCTTTATTCCATTCACCCTATAACTCCATTGAAGCTTTTAGCCTCCTAAACCAAACTGAAATAAAATGTGGTCATTTCACCTCCAAAAGAAACGGAGGAAAGAAGCAAGTATGTAGCCTTTATTATTTCCCTCCAAGCTTTCTGTCTGGTGTTGTGTAGTGGAGCACAACCTCAGAACATTGAAGTTCATTTTTTTTCTGTAACGCCAAGTGCTGTTAACACAGAATATGTAGTTCAGAGGAGCTCAACTGTGATGTGCACAATAATAAGCTCATATCTAGAGCTATGAGAATTTGAACTGCCATGTTAGAGCTTTTGAATACACCACAAGCTGCTGCGTAATCGTACAAAACTACGAACAATCCGATCCAAGACATGATCATTATGCCGTTATATCGGGGTATTTATTCATCTGATTAGCTTTCAAGCCATAGCTTGAGAAGATCAAAGCCATTCTGACACTCCGCAGGACACTCACAAAGCTGTCATTGTTGTTTTCAGAGCCAAATTTAAACTCCTCCAGTTCTCAGTCCCTCGTCTTCCTAAATGCTTTAAGGACCTATTATCTTCAGAATATATCAGAATATGCTTCCTTATCATTGTACACTATGCTGGGTTGTTTCAACCCATGTTTGGGTCAAATATAGGGATGCTCTAATCGCCTTTTTCGCCTGGGGTACCAATTCCGAAACCTGGGATTTAGTATCGGCCGATACAGAGTATCAATCCAATACTAAAATAATAAAAAGACACTGTTACCTAATAAACTGTATGCCTCACTGTGCGGAAGGCTGACTCCTTAATTCATGACTTATGACTTTATGTCATACATTCATGAAAAACAAGTAAATATAAATATATACAGTATATATACTGTATACACTATATTGCCAAAAGTATTGGGACACTCCTCCAAATCATTAAATTCAGGTGTTCCAGTCACTTCCATGGCCACAAGTGTGTAAAATCAAGCACCTAGGCATGCACACTGCTTTTACAAACATTTGTGAAAGAATGGTTCAAATGGTGAATTCAAGCGTGGTACCGTGATATGTTGCCACCTGTGCAATAAGTCCATTTGTGAAATTTCCTCACTACTAAATATTCCATGGTCAACTGTTATTATAACAAAGTGGAAGCAATTGGGAACAACAGCAACTCAGTCACGAAGTGGTAGGCCACATAAAATCACAGAACAGGGTCAGTGCATGCTGAGGAGCACAGTGTGCAGAAATTTCTGCAGAGTCAATAGCTACAGACCTCCAAATTTTGTGTGGCCTTCAGATTAGCTCAAGAACAGTGCGTAGAGAGCTTCATGGATTGGGTTTCCATGGACGAGCAGCTGCATTCAAGCCTTACATCACCAAGTGCAATGCAAAGCGTCGGATGCAGTGGTGTAACGCACACAGCCACTGGACTCTACAGCAGTGAGACGTGTTCTCTGGAGTGACGAATCACGCTTCTCTGTCTGGCAATCTGATGGACGAGTCTGGGTTTGGCGGTTCCCAGGAGAACAGTACTTGCCTGACTGCATTGTGCCAAGTGTAAAGTTTGGTGGAGGGGGGATTATGGTGTGGGGTTGTTTTTCAGGGGTTGGGCTTGGCCCCTTAGTTCCAGTGAAAGGAACTTGTAATGCTTCAGCATACTAAGCCATTTTGGACAGTTTCATGCTCCCAATTTGTGGGAACAGTTTGGGGATGGCCCCTTCCTGTTCCAACATGATTGCGCAATATAGTGTGTGTGTATATATATAAAACTTTTGACTGGTAGTGTGTGTATATATATATATATATATATATATATATATATATGTGTGTGTGTGTGTGTGTGTATATATATATATATATATATATATTTAAAATGGCAAAAAAGGCATTTCTTTTAAATTTATAGTGCAGCTTTTTAATGAGGCAGTAAACAAAGAATATAGAACAATAATATAGTTATTAAAAGGCTATTGATAATCTTTCATTGCACAAAAATATTATAATATGAAAGCCTCCAATACAGAGTGGCACAAAGTCAAATATGGACAAACCCAACCATTGGGTTTATAAATGTAATTTAAAAATTAAAAAAAACAGTTGGGTTGTCCATATTTGACTCAAACGTGGGTTGAAGCAATTCAGGATTAGGTAGCTGACTGTAGCTGAAATGAGAACAAAGAGTTTGACTGACATTTAGAGAAGTCCCACTAAATGTGAAAAATTCAATTTTGGATCATTTTGACAAAAAAAAAAAAAAACTTTTTTATTGTTTTCTGTTTGAGTTGAAGGAGTTGGAGCAGAAAACCAAAACAATCAAAGATTATGTGATTGAATTCTGCTGCTGTGCGCTTGTGTGCCTGGGCTTGCCTGCTCTACGGGGGTTTATTAGCTGAAGAGATGTGTGTGTGTGTGTGTGTTCTTGTATATATGGCATATGAGGACACGTGTGTATCATGTATATAATGACATGGGTATTACAGCGTAAACAAGGTTTATGAGGACACTTCCTGTGTCTTGTAAACTAAATGGTTTTTTTAAAAAAACATACTAAACAGTGTTTTTTTTTTAATTTAAAAAATGGCAATAATTTTCTGTGATGGGTAGGCTTAGTGTACGGGGATAGAATATACAGTTCCCTTTCAGTCAGTACACTACGAGTTACGTCAGTTACTGACGGAATGGGGGTTTCGCTTAGAAGCCAATCGCCTTTGAGCTCTACAAAACGAGCCAATGGCATGAAAATGCCATGGGTCTGCGGAATTTGCATGCCGCAACCCCGCCCCACGGCGTGGGTATAAAGGGCGTTGCGTGGCAATCTCGCATTATGTTTTTGCTTCAGAGCCGAGTTTACTGCCTGAGCGCTTCCTCTTCAAGACGAGTTTCTCTCCAGAGTGTTGGTGTTACGGCACGTTCCAGCGAGTTCCGCATTTCCTGTCTGATCTGTGCAGTGATTGAAGCACAGCGTGCGCGTTCTCCCTGGGTGCTTCGGCATTCTGCAGAGCTTTTCACTCCTCTCTAAAAGAGCTGCACGTGGCACGTCTTTTTAAAGATGGCTCGCCCGTGCTCCGTTTCTGGGTGCGGTCGACTGGTACCTCCGTTTGATGGTCATGATCGCTGTTTGGCGTGCTTGGGCCTCGTGCACGCTGAACGCGCGTTCATGGATGAGTCATGTTCTCACTGCGGGAACATGACCATCTCAGTGTTGCGATCGAGACTCCATGATCTCCGTAATGGGGGGAGAGTCCCCTCTACCACACCCCAATCTACTTCCTCCACTGGAGGGGGTACTTTGGCTGGTGGTCAGGGTGATCTGAGGGTTACGGTGTGGAACAACTCGACGAATCCTCCTCGGGCCACACCCCCCTCCTGCACACTGCAACCCGTGGTGTTGCCTGATGAGGGCGCCGGGGCTTCCCGTTCGGGGCCCTGCGTTTCATTTGGCGCACCCGCGGAGGATGCTATGTCGATCGCCGCATCACAAGGTGGGCTGGACTCCTCCGGAGATGACGATTCGGCTGTGTTGCCTCCTTCGGGAGTCCCAGCATTGCCCGAGTCCGATCCGGAACTCACAGCCATGCTTGCCCGGGCGGCCGAGGCGATTGGGCTTGTGTGGAACCCTCCGCCATGTCCCGAGCGTTCCCGGCTAGATGATTGGTATCTGGGGGCGGCCCGTGCCGAAGGCGCCAGTCAGCCCCCAGTGCCTTTTTTCCCGGAAGTGCATGAAGAGGTGTCGAAATCGTGGAAGTCTCCCCTGACTTTTCGCGATCGCTCGGCAACCACTTCCGCCTTCACTGCCCTCGATGGCGGCACGGTGAAAGGGTACACTGGGGTTCCCCCTGTTGAGCGCTCTGTTGCGATGCAACTGTGTCCTCAGAGTGCTTCGACATGGCGCGGTGACCCAAAGCACCCGTCCAAAGCCTGTAGATTCACGTCCACGTTGACGGCGAAGACCTACAGAGCTGCGGGCCATGCCGCGTCCGCCCTGCATGCCATGGCCACCCTACAGGTCTATCAGGCCAAGGTGCTCATGGACATGCACGGGGGCAATGCTGACCCTGCGTTAATGCAGGAGTTGCGGACGGCCACCGACCTCGCTCTACGAGCGACGAAGGTGACCGCTCGCTCTCTTGGTCAGGTGATGTCCACTTCGGTGGTCCAGGAGCGACATCTATGGCTCAACCTGGCCGATATGAGAGAATCTGAGCGGACACGTTTCCTCAATTCTCCCATTTCCCAGGATGGGCTATTCGGCGGGGCGGTCGAGGACTTCGCCCAACAGTTCTCGACCGCCCAGAAACAGACTGAGGCAATTAAGCATATTCTGCCCCGGCGCCCAGCTGCTGCCTCCACCCAGCCGCCGGCTCAGAGGCCTCAGTCTGCTCCCCGCCGAGGCCGCCCCCCTGCGACTCCCGCCCCTCCTGCCCGGCCCCAGCAGCAGCCTTCACCCGGGCCGAGGCGTGGAGGACGTCGCAGAAAGGCGGCCCCGCCCGTCCCAGCCCCCCAGCCTGCCAAACGGCAGTCTAAGCGGCGGTCCTGAGACGGGCGGCTCGGAGGTGTCCTCGGTTCTTTCCCAGGAGATGGTAACAGGACCACTCCTTCCCCCGGTGGAGGGCCGGGGGAGAATCTTTTGTTTTTCCCTTCCGCCGCTGGCCTCACGGCCGGCGGTACCCTATCAATGGTTAAAGAAAGAACTGACATTCTCACCTCCGAGCCTCAAGAGGGCGCGGCGGGCAGTGCACGACGCCCCATGGCCTCGCCGCTCTCGGCCCCCTCTGTCGCCAGCCCCCTGGCAGACGAGACCCCCGTGGAACGCTGGTCCTTCCCTGGTCTCCTCTGTCAGGGCGCGGAATTCGACCCCGCCCACACCCCGGGACGCTCCCATGCCTCCCTTGTCTGGGCCGGTCATTCCGCCTCGCTGCCCCATCGGGGGTACGCCGGTGGTTCGCATGACCCCGCTGGTTCAGTTCTTGGGAGCCTGGCTAGCGCTTCCCAACCTGTCCAGTTGGCTCGCTCGCACCATCCGGCTCGGCTATGCGATTCAGTTCGCTCGGTCTCCTCCCCGCTTTCGGGGAGTCCGCTACACCGTGGTGGGTGGCAATGCCCCTGTCATGCGTGCGGAGGTCGACACCCTACTGGCGAAGGGTGCGATCGAGATCGTCCCTCCAGCCGAGATGAAGTCCGGCTTCTACAGCCCTTACTTCATTGTACCCAAGAAAACCGGTGGGTTACGGCCAATCCTGGACCTGCGCGTCTTGAACCGAACCCTGCACAGGCTTCCATTCAAGATGTTGACAGCCAAACGTATTTTCGAGTGCGTTCGTCCCTCGGATTGGTTTGCAGCGATCGACCTGAAGGACGCGTACTTTCATGTCTCCATTCTTCCTCGACACAGACCGTTTCTACGGTTTGCCTTCGAGGGGCAGGCATATCAGTACACGGTTCTCCCCTTCGGGCTAGCCCTGTCCCCTCGCGTCTTTACGAAGATTGTCGAGGCAGCCCTTGTGCCGCTCAGGCAACACGGGGTTCGCATCCTGAACTATCTCGACGACTGGCTGATTCTAGGCCACTCTCGGGATCAGGTCTGCGAACACAGGGATCTGGTGCTTCAGCACCTCGCCCGTCTGGGCCTTCGGGTCAACTGGGAAAAGAGCAAACTCTCCCCAGCGCAGAGGATCTCTTTTCTCGGTATGGAAATCGACTCGGTCGCCATGTTCGCGCAGCTTACGAGCGAGCGCGCGCAGTCTCTGCTGACTTGTCTTCGCCAGTTCGAGGGCAAGAGTGCGGTTCCACTGAAACTTTTTCAGAGGCTCCTGGGGCATATGGCGTCAGCAGCCGCGGTGACCCCGCTTGGTCTGCTCCATATGAGACCGCTTCAGCACTGGCTTTGCGATCGAGTCCCGAGATGGGCATGGCAACACGGCACCCTCCAGGTCCCAGTGACCCGAGCCTGCCGTCAGACCTTCACCCCGTGGTTGGACCTCAGTTTTCTACGGGCAGGTGTTCCCCTAGAACTAGTTTCCAGGCATGTTGTTGTTACAACAGATGCCTCTTCCACGGGCTGGGGCGCCATGTGCAAGGGACATGCTGCCGCGGGCTCCTGGATAGGACCCCAGCGCCTATGGCATGTCAATTGCCTCGAGTTGCTGGCCGTACGTCTTGCCCTGCACCGCTTTCGAGCCCTGCTCAAGGACAAGCACGTTCTGGTCCGTTCAGACTGCACGGCAACAGTAGCGTACATCAACCGACAAGGTGGTCTACGCTCCCGCCGGATGTCGCAACTCGCCCGCCATCTCCTCCTATGGAGTCAGAAGCATCTGAGGTCGCTTCGTGCCGTTCACATCCCGGGAGACCTGAACTGCGCAGCCGACGAGCTGTCGCGGTTCCAGCCGCTCCCGGGGGAATGGAGACTCCATCCCCAGACGGTTCAGCTGATTTGGGAGCAGTTTGGCGACGCACAGATAGATCTGTTTGCCTCCCGCGACTCTTCCCATTGCCGCTGGTACTATTCCCTGACCGAGGGGACCCTCGGCACGGATGCACTAGCGCACAGCTGGCCGCGGGGCCCACGCAAATATGCGTTTCCCCCAGTGAGCCTTCTCGCACAGGTTCTGTGCAAGATCAGGGAGGACAGGGAGCAGGTCCTTTTGGTCGCCCCATATTGGCCCGGCCGGACCTGGTTCTCAGAACTTGTACTCCTTGCGACAGCACCTCCCTGGTCGATCCCTCTGAGACAGGACCTCCTGTCTCAGAGACGGGGCACCATATGGCACCCGCGTCCCGACCTGTGGAACCTCCACGTGTGGATCCTGGACGGGACGCGGCAGGTTTGAGTACCCTGCCACCTCAGGTGGCGGCTACCATCACTTCCGCTAGAGCCCTGTCTACCAGACAGGCCTATGCGTTGAAGTGGAACCTCTTCGTCACCTGGTGCTCCTCTCGGCGAGAGGACCCCAGAAAATGCTCGATCGGGTCCGTGCTCTCCTTCCTCCAGGAAGGGTTGGAGCGAAGGCTGTCTCCCTCCACCCTGAAGGTCTATGTGGCTGCTATTTCAGCTCATCATGACCTGGTGGACTCTAAAACGGTTGGACAGCACGACCTGGTCAGTAGGTTCCTCAGAGGTGCGAGGAGGTTAAATCCTCCTCGCCCACCTCAGGTACCCTCTTGGGACCTAGCAGTGGTCTTAGCTGCCCTGCAAAAGGCTCCCTTTGAGCCATTGCAGTCAGTCGAGCTGAAGTTCCTTTCATTGAAAGTGGCGCTCCTGACTGCTTTGGCCTCCATCAAGAGGGTAGGGGACCTGCAGGCATTTTCGGTTGACGAAGCGTGCCTGGAATTCGGGCCGGCCAATTCTCACGTCATCCTGAGACCCCGGCCTGGATACGTGCCCAAGGTTCCCACCACTCCCTTCAGGGACCAGGTGGTGAACCTGCAAGCGCTGCCCTTGGAGGAGGCAGACCCAGCCTTGGCACTGCTCTGTCCAGTACGCGCCCTTCGCGCTTACGTAGACCGGACGCAGTGTTTCAGGACCTCAGACCAGCTCTTTGTCTGTTACGGAGGGCAGCAGAAAGGGAAGGCTCTCTCCAAGCAGAGGTTGTCCCACTGGATAGTGGACGCCATTGTCCTGGCATATCAAGTCCAGGGCATGCCATGCCCCCTCGAGGTAAGAGCACACTCCACCAGGAGTGTTGCCTCCTCTTGGGCTCTAGCGCATGGCGCCTCGCTAACAGACGTTTGTAGAGCTGCAGGCTGGGCGACACCCAACACATTCGCAAGATTTTATAATCTCCGAGTGGAGCCTGTATCCTCTCGTGTACTCGCCCCTACTGGCCAGTAACCGGACAGGCTCAGGTGTCTTCGCTTGCTGCGCCATTCCACTCCGCGGACTGGATGCGTGCGCTATTCCTCTCAGGTGAGCTTCCCAGTAAGCCCTGAGCTCCTCCAGCACTGTCGATGTCGTCACCAGAGCGAGTGCCCTTTTCAGGCCACCCCTCGTGTTCGGCTAGGTGCCTCCGTGTGCATGGTTCCCCCGCTGGGTAACCCCCACATGTGTATTTCCACGGTAAGTCTCTTGTAGCTCGTGTCTTCCCTTGGCAAGACACCTTGCCACGCCTGGGGTTGAAATTTCCACCTTCGGCTGGATACCCCAGAGTGTTCCCTATGCAGCTCCTTCGGGTCATAGGTGTATTCTTCAAGTCCCCCCCCTTTGGGTTGGCATTGTGTTGCATTCTCCACGTGGGATATGCTTCCCAGGGTACCTTGGTAGCGTTGTGCCTAGCCCCTCGTTCGTGTCACACTCACGGCAGGGAGCCCGGGTCAGCGCAGGACGCTGGAAGACAGCCGTCATGGCGAGATTGTATTGGACCCCCATTCCGTCAGTAACTGACGTAACTCGTAGTGTACTGACTGAAAGGGAACGTCTCGGTTACGTATGTAACCCTCGTTCCCTGAAGGAAGGGAACGGAGACGTTACGTCCCCCTGCCATGACCGCTGTACCGCTGGAACTGGCCGGGCGCTCATGCCTCGGCTCTTCAGCAGGTAAACATAATGCGAGATTGCCACGCAACGCCCTTTATACCCACGCCGTGGGGCGGGGTTGCGGCATGCAAATTCCGCAGACCCATGGCATTTTCATGCCATTGGCTCGTTTTGTAGAGCTCAAAGGCGATTGGCTTCTAAGCGAAACCCCCATTCCGTCAGTAACTGACGTAACGTCTCCGTTCCCTTCCTTCAGGGAACGAGGGTTACATACGTAACCGAGACGTTTGTACAGTATAAAAAACCATTACGCCTATTTAAAGTCCCCGCAAACCACAACCACATATACAAGTTTTTATCAAATAAATGCAGCCTTTGTGAGCATTAGAAATGTATTTCAAAAACATAAAGAAAATGTTTTACTGAGTCCAAACTTTTGAACAGTGGTTTAATTGTTACTGTGTTAATAATTTACACCACAATGCTCTCAGTTTCATTCACATTAGACATAGATTTAAAAAAAATTTGGGAGTTAAGCATGAGTTAAGCAAGTGGCTTACTTTGAGGTTCATATAAAGGTCCTTTTGTCTCGTCAAAGTTGTCTTCTGGTCTGATTTGAGCTCAATATAACAAAAACAAATCTGTGCTACAATATATTCTCTGTACGTCAAGATGTATCATAAGTTCAGTAAGAGATGGAGATACTGTCCTAAACATAAGATAAGCAAGACTGGGACAGAGGGCCAAAGTGTTCTGTGAATACTGAGATTTGCCATGTTTAGATGGCAATGTTAAATAATGGCCATAATGCATTTGAAAGACAGAGAAAAATACAGATGGATAAACTTAATGTAAGTATTTGATAATCTATGACCTTGGTTTCCTTGGTGTAGTGCCAGGCCACTTCCATTTTACCTTTGTTTCCCCTGTTCCTCACTGCTGTCCTTTTCTGGGTGAATCTGCCATTTAATATTCCAGATGGCGTGGGAGCTAGAAAGGAAACAAGACACTGTCTATCTCTCAGCTGGGAGAAGAGAGCTGAACAAACAGTGAGCCTGAGAAGGAAATGACAGGCCGTATGTTTTGTTTTGAGGATTTCCCATCCCGGTCTTGAATGTGATTTGCAAAGGGCCCAATTACCTGTGACTGTATGCTACAACTGGTAATAATACCATCATTCATTCTCTCTTATAATTCCATCATGACTGAATAATTTCTATTGTGAGGTATATTTTCTAACATTTAGGAGACAAGTATAGGCTACAGGTTTCGTTTGTGACAACGCAGTACTTACAGATGACTCGACATTATCTTAGCAACTTCAGACCTGAATCCACTCAAGGTATCAGTGTGTGTGAGTGTTTGAGTGTGTGTGTGTGTGTGTGTGTGTGTGTGTGTGTGTTGCTGTGCATTCACTCACTTCACATTCACTGTCTCTCTCTGAAACTAAAACTAATGAGAAAAAAAATTTAATAAAAAAAAAATAAAAGTTCGCTTTGAGGACAAATAAAATCATACTGATAATATTAATAATTCATAAACATGAATGCTCACACGTCGAAACTGTAAGCCCGCCCAATCGTTCCAATGGAGGCGTACGATTGGTGGTTGAAGGTTTCTTGCACGTTCAGTCTTTTCAGCGGGGCAAAGGGATTTAATTCTAATTTATCTTTATCTGACTCCATTTTAATTATGACCTCGAATTTAGGTTAGAATGCCAATTGGTTATTTGGTCATTTATATTTAATAGTTTACACATTTAATTATTCAGTTTAACCCTTTGTTGAAATTTAAAAGTTAATAATTCCAGAGTAAGTCAGAATAAATCAGTGTAACAATTTATTATTAGTCAGGTAAATGTATCATGCCAATTACATAATCAATTCAAAGATAATCCATACATAACATCAAATGCTCTGAAGTATAGAATAAAATATGGATACCTGACCTTCTGAGAATTACATAACGCTGAGCATCTAAGAGACACTCAGCGTTACGGGCTGACCGATGTAAAGGTTCGAGCCCCGACCTCTTTGCAACATCTCCTTAAATACCAGACCAAGACAGAAACCTCTTTCAAATGGAAACGTGTTAACAATGGGAATTTACATTTAATCACTGTCCCATAGACCTGTATTGACAAAAGACCAAATGGCTAAAGCCACACCCAACGTAATAAGCAAAGTATCTCTAAACTCTCAAAACCTTTATTACTTCTTGGTTTACTTCTGTGGGGAGGAGACCTTTGTACCAGTTGCACTGAGACATTTCAAATGATATCAAACTTGTATAATTCTGTATAGTATTTGTTCACTTTAGACCATATAAATTTTGGGTAAATTCTGGAGGGGAGATGGGGGTAGATGCAGGTGAAAGGAGAGACATGTAAATTTAGATGATTCACTCAGTGTGACGTTGTCTCGGATGGGGATGCTAAATGCATGAGTCGATTCAGATGCTAATGTCCTTTATTTTCTCACAGACATTCTGGCATATGCAACCTTTTTCCAGTCTTACACTCATAAAACAGAATTTGTAGCTCTGTATTTTAGCTTTTGAAATGCTTGCACAAATTTCACAACCTGGGACACAAAGTGTTATATGTTCCTGATGACATCTTTCATCTTTCAAAACCAGGGGCCTATACCATGAAGCCAGATATGTTTAAGCTTAGTTCCCTTTCAGTCGGTCACGTTCGACGAATTGGGATCACTTCAGGAAGCCCCTATCAGCTTCGAGATATACACTCACCTAAAGGATTATTAGGAACACCTGTTCAATTTCTCATTAATGCAATTATCTAATCAACCAATCACATGGCAGTTGCTTCAATGCATTTAGGGGTGTGGTCCTGGTCAAGACAATCTCCTGAACTCCAAACTGAATGTCAGAATGGGAAAGAAAGGTGATTTAAGCAATTTTGAGCGTGGCATGGTTGTTGGTGCCAGACGGGCCAGTCTGAGTATTTCACAATCTGCTCAGTTACTGGGATTTTCACGCACAACCATTTCTAGAGTTTACAAAGAATGGTGTGAAAAGGGAAAAACATCCAGTATACGGCAGTCCTGTGGGTGAAAATGCCTTGTTGATGCTAGAGGTCAGAGGAGAATGGGCCGACTGATTCAAGCTGATAGAAGAGCAACATTGACTGCAACAGCAGAAGACCCCACCGGGTACCACTCATCTCCACTACAAATAGGAAAAAGAGGCTACAATTTGCACAAACTCACCAAAATTGGACAGTTGAAGACTGGAAAAATGTTGCCTGGTCTGATGAGTCTCGATTTCTGTTGAGACATTCAGATGGTATTCAGTCAGAATTTGGCATAAACAGAATGAGAACATGGATCCATCATGCCTTGTTACCACTGTGCAGGCTGGTGGTGGTGGTGTAATGGTGTGGGGGATGTTTTCTTGGCACACTTTAGGCCCCTTAGTGCCAATTGGGCATAGTTTAAATGCCACGGCCTACCTGAGCATTGTTTCTGACCATGTCCATCCCTTTATGACCACCATGTACACATCCTCTGAAGGCTACTTCCAGCAGGATAATGCACCATGTCACAAAGCTCGAATCATTTCAAATTGGCTTCTTGAACATGACAATGAGTTCACTGTACTAAAATGCCCCCACAGTCACCAGATCTCAACCCAATAGAGCATCTTTGGGATGTGGTGGAACGGGAGCTTTGTGCCCTGGATGTGCATCCCACAAATCTCCATCAACTGCAAGATGCTATCCTATCAATATGGGCCAACATTTCTAAAGAATGCTTTCAGCACCTTGTTGAATCAATTCCACATAGAATTAAGGCAGATCTGAAGGCGAAAGGGGGTCAAACACAGTATTAGTATGGTGTTCCTAATAATCCTTTAGGTGAGTGTAGAGAACCGGCCAATGACTATTGGCGTGTGAGATTTGCATAAAGCAGAAGCGAATGCAGCGCACTGTTGTCATTCACTTCGGAGCCGAACTGCGTTGATGAAGCACAGACTGCCTGTATTCAGAGAGAGAGAGAGAGAGAGAGAGAGAGAATTGGCTGAGGATCGTTCTTGTGCTGGTCAGACGGCACAAAACAGCGCGACCGCGGGCTCACCGCTGCTGAAAGCAGAGACCAACTGCTGTTTTCACAGCAACAGTTAAATTAAAAAAAAAAAAAAAAACTGTTGGTTCGTGAAGCGTTTCACTTGAGAGCAGATACAGGCTGCACGATCTCCTGTATTCTGCCGCGGTCTTCCCTGGGTGCTTCAGCAATAAAAGAATGTTTCCTCACAAAAAGAGCAACACGGGTGTGACACTGCATCTTTTTCAAGATGTCATTCCACCTGTGCGTTTCTGGATGCGGTCGTTCCCTGTCGCCCGCGGCGCTTAGGTCGAGACTCGCCTACCTTCGGGAAGGTGGAATCCCCCTACCCATACCTCGATCTAGTGCTATTCCTGCCCAGCAGAATAGACCTACTTCAACAGATGGCCGGGGTGACCTGAGGATTACTTTTAGGGCAAACCCGGCGAGCCAGCCTCCACAGGCCCCTAATCCCTCACAAGTGCCGCTACCGGTAAAGCTTCCGGAGGAAACCGCTGACCCCGCCCATGGGCGGCCAGTGGTGACCTCCGGGGCTCCGGCGGATGAGCAGATGTCGATCGCTGCATCAGAGGGGGAGTTCCAGTCCTCAGGGGATGAAGATTCGGCTGCACTGCCTCCCTCTGGGAGAGTGGCAGCGGTCGAGTCGGACCCTGAGTTGACGGCTATGCTTTCCTGGGCCGCCGAAAAGGTCGGGCTTGAGTGGAACCCTCCACCACATCCCGAACCTTCTAGGTTGGATGATTGGTTTCTCGGGGCTGGTCGCACTGGTTCTCAGCGTCCCGCCCCGGTGCCTTTCTTCCCGGAGGTGCATGAGGAGCTCACCAGGTCGTGGACGACACCTTTTAGTGCCAGAAACAGACCTGGTGGCTCCTCCCTCCACACTACCCTTGATGGCGGGCAAGCCAAGGGGTACGTGGGAATCCCGCCAGTGGAGCGGGCCGTCGCGATGCAACTGTGTCCGGCCACCGCTTCCAACTGGTGCGGTGACCTGCGGCTCCCGTCCAAGGCCTGTAAGTTCTCTTCCAGTCTAACTGGGAAGGCTTACAGGTCTTGTGGCCAGGCTGCGTCCGCCTTGCATGCCATGGCGTTGCTCCAGGTGCACCAGGCCCAGGCACTCATGGACATGCACGAGGGTAGGCCTGACCCAGAGCTCCTCCGGGAACTCCGGACGGCGACGGACCTCGCCCTCAAATCGACGAAAGTCACCGCCCGTTCTCTTGGCCAGGTGATGTCCACCTTAGTGGTCCAGGAACGGCATCTCTGGCTCAACCTGGCTGACATGAGGGAGACAGATAAATATCGGTGCCTGGATTTCCCCATCTCTTTGGCCGGGTTGTTCGGCGACACGGTCGAGAGTTTTGCCCCGCAGTTCTCGGCCGCCCAGAAGCAGACGGAGGCGATAAAACACATCCTGCCCCGGCGGCCAGCTGCTGCCTCCACCCAGCCGCCGGTCGCAGCGCCTCCGCCTGCCCGTCGCCGAGGACGTCCACCTGCCGCCGCCCCCGCTCCCGCCCCAGCCCAGCAGCAGCCTCCACCCGGCCGTAGCCATGGAGCCGGCCGTGGGAAGGACGCCCTGAGACAGGCCACCCAGAGATGGAGGAGACTGCTCTTCAGGAGATGGCTGCATGGCTGCTGATTCTTGAACCGGTCCCTTCACAGGCTACCGTTCAGAATGCTAACGCAGAAACGCATCTTCAGGTGCATCCGTCCCCAAGATTGGTTTGCAGCGATCGACCTGAAGGACGCGTACTTTCATGTCTCGATTCTCCCTCGACACAGACCGTTTCTACGCTTTGCGTTCGGCGGACGAGCATATCAGTACAAAGTCCTACCCTTCGGGCTGGCCCTGTCACCCTGTGTCTTCACGAATGTTACGGAGGCGGCCATTGCTCCCATGAAAGAGCGTGGAGTTCGCATTCTGAACTATCTCGATGACTGGCTGATCCTTGCCCAGTCGCGAGAACAGTTGTGCGAACACAGGGACATGGTGCTCAGTCACCTCAGCCGGTTGGGTATTTGGGTCAACTGGGAAAAGAGCAAACTCTGCCCCACGCAGAGGATCTCTTTTCTCGGTATGGAGCTGGATTCGGTCGGCCTGACAGCGCGCCTCACAGAGGAGCGCGTCCAGTCGGTTTTGAAATGCTTGAATTCCTTCAAATGCAGGACAGCGGTACCACTGAAACATTTTCAGAGGCTCCTGGGGCATATGGCATCTGTTGTCTCCACGGATGCCTCATCCACCGGCTGGGGTGCCTTGTACAACGGGCTTGCAGTTTCGGGTCTGTGGACGGGGCCTCAACTGCAATGGCATATCAATTGCCTCGAGCTCTTAGCAGTTCATCTTGCGCTGGGCCGCTTCAAAACGCCGCTACTAGGCAAGCACGTTCTGGTCTGTACAGACAACACTGTGGCCGTTGCGTACAGTGGAGCAAGTCCTGTTGGTTGCTCCGTATTGGCCCAACCGGGTTCCCGGAACTAGTGCTTCTCGCGACAGCACCTCCCTGGCCCATTCCTCTGAGGAAGGACCTCCTGACTCAGAGATGGGGCACCCTATGGCACCTGCGTCCGGACCTCTGGAAACTCCATGTCTGGTCCCTGGACGGGACGCGGAGGTTCTAGGTGGCCTACCACAGGCTGTGGTAGACACCATCACTTCCGCTAGAGCTCCCTCTACGAGGCGCCTCTATGCGTTGAAGTGGAACCTGTTCGTCGACTGGTGTTCTTCTCGCCGAGAAGACCCCCGGAGATGTTCGATCGGTTCTGTGCTTTAGTTCCTACAGGATGGGTTGGAGCGAAGGCTGTCTCCCTCCACCCTCAAAGTCTATGTTGCCGCTATCGCCGTTAATCATGACATGGTAGGTGGTAAGTCTCTAGGGAAGCACGATTTGATCGTCAGGTTCCTGAGGGGGGCGAGGAGACTAAATCCGCCTCACCCTCCCTCTATACCCTCTTGGGACTTAACTCTGGTGCTAACCGCACTGCAGAGGGCGCCCTTTGAGCCTTCGCAGTCAGCTGAGTTAAAAATCCTGTCTCTGAAGACAGTACTCCTGACTGCATTGGCCTCTATCAAGAGGGTAGGGGACCTGCAGGCATTTTCAGTCGACGAATCGTGCCTGGAATTGGGCCCGGTAACTCTCATGTAATCCTGAGACCCCGGCCCGGATATGTGCCCAAGGTTCCCACCACTCCCTTCCGGGACCAGGTGGTGAGCCTGCAAGCGCTGCCTTCGGAGGCAGACCCAGCCCTAGCTTTTCTCTGTCCAGTCCGCGCTCTGCGGACTTATGTGGACAGAACGCATAGCTTCAGGACCTCAGAGCAGCTCTTCGTCTGTTATGGAGGCCAGCAGAAGGGAAAAGCTGTCTCCAAGCAGAGGATGGCCCACTGGATAGTGGATGCCATCGTCTTGGCGTATCAAACCCAAGACGTGCCCTGCCCACTCGGGTTAAGAGCCCACTCCACTAGGGGTGTAGCTTCTTCCTGGGCGTTGGCTCGTGGCGCCTCGCTGACAGATATTTGTAGAGCTGCGGGCTGGGCGACACCTAACACGTTCGCTAGATTTTATAGCCTCCGTATAGAGCCAGTATCTTCCTGTGTGCTCGCTTCCCATAGTCAGTAACACCGAAGTGCTCGTTCTAAGTGTCGGCTTGCTGCGCCACTCCCTTCCCTATGGAACAGATACGTGCGCTTATATGCTCCAGTCGAGTTCCCCAGAACGCGAACCCTGTTGAGTCCTCCGCAACCCACGGCAGTCGGATGTGGCGGAGCGTCCGACGCCAGGTCTAACACTCGTATGCATTGGTGGAACTTGTGTTAGGCTGGGTTCCATATGTTGTGACCCCCATGGCGGTCCCATATGTGTATTCTTCCACGGTACGGCTCCCTACGGCGAGCCCGTGTTTTCCCTCGGCAGAGCGCTCTGCCGCCTCAGTTAGGTGTTGTTCCCCCACCTGTTTGGTCGGGGCCACCCCTGGGACTTCCGTATGTTGCACTGCCCACGGCCAGTCCATACGTGTATTCTCCACATGGTAACTCCCTCCGGGCATGATGTGGCTTCCGCAGCGTCCCTCCGGGAATGCTTTCCCAGCATTATCCAATTCTCTGCTGAGTGGGTCTTGCGGAATAGCAGCAGTGACTCCTTGCGTGAGTTTCCCGCCCTGAACAGATGGGGTCTGAGGGGCTCCTGCTGGGCGCTGGAAGTGGTAGTAACTGTGGCGTTTTCCAAAGGGATCCTAATTCGTCGGTGACGTCCGACCTACGTCGAATGTGACCGACTGAAAGGGACCGTCTCGGTTACGTATGGTAACCCTCCTTCCCTGAAGGAGGGAACGGAGACATACGTCCCGTCGCCACAGTTGCTGTACCATCACTGCATGGCAGAGTCACTAGATCGGCTCCTCAGTGAAAAACAACAGTGCGCTGCATTCGCTTCCGCTTTATACCCGCACTGCGGGGCGGAGGGCGAGATGCAAATCTCGCACGCCAATAGTCATTGGCCGGTTCTCTATATCTCGAAGCTGATAGGGGCTCCCTGAAGTGATCCCAATTCGTCTGTGACGTCTGACGTACGTCTCCGTTCCCTCCGTCAGGGAACGAGGGTTACCATACGTAACCAAGACGTTTGTGCCAATCCTGGGTTTTAGGTACCATTAAAGTTGTTTGGCTTTTAGTAGTGTTCATATCCATAGTAACTTATGCTCCACAGCTAACCTGCTCTGGAGCAGGTTATGTTCTGGATAAGAGATCTCAAACTAAAAAATCAGCAGTGAGCAAAATGACACACCTCTGATGCAATAAAGTCACTCGCTCTTTTTCTACTCCAAATTAAAGTTCACTAAATAGCAAATGGTTTTTAAAGACTAAAGCGTCTGGCTTTTAACAATGCTAATTTATAATAATAATAATTTTGAATGATTTAGATATCATTTATTTAATTATTATACCCTTAATCCATTACACATGTATCAAACCAGATCAACTCTGCGCCCCCCGCAGACCCTCCGGATCCAATATTGCATCATCATAATCATTTAAAAAAATCTATAAGTTGTGCAGCACAAAACTAGACATATATGGTATTGTTTGAAAGATTAGAACCTCAGCTTTCTTGATAACCCAGTCACTTTTGAAGAAGATAATAAGGTCTGAATTCGACAATCAATATCGATATCAAAAATATCACTGTGCAGTTTATTTCACCGAACTCGATCACTACCTCGTTGTGGAGCTACTAGCCTCAAACTCTATATCAGCTCACTCCTTAGGTTGTTTTCTTCAAAATGAGAAAACATTTCACATGTCTGTGAGCAAGCATGTCCAAAAGACACTGTAATATGTCCAGATCAAAACAGCCGATGCAGACAAATAATCGTTTCGGTCTTAGTTTTGATCGTCTTTGTTAGCCGCGATTTTTGATGACGTCATCACGTATCGCATCATATGTCAAAAAAGCTAAGTATCTCAGCTCTCCATAGACACGTCAATCATGCTTCTAGACCAATCAGAGCCCGAGATCCCCCTTTACAAAGTTGAGGATGCGGAGCCTACTTTTCGATTTCCCAGCGGCAGGTTTACATCAATGCAGTAGGAGATGGAGTAGGAATGCATGAGTAGGAGTTATTAGATCGTTTGGACAGATTAATCTCAAAAACTTTTTTTTGGAAGGAGATATCAAGAAAAAAAAAATCCCCTGTTTACTGCCAACTAGTGGAATCAACAGAAACTTTCCGAAGGGACATAGACCAAATAGATTAAAAATGACAGATTTTCAAATAACAAATTAATTAAAAAATAAATAAAAATATGACTTTTTATATGTGTTTATCATAAAATTGTGAATAAATACAATAGAATATATGCAATATTCCACCACTGTGTTAAAGATTTTCTTTAAGTTGTCCTCTTTCATAGACAGCTCTTTTCTTTTCTTTTCTGTGTAAATTTGTTTAAATTCTTAATATTTTTCAATCATGTAATATTCTGCAGAAGAGAGAAATGAATCTCGCTGCTTCTCTCGTGAGTTTCACTGATACACAGCATGTGATTGGCTGTTCACTACTGATGTCACAGCTAAACTCCTAAACTCAGGATCAAAGCCTGAGTTGACAGAGAAAGTTGATGATCAGCATCATGGGACCAACAAAGCCTGAATAGATTGGTTTGGTTTTATCAACTCAAAACTAATCCTTTAACCTTGAGTTTGTTAAACTACCATCATGGTACAGGCTCCTGATGTACATACTACGTGATGGACATACAACCCTAAAAAAATCCTGTTTTTGAAATGAAATGAAATACACTTTATTGTCCCTGATAGGGAAATGTGTAATGGACTCAAAAGCCAGCATTTCGACAGGACATGATACATTAAAAAGTATACACAATATTCATACACATACACATAAGAATAGGTCAACTTTGCTAATGCATGTTCAACAGTCTGATTGATACCGGCATAAAAGAGTTTTTAAACTTGTTTTGTTTATAACACAGAATTCTATACCTTCTTCCAGAGGGTAAGAGTTAATAATAGGGATAGTACATGAGACCGGTCACTTAAAATCCTTTTAGCCTCATTCAAAGGTACAAAAAGGGGCTTACTCATTCTAGTCGGTTAGCCATGCCTTTATTTTGTGATGTCTGAATCAGATTAGGTCATATCTTCATTGTGACTAGGCAATACTTATATTATAAAAACTTAAAATTGTATTAGTATAAACCAAAACACATGTGATCTCCATTCCAATGGACACAGAATTTCTTTTTTTCCAGCTTGTTTGGTTGAAGAAATAAAAACATGACTTGGTTCCACATGGCTGGATGTCTGCAGTAATGGATCTTGCTTTAGAAACCTCGTGAAGGCAAGCCATGGACATTCAAAACTTCCTGGGGTTCTATTGCACATTTTTGATGATAGTTGATCCTGCTAATGGAAAATACGGTAAACAACCACAAACAAGTTGTATGTCCATTACAGCACATTAATTGTGATAGCTAATGCATTTATGGGACTCCAGTCCAGACACCATCCGTCAGTTAACTAGATGCGGGACTTTGCTTCCTTTGTCTCAGTGCATTTTTCTACCTACATATGTAGCCAGCAAAAGATAAATAGAAGCAGTATCAGGGGAGTAAAGTAATTTTCCTGCAAATTATAGATGTGGAATGAATCTTCCTGCGCCTACCGTATTCACCATTTCAACAGCCATCAACATGGTGCTCACCTCATACTTTTCAAAGCTGGTTAGAAAATAAATAAAAAATGAAATAAGTGAAATGACAACATGAGATGTAGCAGCGCTACTTGACGCTCTCCCCGCAAACACACACACAGTCCCTCCTCCCGCTCCACTCTCCTGAGCATTACAAACCTATCTGTGGGATGACAACCTCACTGCCACAACAAGCCCCTCTCCTCTCAGCTTTAGTTAAGGGATGTCTGCCATGATAACCAATGCCTTCACTCTGTATGTGCTGTAAAACCACTCAAGCTCTGGCTCAATTCCCAACACAATAAGACCTGTGTGCTCCTCTCTGCTCCCCTCAGTTGAACTTCACAGGGCTGAATTTTTAAGTTTCTTTGCAGGTTATTTTGCTAGATTGTAACATAACGGAGGATGCAGTGTGCCCGTCCCTTCTCTCCCAAACTGTACATATATCAAACAGAAAGCTGATTAAAAGAATACATTGCCTCTGTATTCTACAGTGGATGAATTTTAAAGCGCTGTTGTTCAAAGGCATATTGTCAAAGATCAACAAATGAGTGGGGGAGAACTTTGCAGAGCCTTGGTTTTTATTTATCATGACCCAAGAACTATTTGCTTTGTTGCCACTGATGGACAAGTTTCAAAACTAATTACATCATGCTTTATTCTGAGTTCTCTCTTACTCTCACTGTGTTTTTCTTGTCAGTATTGAGTTAAAACCAATCATTCCCCCACTCCTGCTGCCAAGGGTTGAATCGATAGCAAAAGTTTGACTTTAGTATGCTACCAAGCGCTAGAATCTTGGTATTAAAAATAAAAAAAACAATGAAATTGATAAATTGATATCTTAGGCAACATCTTCACTGATGATGTGAAACAAAATTATATTATTAGACACACAGTTTAACGTTCGCAGGAAGAAGTTGTGTGTTTTTCAAGCATTTCACAGTACCGTTCAATATACATTATATTGCCAAAAGTTTTGGGACACCTGCCTTTACATGCACATGAACTTTAATGACATCCCATTCTTAATCTGTAGGGTTTAATATGGAGTTGGCCCACCCTTTGCAGCTATAACAGCTTTAACTCTTCTGGGAAAGCTGGGAAAGGTTTAGGAGTGTGTTTATGGGAATTTTTGACCATTCTTCTAGAAGTGCATTTGTGAGGTCAGGCACTGATGTTGGACGAGAAGGCCTGGCTCACAGTCTCCGCTCAAATTCATCCCAAAGATGTTCTATCGGGTTGAGGTCAGGACTCTGTGCAGGCTAGTCAAGCTCCTGGCATGCTGTTATATATACACCCATCAGACATACCATTATGATCACCTTCCTAATATTGTGTTATTATTTTTTTTAACAGAACATAAAATAGCATTCTATGAAATACTTTGATCTAGAATTTTTTTTTGCAACAGCTGACCATACTCTACCCATACAACAAAACTAACAAAATGTTGTATTCCGTTATTAGTGGTGTATTTGTTGATTAAAGTCAATCCATGCACTAAAATTGTACAATTCTGATACTGTACAGTTTCTTTTTTTTTTTCAGTACTTGGCATACTGCGCAAACCTCCTGCCCACAAATAGTTTGTGGCTAAATTTAGTAGGTCAATTTTAGTAGGTATCAGCATTGATTCTTGAAAGATTTCTTGCTTACCCTCAGTAATACCTAGCAGATTGTTAACACAAGCTATTCTGAACCATTTTCATATTTAAAAGAGCTAAATTAATAAAGCTCAATTAATAAAAGCCAGACAATACCAATATGAGCTACTAACTAGGATGGCAAAAAAGACAGAATTTTGAAAATGTACAAATCAGAAAGCTTGTTTTACCATTTTAAGCTCTCAGCACTTTTGTGCTGTTAAGATCTAGTTAGTTTCATAAAGAGCAACTGATAGAAATTATCATTAACACCAATTCCAGGACTTTGGGCTTGACCTTCCAATTATAATACAGATTCATCACTGAGGCTGCACAGAGGGTTCTTTCAGTCTTTTTCAGCTATCAGTCACCTAAAATTTATTAGCAAATTCATAGAGGACATCTCTTACAATAACAAGTTTGGAGTTCCCTTTCAGTCGGTTTGACGTACGTCGGACGTCACCGACGAATTGGGATCACTTCAGGGAGCCCCTATCAGCCTCGAGATATAGAGAACCGGCCAATGACTATTGATCCTTGCCCAGTCGCGAGAACAGTTGTGCGAACACAGGGACATGGTGCTCAGTCACCTCAGCCGGTCTTCGGGTCAACTGGGAAAAGAGCAAACTCTGCCCCACGCAGAGGATCTCTTTTCTCGGTATGGAGCTGGATTCGGTCGGCCTGACAGTCGGTGTTGAACCTGTTTGTCGGCTGGTGTTCTTCTCGCCGAGAAGACCCCCGGAGATGTTCGATCGGTTCCGTGCTTTCCTTCCTACAGGATGGGTTGAAGCGAAGGCTGTCTCCCTCCACCCTCAAAGTCTATGTTGCCGCTATCGCCGCTAATCATGACATGGTAGGTGGTAAGTCTCTAGGGAAGCACGATCTGATCGTCAGGTTCCTGAGGGGGGCGAGGAGACTAAATCCGCTTCACCCTCCCTCTATACCCTCTTGGGACATAACTCTGGTGCTAACCGCACTGCAGAGGGCGCCCTTTGAGCCTTTGCAGTCAGTTGAGTTAAAAATCCTGTCTCTGAAGACAGTACTCCTGACTGCATTGGCCTCTATCAAGAGGGTAGGGGACCTGCAGGCATTTTCGGTCGACGAATCGTGCCTGGAATTCGGGCCCGGTAACTCTCATGTAATCCTGAGACCCCGGCCCGGATATGTGCCCAAGGTTCCCACCACTCCCTTCCGGGACCAGGTGGTGAGCCTGAAAGCGCTGCCTTCGGAGGAGGCAGACCCAGCCCTAGCTTTTCTCTGTCCAGTTCGCGCTCTGCGGACTTACGTGGACAGAACGCAAAGCTTCAGGACCTCAGAGCAGCTCTTCGTCTGTTATGGAGGCCAGCAGAAGGGAAAGGCTGTCTCCAAGCAGAGGATGGCCCACTGGATAGTGGATGCCATCGTCTTGGCGTATCAAACCCAAGACGTGCCCTGCCCGCTCGGGTTAAGAGCCCACACCACTAGGGGTGTAGCTTCTTCCTGGGCGTTGGCACGTGGCGCCTCGCTGACAGATATTTGTAGAGCTGCGGGCTGGGTGACACTTAACACGTTCGCTAGATTTTATAGCCTCCGTGTAGAGCCAGTATCTTCCTGTGTGCTCGCTTCCCATAGTCAGTAACACCGAAGTGCCCGTTCTAAGTGTCGGCTTGCTGCGCCACTCCCTTCCCTATGGAACGGATACGTGCGCTTATATGCTCCAGTCGAGTTCCCCAGAATGGCGAACCCTGTTGAGTCCTCCGCAACCCGCGGCAGTCGGATGTGGCGGAGCGTCCGACGCCAGGTCTAACACTCGTATGCATTGGTGGAACTTGTGTTAGGCTGGGTTCCATATGTTGTGACCCCCACGGCGATCCCATATGTGTATTCTTCCACGGTACGGCTCCCTACAGCGAGCCCGTGTCTTTCCCTCGGCAGAGCTCTCTGCCGTCTCAGTTAGGTGTTGTTCCCCCGCCTGTTTGGCCGGGGCCACCCCTGGGACTTCCGTATGTTGCACTGCCCACGGCCAGTCCATACTTGTATTCTCCACATGGGTACTCCCTTCGGGCATGATGTGGCTTCCGCAGCGTCCCTCTGGGCATGCTTTCCCAGCGTTATCCAATAGTCTGCTGAATGGGTCTTGCGGAACGGCAGTGTGACTCTCCCTGCATGAATTTCCCGCCCGCAACAGTCGGGGTCTGAGGGGCTCTCGCTGGGCGCTGGAAGTGGTAGTAACTGTGGCGTTTTCCAAAGGGATCCCAATTCGTCGGTGACGTCCGACGTACGTCGAACGTGACCGACTGAAAGGGAACGTCTCGGTTACGTATGGTAACCCTCGTTCCCTGAAGGAGGGAACGGAGACGTACGTCCTGTCGCCACAGTTGCTGTACCATCACTGCATGGCCGAGTCACTAGTTCGGCTCCTCAGTGAAAAACAACAGTGCGCTGCATTCGCTTCCGCTTTATACCCGCGCTGCGGGGCGGAGCGCGAGATGCAAATCTCGCACGCCAATAGTCATTGGCCGGTTCTCTATATCTCGAAGCTGATAGTGGCTCCCTGAAGTGATCCCAATTCGTCGGTGACGTCCGACGTACGTCTCCGTTCCCTCCTTCAGGGAACGAGGGTTACCATGCGTAACCGAGACGTTTTCACAACAACTTTCAAGGTCATGCAGAAGAAATAGAGAAACTTGATTCCAGAATGACTGGTACTCAAAAGAGTGTGTAGATATTTCTCAAGAGGTCTGTCAGTGAATAAGATACATTTCCTATTACAGGATCACAGCTGCAGCCTGCAGCACTAAATGCTGCCAGACAGCCTTCCCTTTTAGTATATTGTACTCTCTTGCATTGTTTGTATACATTCCATGTTTAAAGCTGTTGAATGACCTTCATATACCCTAGAAACCAGCATTATGTAGGTTTTAATTACAAGAAAAGCAGTACAACAAATGCTCAGAATCGGCATGAAATGGAATGTCTGGCACAAAGGGCTGCTCCAATTGATCGGCTATCGCTACCGGCGGATAATCACTTTGGGAAGATTGATCGGCGGTCTCTATAAAGGGCGATCTCAAAAAACAATATCATGCTGACGACAATAAAGACGCGTGCAACAATAAAGAGGTGCAGGTACAATTCATATTTCTTTATTAAATAACTTTCAAAGTAATGAAAAAAAAATCTGTAAGATGTAATTTCACAAACAGCGTGAGCGCACGCTCTCTTTTGCTCTCAAAATGCCTATATGCATATGGCTTCACATCACCACAACGCGTCTTATAAGCGAGCTGCATGCTGCAGTTGATTTGTCACTTGCACAACCAAGGCAGCATCAGATCGTCACTAAAGTTTATAATTTGCATTTCTTTTTAAGTTTTTGCCAGTGTTTAAACCACTCAGCACTCGCGCTCTGAGAGATGGAGCACTCATGCAGACTCAAAGTGCACACACACAGGCCATCTCACAAACAGCTTGTGAGTACCAAATTGCGCTTAAACGGTCAAATACACACAAATGTATGTACAAAATTACCATCTTGACGAGCATGCACGTAAACACAGCTGGTTTTGTCTTAAGTAAATGTATACAGTTAAAAATAGATTGGATCCGTGACAGCAGTTGAATAAACTTGCGGCTCTCTCTGATTTTTTCTTTGTCTTTTGTTGTTTGATTAACATTAATGACACTCACTGCTCTTGAATGACTAACTTTTGTAACCTTAATTGTAAGGATTAATCTGTATTTCATTTATTCAGGAAAGACCATCCAATATTATTTTACATTTGAATCCTTATTTAATTTCTTTAGTATTTCTTACCTCAATACTACTGTTAGGCCTACCTGAAAAAAACTTAAAGCACTGTTTATTTTATTTGTTATCTATTTTATTTATTTGTGCTAATGCTTGTAAATTGTTTATTTGTTCTTAAATTATATTACTGACTGTTTACTTGTGTTTGTGAATTTCATTCAGAGTCTGAAATCAGGCTTGTGCTGTGTGTAAGCTATTGTGCAACAGTTGCCCCATTGTAAAAACAAAAAATGCACTGCATGACCAAATATTTAGCACCCTTTTTGAATCATGATATCTCTAATCATTCAGTCTGCTTAAACACCAGCCCTTTTTACAATCGACTGCATACTTGCATTCAGAGCTACCTCCATTCAATCAACAACTGACAGAACCAAGTCACATTTAATAATTTTTCGATAATCCATTTCCATTACACTTCTCTGCTTCCGTTCCATTTGAACTTTAAATAACTAAACATAATTAATGCATGTTTAGTCGTTATTAACCAAGTGACTGGCATGCAATTTATTGTAAAAAATGTTAGTTCTCTTCCTGAGTGGATTACCATACTAGGTATTACTTATAGAGGGGCTCATCCAAATGCAACTTGTTCAGTTCAGAAACACAATAAGCATTTTTAGATTCTCTTTTAATCTCATCCATTCATTTCGAAACCTTATCAGTTTGCGTAAGACTATGGCAGATAAGAGAGGAAAAATGAATATCTCCAGCACAATGTCAGATGTAGGATGTTATGAAGTCAGGCCCTCGTTGTTGCTGTGCTGATGGAGGAGATGATTAAAGAGAAGCTTGTGCTGCAGAGGCGTTCCCAGACTATTAATAAGTCTGACATATGACTACTGCAAGTCAAAGTGAACGTCATTATAGCTTGGATTTGTTTTTTTAAAAATAGTATTTTGATTCAAAAGGCCAAATTTGTTAAGCATGAGTGTTGAAAACAGGAATCCACTGTATGTACAATCAATTAAAAACCCAAGGAATTATTACAAGACTATCATAATCCTTCAGGTGACCTTTATGAATGAGTTACATATGGTGCAAATTCTTTTCCTGATTAGTCTGTCCAGCATGCTCAATACACTAGCATCGAGTTTTAGTAATCTTAGAGTGCAGCATGTCACTCTACAGTACAAATCCATTCTCGTCATCACTAAACACCTGGCTAAATTGTGGCCGATTATTGAAAAATCAATAGGACTGTACTGAGGCTCAATGGACCAGCTGCCAATCACAAGTCCACATTTACAGACAGAACAATCCACAGGCCCACACAACTGATGGATATTACTTCTAAATAAATATCTTTTATATATAGGCTGTCCCTGAAAAGTGCACTCGTTGATCTGCAGCAGTTTTACGGGATTGTGCATAAGTTCCACCCACTCTCCCACCTGAAAAAGATTTTTTTCCCCCCGAGCAGGTACGTTTTTCTAAGCATCTCCCTGTGCTGTAAAATCAATACAACTGCACTGAAGCTCAATGGACCGGCTGCCAATAATGAGTCCACATTTACAGACAGAACAATCCCACAGGCCCACACAACTGACAGATATCACTTCCAGTCTGATAGTCATTCATTTAGGTAGTTATGAGCATCAGTTGCACAGTTCTGCATCGGTTTAATGTTTTCCAGGGGTATGGTTTGTAAATAGCATGATTACTTAGTATTTTAAGGGTTGTGGAACACAAAATGTAGAGATTGAAAAAAAAATGCATAAGGGGTTGAAAAAGTTAGAAACTGGGGAAAAGGTTTCAGAAGAATGGAACATTGGAAAGAAAAACATTGATTAAAGGACTTGGAGATCAGTGTGTTCTCTTCAGAACAGCAAGTGAGCTTGGCTGAGAAAAATAACTTTAAATGTACCTCTTTAAGAATGTTGAACATGACATAAAATTTTGATTATTTGATTTGGGGCAAAAGGAGTGAGCCAAAAACACCATTACACCAAATTAAAAATAAACCCTTGAGCTTTTTTTGAAAGGTTTCTGTGACCCTGTAAGAAAACAAAAATGCAACTGCCAGCGGGTCAAATTTACCCCTATATAATTCCTTTATTTTCACACTGTATTTGAGCAACGTGTAGGCTTACTGTAGACAGTCACACAACGCACGATCAAATGAAGATGCTTTAGCCTATTTATGAATGTTTAAACTTTGGATTAATTATACATTTTTGTTTTGCTATTTTTTTATTGTGTATTGTTTGCTACTGTGTTGCTATTTATTAAAGTCTGCCCGTTTCCTGAAAAAGAATATTTCTGATCTATGATGTAATGAATAAAATAATTTTCAGGATTACCCCAAGTTTATTGGTGTTGTTCTCTTATTCAGATTATAAATGATATAACTAAACTAATTAATAATTCATTAGGTGAAACTGTGCGCTTGAATTTGTCATCCTTTGTCATACATCCTATGCAGTGTGGTGAATTATTATTGCTCTTTATTGTCTATTTAGGGTATTTTAGTAATTTACATAACATGGGTTATCTTAATATGTGATTAATGACATTTTATTATAATATTACACCACTCAAATATGTATTTATTTCCTTCTAATACTCGTTGTCAGTGCAGGCTGATTTGGCATATATTCATCAAAAAGTGATTATTGTAGCCTGCTTAAAATAGCATAAAACAACAGGACAAAAACATAGTTGATGACTAAAAATAATAATTTCATGACTCTATATGATGACTCCGTATCAAAACAGTAATCATCTGCATGGGTAAATTTTACCCGCTGGCGGTTCTAGTGATATTTGTATCAGGTTAATAGACACAAAGGAGGATCATCACCTCTACTTACCTCACCTAATGCATTACACTAGTGAACTGGAAAAGAAAAAACTGATAGCCAAGTGGAGAAAATGACTTCTCCTTGAAATAATGTTTGTAGTAAAGAAGAAGAGCAGATACTTCATATACTACTACCAAATAAATGAGAGAGCATCTTAGAACATTCTACAAATTGCAATATAAGAATAAAGATCAAAACTACAAAGAAATTAAGATAACTGTAAAAATAAATGCATATCATTAAAATAATTTTGGAAATAATAATACTTATAATAATAATAATGATGATGATTTTGAACCTATGACCTATGCATTATTTACAGTCATAAAAGCAGGGTTGCCAACTCAGGCTCTCACACTATAACCAATATCACACCAAAAAAAACAAGACAATTGAAAGTAAATCACAAAATCTGCTCATAGGAATTTCTAACCATTTAGTCTAACATTGATATTCTTCACTGGGCTGGTCTAAAGTGGCAAGATTCTGCATCAAACTAATTTCTCAATAGGGATTACATTAGGATTAAGTATTCAGGTAATTTGCATTATTACGACAAAATTTCAAATTAATTAGTCTCAAATAGGGACGTGTCATTTATTCAGCCAATGTCATCAAAATCTCACTACAGCCAGGCAACCAAAGTTGCCATCTGATAAGAGAAAAGAAAATTAGTTTGATTGTTTCTATAATTAAATTACTAGCTAACAACGTCTCATTTCAATGTAGGCCTACTTTACTAAAACGCCACATTAGAACAGGCTACTCTGTTTTCCATTCGTTTACTTTTGGCACAGATACTTACAAAGAAACATAAGGCTTAAAAGCAACATATATTTTGACTCAGAAAATAACAAGGTAAATTACAAAATTAAATTAAAGGAAAAGAAAATACAAAAAAATGGAGTGAAGGAATGACTGACAGTTCATGTATTTTCTAATTCCCCATCAATGAACATTAATACACAACTCAGTTTTCTGTTGGCAGAGTTTTCTTACAAGCAGGCAATACTATTACTGAGAGCTAAATGGGTCAGCAGTCTCCACTGACCCAGAAAGCTTGGTAATATGACGTTTCCTCTATTACTGTTTTACCATCCATTGTCCAAACAATCATTGGCCATTAATTTGTCTTCCTATCTCTGTGTTTGACACATCCAGTCTTGCAACTCTACCTGAGGACAGTTTACAATAATGAATAAACTGGCCATGTCATCTCTCATAATTTACAATTACGACACTGGCCATCGATTTAGAGATGCTGCTGGACCTTTGCTCTGCACTACATGGTGCGCGCACAAACACACCACAACCTACCGCCAATAGCTTCCTGTCATAAGGCAGGGCTGCCCAATCTTGTCCGTGGTGATCTACCTTCCTGTAAAGTTCAACTCCAACATTGATCAAATGCAACAGAACCTGCTAATAAAGGGTATATGTTTACATGACAACGTTGTACTAAAAATAGACGTCAACATTGTCTAAACAATCCTCGTTCACACATATCTGGAAAATGACTAAAAAGGCTGTATTATGCATGCTAGCTCAGAAGTTGCTGATGTCGACCCCGTGAGCTCGTAAAGTAATACGCATGCACATGACGTCACCGTTTTTACAAATTGTTTACATGGAGACGATAAAGGCATCATTTTCACAACCTTGCACTTTGAAACATGTTTTCAAACAAAAACACTGCTGTCATGTAAATGAACGGCCAAACCGCATGGAGCAGGGTTGGAACTGAACTCTACAGGTAGATAGATCTCCAGAATTGAGCATCTTTGCCCTAAGAGTACAATAATGGGAGTTCGAAGGTGGTCTCAAGTAAATTGAAATTCATTAAAAGCGCATTTTTTACATGTACAATTAAAACACTTAACACTTTCCCCGCCATTGATGGATATTTCCGTAATTTGCGAGAAAACACTTCCCTGCCATTGAAGGAATTTTCCGGCTTTCCATGTTTTCACTGTTATAGGGTAGGGGTGTGCTATTACACATCTTCTGAAAAAGTAATAACTCTCCTGATCAAAACACATGTGAAGATGCAAAAACAAGCTATCTCATATGTAATCATATGTAAAATAATGCAATCACCAACATTAAACAACATATATTAAAACTGCCTAATGTTACTGAAGCTTTGGGGGTGTTTATGGACTCGATCTACTCCATTTGATCATCGTTCTTAATCAGATCTAGATGCAGTCTTTGACAAAAACATAATTGTGTCAAGCAGGGTGGAGCTGAGAGCTGTAAGAGAACGGCGCGAGGCCGGTGGCGTGATTTCTAATGAGTGTCACCTGCGTGCCACAACAGTTTCGTATCTCTCACGGAGGAGCTTCGGAGGCATAAAAGGAGGAGCAACGACAGTGAAGGACGAGAAAGGACCAGGCCTGGACTTTACGTTATGTTTTGTTTATGTGTGTGCGACAGTTCCCGCCTCCTTCTTCCCACAACAACATACCTTACTACATTGATTTCCTCAACTTTTTGCTCAAAATGTTGCTTTTTTAATGAAACTTACCTACATTCAAGTGTTGATAAAAAATAAAGCATGAAGCTACAATAAACAAAATATATATATATATATAGAACAGGATATATATATATTGATATATTGCATGTTCAGATATTCATACGGACAAATATTCTGGGGGCCATGAAATTTTTCTGAAAATGATCAAAAAATGCTGTTGGGGAAAGAATTAACATTTATAATGATGTATTCTTTGTGCCATTGTTTTGTAATGTGGACTTGTAGTTTGTAGTTATGTTCCAGTTTCCTGTACCTCTTGTTAATTCCTGATTGTTTGCACCTGTGTCTTGTTTGTCTTATTATCCTGGGTGCTTCTCATTTCCTATTCGTCCATCCTCGTAGGATGCGAGGGAAGGATGCAAGGAAAGAAAATGAAGACAGAGGAATTGAAGAAAATCTTATTACATTGGAATATTCTACATTTAAAAAGGGCTCATTCTCTGTTTTAAGCTCTAAAGTCAGACTGAAACTTATCTAAAACACTTTCAGTTAAAAGTGAAGAAATCTAAGAAAAACAACTTGAGATTTTAAAAAAGGAACAAGAAAACTGAGAACCCCTTTAGGAAATCACAACAGGCTCTAAGGAGCTACTAGTGGGGAAAAAAGTAAATGGAACTGATTTTCTCAAATGTATCAATACAGCTTTAAGTGTGATATACAGTAATTCATCCCAATCCAAAATTAAATTATATTACATTATATTTACAGCTGCTATTTTTCCTATCTGCTAATACTAAGCCAAAGATGTGGTGTACTCTAGCTGTACTATACTGTCAGGCACCAACAGTGTGGTTCTAAATTAATATATCAGGACAAAAGGTTACATTTCTATGTAACAGTTAATAAAACACCTTGCTGTCTAGTACTCTACTTTTTCTTCATCTCATGTGCTCAAATCAAACCACCTGCATACAGGTTGTTGTACTGGCAGAAGTGGCACACAGTAAAACACAAAACAGTTTCTGTCATAAATCAACTCTATAGGCCAGCTGGTCTTAATGACAGGCCTTGGCTTCGGCAAGAGGGTGGGCTAGGAAAGCACATTGGCTAAGTAATGTTTTGATATTTCGCTGAACAGCTGTTTTACTATTTTCCCCTCCAAAACAGGAACATTATTCCCTCTTGTGCTAGTACAAAAACATCTCATACAATAATTGTACACTCAACAATCTTGATTGTAAAGAGCTTCTTTGAGAAGCCATTGAGAGCTTTTTCAGCTCCATCAAATATTCTAAGCCCAAGTAAACAACAGAAAATGGTACTGAAAATGGGTCTCTCCATTCGCATAGAGCACACGCACAACATGACAGCAGAACCATGTCAAGATGGTTAACTCAAACCCATGAACTAGAAACTAACTTGGGTTGTAATATGTTTGTGAAACAAAAAGCAGTTGACAACCATTAAAGGTTAAAAATTCAGGGAAGAAAACCTAATGGCCCCAATTTTAGACTTACCAACTGGTAAATAGTAGTAACAGGGACAATGGAGAAGGCAATGGCATGCAACAACAATAACCTTCACTAAGTCTGGGAGACAAAGCAGCTAAACAATAATTGCTCGGTCATTGCACAGAACTTCTCTTAATTGTCAGGTCATTATGAAGGAATAAATCTCTCCGGTTATGGCAACATAATATCGGGATGGTCTGAACAATGTTCTGCGCAGCGACAAGACAATGTGTGTCATTAAAATTCAAACATGGGCATGTCTATTTATACTAATCATTTCCTAAACGGAGTTGGAAAATCCCTAATGTGATCATTAGAGGGGGTAATTTGCATTAAACTAAATGTAGCAGCTTATTTGCAAACCACAGCTTGACATAAAAGAGACAGTGGCCCTGTAATGAAGTCAAGTCAAAACCTGCAGTCCAGGACGCATAAAGAAGTGATCATGCCACATTATCTCATAAATTACATCTTGCAGCATTCATCAGCCGCTCTGGGCCATCAGACCACCACACATATCTCATGGGATGCTAATTAAAGTGACCTGTATTGTGCATGAGGTAATTACACAGTTCACCAATTCATTACTTTCTTTGGGTGAATGGCGGCCTAATGTGAGGCTGTGAGGTTTAGACACCAGCAGCAGGGGAAATAGAGAATTTGGAATAATGTGTCTAGACCACAGGCTCAGAGCATCACTCTAATAGAGACATGGGGAAAGAGGTGTGTGAGAGAAGAAGAACATCTGTCTAACCAAGTCAAAGGTTTAAATTGTTCAATTTTAACATTGTTATCCTCTGAGACCCTCAGAGCAGATTCCCCTCACAGCTCATAAAGGGATAGTTCGATCTAAAATAAAAATTCTGTCATTTACCTCACCCTCATATCATTGCAAACCTGCATGACTTTAATTCTGAATATTCTGAAACATGCCTTTTTTGTGTTTTGTCCAATTCAGTTGCGTATAATGTTGTTCAAAATGTACAATATGGTGCCACACAGCTCATAATCTATTTAGCTCACATTATCAATTCCACTAAAGCCTTATATCTTTTTTCCTGTTATGCCTAAATCTAAAGTCAAAGTCTAAATACTTTTTTATATTAATCTTGTTGCTGTGTGTGTTTAAATTATAGAAGTGTATGTGTGTGCAGCAGTGGTTTTTGCCTTTGCAATCAAAGTGTTTCTGTATCTGTGAATTTGCAGGTTACCAAACCAATGTCCTTTTTATCATGTTAAAATAAACATTAAATGGAAAACTCCAGCTGTGATATATGTAGTGAACATGCATAATAGATTGTTTAACATGCACCAGAGACAAACTATTAATTCTATGCATTTCTGATAGAAAAATGTTACACATGCCTCCGTCCAATTGCAAAGATAAAAAAGTATATCTTTCTCAGCAGGACAGATTGCATTTTGTTATCTCTCCCTCATTGCAGCCTTACATATGGCTAAACTAAAGCCCATGCAGCTCAAGAGTAAAACAGCATGTCTATCTGTGCTTTTAAACCTCTTTTACCTTGCTTACCCTCTGTATTTACAGGGTGTCCGCGGGGTCTTAAAAAGTATTAAAAGTTGATAAAACAATTTAGAGAAAATTAAGGCCCTTAAAAAGTCTTAAAGGCCATTTTCCAAGGGATTACATTTTGTATTATCTTTTCATTATGTATATTTGCAAAGAGGTTGTATGCTAAAGTTTGCCTGGATTTAATCGTTGCGTAGGCAAATAGTGGGATTCTGTGTAGTTTATTTATGGAATCCCACTAGATTTGAAGTCATCTGTTACCGCGCTCACTGACTGACTGCATTGCAGCGTGATAGGGCTCCAGTCCAGACTGCGACATTTTTCCTGCCTGCCTGTGCGAGCACAATTTTGTTAGCGAAATGGAAATGGCAAACGTAATGAAAGCAGAACAAAACTGCGCTACTCATTTGTGCTTCACATACCGTTTACCAGTTCGAACCAATGTCAGTGCAGCGCAGCTGGAGCTACTAAGGAACCGATCCTGATCACGCGATACTGTTACTACACAGCACTGTGCGATCAAGGAGAGAAAGCATTTGAATTCGTCACAGACATGGGCGACGCTAGGGAGGGGCTAGCAGGTGCTTCAGCAACCCCAAGAAAGACCAAAGCACCCCCAAACATTTTAGCTGGAAGCAATTATATACAGGCTGTATTCTAATTAATACATAAGTAAATAATGTAAAACAACAAATAAAAAAAATAAAAAAACATTTTACTCATTAAGCGTGTGTAACATAGGCTATGTGACATTGTCACGTGAATTGTAGCTACGCTGTCGCGATTGATAATGAAGCATTTCATTTTTGAAAAAAAAATGGAGCGGTTCCTTCTGCCAAGTAAGCGATCTTGTGATTCTAATTTAGTTCCTAGCAGAGTTGGGCAGTAGCGAGCTACAATGTAGCAATGCTACTAGCTTAACTACATTTTTCAGTAGCTTGTCAGTAGCTTAGTTACTTTTAAAACAGTGTAGCTTTTCCAGTAGCTAACTACTTTATCCAGCAAGTAGCAGTGTAGTGCATCCAAAAGCTACATTCTGTTTTGGGGTCTGACGAGAACATAATGGCAAAGCGGAGCGGTGTGACAGACGCTCAGCTCAATATTACGCTCTATGCAGGCGCACTCCTCTCATGAACCGCTCACCAGTAAAACAACGTTCGCTCAAATCCCGCTCCATGACAACATTTCTCTGTACTGTAGCCTACTATACCTGGTGTAGCCATTAAACAATGTATTTTGTTTTTATATTTATGTTTAAATATTATAATGTTATTTTTAAATTTCATCTAAGCTATACTATTATGAAAAGTGCAAAGATACACAATATGTCAAAGATGGAGTGAGTCAGAAATGATTTTGACCACTTCATTAAGTTTTTTTTTGTAGAAATTGCACATGAACTGGAGCGTGTCTCATAAATAAACCAAAACTCAGCGTGTAGGCTACTTGCCTCACAGACATGAGAAAAATGTGTATAGCAGCTCATAACTGGCATTTCTGTTCAAAATGCTGAACTCCATCACTGCATGTTTAACATGATTTTTTTAGACTAATCCTGACTCCTGAGTATTTAATTTAAGCTGCATACATTTTGTTCTTGCACTGATGTTAAATGTGTAGCCATTGTGCACTTTGACAGCCAGTTTGAGATATAGGCTATATTTGAGTATTGTGTGTATCATATAGTTTACGAAATCAAATGATTCTGACAGTTTGAAATGACTGGGGAAAAAGTGTCCCAATCAACCTGAATTCACCCTATACTCTTTGAAATCATAATTATATTGCATTATGTTGCTTGAAACCCTAAATATTATAACATTTTTCATTAAGTTATTTGTTACAATGTCATTGTAAAGAAAGAAAAGAAGTTTCTATGTAGCTAGCTACTTTTTGATAGTAACTTGTAGTGTAACTACATTTTCAAAAGGGTAGCTTGAATGTAACTTAACTACTTTAACTTACAAATAGCTTGTAAAGCTACAGTTTCAGAGTAGCTTGCCCAACACTGATTCCTAGTAAAAACGAGAACATAAACTTATCTCAGCCAGAGGTTGAGAACGGTTCAGATGTTGATTGTACGGAGTCCGACACGGAGCAGTCCGCTGACACGTTTTGCCGCGGATGCAGAGACTGCAGCTAATCAATACACGAAGAGTGAAGGCTTTGGATGTTCAACGCATCATCAACGCAGCTGTCTGGTTTAGAAATATATAGGGGAGAGCAGGGCACAACCTAACGCTTTCTCAGTTTGTGTAAATCCACTTGTGGTTCAGAGTATTTATTTTTTCCCACATTAATTTCACACATGTCTAGTACACTTATGTGGTTTTGTTTCATTAATACAGTGTATACTTTTTTCTTGATTTACCCTGAAAGAATGGAAGTGAAATGTGACAACATGCCCCATAGGTGGGGTTAATTGTGAGGGGCACGATGTAACATGAGCATATGACAGCTTAAAATGTTATCTGATATAATAAAAAAAACTATCCAAGACAAACTAAAATATTTTGTCAATATAATACAATTATTAACTTTTATAAATAAAATAATAGCATTTTTTAATCATTAAAAATATTCAAATTTTTGAGTTTGACAACAAACACATCGCTAAACACAGCTATACAGCATAGTTAAAAACATAATAATTAATAATTTCTGAACATTGACTCTCAGTCATTATTCACCTTTTTCTCATGGTTTCTCAAAATAATTCATAAAAGTATAGAATATAATAGCATAGTTCTAATAGGGGCTCATTGTAATGCAGTGTTAAAACACAACCCCACCTGTGCAACTGGGATTTAAACCCGGCTCATGTCTTCTGCTGGTTAGATCAGCATTAAAGAACTATCTTAACTGTTAAATAACAGATATAAGATTAAAATCAAATCAGATTTGTCTTATTTTAAGTATACACAAAAAACAGAGATGAAGTCATTTAAATTTACTATGGTTAAATAAATGTTCAGTGATATATTCCAAAGATTTTTACATTTTGGTGCAATTTTTTCTCTAAATAATGTTGATATGACATCTAGTAAATACATTAAGTTTCGTCATCCTGGCATGTGTGGAAAGTTTTAAACCATATGTGTTACAACTATCCCGCGTTAGTTTGTGCCCCGCTCTCCCCTACACTTCAGAAATCCTTAAATCCACAGAAAAGAGTAGAAATGGTAAGTCCAAGCAACCCCCTTCCCAACCCAGCAAGACTGATGAGAATACTCTTGTGCCTTTGAGCTCACCAAGGCCGGACACGGGTTTATGAGAAGCAGGGCTCTTAATCATGAGAGGTAATTCTTTAAGTCAAGGCAACTTTTTCAAAGCATTCAAATTAATTACACCTCACACTGCTTCCCTCAGCAAATAGGTCACTGATGCACATTCAAGTACACACTATGAGCTTCATACTCCCGAATTTGAAGAGCCTCTACATAACATTGCATTTTGTACCTACATGCAAAACAAAACCATTAATAACAGGCAATAGTGAGGACAGAAGTGCAAAAATATGTAAATAGATACTGTAAAACATTAAAGTGAAGAGGCACATATATATAAAGGATTTATTTTACCAACATTGCCATTCTAATGTTGCTGATGAATTTTGCAAAAGTCCTGCTTTTGAACAAGAGTTGTATAATTGGCTTAAACAGAACTCACCTCATTTGAGAAGGGATGAGGTGGGAGTAATATGCAAACGTGTATGGTAATAACCTGTCAAAAATAATTGAGTTAATTTTGAAAAATAGTCTTTTGGGAGCATGTCATCATTGGTGAGAGAGGACATATGGAGGTGTGGCAGTGCTGTTGCTCAGAAACACAGTGTCATGACAGCGCTATCAATTAGATCAGTAAGGCGTGGTTGTCCAACAATTCATGTTCTCTATCAGGCCACAATACCTGAAAATAAAAGTAAATACAAATGTTTTGCAGTACTAAATATTTGAGAATTGCACCATTAAACTTAGTTTAAATGTAAACGTATAAAGTAAATATATGAACGCCTCCAACCAGAAGCAACAGCATAAAATGGCAAAGCAATTGGATTGCATCAATGTTTTACCAGACAGACAACCGTTTTAGATTATAATATAATTTATAAAAGATCTTGTGATTTATGCATCAAAGTAAAATGGTAATTGCATATGCATTGACAGTTATTTGAAGCAAACTAAGTGTGAAACTGCAACCAAGGTGCAGTATGTAATATTGAAAGTTAGTGGTTGAACTGGGTACTGCAGTCTAAATTCAAAATATGGAGAGGGTTTTTTTCCTTGCACCCTCCTCCTCAGACTCTATGCTTACGCGGGTTGCCAAATTGATGACAGCAACAGGAACGAGCACAATTGACAATAGAAAGCATCTACACACTAAGTTGTGAAAATAATGTGTATGTTTGCAAAGTTTTGTTGTTTGCAAATTGTAAACCAGCTCATGTGGATTTTTAAACTCTGCATCTGCATCTCATTTTATGAAAAGTTACTGTAGTAAAAATTTACTGTTATTCCTCATGAGGTGTAAAACACTGCAATTTCTTTACTTTGCAATATATTGGTTACTTTTATCAAATGAGACCGCCTCAATAACTATGTAGAAAATACTATTGGGTAAAGTGGCAGTGGGCGGGATCACACAGGTAAAAACAGACACGGAATGCACATTTCAAAGTACAATAACTGGCTGTTGCATTGTTTTTCAGAGAAACAATTGTGTGAACTTAAATCTGCAAACATATTATGGTATTTTGATGCTTTAGCAGATTCAAAGAATTAAATACAGCACCTTTAACAAAGGGTGCAAACAGTAGCTAACTAGTAGTTGCTAAATCCCTAGTGCAAACTAGGCTGTGAAATGATATGATCAATAAGTCATGACAGCATTTGTTTTTACATTACTTTAACTCGTCAAAATAAGTTAAGCCATTTTCAATTCTTTTGTATAAGTTATACAACATTCAACTAATTTTTAAGTAATTTTAATATCATTTAAGATGTAATTACTTACACAGCTAAGTGCTTAATTTAAGGCAGCAACTTTTTGTGTGTGTGTGAAAATACTGGCCTCAAGTCCCTCAAAACATTAACATAAAAATTACAGTTCATAAATAGTACAGATACTACATTCTCATGTGAAAACAGCTATACAGCCTTTCTTATAATGATGATACAAAGGAAGAGGAAGCTAGTCAGTGTAGAATGACTACTGTGAGCACAGAACATTATGGACAGCTTTGAGAGGATGCTCTTCAACATGCAAGAGTCACAAAGCAATACTCCATCTGATATTCTCAGTCTTATACACAGCTACAGGGTCATTCCATGTCAATTTTAGAAACATCCCCAGCTAAATTTTTGATTTTGCTAACTTTTTTATCTGAAAAAAGACAAACATTAATAGTGATGAAAGCCAAAATATTAAATGCCATCCACTATTTTGTGTAGGTGGTTTATAATGACAATTTTCACCTGAGATTTGCAGCCAAATTATACAGTAGCTAGGCCTATTAGTAAAATCTGTTGACTTAATCCGTGTTGCATTATATGCCAGTGGTGACTTTTTGTGCACTTTTTGTGTTTTTTTTGTTTTGTTTTTTTTGCATGCCTATAACTCAAGAACTATCGGTACTTTAAATATCTTAATATCCTTTTAGATTTTGGTTCTCAACAAATCTTTCTTTTGGCATCTTCATTTTTAAGACCCTATATGGTTCAATCCCATAGATATGGGGATCTCAAATTCTACAAATTTTTAGTGGTCAAAAAGCAAAAGTGAGTCACTTTGCATACAGCTGATACTTTTTGTATTTAAAGAGGAATGTCTGAAGGACAAATGTTAAAACTAGAAATGTATCCTTTTTCCTTCTATCAAAACAACTGCAACGAACATAACAATTTAAACAATATTTCAGTGCCAAAAAATACACTGAAATGGTCATGCTGAGGCACATTAACTTCCAGAGATTTGTAGTACATTTCTGAAATACAAAAGTGAAATAAAAATATTGCACCAGCTAAATAGCCATATTTTCCTTATTCTTAATAACAGTATATGATTGGACTCTCAAAAATGAAGTGAATAAATATGTGCACATTTTTTACTTTTAACATCTTTTTTTCTCCAGACATTGAGAACCATATCCACCATATCTCTGGGAATTAAAGGCAGCGTAGGCTAAAAGTTTTTTAAAAAAGTGGTTAAAAGCCTCTTCACATCCTGATTGCAATCACTAAGTGGTCTAAATGTGAATATACACTCACCTAAAGGATTACTATACTAATACTGAATAAAAGGATACTAATACTGTGTTTGACCCCCTTTCGCCTTCAGAACTGCCTTAAATCTACGTGGCATTGATTCAACAAGGTGCTGAAAGCATTCTTTAGAAATGTTGGCCCATATTGATAGGATAGCATCTTGCAGTTGATGGAGATTTGTGGGATGCACATCCAGGGCATGAAGCTCCCGTTCCACCACATCCCAAAGATGCTCTATTGGGTTGAGATCTGGTGACTGTGGGGGCCATTTTAGTACAGTGAACTCATTGTCATGTTCAAGAAACCAATTTGAAATGATTGGAGCTTTGTGGCATGGTGCATTATCCTGCTGGAAGTAGCCATCAGAGGATGGGTACATGGTGGTCATAAAGGGATGGACATGGTCAGAAACAATGCTCAGGTAGGCCGTGGCATTTAAACGATGCCCAATTGGCACTAAGGGGCCTAAAGTGTGCCAAGAAAACATCCCCCACACCATTACACCACCACCAGCAGCCTGCACAGTGGTAACAAGGCATGATGGATCCATGTTCTCATTCTGTTTACGCCAAATTCTGACTCTACCATCTGAATGTCTCAACAGAAATCGAGACTCATCAGACCAGGCAGCATTTTTCCAGTCTTCAACTGTCCAATTTTGGTGAGCTCGTGTAAATTGTAGCCTCTTTTTCCTATTTGTAGTGGAGATGAGTGGTACCCGGTGGGGTCTTCTGCTGTTGTAGCCCATCCGCCTCAAGGTTGTGCGTGTTGTGGCTTCACAAATGCTTCGCTGCATACCTCGGTTGTAACGAGTGGTTATTTCAGTCAAAGTTGCTCTTCTATCAGCTTGAATCAGCCGGCCCATTCTCCTCTGACCTCTAGCATCAACAAGGCATTTTCGCCCACAGGACTGCCGCATACTGGATGTTTTTCCCTTTTCACACCATTCTTTGTAAACTCTAGAAATGGTTGTGCGTGAAAATCCCAGTAACTGAGCAGATTGTGAAATACTCAGACCAGCCCGTCTGGCACCAACAACCATGCCACGCTCAAAATTGCTTAAATCACCTTTCTTTCCCATTCTGACATTCAGTTTGGAGTTCAGGAGATTGTCTTGACCAGGACCACACCCCTAAATGCATTGAAGCAACTGCCATGTGATTGGTTGATTAGATAATTGCATTAATGAGAAATTGAACAGGTGTTCCTAATAATCCTTTAGGTGAGTGTATATATATATATATACACTCACCTAAAGGTTTATTAGGAACACCTGTTCAATTTCTCATTAATACAAAGAATGGTGTGAAAAGGGAAAAACATCCAGTATGCGGCAGTCCTGTGGGCGAAAATGCCTTGTTGATGCTAGAGGTCAGAGGAGAATGGGCCGACTGATTCAAGCTGATAGAAGAGCAACTTTGACTGAAATAACCACTCGTTACAACCGAGGTATGCAGCAAAGCATTTGTGAAGCCACAACACGCACAACCTTGAGGTGGATGGGCTACAACAGCAGAAGACCCCACCGGGTACCACTCATCTCCACTACAAATAGGAAAAAGAGGCTACAATTTGCACAAGCTCACCAAAATTGGACAGTTGAAGACTGGAAAAATGTTGCCTGGTCTGATGAGTCTCGATTTCTGTTGAGACATTCAGATGGTAGAGTCAGAATTTGGCGTAAACAGAATGAGAACATGGATCCATCATGCCTTGTTACCACTGTGCAGGCTGGTGGTGGTGGTGTAATGGTGTGGGGGATGTTTTCTTGGCACACTTTAGGCCCCTTAGTGCCAATTGGGCATCGTTTAAATGCCACGGCCTACCTGAGTATTGTTTCTGCCCATGTCCATCCCTTTATGACCACCATGTACCCATCCTCTGATGGCTACTTCCAGCAGGATAATGCACCATGTCATAAAGCTCAAATTGGTTTCTTGAACATGACAATGAGTTCACTGTACTAAAATGGCCCCCACAGTCACCAGATCTCAACCCAATAGAGCATCTTTGGGATGTGGTGGAACGGGAGCTTCGTGCCCTGGATGTGCATCCCACAAATCTCCATCAACTGCAAGATGCTATTCTATCAATATGGGCCAACATTTCTAAAGAATGCTTTCAGCACATTGTTGAATCAATGCCACGTAGAATTAAGGCAGTTCTGAAGGCGAAAGGGGGTCAAACACAGTATTAGTATGGTGTTCCTAATAATCCTTTAGGTGAGTGTATATATATATAGTCTGTGGAAGGCGTAGGACCATAAAATGTTCATCCAACCATTGCATTTGGTCCGAATCCAATGATAAAATGTTCTACCTGCCTGTCAACGTATGTATTTTCATACCTCCACGCACACTACTCGCGCACACATCACACGTCATTAGCGCATTTCATGCTATATGCAGAGTTAGAGAGAAGTCAGTCACTGAGCACCAATCAAAACAGCAGCCACCTTTTACAGTTCCTCCTGAACCAAAACAACGAGCTTATGCTGTGTTCACTCTATAACTATTGTAATTTGGAAGAGATGGAAATCCGTGACGTTATACTCGGAGTGGTTCGTGGTTCGTGACTCGAATTTATGCATTTCAATGGCAACACTATAAATGCCAAGTTGAATTTGCTGTAGTCAGGTGGTACAGGTCAGTGCTCTTTAAGTTATGTTCATTATTTTTGTAATGTTATGTGCTTTGAGACACAAAGTAGTTTAACGGCGTCTCTCGTCTCATGATGCTTTGCAAACTCTATGTGCGTTCATGTGTTTTGAAGGAGGCGTGGCTTTGGAGAGCGCTCTGAAGGGAGGGTGAGATCTTATGCTTTCAAAGCTAGCTTGCTATTGCTAGCTGCAATTGGAGCATACGGTCGCAGGCCGGCAGGCCCAACACTTCAAGTCATGTGCAACTTCCTCGATGGAGTCGAAATAACTGCAAGTTCATCATATCTTCTTCAGTCAACGCAGAAGAAATCGATTGTAATTACAAGACCATCGGACCGAACTATCAAGACTTTCTCCTGTGATTGTACATCAGACGCTCTTCAACAGCTCAGGCTAAATGCAAGTAACGTACGATATACAAATCACTGTGTAGTCAGTAAAAGCTGTAAATCCCTTTGTTCAGACAAAGGAGCTTGTACTCACTGATGGTTCTCCCAGGTGTTTTCATAGTTTCATCCCTCTGTTCTGACCCGGTTCTTCAACCACTTTAACTCTACATATTACCCATGTATGTGTGATTTGTATGTATGCTTCTATTATAGTTTAGTCATGTTTGTGATTTAGTTAATAAAATTTGTGCACAATACATATTTGCTTCTGACTCCCTGCCTGCAAACAAATTGTCACTTAAATGATCAATCTTTGTTATGCGCTCTAAGCACTGTAAATGCAAAGGAAGAATTATTTTTCTGTGGCCATGAAAAATACCCTTTTCTTAGAATTAATTAATAATCAGTACTGAGTGTTCACAGGATGAACTGATTGATTGATTGTAATGTTAATGTAGCTACATCAAGTTAATCTCATTAACTAATTCAAATATTCATAATTAATCATAATGATTTATGAATAATTATTAATATTTCCCCTTTTAGCTAATTCGCTACAGATGCAAAAGACTATTTGCACTAACCATTACCATAGTAAACATGGTAAATACGACTGCTTGAAGAAATCAGACAAATCATATAGGCTATCACAATCATGTATTTATTTTATCTGTCAGTAGGTCTCATCTCTTTATACCAGACTGTGATATCCATTTTTAGTGCCATATAGGCCTACTATGTCATAAAATAAAGCAACTCCGGTTTTTCGGGAGCTTCCGATGTTTCTCTGACTGAAAATGTAACTATTGGGACTGTCACTGGAGAGAGTGCTAAAGCTGCTCAGGTCGTATTTTGTTGGAAAATTTGTAGAAATGATCATTCTTTCTAAATGTCATGTAAATACTGTCTCGTGACTACAAATTCACAGAAACGACTAAGTACCCGTGTCATCTTTCTTTAGTGAAATAACGGTAAATACGGCTTTATTGACACAAATTAATTAATTATGATCAATGTATCACTTATTATTGTAAAACTGTGGTGAACTTGTGTGACATTGCTCCAGAGAGGCGTGTTGTGGGCAGGTTTTAGTGAAGCGCTGCGGAGCTTCTGGCCCGACGATGGAAACGCTGCGTGGTTTTGGGCTCGGTGCTACAGGTCTGAGTCTATTAGCCCAGGCCGGCCCTTAGAAATCCCTGGCTCGCACTGGCCCGACAAATGCGGCTAGTGACTCTTCCCGCCTGTTCCACGCTGGTCTGCCTGAGCCGCTGTGTAAGTTCTCAAAGCCCAAATATTTACCACCTACAAATCAGTAGCATGACCAATCAGATTAAGCAGAGAAAGAGTGAATAATTTAAATAAATTTAAATAAATAAAGTCTTTGCTACCAAATAAGTTAAACATACATTTGATTTCAAAACCTAGTATTTTAAGTAATCTTAAATTATGATAACTTGATTGCTTAGAGTAAATATGTGTGAATATACATGTAAAAAAAATGTTTTTGTGGGTTGACCTTTTTTTTCATAGATATTATTTGCAATTACAAGACTAACAAGTTCCATCTAATATATCCATGTCTGTGCCAAATTAAGATTTATATTTATGGATTTGGATTAACTGCCTCTTCTTTTTCATTATCTAAATGGACAGATTAAAATTTATCACAAAGCAGACAATATTTTTATGGTGAATGTTTCAAAGTCAATAAACAGTTCATTGAAGTCATACTCCGTAAAAGCTTAGCAGACAGCCATCTTAATAAGAAAATGAAATTGAATAACCCTTCGGACATTATTTTTTTCATCCCCTTGGCTTGTCACTTTTAGCTATACAGAAAAATGAAATTCATAATTCTTGAGAGGAGGAACCATTCGCCCTCAAAGTTTACAAGCATATGTGCCACTACCGCAACGTTTCTGCAAAATCGATCCAGCATCAGAGTGCTTGGATAAAGCATACGGTGCATTATGAATTATGAGGAGGATTAAAATAACACCTGCTTGATGAATTCTGCCGTCAAGGTGAACAGCACAATTAAGATTCATCCTTAATTAGCCACAATCAATCGCTGTTATAAAAATCATCATAGTGACATTTAAAACACACAAAAAGAAGCGACCCTGGAAGCTGTTGTCCTTGACAACAATGTGAAATGAATCACCCTCACTGTGTCCTCACACCCGGCATCATTGCTCAGCTTAAAGACACCTGTCCTCTCTAGCCAGAGTGCTCTTCAGTCACTCTCCGTACGGCCCTGCAGAAAGAATGACAGGAGGTGAGAGAGTGTGAGGGTGGGACGCCAGTGAGGCTTAATCTCGTTTCATGCCCCAGGGTCATACACGTTATCACTGGGTGACAACTTAATGGGCCCTCATTATAAAAACAGCAGTGTAGCAATTAAAGGAGATCTGATAGATTAACTCAACTCATCGTACTCGTTCCTGCTGCAGGTTAGGAATTTGTGACTCGTTGATTGTTCACACCTCACAAACCCTTAAAACTTCTGACATCTCTCCTCACACGAATCCTGCCATATTCTGCTGTTACTTTCAAGCTGGGAGCTTTCAAGCTGGGATTTAAAATGTGACATTTTCATTCATTTCATGCCCATTTCTTTTTGTTTTCAAAAGACTATGGTTAGAAATCATGAGATTAATTGGAATAGTTTTTAAAGATTTGTTTTATGTTTTTGAAACAAGTCTCTTATACTCACCAAGGCTGCTATTATTTGCTCAAAAATACAGTAAAAACAGTACTTTTTTATATAACCAAGAATATCTGGCAGCTTTCATATTTTATGAATGGGGGTCTCTGGCAAGGGAATAATCATAACTGTGGGTCCTTAGTTTAAAAAAGTTTGAAAACCCCTGACTTAGGCAAATAAATAACTGAGAAAAAAAACACATTGTAATCTGAATAGTAGTAAATGCCAGTGCATTTTTCCTCTCCTAAAAATTTACACTGCCAATAAACGGCGCCAATTTTTATGATCACTTGTCAAATTTTTCAAATCTTTTATCTGCTTGCTTGTAATTGGGGATGTCTAAATGGATTTGTGGATGGAAATTGGTGCATTAGACAAAACAGCTGTTCAACGAATAAACTATTTTACAGCCAACACAAAAACAAAAGAGAATAATTGAAGCGTGTCTGTGGCATTTGCAGATGCAATCCGGCAGATGATGAATGATTTTATTATTTGCATTACAATCAAGGGTTTGCCATTTCCTCTGTTTAGATTAGGTATGAGCCATAACACTGTGATGCAAGCTGACCCGGTGACCTTAATTGGCCGAGGAGAATAAAGTGGGCAGATTTGTCCCGCCTGCATTGATTAGATGGTGGTGTTGTGAACAGCACAGGACTCCACTCACTGGTGCATGTACGGAGGTGACCTTGTAACTCTGTAATTTAAAAAATGAATGCAAAATAATAAGTGCTCTCTAAGATGGCCGATCAGTGATTGAATTCTTTAGAGAGCGACTCAAATTCATTTGTTCCTCTGACAGTGAAAGGGAGAGCAGGCCCATTATTCATTTAGCCAATTAGGCCATGTTGAAAGCATTAAAGAACCTGTCCCCTGCTGTGCCCATAGAAAAAAAAATCCTTTCAAACTTCTGGATGCACCAGAGAAATACGAAAGGTTATATTCGAAGTTTGACCTACTAGAAGCTGCGTCATTGCAATCTAATTGCAATTAAAGCGATCCATTAATGACTAATAGCATGATATTGTCTGGTTGTGAAAGAGGGTACTCTGTTCTTTTTTAGCCAAACTGCTTTTTTCATAAATATGTTTTAAAGAGCTTTACATATTGCAAAATATTTGCAATCTGGTCTGTCTGCCCAATACATCTAGTATTGTCACTCATGAATTCAGGAGCTCTCAAGGCTCTCAAGTCGGAGAGTGGCAGCACTTTTGGGCAGTGCTCTTGGCAAAGGTGAAGTTGGGGTTGTTATCTATAAGGTTCTTTTGAGTTTCCTCTCCTGGTTGTCTATCTGGCATAATAATATAACACAGAGGACCTTCTACCTCAGCCAGAATTCAGTATACATGGCATGGCATACTGTCTCACATGATGCACTCAATATGACAATCCAAGACTGACATAGTTACCTAATTTGATATTACTTACTGATTAGTTAAGCTTGTTTCTATATTAGTTATTAGTAGTAGCGGAAGTGTTAATGTAGTACTACTCATCCTGCATTACTTCCAGCATAGTTACCTATTAATGACGGACCATTATTCTGAAGTGTTACCGTGTACAATAGGTGTTGCCTTAGTTAGTGTGTGTTCCTAAGACTGACAAAATGGACAGAAACACAATTAAATCACTACCATTGTCCATTTGACTGGTGCACTATTATTTCAAGTCAAGTTTAACTCAAGTGCACTATATTTGAATAGCATATGATAGCTTTGAGAGAAAAAAAAATATCAATGTAAAGTAGTTCCCTTTCGTTCAGTCACTCCGAGTAACGTCAGTGACTGACGAATGGGGGTTTCGCCTAGAAGCCTATCATCTTCGAGATCTTAGAAAACGCCCAATGGCAGGCCAATGCCATGGGCATGCAGAATTTGCATAGTATAACTCCGCCCCACAGCGTGGGTATATAAGGAAGTATGCTGGCAACATCGCATTATGTTTCTGCTTTGGAGCCAAGAGTATCTCTCTCTTCACTCCTTAAGCCTTCGAGACGAGCAGCTTTCCAGCCGGTGTTGGTGTTACGGCGCGTTCCTGTGCAGTGGTCTGCATCCAGCTGGTATTCGGTCCCTGGGCGCTTCGGCATCGCTGTGAAGTTTTCCTCTCTAAAAGAGCTCACACGTGGCAAGTCTTTTTCAAGATGTCTCGCCCGTGTGCTTCTGGGTGCGATCGATCTCCGTTGCCATCTGATGGGCACAATCACTGCTGGACATGTTTGGGCTTTCAGCATGCTCAGGCAGTGTTTGTGAATGTGTCATGTTCCCACTGCGGGAACATGACCATCGCGATGTTGTGGTCGAGACTCAATGACCTCCGTAAAGGAGAGAGAGTCCCCTCTGCCACACCCCAATCTACTGTTTCCGAGAGAGATGGTATTTTGGCTGGTGGCCAGGGTGACCCCCCTCCTGCATACTGCTACCCGCGAGTGCTTGGACAGAAGCTGTTGACGCCCCGCACGTTTCATTCACGCTCCAGATGACGACGAGATGTCGTTCACCGCATCTCAAGGTGGGCTAGAGTCCTTTGGGGATGAAGATTCGGCTGTGTTAGCACTGCCCGGGTCCGACCCAGAGTTGACAGCCATGTTATCTCGGGCAGCCTCAGGTTGGTGTGGAACTCTCCGCCCTGTCATGTGCGCTCGTGGTTGGGCAATTGTTTTTTGGGGGCGGCACCTGACAGCTGCTGGGCCCCACCCCCAATGCCTTTTGTTTCCGAGGTGCATGGGGAGGTCACGCGGTCCTGGAAGTCCTCGTGTCTTCCCGTACACTGGGCCCCCCCTGTTGAACGCTCCGTTGCAACACTACTGTGTTCCACGGAGTGCTTCGATGTGGCGTGGCTATCCTAAGCACCCTTAGGAAGCCTGTGGGCTCTCGTCTACTTCGTTAGTCCTGCAGAGCTACGGGGCTCGCTGCCGCCCCCTTGCACATGCACGAGGGTAGAGCCGGGCGATGCAGCAAGTCGGTGTGCCACAGCAGCCTTCATCCGGGCCGCGTTGTGGAGGTGGTCGCAAGAGGGCGCCCAAGTCTGCTCCAGCCCCGCAGCCTGCTTAACGACAGGCAAGCGGCACTCCTGATGCGGACAACTCAGAGATGGGTTCCAGTTATTTCCAGGAGATGGTAGCAGGGCCACTCCTTCCCCCGGTGGAGGGCCAGGGGAGAATCCTTTGTCCGCTGCTGGCCCCCGGGTCAGCAGCGCTCAGAAAGAACTCATGTCCCCATCTCTAAGCTCTCAGAGTCCGGGGATGGCAGTGTGTGCCGCCCAAAGGCCTCGCCACTCTCGTCCCTCTCTGTCGCCAGTCTCCTCTCAGAGCAGACCCCAGTGGAACACACGTCCTTCCCTGGTCTCCTCTGTCAGGGCGCGGCTGTTGACCATGCCCCCACACCGGGACGCTATGCCTCCCACGTCTGGGCCGGTCACGGCGCCTCACTGCCCCACCCGGGGTACACCTGTGGTTCGCATGTCCCCGCTGGTGCAGTTTTGAGGAGCCTGGCTGGAGCTCCCCAGACTGTCCCGCTGGGTCACGAAGACCATCGGGTTCAGCTATGCGATTCAGTTCACTCAGGCTCCTCCCCGTTCCGGGGAGTCCGCTACACCATGGTGGGGCCCAATCCCACTGTCATGTGTGCGGAGGTCTCTACCCTGCTGGCGAAGAGTGCGATCGAGCCTGTCCCTCGAGCCAAAATGAAGTCGCGGGCCAGGCCGTGTCCACCTGCATGCTTCGACCATCCCTCAAGCCTATCGGGCCAGGGTGCTCGGAAGCATGCACGAGGACAGTACTGACCCCGCACTCGTGCGTGAGCTGCGTGCGGCTGCCGACCTCGTCCTACGGGTGACGAAGGTTACTGCATGCTCTCTCGGTCAGGTGATGTCCACTGCCGTGGTCCAGGAACGCTATTTATGGCTCAGTCTGACAGATGGGCAGGAGTTTGAGCGAACACGTTTTCTCAACTCCCCTATCTCCCAGGCTGGGCTATTTGGCGGGGCAGTCGGGAGCTTTGCCCAACATTTCTCGACTGCACAAAAGCAGACTGGGGCTCCCGCCCCTCCCGCCCTGCCCCAGCAGCAGCCTTCACCCAGGCTGGGCCATGGAGGACTGCAGCCCAGCCCGTCCCGGCCCCCCGCCCTGCTAACAGCAGGTTAAGCGGCGCGCCTAACACAGGCCCCTCGGAGATGAATTCAGTTCTTTTCTGGACATGGTGACAGGGCCACTCCTTCCCCTGGTGGAGGGCCAGGGGAGAATCTTTGTTTTCCTTAACTGAAAGAACTGACATTCATCTCTGAGCTCCCAGAGGGCGTGGCTGGCAGTGTGCGACGCACTGCCTCGCCGCTCTCAGCCCCCTCTGTCGCCAGCCCCTTTCAGACGAGACCCCCGTGGAACGCTAGTCCTTCCCTGGTTTCCTCTGTCAGGGCGCGGAATTCGACCCCACCCACACTTTGGGATGCTTCCACGCCTCCCTATGTCTGGGCCGGTCATTCCGCTCGCTGCCCCATCGTGGGTGCGTCTGTGGCTCGCACGACCACAGGTTCAGTTCTGGAGGCCGGGTTACGACTCCCAGACTGGCCGGCTGGTCCGCCACAGGCTCGGCTTACAATTCAGTTCGCACAATCTCCTCCCCACTCTCTGGGAGTCCGCTATACCGTGTTGGGTGGCAACGCCCCTGTCATGCGTGCGGAGGCTGTCAGCCTACTGGCGAGGGGTGTGGTCAAGGTCGTTCCTCCAGCCGAGATGAGGTCCGGCTTCACAGCCTTGACTTCATTGCACCTAGCAGAAGCAATGGGTTACGGCCAGCCCTGGTGCACGTCTTGAACTGAACCCTTCTCAGGCTTCTTTCAGGATGTTGCACCCGAACGCCTCTTCAGATGCGTTCGTCCCCGGTCTGGTCTGCAGCATTGACCTGAAGGACCCGTACTGTTTGTCCCCGCTTCTCTCCGACCCAGACCGCCCATTCGGTCTGCCTTCGGATGGCGGGCATCCCAGTACGTGGCTCTCCCATTCGGGTAGCCCTGTCACTTCGCGGCTTCTCGAAGCTGTCGAGGCAGCCCCTGTGCCACTTAGGCACACGGGGTTCGCATCCTGAGCTATCTCGATGACTGGCTAAATTAGCTCACTCTCGAGACCAGGGTTGCGGACACAGGGATCTAGTGCTCCGGCACCTCACCCGTTTGGGCCTTCGGGTCATCTGGGAAAAGAGCAAACTCTCCCCGGGGAAGAGGATCTCTTTTCTCAGCTCGGTCGCTATGTGCACGCAATGCGAGTGTCCGTGGCTAATGCTGCCCGGACTGCTTCATATGAGACCGCTTTAGCACTGGCCTTGCGATCGAGTCCTGAGATGGGCATGGCAACAGGGTACGCTCCGGGTCCCATTTACTCTGGCCTGCCATCTTTCCCTCACCCTGTGCGAACCTCACTGTTCTACGGGCCAGAGTTCCCTTAGAACGAGTTTCTGGGCATATTGTTGTATCAACAGATGCCTCTGCCACGGGCTGGGGTGCCATGCGCAATTGACGTGCTATATCGCGGGCACCTGGGAAGGACCCCAGCGCCTTTGGCTGTCAATTGCCTCGAGTTGCTGGCCGTACGTCTCACCTTGCACCGCTTTCGAGCCCTGCTCTAGGCTAGACACGTACTGGCCCATTCAGACAACGCGGCGACAGTAGTGTACGTCTACCGACGTGACCTACGCTCCCGCCCGATGTCACAACTCGCCCGCCATCTCCTCTTGGAGTCTGAAGCATCTGAGGTTGCTTCGTGGACGTTTGCCCCGGGAGACCTGAGTTGTGCAGCCAATGAGCTCTCACGGTTCTGCCACTGCCGGGGGAATGGAGACTCCACCCCCTGTCGACCAGCTGATTTGGGAACAGGCTGGTCGACACAGGTAGTTCTGTTTGCCTCCCACGACTCTTCCCATTTGCCTACTAGCACTCAGCTGGCCGCGGGGCCCACGCAAGTATGCGTTCCCAGTGAACCTTCTCGCACAGATTGTGTGCAGAACTGGGAGGTCAAGGAGCAGGTCCCTTTTGGTTCTGCAGGTGGTGAACCTGCAGGCGCTGCCTTGGAGGAGGCAGACCCAGCCTTGGCACTGCCCTGGTCAGTACGTGCCCTTCGCACTTACGGAGAGCAGAAGCAGCGTTCAGTACCTCAGACCAGTTCTTGTCTGTTACGGAGAGCAGCAGAAGGGAAGGCTCTCTCCAAGCAGAGGTTGTCTCACTGAACAGTGGACGCCATTGCTCTGACATATCAGGTTCAGGGCATGCCATGCCCCCAAGGGGCACTCCACTGGAGTGTGACCCCCTTGGGCTTAGGCTTGGCGCCTCGCTAACAGACTTAGGGCTGTAGGCTGGGTGACACCCTTCACATTCGTTAGATTCTGAGAAATCTCAGAGTGGAGCCAGTATCCTCCGTATACTCACCCAAGATGGCCAGTAATTGGACAGGCTCAGGTGTCTTCGCTTGCTGCGCCATTCCACTTCACGGACTTCACAACTACTACAACAATAACAAAAGAATCCAGTAAGTCTAATTTACATTCCCTCATGACATTAAAAGAAAGCTGTGGCATCTGTCCATTATTTTCTGTTCTCTTTTCTACAGTTTTCTTCTGTGCTGAAAGGGAAGGAATAATTATTCCTAATTAGTATCAGAATTGTCATGTAATTTCAATTGTTTTGTTAAAAAAAGCATGATATAAGAAAGTATTTAATGTTTGCACTTTTCCTACAGTTACATGGTATTTTTGTAATACTGACATTAGATTTAGAGCTGCACGATTCTGGATAAATGTATAAAAAATTTTTTTATAGAGATTAAAAACGATTCTCCCACAATTCTGAATAGACAACTAAACAAAACAATCTATTTAAAAATTATTTAATTAATTTGAATTACTTTTTTTAAATAGTTTTGAATGAATGACTCGCTCATAAAGACTTCACTTGCTTCATTACTGGATGAATTTGCGTTTTTGAATGAATCTCTTGAATGAATGATTCAATGACAAATAATTTTTAACAGTCATTTGTCGTTATTTAAAGCATCAAGTTTAAAAGATGATTTACACATTTGTGTTTATATTTAAACTATAAATTTTTATGCCAATACTGTGATAATTTGAATTATTGTAACACAGAAATAATGATACTGTGTGTTTAAAAAGACTGTTTGTGAAGCTGTTTCATACAAAACAACTGCTCTCTCTGGGTCAGCAGCACCAATGCAGATTTGAATGTTCGCTGTGAATGTTTGTATGTTTCAAAGATTTAATAGACACAGCTGAATCGTAATTTATGAAAAAGATTGTGTGGGTGTTTGAAGCGAGATGTTGTTTTTTAAAGATTAATTGTGCAGCCCTGATTTGTCATTTTTATTTTTATTTTTTTCTGATGAACCCTTTTTAATAAAACATAGTATCTGTCCTGAGCAATAACTTGATATTAGAATATGCAGAAGGAGGCTTGTATATTTGATAAACAATTCAAAATGAAACTTCAGTTCTCTTCCTTTTACTTCTCATATGTAATTAGAACTGAAGGTATATGGGTGCAGAACTGATGAAAGGACACATAAGAGCAGGCAAATTTATTATTACAGAGCAATATTATCCACTATTAAGTCCACTTTCTCTTCAAAAATACAAGGGCAGCTGTATTTGGAAAACTGGCTTTACACAGCAGGACTTTTGCATTTATCCCTCACCCTGATGTTACTTTGAACCCCCAGCATGATTGGCAGAGCAATTTCAAAGAGGTCAAATGATTTCACAAGCTACTATCCATGTGTCTCCGAATGAAGAAACTGTTAAATATGGGCCACTAATTAGACAGAATTTAAATTAATTAATAAACAGGAGGCAGAGCATGACAGGGAATGCAGTGGGATGGGCAAATGTGTGTCAGCAAGGAGGAAGCGGAGCAAGACAGTAGAACCACATCACAAGGTGCAGGCCGAGATACTGACAGGAGAAGAGGGCGGAAACGAGGAGAGAACGGAGACATGACAGAGGGCTTAATTACAACCCTGTTTAAGCAGGGCACTATGCCTAAACAAACAGAGCTGCATTCCCGAGTGAGAGAGAGAAAGAGAGAGAGAGAGAGAGACAGAGAAAGAGAATGTGACAAAATACAGAAAGCTGAGACCAACTTTGATAAGCATGAGCCTACAACAGATTCCACAAGGTACATCTATTTTATGGTTTCTAATTAGTGAATCGTATGGAAGGGCCAGGAGATGAACTTGACTCTTTTAACTACTGTGATGACAGGGCAATGTTTAAGACTGTCTATATACACCAAGATAGTTCAATCATATTACACTGAATGGGTAAAAGTGCAACACACAATATGACACAAAATAAGTCCCGCCTTCTCAACAATAGAGCCAATCACCAATTGGTTAAGTCATGTATCATGGCTGCGTTCAACTTCTCCTGGGAAGTTTGTATGAGTTGTGAAATCATAGAAGTCAGGTGCGTTCAAATCACTTTGATTGGAGCAAGATGGTGATATAACTGCAAGAGTTTTTAACTCTACTCTGTTTAAGAAATGAATGATGAATAAAGCAAGCAATTTTGCTTTTTTTATGTTGTTATTCAAGTTATGAATGTGCTGAATTGAACTGAATTGCTACATATTTTATCGTACAATACTATTGTAATTACTCTTTGTTGTGATGTTCATGTTCATTTGTAAAATCTGATCTTTCCATCATGACTTGAATGTACCACCATTGCAGCTACAGTTCCCAACCATAAAAACAGTCATTGTCCTGAGACGCACGCTTAAGACTGAGCATCATTAAAAACATCTTGATTTGTGTTTCGAAGATTAAACAAAGTCTTATGGGCTTGAAATGACAAGAGGTTGTGTAAATTACACATCCAGATGAACAATCCCTTTAGCAAACAACATTAATGGGATGGTTCATGTCAGATTTTGATGTTATTTGAATTGGAGTTTGACGAGCAGTTTTTGAAATTTCAGCATTTCCCTATTCAAGTAGGTAGGAGCATTCCCAAAACAGCATGGCCACTGAGAAAACATTTTCCTTGAGAGGGACTTTAGCAATGCATTTATACTTGCTATGTTTAATTCATGGTACATTGCATAACAGTCGCAAACAGGCGGTCCTTCCTGACAAATCTTCAGGATACTCTATTCTGAGTTATTCTTGTTGCAATTGTCAAACTTAGCAGTCAATGTCATTTTTTTTTTTTTTTTTTTTTTTTTTTTTTTTTCATGTATTATAAATGTCAAACTTAGAAAAAATCATGATGCATTATGCATATTGCATTAATCTTTTCCACCCATTGATGTTTAGATTCCTGCATAATTATTTAGTGCCGTGAATGCAAACCTTTATTCTAATGGCAAATGTCATAATTGCGGATTGGGTCTAAAAGACGCTTCTGAAACAAGTCAAGTTAACTGAACAAAAATGTTTCAAGTAAATCCCACCAAATATGCTGAAAACACTCATGAGCACTTAAAAAGATAATGGGGCCTATTCTTCACGATATCCACTGAACAATGAACATCCTGTGCTCTGATTTTAACAGAGACCCAGGTGCACAATAACACTGAGAGCAGCACCAGATCTGGTGAAAGAATATGTCCCTGAGCAAACTAATTACAACACCGTCACACCTTTCTATATTACACAGGACCTTTGGCATTGTCCCCTCAGTATAGACCAATAAGCAGCACGCGGAGCCCAAGGGCCAGACAGGTTTTGGCAGGACGATGAATTGCTGACACTTTCCTGCCCCTCTGAGCTGCCCCTCTGCCATCACATTAGAGGAGACACATCATTTCATCACCCCACCGGTGGCCCCTTTACCTCATGCTTTCAATTCCTAAACATTTAACGAGAGCCAGTCTCATCTACATCTGGCCTCTGATCCCCAGCAACAACCTGCTCGCTGAAGAAGAATCACAGCATCTAGGGGAAAGCTTATTGAGCTCTCATGCAGAGATTCTAGAATCGTTCCTTTGCTTCATCTTTGGCCTTTGACTCTTCTTCAGCAGGTGTGCACTCAGAAAGCTGAAATGGAGGCCTGTTATGTACACTGGCTCACATTTTCATTTAACCCATCATCAGCATGGATGGTAAAAGGGTTGGAGGATGAGAGAGGAAAAAGATGTCAGTTGCTAATTGCCAAAAAGCAGCAGAAAGCGTCTGTTGAAAGAGCGAGATCCAGAGAGAGCCAAAGTTTGGAGATGCATTGATCTCTCCTTCAGGGCACATTACTGTCAGCTCGCCAGCGGTTGATGTGCAGAGCCAGGGACTCGATGAGTTTAGACTCAATGGCCACAAAAGCACCCAAAGAGCCCTGTCAGCTGCCTCCTATCTTTTCCTCGGGTATACAGAACGACGCGAGCTGCCATGGCATCACCACACTCACCATTTCCCAGTAATCAGTGTGTTACTTTTGATATTCAGATTCGACTTTAGATCTCTCCTCCAAAGACAAAGACACATCCTCGAACATACAGTGAATGCTTAAAAGAGCCCTGTGGAATAGAGAACTCATACGGAACACTTATCGATTGATGTCTGTTGGCAAGAGATGAGGGAATGTATACGAGGAGACATTACTCTAATGCACTGAAAGGACTGTCAACTGATTTAGTCTTAAGATCTGAACTTCATGTCAGAGAAGTTTACCACGTCGTTTTTTCCCTGTCTACTTAAAATGTCTTGGTTACGTTGTAACCCTCGTTCCCTGAAGGAAGGGAACGGAGACGTTACGTCAGTTACTGACGAAATGGGGGTTTCACTTAAAAGCCAATCGCCATGGGTGTGCGGAATTTGCATAACGCAACCCTGCCCCACCGCGTGGGTATAAAGGGCGTTGTGTGGCAATCTCGCATTATGTTACCTGCTGAAGAGCCGAGGCATGAGCGCCCAGCCGTTCCAGCGGTACAGCGGAAGTGGCATGGGGACGTAACGTCTCCGTTCCCTTTCTTCAGGGAACGAGGGTTACAACGTAACCAAGACGTTCCCTTTCAGTCAGTACACTACGAGTTACGTCAGTTACTGACGAAATGGGGGTCCCAATACAATCTCAACACGATGGCTGTCTTCCAGCGTCCTGCGCTGACCAGAGCTCCCTGCCGTGAGTGTTAGCACGAACGAGGGGCTAGGCTCAACGCCAATACCAAGGTACACTGGGAAGCATATCCCACATGGAGAAATGCAACACAATGCCTGCCCGAAGGGAGGACTTAAGAATACACATATGACCCCCGTAGGGACTGTATATGGAACACACTGGGCTATCCAGCCGCAGGTGGACATTTTTCAACCCCAGACATGGCAAGGTGTCTTGCCAAGCGAAGACACGCGCTCAGAGAGACTTACCGTGGAAAAACACATGTGGGGGTTACCCAACGGGGGAACCATGCACACGGAGGCACTTAGCCGGACACGAGGGCTGACCAAGCGGGCATGCACTCTGGTGTCGACATCAACAGTGCTGCAGGAGCTCAGGGCTTACTGGGAAGCTCACCTGAGAGAATGTGCACGCATCCAGTCCGTGGAGTGGAATGGCGCAGCAAGCAAAGACACATGAGCCTGTCCAATTACTGGCCATCTTGGGCGAGTATACGGAGGATACTGGCTCCACTCAGAGATTTCTCAGAATCTAACGAACGTGAAGGGTGTCACCCAGCCTACAGCCCTAAGTCTGTTAGCGAGGCGCCAAGCCTAAGCCCAAGGGGGTCACACTCCAGTGGAGTGTGCCTTAACCCCTTGGGGGCATGGCATGCCCTGAACCTGATATGTCAGAGCAATGGCGTGTTCTGAGGTACTGAACGCTGCTTCTGCTCTCCGTAAGTGCGAAGGGCACGTACTGACCAGGGCAGTGCCAAGGCTGGGTCTGCCTCCGCCAAGGCAGCGCCTTCAGGTTCACCACCTGCAGAACCAAAAGGGACCTGCTCCTTGACCTCCCAGATCTGCACACAATCTGTGCGAGAAGGCTCACTGGGAACGCATACTTGTGTGGGCCCCGCGGCCAGCTGAGTGCTAGTAGGCAAATGGGAAGAGTCGTGGGAGGCAAACAGAACTACCTGTGTCGACCAGCCTGTTCCCAAATCAGCTGATCGACAGGTGATGGAGTCTCCATTCCCCCGACAGTGGCAGAACCGTGAGAGCTCATTGGCCGCACGACTCAGGTCTCCCGGGGCAAACGTCCACGAAGCAACCTCAGATGCTTCAGACTCCAAGAGGAGATGGCGGGCGAGTTGCGACATCGGGCAGGAGCGTAGGTCACCTTGTCGGTAGACGTACGCTACTGTCGCCGCGTTGTCTGAATGGGCCAGTACGTGTCTAGCCTAGAGCAGGGCTCGAAAGCGGTGCAAGGTGAGACGTACGGCCAGCAACTCGAGGCAACTGCGGTAGCACGTCAATTGAGCATGGCACCCCAGCCTGTGGCAGAGGCATCTGTTGATACAACAATATGCCCAGAAACTTGTTCTAAGGGAACTCTGGCCCGTAGAACAGTGAGGTTCGCACAGGGTGAGGGAAAGATGGCAGGCCCGAGTCAATGGGACCCGGAGCGTGCCCTGTTGCCATGCCCATCTCAGGATTCGATCGCAAGGCCAGTGCTGAAGCGGTCTCATATGTAGCATTGACTGTGCACACTCGCACTGCGTGCACATAGCGACTGAGCTGAGAAAAGCGATCCTCTTCCCAGGGGAGAGTTTGCTCTTTTCCCAGATGACCCGAAGGCCCAAACGGGTGAGGTGCCGGAGCACTAGATCCCTGTGTCCGCAAACCCTGGTCTCGAGAGTGAGCTAATTTAGCCAGTCATTGAGATAGCTCAGGATGCGAACCCCGTGTGCCTAAGTGGCACAGGGGCTGCCTCGAAAGCTTCGAGAAGCCGCAAAGTGACAGGGCTACCCGAATGGGAGAGCCACGTACTGGGATGCCCGCCATCCGAAGGCAGACCGAATGGGCGGTCTGGGTCGGGGAGAAGCGGGGACAAAGAGTACGGGTCCTTCAGGTCAACGCTGCAGACCAGACCAGGGACGAACGCATCTGAAGAGACATTCGGGTGCAACATCCTGGAAGAAGCCTGAGAAGGGTTCAGTTCAAGACGTGCACCAGGGCTGGCCGTAACCCATTGCTTCAGTGGTCGTGAAGTCAAGGCTGTGTTGGAGGGACAACCTTGACCGCACCCCTCGCCAGTAGGGTGACAGCCTCCACACGCATGACAGGGGCATTGCCACCCAACACGGTATAGCGGACTCCCAGAGAGCGGGGAGGAGATTGTGCGAACTGAATCGCAAGCCGAGCCTGTGGCGGACCAGCTGGCCAGTCTGGGAGCCGTAACCCGGCCCCCAGAGCTGAACCAGTGGTCGTGCGAGCCACAGACGCACCCACAATGGAATGACCGGCCCAGACATAGGGAGGCGTGGAAGCATCCCAAAGTGTGGGTGGGGTCGAATTCCGCGCCCTGACAGAGGAGACCAGGGAAGGACTAGCGTTCCACAGGGGTCTCGTCTGACAGGGGCTGGCGACAGAGGGGCTGAGAGCGGTGAGGCTGTGCGCACTGCCAGCCACGCCCTCTGGGAGCTCAGAGATGAATGTCAGTTCTTTCAGTTAAGTCAAGTCAACTTTATTTATATAGTGCTTTTTACAATGTAGATTGTTTCAAAGCAGCTTCACATTGTTAAACAGGAAAATAATGCAACCGAATTGGATTCGGCTGTACAGCCGCTCTGGAGAAAACGGTGATGTCATCTAGCTCATTTCAATTATCATGTATATTTAAGTAATGTAGTTGATATAGTTAATTTAGTTTAGTAATTCAATTTATTTGGATATTTATTTGAAAATTTAGTGTCCCCAACTGAGCAAGCCAGAGGCGACAGTGGCAAGGAACCAAAACTCCATCAGGTGGCCTAATGGAGAAAAATAAACCTTGGGAGAAACCAGGCTCAGTTCTCCTCTGGCCAATTAACAAACAGTGTATGTTTATTTTGGCAGCCTTATAGGTCAGAAGTAATATTAGATGGGATTATTCGAAAGATCGAGTTAAGGAAAGCAAAGATTCTCCCCTGGCCCTCCACCAGGGGAAGGAGTGGCCCTGTCACCATCTCCAGAAAAGAACTGAATTCATCTCCGAGGGGCCCGTGTTAGGTGCGCCGCTTAACCTGCCGTTAGCAGGGCGGGGGGCCAAGAAGGCTGCTGCTGGGGCAGGGCGGGAGGGGCGGGAGCCACAGGAGGGCAGCCCTGGCGGGAACAAGGCTGAGGCGTCTGTGCCGGCGGCTGGATGGGGGCAGCAGCGGGCCGCCGGGGCAGAATGTTCAATCGCCCCAATCTGCTTTTGTGCAGCCGAGAAACGGTTGGGCAAAGCTCCCAACAACCCTGCCAAATAGCCCAGCCTGGGAGATAGGGGAGTTGAGGAAACGTGTTCACTCAAACTCCTGCCCATCTGTCAGACTGAGCCATAAATAGCGTTCCTGGACCACGGCAGTGGACATCACCTGACCGAGACAGCGTGCAGTAACCTTCATCGCCCGTAGGACGAGGTCGGCAGCAGCACGCAGCTCACGCACGAGTGCGGGGTCAGTACTGCCCTCGTGCATGCTTCCGAGCACCCTGGCCCGATAGGCTTGAGGGATGGCCGAAGCATGCCGGTGGACATGGCCTGACCCGCGGCTCTGTGGTTCTCCGCCACTAAGTAGACGTAACCCACAAGCCTTGGACGGGTGCTTTGGGTCCCAGCGCGCTGCTGAAAAGCTTGGCAGTTGCCATGCAACAGAACGTTCAACAGGGGGAACCCCAGTGTACCCTTACACGTGCCACTATCGAGAGCAGTAAGGCGGAAGAGGCTGCCGATGGGCCTCGAAAAGTCAAGGGAGACTCCCACGACTTCGACACCTCCACATGCACTTCCAGGAATAAGGGCACTGAGGGTTGGCGGGCGCTTTCAGCGTGGCCGACCCCAGATACCAATCATCCCTGGGAAAGCATGGCTGTGAGCTCCGGATCAAACTCGGGCAGCGCTGAAGCTCCCAGAGGAGGTAGCACAGCCGCATTTTCATCTACAGAGGAATCCAGCCCACCTTGTGATGCGGCGATCAACGTGACGTCATCCGCCGGCATCCCAAATGAGACGCTGAGCCCAGAACGGGAACACCAGCACCTTCATCTGGCAACACCACGGGTTGCAGTGTGCTAGAGGGGGGTGTGGCCCGAGGAATATTCGTTGGGTTGCCCCACACCAACGCCCCCAGATCACCCTGACCACCAGCCAAAGTACTGCCTCTCGTGGAGGAAGTAGATTGGGGTGTGGTAGAGGGGACTCTCTCTCCTGTTTTTTTTTTTTTTTTTTTTACTATTTTTAAAAGGAGATCATAGAGTCTCGATCACAACACTGATTTATGGGCGGAGAGTATAAAAGTTGTAGTCATCTGCTCATCAGGACTTCTTCTGGTGGAACGTCGTTCTCCAGAAAAGTAATTTGCTCCAGCTTGTTATGTCTTAGTTTGTTTATCATTTATCAACATTCCTCACCTATTGGACTAATTTCCCTTTATTGTTTAAATCCCTAGACATTGTGTTATATTTCTGTAACAGATCACTATTTTTATTTAATAAATAATCTTGCAAGTCAAACCATTTGTTTGCATGTGTGATCCTCTTTATGTGGCGGTCGAGAACGAGATGGCTGTGACACTTTGGACTGTCAAGTGTCAGAGATCATTACAAGGCAGCTTTAGTGTAAAGCTTTTTATATATTTATAGCCTTGTTTTCAAACATCTCGGTTACGTATGGTAAACCTCGTTCCCTGAAGGAGGGAACGGAGACGTACGTCGGACGTCACCGATGAATTGGGGATCACTTCAGGGAGCCCCTATCAGCTTCGAGATACAGAGAACCGGCCAATGACTATTGCCGTGTGAGATTTGCATCTCGCGCTCCGCCCCGCAGCGCGGGTATAAAGCGGATGCGAATGCACTGTTGTTTTTCACTGAGGAGCCGAACTAGTGACTCGGCCATGCAGTGATGGTACAGCAACTGTGGCGACGGGACATACGTCTCCGTTCCTTCCTTCAGGGCCAATATGGAGCAACCAACAGGACTTGCTCCTCGTCCTCCCTGACCTTGCAGTCTGTGCAAGAAGGCTCACTGGGGAAAACGCATACTTGCGTAGGCTCTGGGGCCAGCTGTGTGCCAGTGCATCCGAGCTGAGGGTCTCCTCGGTCAGGGAATAAAACAACTGGCAGTGGGTCGTGTCCGGGGCGGCAAACAGGTCTACCTGTGCGGTCCCAAAGCGACTCCAAATCAGCTGGACCACCTAGGGATGGAGTCTCCACTCTCCGGGGAGCACTGGCTGTCATGAGAGGATACGAACTCCACGCTCTCTCATGGGAGCAATGGAGTTGCTCCGCGACTTTCGTGAAGACACGAGGCGACAGGGCCAGCCCGAAGGGTAGGACTTTGTACTGATATGCTCGTCCGTCGAATGCAAAGCGTAGAAATGGTCTGTGTCGAGGGAGAATCGAGACATGAAAGTACGCGTCCTTCAGGTCGATCGCTGCAAACCAATCTTTGGGACGGATGCACCTGAAGATGCGTTTCTGCGTTAGCATTCTGAACGGTAGCCTGTGAAGGGACCGGTTCAAGAATCACAGATCCAAGATCGGCCGTAACCCGCCGCCTTTCTTGGGTACAATGAAGTACGGGCTGTAGAAGCCGGTCTTCATATCGGCTGGAGGGACCGGCTCTATCGCGTCCTTTGCCAGTAGGACTGCGATCTCCGCCTGAAGCACAGGGGCATTCTCCTTCGAGAATGCAGAGGTGAAGTGAACGCCCCTGAACTTGGGAGTCTGATGGTACGGATGAGCCAGCGAGACGGGCTGGGGAGCACTAGCCAGGCTCCCAGCGACCGTACAAGCGGGACCATCGGCACCACAGACATACCCGCAGCGGGGCAGTGAGGCGGCATGCAGGGACCCGACTCGGACGGCATGAGAGCGGCCCGAAGTGAGGTCTGAGTGAGCTGCGCAACACTGCTTTCGCTGAGGGGGTGTGCGAGTGTGAGAAGGCCGCTCGTGTGCGTCCCCACAGCCGGCACCCCCTGCTGGCAATTGGAGAGGCGTCTGAGGGTGACAAGGCATGGGAGCGTCGAACACCGCCAAGCGCGCTCTCTTGGCACCCAGAGATTTTGGAAAGTGCTCTTTCTTTGAAAATTTGGGGCCAGCGGCGGAACAGAAGTCAAACAAAAGATTCTCCCCCAGCCCTCCTCCGGGGGAAGGAGTGGTGCTGCAGCCATCTCCTGAAGAGCAGTCTCCTCCATCTCTGGGTGGCCTGTCTCAGGGTCTTTTACGACGGCGCTTGCCACCTGGCTTGGCAGCGGCCTGAGCGAGCTGGACGTCCTTTTCACGGCCGGCTCCACGCCTACGCCCGGGTGGAGGCTGCTGCTGGGCTGGGGAGGGAGCGGCGGCGGGTGGACGTCCTTGGCGACGGGCAGGCGGAGGCACCGGGGCTGAGAACCGGGGCTGAGAACCAGCGCAACCCGCCCCGAGAAACCAATCATCCAACCTAGAAGGTTCGGGACGTGGTGGAGGGTTCCACTCAAGCCCGACCTTTTCGGCGGGCCGGGAAAGCATAGCCGTCAACTCGGGATCCGACTCGGCCGTTGCCACTCTCCCAGAGGGAGGCAGTACAGCCGAATCTTCATCCTCCAAGGGCCGGAACTCCCCCTCCGATGCAGCGATCGACATCTGTTCGTCTGCTGGAGCCCCGAAGGTCACCACTGTACGCCCATGGGAGGGGCCAGCAATTTCCTCCGGAAGCTCTACCAGCTGCAGCGCTTGTGAGGGATCAGAGGCCTGCGGAGGCTGGCTCGGCAGGTTTGCCCTGAACGTAATCCTCAGGTTACCCCGGCCATCTGTCGAAGTAGGTCTATTATGAGAAATAGCACTAGATTGAGGTATGGGTAGGGGGACTCCGGCTTCCCGAAGGTAGGTGAGTCTCGACCTAAGCGTCGAGATAGTCATGTTCCCGCAGTTGGAACATGAACTATCCACAAAAGCCGCCTCAGCGTGCTGAATGCCCAGACACGTGATACAACGATTGTGACCGTCAGCTGGCGACAGGGAACGACCGCATCCAGAAACGCACGGGTGGAATGACATCTTGAAAAAGACGCAGTTTCACACCCGTGTTGCTCTTTTTGAGGAAACGCTCTTTCAGAAGTGCTGAAGCTCCCAGGGGAAGACCGCGGCAGAATACAGCCTGTGTCTGCACTCACTGTAACAAACACCCTCACCAAACCAACAGTTGCTGTGTGAACAGCAGTTTGTTTATAGCAGCAGTGAACTCGCGGTCGCACTGTTTGTGCCGTCACACCCGCACGTCATGTCTTCCTCACGCTCTCTCTCTCTCTCTGCTGAATAGACAGGCAGTCTCGCTCTTCATCAACGCCGTTTGGCTCCGAAGTGAATGACAACAGTGCGCTGCATTCGCTTCCGCTTTATACCCGCGCTGCGGGGCGGAGCGCAAGATGCAAATCTTGCACGCTAATAGTCATTGACCTGTTCTCTATATCTCGAAGCTGATATTGGCTCCCTGAAGTGATTCCCAATTCGTCGGTGACGTTCGACGTACCGACTGAAAGGGAACTAAGTGACTTTTAAGTAATATTTTGGGAAAAAATTATAAATAAATACCAGAAGTAGTCTGTTATTATCTAAATAGTATTTTAAATAGTATTTAAATAATATTTGATACTGATATCGATAACTGATAATTATATTTACTGATTTAATAACTATACTGTATTTGCTGATTTTAGATGAACATCAATGTACTGATTCAAAACCCATCTTAAAAGTCTCTACATGATTAAAATGGCACCAGATCATGTTTCTTATTAGACAAAAGCTTTCTTATGCTAAAATAATTTAACAAAATGTAGGGCCACTATATACCACTGGAATAAAGAAATATATATGTCAATTCAATGGCCATCTTTTTTAACTTTAGTAATAGTAATAGTTTTCAAAATAACTAAGAAATATGACAAACCACCTTGGATAAATTAAATCCATGTAATATGAATTTAAAAAATCTTGAAATAATGTGGGTTCCTAAGATCATTTGGCTTGTGATTTATTGGCTTAAACATATCAGCCTTTTTACATATCAGACAGATACCTGTGCCAATAACATTAAAACCTGCCAATGGGTCAATGACATGATGTGCATTTTTGTGGCAAAGTGAAAAGGTTTATAGATCTCTCTCAAATACTGATACAATTAGCTACTTTCAAGTATGGGTACACTGTAAAAAATAAATGTAATTTTACAGGTAATGGCCTGTATTTTATTTTTATTTTTTTTACAGAATTTTCCCGTTTTGTCATTATACAATAAAATGCCTGTTGTTTTACAGATATTTGCTGTAATTTAAATTTAGACTATTACATTTACAGGGACTTGCTTGTATTTTGGTATTACATTACATTTCAGGTTTTTAAGAGGAAATTTTCTGTATTTATATTTTACAGATTTTTTCTGTAAAAATAGAAAAAAGGAAACAAATGTATAACTACAGAAATCAAAATCAAGAAATCAGAAATCATTCAACATGTTTTTCTTACCATTTAAGATAATGTGTTGGTTAAAGTGAGTTTTTTTAGGCTATTTGTACATACAGTATAGGCTTATGTGTATACATTTATGTATTGTTTATTTTACTAATCTTTTAACCTTAATTTTGATAATTTTTTGCGTTTTTTATTTATTTTATTTATTTATTTATTTATTATCCCCTAAATTTCCTAACCACATCTATTATTCATGTACATTTTATGGTTTTCCAAATCGAGTTGCAAATGCGCAGCTTTGTGTGTTTGTGTGATTTAAATTTGCAATTAATTTTCCGTTAGTCACGCCCACAACAGTTCGCGGAGCCTAGAGGTACAGTGCTGGTAGGGCGGGTGATTTGAATTTATTTTAGGCTACGCTCGTGAAGTGGATCGTGAGATTAACTGCGGTGTAAAGCAATTGTAAGGAAAAATAACATCACACCAACCGATCACTGGCTGAGGTAAGAGTCTCATTCTATGATATTTATGTAGTGTGGCTGCACATTTGTGTTGTTGATTGTTTTAAAGCTATTGTTAGCATTTCTAAACTGTTCAGTCACATAACTGGCCTTGAGAGTAAAACACTGAAAATTGTAGCAGGCGTCTTTCAATTGTCCATCTGTTTTAAACCAAGAAAGATTAGCTATTCATAAAGTTTGAAAGGTTGTTTATATGTGGTAACTTAGTGATGTTACCGCCATTATTTCAGTCTCTTTTGAAATGATAAACTATCGATGAACTATAGGCCTATACAGGAAAGCAGATTAGACTAAAACGAACATAATAAAATGCATATTCTGAGCGCATCTGCTTACAAACCCGTACAGTGTGCATATATTCATCTTTTAATAAATAAATAATCTTTTTTTTTTTTTGGATGCCCTGAGGAAATTGTCATTGCATATTGAATCATAGGATTACATTGGATAACGTTAGTTGGTTATGAAAATGGTGTCGATCCAGATGAATGGACAGTTACACCCCTAGATGGCAATATGATGCAGCTAAGTCAAAGTAATATAATTTTACTTTAATTATAAATACTATACATTTAGCTAAAACTACACAGCAGAAGAAAATATAACTGTTAGCATTTCCTGCTCAGCTTCCAGATCACAGTAGGTTGAGGTTTTGCATTGTCTCAGTAAAACATATGCTGGCATTTTGAATGAATATAATAGATGTAATTTTTTATTTGTATTTATTTATGTTTATTTTTTTTGTGATTTCAGGTCATGTGGAAAGACTGGAGATCTACAGCAGATGAGCATTGCAATGCAGGTGTGGAATGAGTGCACTGTTCTTCTCATTCAACAAATTCTTTGTTCACATCTTTTCATGCAGCTGTTTTGTACAGTATTTCTGTTGTAATTGTAACTAGAATCATTCAGAAACATGGCTTTTCCTATCACTGCTATCCTGACCCTTCATTCCAGCCAGATGATCAGCTGGTAGCTGCTCACATCTCAGCCTGCTTGATAGAAATTTCCGACCTTCACCTGGATGACCTTTACCTTAAAATCAACCTTGCCAAGACGGAAGTGCTCGTGGTTTCAGCCAGCCCATCTTTTGTGTTATAATTGATCAGTTAAACTTAACAGACCACACTGCTAGAACTGCCCGATCTTGCAGATTTGCCTTGTACAGCATTGGGATGATCAGGCCATTCCTATCGGAACATGCTACACAACTTGTCATCCAAGCTCTTGTTCCAGATTGGACTATTGTAATGGTCTCTTGGCCACTGGCATCAAAGTCAAGGCACTGATGTTTACTTACAGAACAACAACTAACTCTGCACCCCTACACCTAAACTCACTGCTTCAGATTTATACGCCTTCCAGAAGCTTGCATTCTGAAGGTGAATGGCGCATTGTGGTGCCATCCCAAAGAGGCACAAAATCACTTTCACAGACCTTTACTTGGACTGTTCCATGCTGGTGGGATAACCTGACTAACTCTAACCATTTTGAGGAGACTGCTAAAGATGCATCTTTTTGTGAACACTTGACCAATTAAAACTCTATCTCTTTTCTGTTTAAAGCTGCAGTCTGTAATTTTTTGGGGTTAAAAATTATCCAAAATAAATTTTTGAGCAAGTACATAACCACCCAGTGTTCAAAACGATCTGCTTACCTTAGCTCAATATACAACGGTAAGCTTGTAATAATGTTTTTAATTCCAGTGGTACTGGTGGATTTCCTTGGGAAATTTGAGCATGTCTTTGCGTCATTACGTCACACCTGTACACATAATGAAGGTGTCCCGGCTAGTAGGCTATATTGCGTGTGAGGATGTTGGAGGTGGAGATTTATGGCCTTTTCTCACAGCACTTGATATAATTAAACTTATCAATTCGATGGCGGATTCAGAAATGTTCAATCGACAATCACCAGTGGCAACTAGAGATTCACCCGTTGTAAAATGCAAAAGGCTTTGGACTTTCGGAGAGGCTACAGAAAAACAGAGTCTGCAACCGGGCCTATGCGAAATTTACAATTTTGAAAGGTGGCGTGAACTCCGTGTTTTGAAGGAGTTCAAAACGGATGCAGAGACAGCTTTTTTTTTTCTGCTGGACAGGTAAGACATTTCAATGGTTCAATTATGTAACAGTAGCACACTTGTTTGCTTAATTCATACAGTTACAGAGTTTTCTTTGTTGTGCCTTTCTCATATTGCTATGTGCATTATGGTAAATATCAGTTATTTTGTGCTAGCTATGAGAGGGAGCAATTCACCTCTACTCCACATTAATTTGTTGGTATGACAATTAGAAATTAGACAAAGAAATGGAAACTGAACTACAGGTAGCCCTAATACACATTAAATGTAGTCACGCAATGCTGATGTTGTTAACATTAACAATTTGAAAACAAAGTATAATTTGCACGGTTTGACGTGATATGATAAGCGATTGTTAGATCTAATCAGCATGATTTATTGCAATGCTTTTTTCCCCTTAGTTGGTCAGAACAAAAGTGGATGTTAGCTACTTTCTTGTTCAGATGAGATTTTCCGGTGAAAATTCTTCTGTTGGTCATACTTTCAAAAAGTAGAATCTGCGATTCCGAATGATTCCGCCACACCGACTGACAGCCGCACATTCTCTTCAAAACATTGGATTCATCCGCGCTGTGCGTTGCCGAGGAACAATTCACAGAAAGTTGATAATTCCGCGAATAACTGCAATTGCAGATTTCGACCAGAGATGGCGACAAAGAGGAAAAAATACGGACTGCAGCTTTAACAAAAAAAACTGCTAGACTAACTAGAAATTGTCACTGCACTTATTGCTGCTTCCATACTCTTTATTTGTAAAAGTTGCTTTGGATAAAATGTAATTGTATATATATATAATAATAACTGCAATGTTACAGTATAAAAATTGTCTTTTAATGTAGATATTTTAGCATATTCTAAATGATATACTAAGCTTGTATTTCCTATAATTCAAGTAACTTGACATATAATGTGTTATTAACAATGACTAATACTGTAAATGTGCAGGTTCCTTTGATTAAATGTATTCTGTACTATATATTGTAAATTTAACAGAAATTAGCTGTAATGGTTGCTATGTTATGTATAAGTAGGCCTACTTAATTTAGAGGTTGAAGTTGCGAGTGGTTATGTAAAAATAAAGATTAATACTCTAAATATACAAACATTTGTTTTTTAATTTATGTGCTTACTGCATTTTTATAAATAATAATCTTATTGTACATGGAAAACCTATATTTTAAAAGTAAATTACTGTAGATGGACCGAGCAGATTTATAAAATAACTCTGCAATATAAATAATTTTGACTGTAAAATATTCTCTGTATTTTTACGGTTTATTGCATGTAATTTTGTGAAAATTTATTTACTGTAATTTGACGGAATCCGTCTGGAAACTTTGCTGCCAGAGATTTTATTAACGTTTTTTTTTTTTTACAGTGTAGGTTGGTACACTTTCCATGTAAGGTGGTACAACCAATGTAAAAACAAGCTATTTTATCATAAACTTTATTGTAAAATTCTATACCTGTATGAACTTGCTAGCATAGGCAAAAGCTAATAAATCCAAGAAGCCTGTTCGGTATAAAATTTGTTGCAAAAGTCAGGTGGCAAAACCAGGAAGTCGGGTGATGCAACTGCAATGAATATCCCTATATAAAAAAAAAAGTCTATTATTATTCTATTGTTTTATTATTGTTCTAAAATGTTAGTTTTAAGTTAAAGAGGATTTACACTTTCAATTATTTTCACATTTTTTTTAAATGAATTTGGTGGTATGAGTTTAAAGAAGGGTTAAGAGATTGAGGGGTAAGGGAAGGGTCAGCAGTGTGATTATAGATGTCATTAGAGAAATTAATTACAGATGTAATATGCAGACATTTTTTTATATACGTACAATGTAAACCATGTACACAATAAGTACACAACTTGTACACAATCAAATTATTCATTTAAATGTTAGTACATGGTTAAAGACACTTAAGTTAAGTTCTCTGTCACACTTTATATTAAGAATGATATAATACTGTATCTTGCAAAAAGAAAAGAGAGGTGATGAATCTTGTTTAGTAGTTATTATATACTTATACTGTATGTTACACTGTAAAAAATGATTGTGGTTTTAACGGTAAAAGACTGTAAAAATGCTACAGTAAAAAACTGTTACTTATTATATATTAAAATGTTACATCCTCTAGGCACTAGGCATTGTAGACACTTTGCTAAGATGTGTATGTGTGTGCAGGCCTGTCGCAAGGGGGGTGCGAGGCCCTGTGCGAACGTGATGTGCGAGGCCCGGGGGTATAGCCTATTAATGGAGGTGGTCTACTGTTACTATAGTGACGAACAATTTGTTATGTGTATATAAACTTTTTTTTTTTTTTTTTTAAGTATATTCAGTTTAACAGCATTAGGTTCAAGAAGTTAAACTGTGTAACTGAATTGCGCAGTGCGCACATTTTGACGCTAAATTATGAATGGGTCAAACGCGTTTGCAAAACGGCCTGATAATCCACTTGAATGAGTTTGGACTGCTCTCTCACTGAATCATCAGAAGTGATTTCTCAGTCAGTAAAATAAACAGACAGTATTGACAGAACAACAGTGCTGTTTTTCAGTTGTTTTCCTCTGTGAACATGCGCTAAATGGATGTCTGACAATTTCGTTGCTTTTTGCAGTTCTCATATTTAAAAACGTTTAAAACGTCTAGAGATAGAGTAGCTACACTCGTTCTGCGGTCCCATTGCTCTCACTGATGCTCTGAAAGGTGCGTAATAGTTAGGCTATGCTTATTTAACTTTAATAGTGTTAAATAAAAAAACCCTTTGTGCGTACCATCAGATGAGATCCTGCAGGCTCCCATTCTTTCTCCGTCCATGCAATAAATGCACATCCTTGAATGAGTGCGGAATAGGCTACATCGCTAAATACAGTTATACAGCATAGTTAAAAACATAATAATAATGAATTATTATTATATAAAATGTTTCAACATCAACCCACACTCCTTCTGCATATTCAAACCTAAGTAATGCTGGGACTAAATGGCCTTATCACATTTCTCAACCACTTACTCTTAAGCGACAAGCTGTGAAATTCCCCTATTTAGCTGCACTAAACAAAAGGTCATTGCCCCCTGAAATATGTGCTAGTGATGAAAGCCAAATGTTTTTCAATATCACCATGGACTATAGATAAATAATTTGAAAGTTGCACTCTCCATGTTTTTTCTTTTTACCATTCGTAAAACAAACCCAAAAAATGAAAGGAAAACCTCACATAAAATAAAAACCAATAATAAAGCAGATTTTTTTTTTTATTAAGATAAAAAACTATTTAATTTCCTTACAAATACTGTCTTGCAGTTTGTAAAAATGTCTGCTTAATATGCACCAGATTTTAAAAGCACAGAAAATACACAGGTCCAACTGTTATAGTCTGAAATACCATCAACCTTGAGGTCCGTTATGATGCAGACCCCTTTAAGATAATTTTGAAAGGAATAGAAACATTTACATTAACACTGAATAATATAACAAAGCCTTATCAATGCAATTTAGTGGCACAGTGTCGCTGTATGATAAACGAATGCGCATTTCATAAAATTTAATTAATTTTACATTTGCGATGTGAAATCTACCACAGAAATAAACTGTTGTTTTTCCAGATTTGATGGAAATGGCACTGTATTTAATGCGACAGGGTTCTGAGCATGAACCCTGTGAGAGCATGATGAGCAGAGCAAATAATGCTTGGTTAGCTGGTGCACTGACAGACTCGAAACAAAGACTTTGTACAAAACAAATATTCACTACTGCCTCATGCATTACTCAGACAGATTGCCTGGTATGTTTTCTCTTGCATAATTGGCAGGATATACGCAACAATGATATCGCAAAGGCATGCATGTCTTGCAATTTTAACTATAGAACTACAAAATGCATGGATAAAAAAAACTTACATTGATGGAAGAATTCAAGCTATATTTGTGGATCAAAGTATCACAGAGATTTAAAGGATCTGCTCTTAAGTAAACAGTAAGCAACCACTCAAAACACCCTGCCAACCACCTAATAATGTCCAACAATGTAAATAAATGTATTTTTTACAGAAAACATTAATTGGTTAACTTCAAGAATGTACAGTGAAATGATGTTTTATTAACAAGGTTCGGGAGAAGCACGTTCAGATAATTGACAAGTGGAAAGCACTCAGCCAATCAACAATAGAGGTGTATATATAAGCAGCAGTCCTACCTCCGTTTGTTGACAGTTATCAGCATCCCTCCACCACCCCTTCTCCACACTTCTTAACTCTAAATCACTTACATACACAGGGGGTACTCTGGGTTCGGGCCTAATTCCGAGCTCGAAGCCCTCCCCCCGGACAGCACGCCAAATACGCATTAAATTACTCTCTATAATTATATGTAAGTGTGAACTCGTGAAATGTTGTAAAACATTTAACGTCACATTATATGTAATCTTACTGTAATACTGTCATTTTTTTAAAGTAAAAACTATGAATTACTGTATAGTTTATGATGAAAAAGTCAAATTTGGCATTAAAATCAAATATGATTATATTTTATTTATTAAATATAGTTTTAAATCCAGTTTGTTCTTATTTTTGTCATCACTTATCAGTAATGTACATTAGGGTGTTTACAATTTCTGTTAATGAGTCAATGATTATTGGTAGGCTAAATTGACATTATATTTTTTAATGAAATGTACAGTTGTTGTAAAATATGCAGGCACCGATATGCCATCCCGTCTTCCAACTTGTTTCCAAGATCTTAATGCTGTATTTGAATTTAAATGATCAATTTAAGTGTTGTTGTTAAACAATGTATTCCTGAACACCATTTAAGAATATCTTAACCCTAAGCACAGGAACAATCATTTATGGGCTTGTAGACAAATAAAACAGTGTCAAAGAGAAAAAAGGCAGAGGGATAAACAGATTGTGTTGTCCAAGCCTCCTGCTCATCTGTCTGCTGCGTTCCAGCGAGATCACGTGAGCATCAGAGTTGAGCCCCTGCAGTGACACTATCTTCCTGTAGGCAGAAACCAATTTCTGTTCAGGGCTAAGCAAACCCAGATGCAATTTGATGATGGGAAGATTTCTTCAAGCAGGCACGACCGAATACTTTCCATCTCTCAAATTACAAGTTTGACATTTGAGAGATTTACTAACATGGTGTGTTCGCTCACTTTTCTCCTGGTTTTATCTGACACTTTTTGACATGCTTAATGGATGCCGCCAGAAACTCCCAACAAGGGGAAAAAAACACCTCTCCTCCAAATACCTTCCATAACCTCTTGTCATCCTAGCTCAGTCTGTTCGCACCCTGAATACGTGCATTCAAAAATTTCATGCGTGAAAACATCTCTAAAGGAGAAGCTGCGAATGCATAAACCGACAATATGAAAAAGAGAAGTCAGAGGCCTTGGGTTCTCATATTTGCTGAAAATGGGGCTGGATAGTGGTCTAACCCTTCACGCTACACTGGCATTTTGAAAAATGCATTGAAACCTGCAGGCCAAAGGCCCTTTTTTCTACTTTTGATGTATGATAAATGGATTCCACTAAGAAATGTTTGCGTCTATTTTCACATTACATCCCAACCTTTCCGCAGCACTCTCATCTCATCATCTTCACAGCCACTGGTGTAAAAGACAATCGGAAAAGTGCAGTGGAAAGAAAGCTTCCCTCGTTCTGATATGCAGAGTGTAAAACACTTTTTGCCCTGACCTCTCTATGTTCTGAGTCTGTGCGACCCCTTGTGACTACAAAAGTAGGGGAACGTGCTGGCAGCCCAGTGATTTCTGTGCTTGCCACCTCACTGTAATTTATCTTTGCCCAGTGCAGAGGAGGCCTTCATTACCCAGAGTTCTCAGACGACCACCAGCACTGACCAGGACCTTTTTCTTTATCACTGCAGCCCAGCCTTTTGCTAAAGGGAGAAACACACAGTGAACTTTTAAAGGTTAGATCTAGCTATTCAGAGCAAATGTACTGATGACAACACAAAGGTCATTACAGATTTTAAAGATTTTGTTTTTTATACAACTTTGTGTACTTTATTTTGATATTTTCAGAGACTGGAAAAAAACTGATGTAAACAGAACAGAGCAACCTGAAATGACTTTCTTTCTCTGGCTTACAGCAGTATCTATAACATCAAGCCATTTTAATAGGTTTTGCAGTCTAACTGATTATTGCTTTCTCTCTTTATTTTGTGGGTTTTAACAATTTACAAGCCCAGATGGGTGAGGAATTACCTGAAGTGCATAAAATGCAAAGTCTGCTTATCCCCGTCTAATGTTTAATTGAACGTGATTTCATTTTTCATCCCACCAAATGGAAAGTACAATAACACTAGCTTGGCTCTATCAAATTGCTTAATGACCTCTGCTTTTGTACTCTGCATAAACATGGAAATGAGTTATGACTGCATAATTGTTTTTTTTTTTTGGTTCAAAGAATGTTCAGTGGGAGAAAAAGACAAAAGAGGTCCACAGCCATATCCAAACATAAACAATGGGCAATCTCTATTTCTTTACATATGCCATATGGCATAACAGTTTAAATCAGCTTGATTTTGGCTTACTGATATATGATGCTATTGCATTTGTTGTAAAATAAATAATTTAATTTAAAAATAATAAAGTTTAATAGGATAATAATATGCCTCACGCCATTATACACATATTTGCTACATAGGCACATATACCACTAATTGTAAATATATTATTGTGTATATATATTTTTTATGACAGGTGAGAGCACAACTTTCAAAACATTTTAAATTAACGTGGCAAGAAATCCAGTGTAACATGCACCAATGATATGCACAACAAACAGACTGAAAGTGGACTGCTTGCCTTTATTATTATTGTATATATTTTTTAAAAGGTTCATAGTGTTAAGCAGCTCTCCACAGTGCCAAAAAGATGTGCCAGTATAAGCATTTGTTTGGATACATTATACAGTGCATCTGGAAAGTATTCACATCGCTTCACTTTTTCCACATTTTTGTTATTTCTTATTCCAAAATGGATTAAATTAATTACTTTTTCCCTCAATTCTACGAACAATACCCCATAATGACAACATGAAAGAAGTTTGTTTGAAATCTTTGCAAATTTATTACAAATAAAAAAAATGGGAAAAAATAAGTATTCACAGCCTTTGCTCAATACTGTGTTGAAGCACCTTTGGCACCAATTACAGCCTCAAGTCTTTTTGAGTATGATGCTACAAGCTTGGCAAACCTATTTTTGGGCAGTTTCTCCCATTCATTCATCTTTCCCTCGATCCTGACTAGTCTCCCAGTTCCTGCTGCTGAAAAACATCCCCACAGCATGATTCTGTCACCACCATGCTTCACTTTAGGGATGGTATTGGCCAGGTGATGAGCAGTTTCCTCCAGACATGACGCTTGCCATTCAGGCCAAAGAGTTTAATGTTCGTTTCATCAGACCAGAGAATTTTGTTTCTCATGGTCTGAGAGTCCTTCAGGTGCCTTTTGGCAAACTTCAGATGGTTGTTCTTCTGGAAAGTTCTCTCTTCACAGAGAAACGCTGGAGCTCTGTCAGAGTGACCATTGGATTATTGGTTTCCTTCCTGGCTAAGGCCCTTCTCCCCTGATCGCTCCGTTTGGCTGGGCGGCCAGCTCTAGGAAGAGTCCTGGTGGTTCCAAACTTCTTCCATTTACAGGCTACTAATTTAACTACGAAAATTAAACTACAGAACTGCTACTGTAAAAATTACAGTAACTGGCTAGCAACACTGCTGCCAGTATTTTACTGTAAAATTTACAGGTAGTTTGTTTTTTTAACAAAAAGTATTTTTTTTTTTACAATTAACTACATGAATGTGTGTATTTGCTATATTTAGAGAAAGCATGTAAAATGCAGTATATCCAATATATATTCCTGATTGCTGAATATTATTGACTGGCAACCAAATTTACATTTTTAACTATTTATTATCTGCATAAGCATTAAACCTTTTTAACTGCATAAAGTGTTGTATAACAAAACTATTACTCACAAAAAATTTACACGTCTTAATCTTGAAAACAGCTCAAAATTTATTTAATGTATAACTTTCAAATTTGCAAGATAAAAATGAATACAAAATACACTGACATTTTATTTACCTTTTTTTTTTTTAAATGGACATGAAATTAAATATTTTTAAATTACTTGAAACATATTCGCCATCATGGCCCTTCACACAAAGAAATATGCAAACAGCATAACTTTAAAACCACAAGTTGACCAATATGATAAAAAAAAATGGTTCTAAACACCACAGAGACACTGATTAATTTTAACCACTTCATGAACAGACCAACATGGCCAAACAAGGCCCTGAGTGAGTCCAACAAACTTCTTATATAGACAGGTGTGTGCCTTTCCAAATCATATCCAATCAACTGAATTTTCCACAGGTGGACATCTCAAGGATGACCAGTGGAAACAGGATGCACCTGAGCTCAATTTTGAGTGTCATGGCAAAGGCTGTGAACACTGAAGTACATGTGATTTATTTTTGTTTTTTATTTTTAATACATTTGCAAAGATTTCAAACTAACTTTTTTCACATTGTCATTATGGGGTATTGTTTGTAGAATTGAGGGAAACAATTATGAATTTAATCCATTTTGGAATAAGGCTGTAACATAACAAAATGTGTAAAAAGTGAAGCGCTGTGAATACTTTCCAGATGCACTGTATATAAAGTTTTTTTTGTTGTTGTTGTTGTTGTGAATTTAAGTAAAGTTAATTTGTACCAATGTTAAATTGTAAACAGATATGGTTTTCCGGTTTTCAGTAAATAATAGCCTACTAAGCCTATTGAAAACACAAATCTTGTACAATGGTGACCAAAATCAGACATTTGATATTGTTGGCATTTGTACCCTATGGTGCTGGTAAGAGAGTAGCCAAGACACAAGAATAAACTAATAATATCTGTGCACGCACAAATGAGATTGTAACCAACATTACTGCCACATTTCTGAAACATTAGCCTACTGAACATTTCTTGTGTCTGAAATAAATAAACAAATAAGCCTAAATATATACACATTTTCTCCATACTGTCCTTATTTAGCACACCCAGCAATACTTTAACAGCAAAACATTAATAAGCACATATCAAAATAATACAATCTGCAATCATGCACATATTTTCTGGAACGTAATACTACACAAACACACACAGTCTATTAAACATACAATAATCTATGCAGTGCACAAATAAACTCAGCTTGTTAGCGGTTCTAATAAGCACATTTAATCATGTCTTTATGAGCTTGTAAACCTCAAATAAATACACTCAACATAGCCTGTTTGATAATATTAATGGGATACATATGCACGACAAAACAAAATGAATGACAAGTACAACATTTTCGTGCCTTGTCTCCCGTGTTGAACGCAACCCGAACTTAGGTGAACGGAAGTAAAGACACGTGACTATAGCTGCCAATCCGCATAACAGAAGAACACATCACAAATCATTTCAGCAATAAAAAAAATGAAACACAGGTGTGATACTTAAGTTAAGCCATTTTGCTTATTTTAGTTAAATTTTATAATTTGGTCATCAGAAAAAGAAACTATGGTGAATAAAATAAAATAAAATTAGATTAAATCCATAAAGTTGCCTATTTGTATAATTTACTAATTAAATTATTGCAGATTTGTGTGTGTTTTCATTTTGAGGAATATTTATTTATTTCCATGTGCAAGTGAGACGAGTAAAGTTAATTTCTGCTTCTGGACTACTCGGTTTGCAAAGTGGTGGCATGAGCTGAATTAATTTGAGACCTTTGTAGGTTTGAGTGAGACTATTTGAGAGAGAGTTCAACAGTTCAAAAAACAGCTGGTTTTAAATGTCATAAGTTTAAGTTTTGCTCTTGTTTGACAGACAGCAAATAAATGCTAACCCACAGCGACTGGCTCTAAAATCTCAAGGTTGTGTTATTCAATCTTTGTGTTTGACCGTGGAAACTGTGAAACTGTTTTCAGGTTGATTCAATCAACCAGGGAGTAACAGAAACTCAATTTGCTGTGGTGCTATTAAACTGCTGACGTGAGACAGGGGAATTGTCCTATCTGCTTTTACAGAATGAGATGTTTAACGGCGGGTAGAGGTTCTCCAACTTTCTCTAGTAAACATGACTGAGCAAAACAAATGATAGAGTATAAAAATCATGTAGGTGGTTTTGAAAATAAATGGAATAATAAATTAACCTTTTTTCATCCTTTAAGAAGGAAATATGAATGCATTCTTTAAAAAAATTTTTACAGTGTAATATAAAACCAAATTATACAACCCTAAATCAAAAAAAGTTGGGATATTTTGTAAAATGCTCTAACATCAAGTATCTATGATTTGTTAATTATGTTAAACTTTTATTTAACCTTTCCCCACAAGTGTTTTTGGTCATTTTAACAAAAATGTCATGGCCGCCAGAATATATTTGTTGTATAAATATATCTTAACATGCAATGTATCAAAAGAAAGAACAGAACCTCTGCTTTTAAACTGTTTTATTCTAGCTTCATGCATTTTTTTTTTATCAACATTTGCAAAATGTTCAGCAAAAAGCTTTTTTGTCAAAGGCTGGATCAGATTTAGAATGATTATTAAAGTTATTAATAGATGGAGTGATTAATAGATGGAGTAGATTGAGTCCATCAACACCCCCAAAGCTTCACAGTCCTATAGCTCGTCCTGGGTCGACATTTCTTCCAGTAGTGTTAGGCAGTTTTGATTTATATGCTGTTTAATGTTGATGGTCGCGTTATTTTACATATGCATATGATTACATATGCTATTGCTTGTTTCTGCATCTTCTTCATCTGTGTTTTGATCAGGAGATTCAGTACTCTTTCAGAAGATGCGTAATAGCGCCCCCTACCGTATAACAGTGAAAACACGGAAAGCCGGAAAAACTTGTCTTTGGCGGGGAAACGCTTTCTCATAAAAGATGAGATATCTTGTCAATGGCGGGGAAAGAGTTAATCTCTTTTGAAACAGTCCACAATAAGTAGGTAAATTGGTAATATGAGGGTATCGTGATGAGTGTAAAAGGAGCGTCTCAGTCTTTGTAAGAAAAAATGTGTCATGGCTGACCACTTTGTGCCAAATATCATGAGAGAATTGTCAAAAAATTCAAAAATCACATTTCTAAACGCAAGATTGCAAAGAATTTAGGTCTTTCACCTTCTACCGTACATAATATTGTGAAAAGATTCAGGGAATCCAGAGAAATCTCAGTAGGGAAAGGCAGGAAAGTTGAATGTGCGTGACCTTTGAGCCCTCAGATGGCATTGCATTAGAAACCCCAATGCTACTCTGTTAAATACAGCCACATGGGCTTGGAAAAACATTGTCACTTAACACAGTCTTCTGCTGCATCAAGTAATGAGACAATAATGACCACAGACATATGTTGGTCAGTGAAACTTTGAAAATCTTTTCTTTGTACTTTTGTCAGAAAGAAAATTGATAGAAAATTAACAATTGTCTGGATTTGGGGTTGTAATTGTATAACTAGCTATGTCATGATGGCATGGTTACGATTTTTGTGCTTATTTAACCAGCAATGTAAGGTCACAGTCAAAACATAACACTTTAAACTAGGGCTGCAACAACTAGTCGATAATAATCGATAATGAAAATCATCGCCGATTCTCGTTATCGATTAGTCGGGTCTGCTCTCTGTACGCAAAGCGACTGTACCAGTCGCGCCAAATTACAGCACTGAATAACGCATTTCTATGAACAAAATGCATCTAAACATAATGCAGTGGAGTGAGATGCTGCAAGAAAAGTACATGATCCAAGTGCCCAAAACATGAGAATTCTGTATTTTAAGCTTCAAGTGAATTCATTAGCGTTTAGCATACCCTGTCGTGCACTTTGACATATGCGTGTGCGTCCTCAGCGCAAAACGTTCATTTTACATGTTATATCCACTGATCTATATAGAGAACAGTAGTTATATCCTCATCTGTAAATGCTACTAATTCACGCCAGTATTTCCATTTTGCATGAAAGCGCGTCCTGACAGCTTCAGACTTCACTGAATGAGCGCCGTTGGGGCGGGTATGCGCATGCGCGTCAAACAGACAGAACGCAGTCGAGAGGGAGACAATTATTATTCAGCGCAAAAACATTACTTTAGCTGAAATATCTAAATTGCTAAATTTAGGTTTAAAAGTCAACATGTAATTCAAGTATTTTATGAGTAGTAACTGTAAAGGAATCGAAAAAGGAAAGGAAAGGAAAGCGTGTAATTGACTATAAACGTAAGACATTTCTTATAGCCTATTTAAAGGATTAAGAAATGACAGTAACAGGTTACTTACAGGTGTGTGTGTGTTCCTGCAGAACATTCCTCTTATCTGCTAACACTGAGTTTGTGATTTTTGTTTTTATTTAATATCATTTTAATGCAAGGATTTAAACTGTCCTTTTGCTTGGCAACTTTTGCACATCATGTATAGCACAGATACACTCACCTAAAGGATTATTAGGAACACCTGTTCAATTTCTCATTAATGCAATTATCTAATCAACCAATCACATGGCAGTTGCTTCAATGCATTTAGGGGTGTGGTCCTGGTCAAGACAATCTCCTGAACTCCAAACTGAATGTCAGAATGGGAAAGAAAGGTGATTTAAGCAATTTTGAGCGTGGCATGGTTGTTGGTGCCAGACGGGCCGGTCTGAGTATTTCACAATCTGCTCAGTTACTGGGATTTTCATGCACAACCATTTCTAGAGTTTACAAAGAATGGTGTGAAAAGGGAAAAACATCCAGTATGCTGCAGTCCTGTGGGCGAAAATGCCTTGTTGATGCTAGAGGTCAGAGGAGAATGGGACCACTGATTTAAGCTGATAAAAGAGTAACTTTGACTGAAATAACCACTCGTTACAACCGAGGTATGCAGCAAAGCATTTGTGAAGCCACAACACGCACAACCTTGAGGCGGATGGGCTACAACAACAGAAGACCCCACCGGGTACCACTCATCTCAAATACAAATAGGAAAAAGAGGCTACAATTTGCACGAGCTCACCAAAATTGGACAGTTGAAGACTGGAAAAATGTTGCCTGGTCTGATGAGTCTCGATTTCTGTTGAGACATTCAGATGGTAGAGTCAGAATTTGGCGTAAACAGAATGAGAACATGGATCCATCATGCCTTGTTACCACTGTGCAGGCTGGTGGTGGTGGTGTAATGGTGTGGGGGATGTTTTCTTGGCACACTTTAGGCCCCTTAGTGCCAATTGGGCATCGTTTAAATGCCACGGCCTACCTGAGCATTGTTTCTGACCATGTCCATCCCTTTATGACCACCATGTACCCATCCTCTGATGGCTACTTCCAGCAGGATAATGCACCATGTCACAAAGCTCCAATCATTTCAAATTGGTTTCTTGAACATGACAATGAGTTCACTGTACTAAAATGGCCCCCACAGTCACCAGATCTCAACCCAATAGAGCATCTTTGGGATGTGGTGGAACGGGAGCTTCGTGCCCTGGATGTGCATCCCACAAATCTCCATCAACTGCAAGATGCTATCCTATCAATATGGGCCAACATTTCTAAAGAATGCTTTCAGCACCTTGTTGAATCAATGCCACGTAGAATTAAGGCAGTTCTGAAGGCGAAAGGGGGTCAAACACAGTATTAGTATGGTGTTCCTAATAATCCTTTAGGTGAGTGTATACCCTTAAGAAAATAACCATGGTTTTATTATAGTAGAGCCATGTTTTTTTGGAGTATTGATTACCATTTATTTATTTTTTGCTTGTTTTATCGGTTGTAAAATCATGGTTCAATCTAAAAAATAATCGGCCAACTAAACGATTATCAAAATAATCAGTAGTTGCAGCCCTACTTTAAACAAAAGTGAGGAAAAAAGCCCTGTGCTGAGTGAAAGGAGTCCCACAGAACTACATTGTCCTGATTGTAAATGGAGCTGGAAAAATGGAAGTGTGGACACTGGATCAGTATCTGGAAAGCTTTGGCTTGGACTTGAACCTCTTTGAGTTCACGCAGGGCATGAGAGAGCACAGATTACAGCTGTTATTAGAGCCTCTTTTATCTCATCAGGAGCATGGCAGGTGGGCCTTTATTTCTTAGTTCGCAGGCTGTGGCTCCTGTGTAGGGTGCACAATAGTGTTAAATGTGTTAAACTCTTAACTGAAAATTAAACTGGATACATTTTTAGTCACTAGACCTATATTTGTTGTCACTTCCTTCTGTGTTGCAAATAATATGTATGGTTATTTATATTTATTTTTTTTTTTATTTAGTATTTTTTTATTTTTAATTCTTCCATTTACCTCAGAAGAGGGATGTGGCTTTAACTTCACACCAGTGACTGTCAGAAAACTAAGGTGGAAGCGTCCTGGCAAACTTTTGTTGTGCTTGCTCTTTCGGAATACTCATAAAAAAAAGCAGTATTTTGCACAGATAATGCTGAAGTATCATGTCAACAAATTAAGGTTGAATAGTGTATGGTTTCTTGACAAACAAACAAATCTCAAGTTTATTGAGACACAGAAAAACAGAAGTAACCATGGTTCCCTGAGAGAGAACGAGATGCTGCGTCGCTTTGCCATATTCCCGGCATGCATGTGACCGACTTGTTCGACCTATCAGAAGCTGGCATTGTCTGGTTCAGGGGTGCTTTATAGTTTCCTGGTCAATGACGTCACCCGCCTATGACACCCCGTCACGCCATTGGACTGATTTCACGAGTGCTTCATGACGCAATCACGCAGAGGCGTTCCCTTGAAAGGGAAACAATATATTACTACTGTTTCACTACTGTTGATGCGCTGTTGGATTCTGAAGTCAGGGTTGTTGTGGTTCCTTGGAGTTACCCAGTCCCAAATCCAACTTGAGGGATTTAAAGGAATTTCACACTTCTGAGGACAAAGGGAACACCATAACTATTTAATTTGGGGTTTGGTTCTTGACCCCACTGGTCAAGAACCAAGACCCCGCTGTGCCCTTTATTATAGTCTTTAAACAAATTTAAACAAAAATGTAAAAACTACTCTTACTATGAATGTGCTAGTATGCCATTCCCAATTCAACCTTTTTCTTCTGAGCCCTGATACTTGAATGAAGTGACAGCAGAAGCTGCCAATACTACAAATGAGACCTACAATAAAGTTTTTATTTAATTTTTTCCTCAGCTCAAGTTTACTATGTACTGAAGAATTACCATATTTTGCAGGAAACTCAATATCAAGCATGGATTCATCTCACAGGATTCTTGTAACAATGGCTTTGCAGAATTGCCAATTCCCCTGCTCTCGTCTTACTTCTGATTAAATCCTACAGGTGCATCTGGGATTTCTGCTGCAGTTTTCCATCAAATCCAAAGGATTTTTTAGGACACTTGTAGTATTCCTCTGAACAGTATCAATATCATGTAGGCTTTATGCTGGACCTTTTTTCTCTCGTTTTTAAATAAAGGACTGCATTGTGTGTATGTGATGTAAATTGAATACATGTATAAGCCTGAAATACAACATTCAACTAATGTTGGTGTTTTTTTATTATTATTATTCCAAATTTTCCAGTTGTACTTTAAGAGACAGCTCTAGTAAAAGTAAAGGAATTTGACATGTAAACAAACAGTTTCAACTGTTTATTGGATTTATGAGAAAATGGTCAATTAAACTTCAGCTTCTGCATCAGGAGCATTTTATTGTTTAGTCAAAAATAGAGAAACCTTGTAACTACATCTCAAAATCCAAGAAAAGTTTGGTGGGCACATAAATCTATTGATTTTTTTATTATTATTATTTTGTTTTTACTTCTGTATGTCTTCAAAAAAAAAAAAAAAACTGTTGCACTTTGTTTTTTAATTCAGAGTGTCCCTATATTGATTGGATGTGTTTATGAACAGAAGACCATAGTCAATTCAGGGTCACTTTCCTCCTCCTTTTACATCTTCAAACAGTCTGAACAGAAAATTAATGACAGAAGAAAACACTCTTGGCTAATAAAAGGATGTGCTTTGCCTGGTGAAACTCTTATCTAAATATGATTAACTTCGCTCTACTGCTGTAGCTGGCAATGAATGTCAGCCCACTGATTAAAGGGGGGACATATAAAACAGGACTCCTACCTGCTAGGAAGTAGGCAGATGCTGTTTTTCTCTTTTCCTTTTCATCTGTATGGTGGATGAGCTCTTCATTACTTCCCAGACCATGAAGACAGAGTGCTCACCTTTTAACAAGCCCCTGTAAATGTCAAGCTTCAATTTGAGAGGAATACTCTTCAGACAGGGATGATTCTGCAAGGCACTCACAAAATCAGACTGCAAATCATTCTTTTAATGCTCTTTGTTTCAAATGTGAGGAGGAAAAAGCATGAGAGAATTTCAAATTATAAAGAAGCCTTCCATTGGCACAAACCCCATTGGTTGACCCTTCACAGTGTTCTTAAAAGAGAACATTGATCTAGAGAGAGCATGTCAAGCACTGCTACAGTGAGACGCTGGAGATGTGGGATGATTGAAACCGCAGGTGCAGGTATGTCACGCTTCTTAATGTTACAGCCCAGACAGCTGTCCAGAGGGGATTAAAATGCCTTTCATACTCAAGTGTGCTTAAAGTCCTATTGGAATTTAGGCTGGGACTTGGCAATGTAGATGAAATACAGGTTCAATTACATGTACCCAATTACATTTGCAAAAGAGAGGTTTATATAGAGAGATAACTCTCCATTTGCTACAAACTTGCTGGCCAGTCAAAATAATTTGTTATCCTGTCTCTCCATAAGTGTATAACAAAATGAAAAGAAAAGAGTTTGAGAACTTCTTAGACCCCTGTACATCTGCTCAACTTTCCCAAAGTACATAAAATCTGTGGTGATCACTGTAACCTTAATACTTTCTCACAACAGATTCATGTTAACTGCTTTGTACATGACATGCAAATGTATGGTATTAAGAGAAAATACATGTACTAAATCCAGACTAACTGTCGTCATTTTGAATTGTGTGTGTTTAAATAATTATCTTGCAGATTCACAATAAAATATAGTGATAATCATTACTTTAGTCCATTTAATTTTGTTTGTAAATTTTTGGTAAAGCCACTGGGGGGCTTCAGCAAATTATTTTATAGTAATAAATTATCCTTTTTTATTCCTACACATTTCTAGGTGAATTATCCTCTTGGGCTAATTAATTAAAATAAATTATTTATAATTTAGTTTATTTTAAATAAATTAAATAAATAGATTATCTATAGAGGCTAATGATTTAGAAGTCTTGAACATTCACAGAAAATAGCTTACAAAAAAGGTGAATATTGTACCAAATTTACAACATAAAATTAGTTAATTATTTTTATGTATATTTATATTTCATTGCTATTAGTGTAAGACATCCATAGATTTTGGATTTCTACTGTAAAAATGAGATGTGGTTCCTGGAAAATCAACACCATAATTTCAACCTCATGTTCTGAATCCCACCAGGAAGCACAATAGCTTCAAAATGGAATACTAGCATGCTGTTTACTGCATACTGTGCAAAACATACTTTACCGTGCTTGTTATTTTAAAACAATAATATGTGAAACAGTAGGTATTCTGCAAAGATGAACTGTTCAAAATGTATAACGCTAGATTGTTGACATATCTGCATTGCGCTTTCTTTTTGTGCACTTTTTATATAAATAAATGTGAGCTAAATTACTACTGATTGAAGCTTTTTTTTGCTAAAGTTAAACAAGTTGTTGATTAATATTAAGTTATTTGTATTTTGAAACAATATTGCTTTGTCTGTTTTTGTTTCACCAATGACAACAGCTCCCAACAAAGCCAAAGCAGAACAGTTTTGACACACAGTACTGTATTCTATCCTGAATGATTCACTGTTTTTGAACAAATTGTCTGAGTAAATCATTCAGTCATACAGTCATAAATGCATTCGTTTTTTGTTCTTCAAATTAGTGTTTTGAACAAATTTGTTAAGTCAATGGTTCACTCATAAAGATAGTCACTTCTTGCCACTTACGATGCAACCTGCAGAAAGAGTTTAACACAGAGATCGACAGTTTGCCTGGATTAATGACAGGAATGATTAACCAACAAACTATTTTAATCCATTTCAGAGTATGCAGTTACATACATTTTCAAGGTTCCGGAAATTGCTGTATTTCTCATGCCAAACCTGTAAACAGTACAATGCCATTGCAATTTTAAATTTGTATGCAGTATTTTAGCTGTAGGAAGAGAATTCATTGATGGCTTCAGTTCAGACTGTATGGGTTAGAAGGGATGCATTATCGTGAAGTCAGTCAATATGCTGGGCAAGTGCTCCTCTGCTCAATTTCTGCAACACTTTTGCCACAACATGTTATAAATAAAACATAGCTGTATATTTAGGCTGAAAAGAAAATCCAGAAAAGTAAATCTGCAGGGAGAGGCGCTATCGTTTTTTCAGTTACAACACTTTATCATTGCACTGCTGACTGAGCATACTGGAAAAAATGCTATTACTCACATGTAAACAAATGAGGTGGCAAATATTAAATTATCACAATAAAATATCCTTTTATCATGATCAAAATTACTTCATTAAGAATTTGTAACAGTCGCGTAACAGAGGCCAGCTAGTAAGATCTGTGCGTGTAAACTTCTCCGCTGGTCTCAAGAAACACACTAGCAAGTGACGCTAGAGGCTGCAGTCTTTAGCGTCCTTGTCAGGGCGCCTGCCTCCCATGCCGGTTTGAATACCATTTGGAGCAGGGCGAGTAGAACCGGAGGGGTTACATTGGTGCCGTGACCCAGATGGGGGTGATTCTAATTGAGGCCAGCTAGTAAGAGCCTGGCCTCAAGAGGTGCACTAATGGCTGTGGCTTTTACAATGCTATCTCATGACCAATTTGTATGTATTTTACGAGGTGGCTAATTCGTATGAATTCGTAAGACTTGTTACAACTAGTGAGTTTAGTATGGGTTAAACATTTCTCAAACAACAGAGATGCAGACTTCCTGGAAAGTACTTGTGTTCTGATTGCATGCTGTACTACTTCAGCATGCTAACAGTTAGCCTGTTAAAACGGTGTCCAAGAATTTTCATCTCTTGTTAACCACCAGCACTATAGGCATCAAAGCAGAGCTTGTGTACAAATTCACTGGCTTCAATAATACATTTCAAGACAATAAGACTTTGGACTTCAAATCACCTGCTGTAAGCAATGTTCCTGTCATTATGCATAATCCATAGGTTTATTTGTGAGGTGCTGTGGAAAGATTCAAAGACAGCATTCTTCTGGGACTGTTGTTAAATCTTTATGCTGTGTTACTCTCGGCCATCTGTCAGAATGAAAACTGAAAAGCTAAACACACTATGTTCACACACACAAACACTGTGAGGGGCTGCATTTAGCACCCATATTACTAAGAAACAACCTAGGCTCATTGGAAAGATGTGCCTCTACCTACATTTTTGCTAAATTCCAAAAAACCTACCTATGCATACTGCAGTTTCCAGTTAAAATGAACACTAGTGGCAGTAAAACACAAAACTTTTATTCCTGTTCATTCAAATTATGATTACAGGGCCAGATTATCAATTATAAAGACTTCCTTAAGGTTCCTTGCACAATACCATGTTATGACATCAAAACGCTTTTACTATAGTGTATGATTTGTACTACTATATTGAGACATATATGATCCGCTTTTCTGATGTAGTAAACTTACTCCGTAGCTCACCTGGTACAACACTGCACTTGCTTATGTATGAGTCAAAAGTGTATACTTTTGAACAACATGAGGGTGAGTAAATGACAATTTTTCATTTTATGAAATAATGTAGACACAGGAAAATGTACAGGACTGTTTGGGCTTGTTTATATAAGCAGCATGTAGCAGTAACAAATAGCAGCAGGAATGGGCAGGTTCTTAATGTTTCAAAGCCCTTGATCTCATTATTCAAAAGGTTAATTCCTGTCTCATCCACACTCTTAACCAGTCCCTTTGTGTCCCTTTGTGTGTGTGTGTGCGTGTGTGTGTGTGTGAGTGTGTGTGTGTGTGTGTTTGGCTGCCTCAGTATCCATTGAGCCGTTGTTTACAGAAGAGATTTCATTTTGTCTTATTTCTCTGTTTATCTCGCCGTCTCCCTGTTTGCTTTTTTAGGCATGGATGTGACTATGAATTATCTTGAGGAGCAACAGAGAGAAATAAACAGCCATTTTTATGTTATGACATGAGATGTGAGCATTATGTGTGCTCTGGAAGCACTGGCATCGCTCCAAACCCTCACGCTCCCCAAACACACGCAAAACGAACTCCCGTGAGGATAGTTTCTAAGCTAAGACAAAGCAAAATAATGGCTCACACGCAGCACAGCTGCACTGCAGTCGAAGGTATAAGACATATGGAAATAAAATGTAGGTGTCTTGTGCATGCAGATACTATAACTGGCATGCATAATTCGTAGAAATGGCTTTAATTTTTCCACATTAGGATTAATGGGATGGAAAGAATGACTGAACTGGAGTTCTAAATCACAGACCATATGGTTTGTTGGGCCCAAAAGTCTCTCATAGACATTCTGTTGTCATATTCAGAATCAAGATTGACTGTCTGGTTAGGATGCTAATTGTTACACACCATCAGTTTTTTCCAGACAACCTTTTATCCCAATAAGATGAATGTTTTGTAGGTGGTTTATAGAGAGGCATCAGACCCAGTTGACATACTGTAGTAAGTGTAGGTGGAAGGATGGATGGCTTTGACCCTTTTGCATCAAACATGAATATTCAATGCAATTTGGATTTTAAAGAATTTAAACAGAAACTATGGATTCATATGGAGCTATTCAGACATGTTTTTATAAAGTTACTATAGAATCTGTGTATCATTCTTTCAGTCGCTTTTTGATTTAATATTGAAAGTACAAAAATTAGAAAACAGCTTTTCGTTTTTTTTCATTTTTTCCGAAAAACAAGATTTCGGATTGATTTTTCGTTCAGAGGTAGAAAAATAAACAGTTTGAATATTTGATTTCTACACGTGGGCGGGAATTATACGCCCCTTTTCTGCTGATTGGTTAGCCGAAGATCAAACTGTTCCGTCATCAGTTCTTCCTCAGTTCCGCACAGCAGAATAATAGTCCTGCGCTGCTACAGCTGTACGGATTCTTAACGTGTTCATTTCATCAAACAAGCAGACTAACAAATGGCTCGACACAACCCATACCAGGCCAGAGCCTAGACAGGGCTTTCTTCTGTGTAGACCAGTGATTTTAGACCAGCAAAGTGCCAGGGGGTTCAGAGAAATAATTGGCTATATCCTACCATATTTTCCAGACTGTGTAAAGTCACTTTTTTTCATGAAACATGCAGTGATTTATTCCAAAGTGACTAATATAATGCATTTAATGTTAAATAATCTAAATGATCACTTTTAAAAGTAGGTGCGTCAAGTATTCGCTGTATTTTGGTTCATGTTTGAGGTGTGCGCCAGAAAGATGTTCAAGGAGACTGAGATGCACTAAAGCAGTGCATCCTGTTGTTTTCTTTAATTTTCAAAAGGTATGACATTTTGTAGTAATTTTGAATGTACACAAATAAAATAAACATTTTACCGTTTCGAATGAGGAAAAAAGTGATGGTGCAGGACACATTTTTCATTCTTGTTTTTTTTCTGAATACCATTAATTTAAGGATTTGTCATACAGTGAGGGGAAGTAAAATACGCACAGCCTACATGTTAATAGTGTTTATAATGTTAATGTTGTATTTTACTTACCGGTGTTTGACACTATTTCTGAATGTGGCTAATAATGAAATGCAGTTTTTACAACAATGCAACGCGCGCATGTTTACAAATTTAGAGATTAATCGTGATTAATTGCACCTAATATTAAAAATGTATAATCTCCAATTTTATGTAAAAACAACATAAAGACAGTTTATTTTAAATATTTGATCTAACAGGTAGGAAATATACAGAAATTGAATAAAGTTATCAAACACTTCACAGTCTTCACTGCATAAATTATAAATGAAATATAGATTAATCTTTATTAAAGCTACAAAAATTCAGTCAAGAGCAGTAAGTGATTTTCTCTTTGTCTTTTGTTTCTGGATTTAACTCAGTTAAGACTGTGCTTACAAAGATACTCGACAAAGCGGACATTTTGGCATACTTTTGCGTGTTGTTCTCTGTTCAAGCGCAAAAGAGAACTCAACATGGCCGTGCGCTGTCTGAAGCAGCATTTTGTGCGCAGGAGTCCTGTGTGTGTCCAACCCGATATCAAGGCAATTCGTACGTATTTTAGGAGGTGGCTAATTTGTACGAATTTGTATGACCTCACTCGTAGGAATTGGTATGGTTTTTGCTAAATCGTACGTATTTGACGAGTTGGTCAATTCGTATGATTTTGTACGAATGACCTAACCTCAAACCCTGCCCCTAAACCTACCCATCACTGCAGTATAGACAATGTGTACAAATTAGTCACATTAGTGGTGTTGGTGTGTTTTACAGAGACGCGTGTCAGTACAGATTTAAGTTATTTTTGCATCTTATCGTGCTTGAATGGTTTAATAACACTTGAATGAATGATAGCGTGATCATACTGTAGCGCAGCCATGACAGAAAAGGATTAGGGATGCACCGATCTGATACTCAGTATCGGTATCGGCTCCGATCCGCGGGTATCGGTCAGACAGGACCGATCCAAATCCGATACTGTGCGTATAATATTCTGTGTTATTGTTAAACCCCAGTGCCCCACAAAAACATCATTATAAAGCATCATCAATGTTTCGTGCACTGTCCAACAATGACATCCACAGGTGAAGTTGCAGAGGGAGAAATGCCTCTTCTGTCCCTATTGCCTTAAAACAGATACCCTAAAGCATTATGATTGGATATGATCCATTATGATTGGCTTGTGCGACAAATCCCGCCTCGTTTTTGTGCCTGTTCTGAAATCGCTCAAATGCTCAAATGCATCTCACGTGTCCAGGATGATGATCACAATTTTTCATAAGAAAAAAAAACACCAGCCAAAGCAAGAATTTGACATCTTATTCAACAAGGAAGTTAATTTGCGGTGCTTTGATGCACCGTATGTCTGCATCGACCTTTATTCCCGATTATCAGAAATCGAATCATTTCATTGTATTAAAGTCACTTTTCTCAAAATCTATCTTCCGATGCGGAGTTTCTGGAGATCACTCAGTGTGCAGCTGCTTCGTCTGACTTGCTCGCTCGCTCGCTCCGTCTCTCTCTCTGTTCACCCTGACAGCGGCAGTGTCGCCGGCGCAGTCTGAATGCGCTGCTACCATTGGCTCGTTGGAGTGTCTCTCACTGCAGCACGATCAATGATTGGACAACATTTTTTTCCTTCTAAAGCACTCGTTTTTCTCTCTTCTTCCCTTTTCTTATTTTTTCCATCTTTTAACATATCTTTCAACTCTTTTACTGGTAGCCTGGATCACCCAGGTTACACACACCACACAAAACAGGTGCAGATGATGAGGAAAAGTTACCTACATTTACAGAAAAAGTCCTATTCACGAGGTAAGAAGCAAACCATTGTAATACAGTGCCTTTGACACCTACCATACATTCTAGTCGTTCAAGAAGAATGGTATGGTCAATGGTATCAAATGCTGCACTCAGGTCCAACAAAACCAGCACTACACAAGAACCTGAATCCAGAGCATGCGATATAGCCTATATCATTTGCAACCCTCAACAGAGCTGACTCAGTGCTATGTAATGATCTAAAACCAGATTGGAACATGTCCAAAATATTAAAAGAATCCAAATAAGTCTGAAGCTGTGAAAACACTACTTTCTCCAAAAGCTTAGAGATGAAGGCAGTTTAGAGATTGGTCGATAGTTACTGCACATATCCGGATCAAGTTAAGTTTTTTTCAACAGAGGTTGCACATTTGCATGTTTAAAACTAGCTGGAACAACTTTTTTATTAAAAAGAAAAGCTGAACATTATTTCACAAATAAAATGTATTGTTTAAATATTTATTATTCTGGAATAAATGTACAAATGCGTAAAACACTAACTTGATTAAATTTATACTTGGTTTTAATAAATACATTACATAGTGTAAAAATACTAAATAGAATTGTATTTGGTCTCTCTTTTTTATGCAATGTTTATTTAACCACAAAAAAAAAGGTGTAATAGGGACATACATTTACATTTGATACTGTATATTAAAAAAATGTGAGGACTTTGCCTCCTCATTTTAAAACACCATGCAGACCACTGATATATATAGCTCTGAATAAACATTCATTGTTTATTTCTTCATGATTCATTTTGCTTTTTAGCATTACGTTTGAAATGAGAGGACCTTTAAACTTTTGGGACAGGCTGTTTCAACATTGTTTAGCTGCAGTGGCTCTTAGAGAGCAGGGTGCTAATACCTCATGTCAAAGGAGCCCGCCTTCTCCTATACTTTTCCCACCTCTACGCCCCAACACAGATGTGATTACAGCCCTTTGCGATCCTCGTGTCTATAACGTTCAGTCATTCGCCTCCCCCTGGAGACAGAAGTTGTGGGAATCAGAAGAGCCCCCTCTGAACTCCAGCCTACGTCATCTAATGACATTTTAATGACCATCTTCGTCTTTGCATCCATTCGTAAATGTAGAGAACAGCGTATAGCATCAAGTGTCACCCCACTCAGATCCACAATGTTGAATTTTCACTTTAAGCATGGTATACAATGTGTGCTATTAAACAATACACTACCAATTTCATACTCGGCTGTGTTCTTGTGGAAGAGGTCTGCTGAAAATAAATGTTCTTTAAAACTGGCATGTTATAAGAAGTGTGAGAATCTAAAAGTCCACGAGAGAAGCGATTTGTGGAGGTGGAATTTTATAGTGTCAGCGAAGCAGACATCTCTGGAGTATGCTGTTTCTGTCACCTCTTGGGTCAATGGCCTGGGGCACATTAACACGGACAGAAACACTCTGAGAAAGCTCATCGATTTTTAGGTGATGTTTCAGGACATTGATCCAGGCAGAATGGGCTGCATTCTGTGTCCCTGCAGATTGTGAGGGATGTGAAGACAAGCATACCATCTGTTTAAGCTTATAAAAAAGACAGTACATAACAGTTAGTTCCAGTCCTCGGGTTGAGCGATGTTCCTGATATTTTTTTATATTTCACTATTTGTATCACTCCGCTTGTCTGTTTATTCATTTGTGTCTCTCTGCAGGTTATACCATTACTCCAGTATGTGGTCCACTTTGTTTGTCCATATCTTTCTATATATATGACACACTAATTGGGTCGGTAATATTTCATTTTTTACAAAGAAGACTTATGTTCACAATTGTTGCATCTATTTGATCAAAAATACAGTAAAAACAGCAATATTGTGAAATACTATTACAATTTAAAATTACTGTTTTTTTATTTTAAATATATTTGAAATTGTAATTTATTCCTGTGATCAAAGCTGAATTTTCAGCATCTTTACTCCAGTCTTCAGTGTCACATCCTTCAGAAATCATACATATTCGGCTTCCCTTTAGTTATTGCAAACCTTTATTCTTTTCAGATAATTCCCAAAGAGCCCAAGATATCACAAGGAGCCTAGCCAAGATGATTGTTACTGACTTGCAACCAGTTTCAATGGTTGAAGATGCAGGTTTTAGTCATTTCATGAAGGTGGTTGATCCCCGATACAATATCCCGGGTAGGAAATCCTTGATGTCAAGTAAAATTCCAAAGCTATATTAGCAAATCAAAACAACACTGAAAGACTCCATAGACCCTGCAAGCAGTGTGGTTTTAACAAGTGACATGTGGACATCAAGAACAACTGAAGCATATTTGACTATCAGGGCATTTTATTGACCAGAATTGGCAGATGCAGGCTTGCACTCTTGAGACAGTCCATGTAGCTGTACAGCACACATCACAAAATATATCTGAGCTCCTTACAAAAATATCTGATGACTGGAGCATTACCTGCAAGGTCTTTGCTGTTATTACTGATAACGGAGCTAATATGGTCTCAGCTGTGCGAAAGACCCAATGGAAACACATTCCGTGTTTTTCACACACCCTTAACTTAGTCGTGAAAGACTCCATTAAGGCTGATACGAGTTTGGAGTCCATCCTAGAGAAGTGTGGTGCTATTGTTCGATTCTTCCATCATAGCACCAAAGCATCTGACAAGCTAAAAGAAGTTCAAATTCAGTTGCAACTGCCAGAGCACAGACTAACCCAAGCAGTAGAGACCCAGTGGAATTAGGTGTTCTACATACTGGAGAGACTGTCTAAGCAAAGACAAGTGGTTATAACAGCACTTTGTCTTCTTGGGAGAAACACCTTGTGCTTGAATGATGAAGAATGGTCCCATATCAGCCAGCCCATTGAAGCCTTCAGGCCCTTTGAAGAGGCCACTAAGGAAGTTTCAGCAGAGCAGTATGTAACCATTTCAAAAGTCATACCTCTGGTCTCTCTTCTCCAAAATGCAACCATGTCTGCCGGGCAGAATGGCAACACTTTGGCTTTACAGCTTGCAACACAATGCAAACGACGCTTTGAAAACATTGAGCACAACTATACTCTTGCAGCCAGCCCCTTTTTGGACATTAGGTTCAAAAACATTCCATTTTGTGATGCTGGGAATGTGGAAACCATCAAATCACGGCTCATCTGTGAGATGCAAGCCCTGGGCAGACAGGCAACAAGCAGTGAACCCTCTGCATCAACCACCTCTATGGGAACAGCCTTGACAGTGTCACAAGAGTCATCTGCTGCAAACACTGAAAGAGGTGCTGACTGTTCAACATCCAAGGGAGGATTATGGCAGGAGTTTGACACACGTATATTGGCTTTTCAGGGGAATCGCACAGCAAATACAGATGTATACATTCAGATGCGCAGATATATGGAAAAAAGGTGATCCCAAGAAGTGAGGACCCTTTGTTATGGTGGGGGAAAAATGAGAGCACATTTCCACTGCTCAGCAACCTGGCAAAAAAATACCTTGGAATTGTCGCAACCTCTGTTCCAGCAGAGAGGTTGTTTTCTAAGGCAGGAGAGACAATTAGTCAGAGGCGAAATCGGCTTAAACCAAAAAATGTTAACATGTTGCTTTTCCTAAACACTAATCTGAAGCTTAAAGATTAGGAAATCTTTATCAACAATTAAAAATGAAAAGACATTGAAATTGAAATGTCTATCTGAACATTGCTAAATTGGAAAAATATGTAGAAATTTGAAAATGAAGAAATATTTAATAAAGTGCAAACATGCACAATTTATGTTGTTGGTATTTTATTTTATTGTATTAATATTTATGTTATAATGTATTATTTTATTTAATCAATATGTTATTTGTAAAATACTGTATTATTTTAAACATTTTTATTTATTTATTGTCAAATTTGCATATGTAATAAACTTATTAATGGCCAGTATGTGTCATGAGGATGTTATTTGCCTTTAAGTGTACTTTTTTTTTCCTTTCTAAAAATGTACATTATTTTGAAAAAAATCACGTAAACATTTAAGAAATAAGCAGTATGGGTATAATTTCCATTAAGCTGGGCACACACCTGTTAGGTGTAATGACTGTAGGCCGATTATGAATGGAATTTGGTTGATACTACTCATGCTCAAACGCGCCGAATCAGAGACAGTTGCGTTCAATCTGTGTTTAGGCTACAGTCGGTGTGAAAGGCCTACAACACACTGCATGATTTATCTAAAGATCCTAGTCTTAGAATTTAAGAACCAGCTGTTGCCAGTCGTCATGTTTAATATTTGCGACTGGCGCAGGCGATTATGCTGAGGAGATGCGTTCCCTGTCAAACATCATTCTTGTAATTTTATCAAACACAATCTTTTTTTATGTTTCTTTTGTATTAGTTCACAAGTTAACTGTTTTAGGATAATCATTTTATGCTGCATGCGGGAAAAGTGAAACTTCTGAATAAGCATTTTAAAAATTGAAATATAGGGCGTTTTTACACTGGCAGTTTAGTTCAGAACGGGGCACGGTTCACATGAAAAATTGGTAATGTGAAAGCTGGGAGCGCACCAGGGTACAGAACCCGAGATTACCCGGAGGAGGTGCTCTAAATTCGGTTGCACTCAAACTGTGCCGTGGTTCGTGTGAACAGTGTGAGAAACACGGACTCGGGTGCACTCTTGTTCAGTAAAGCAGCCCGCGCATTCATTTTATAATGTATCTAGTTCAATAAAACACATGTAAGGGATGATAGTGTTGATAATTTACCTTGGATACGAGCGAGAGCGAGCCTGCAGTGTATTTGTGCATTGCGAGTGCAAGTGCAATCAGGGCAACAAATGAATGGCGATCCACGGTCTCTTTTGCAAGCATGCAGCAGAAAGCCGCCTTCATCCGACACACATACAGTAAACCCAAATGTCATTTACTCAGCTGCGCATAATAGCACCAAATTCATAATAATAATAAAAATTAAATAAAAACAATATATTGACCGTTCTGTCTTCTATCATGCGCTATGTTTGTGATTATGTAAGATGCGCAAATGCACCAGGGTTTAATAGAATCAAGTTGGCCAGCGCTGCGGGGGAAACCATGAACTATCGCGTTCGGAACTGGACTGCAGCAAACGTGCCCAGTGTAAAAACGCCCTTTTCTTTTATTTCAACTTGGAGTCTAATAAAAGTTAAACAGAAAAAAATGGTAGCTTATAGGCACGGCACTTGTTTCAGAATAGTAATGTTAATGTTAATGATTGATAATGTTCATTTAAAAAGTCTAACGAATAATAAATTTTAAAAAAATCACAAACATGACATTTGTAAATAAAATTATTTATATATATATATATATATATATATATACACTAATTATATCTATTATATTTGTGGAAATATGATGAGGAAATACAGTTATTTGAGTATCTCTGCAGCTTTTCTGTCACATGAAGTCATGCTTTTAGAGTTTCCAGTGTTGCCAATCCCGTTAAATGGTTTTGTACACTTACAAGACTGATAAAATGAAAATAAAAATAATATGAAATATTAGAATATGAAAATATTAAAATGTATGGTAGTTCTCATAATTCACATGAGATTCTTACAAACTGGTAAATAAATGTTGATAATTTTGTGCAAAGGAACAATCTGCTTTAATTAATATATTTATCTATATACTACTAATAATCTTTTTTTTTTTTTTTTCCAGGGGGGTCGTGTAGCTCTTGCTATGTTTTTGGGCGTCTGAAATTTGTGAAGCTCTGATATAGTATAAACCCCAGCTTTATTATATGTTTTGAACAAATGCACAGTCTAGTTCAGTCCTAACAAGGAGAGTACCTTCTATTTTCCCTTTCACTTTAAGGATTGAATGCTTCTATAGATTAATTGACTGAGTCATTTTTAGCTGATTCATATGAATTATTCATCATATATTGTGCTTTATGCTTACATATTTACTTAATTGCCATAACTGCAAGGGACATCAGAGTAGGCACAAATGTTAGGCCCCATTTTCTTATTAATTTTTTTTCGTCCTCAACCAGTAAGCCACGTCTTTTTACAGTTTGGCCTTCGTGACGCTATTTGCCGGAATGATGGTCTGTCCTCCTGCACAAGATGGAATTCTCAGCGGGACATTGGCAAAAAGAAAAATGTGAAAAATCACCTCATTTTCCCCATAATAGACACACCCCATATCATAAAAGTATCTCTCATGGAGAACAAAACGCATTACATTTGATTTTCTGAGTGCTGAGTTGGGAATATTTGCATTACGCAGAAGAGTGCAGCAAGCCAGGTTGCCTCATTTGAACTCAGATCAGATTTTAGGGGTGGACACTGAAAGTGAGCCTTAGAACACAAGGACAAAGGTGTAAGAGTGTAATCTTCAGATTGAATGCTCTTCTATTTCCCTAATAGATTTACAAGATAATCTGAAAATCACATTTGTTGTTGGTTCAGAGCATGTATGACTAGATTTCTGTACGTGGATAACCCTTTGGATTATAAGCAAATTCTTCTGTACCCAGTTCATTCTGATGGGATCTCATGACTGGGCATGAGTCATTCTAAAAGGCTTAATAGCATTGATCCTACTGATTATTAAAAGATAACGACACATTGCCAGTGCAATCATGATGCAATTACTGTGTGAGGCAGAAAACAAGACATAATAGATAATGTTTTTTAAAATACAAAACAAATTTATTTTGAGAATTAGCAGAAGTAAATTTATTTTCTAGGGCAATATTAAGTGTTAGTCTTTCAAATCCACCTGAGGATAAACCAAGACAATATCAAATACGTCTTGAGGGAGTAGAGTATTGATCTGTTTAGATCTTTGTGGTGTGTACCTCAAAAAAGAAGAAAAACTTCACAAAAAATTGCTGCAATCAAAACAAAACTGATAGAATTTTTTTTTTAACCTGAATTAGAATTAACTTAAATTGAAATTTTAATTAAGGTAAGATGTTTAATTTGAATGTTTGTATCTTTTAAATGAGTTGTAGGGCTTTATGTTATGACAATAATCCATTTAATTCATAATTAAGATCATTTGTAAAGTTTATTATTCATTTATCATGTCTTTTCTTTAACTAAAATATGATAAATCTAATGAGTAATGGATGTCTCTACGCTTGTTTCCTGCCAGCATCAAATAAAAAAAATAAATAAAAAAAAAGCTTTATGGCTTATTTCCACCGAGCGGTGCGGTACGGTTCAGTACAGTACTGGGACCATAAACCCTGATTCGGATTGCATTTCCACCACCAACAGTACATTTATAATAGGCATAGTGTAGCGACACAGTAAACAATAATGGATGACATACAGCAGATCTTGTTCTTGCTTCTCGGCATGTGGCTGTTGTCACAAGAAGAGTACACGCTTTGTTTGAGCCAAGGCTGCAGCTGCAGGCTGCACAAATACAGCCGAAAAAGCATACACAAGTGACGATTCTGTCAACCAATCAACGTTCTGCAGTGAGTCTAGCTCCACCCTTTAGTACCGGACTACTGTTGTAGGTGGCAAAAAAGTGGTCGAGCCATACCCCCTGTTACTTACTAGACATGGTCGTACCAAAAGCTATACCGCATGCAGTCCTCCAATTCACCCATTCTCTTCACATGAAAGGTGTCCACATCTCAAGCTCCATGTCTCCTCATCCCTCAGTGGCTAAATTAATTACTCTTAATTACAATCAGATGATATACACTCACCTAAAGGATTATTAGGAACACCATACTAATACGGTGTTTGACCCCCTTTCGCCTTCAGAACTGCCTTAATTCTACGTGGCATTGATTCAACAAGGTGCTGAAAGCATTCTTTAGAAATGTTGGCCCATATTGATAGGATAGCATCTTGCAGTTGATGGAGATTTGTGGGATGCACATCCAGGGCACGAAGCTCCCGTTCCACCACATCCCAAAGATGCTCTATTGGGTTGAGATCTGGTGACTGTGGGGGCCATTTTAGTACAGTGAACTCATTGTCATGTTCAAGAAACCAATTTGAAATGATTCGAGCTTTGTGACATGGTGCATTATCCTGCTGGAAGTAGCCATCAGAGGATGGGTACATGGTGGTCATAAAGGGATGGACATGGTCAGAAACAATGCTCAGGTAGGCCGTGGCATTTAAACGATGCCCAATTGGCACTAAGGGGCACTAAAGTGTGCCAAGAAAACATCCCCCACACCATTACACCACCACCACCAGCCTGCACAGTGGTAACAAGGCATGATGGATCCATGTTCTCATTCTGTTTACGCCAAATTCTGACTCTACCATCTGAATGTCTCAACAGAAATCGAGACTCATCAGACCAGGCAACATTTTTCCAGTCTTCAACTGTCCAATTTTGGTGAGCTTGTGCAAATTGTAGCCTCTTTTTCCTATTGTAGTGGAGATGAGTGGTACCCGGTGGGGTCTTCTGCTGTTGTAGCCCATCCGCCTCAAGGTTGTGCGTGTTGTGGCTTCACAAATGCTTTGCTGCATACCTCGGTTGTAACGAGTGGTTATTTCAGTCAAAGTTGCTCTTCTATCAGCTTGAATCAGTCGGCCCATTCTCCTCTGACCTCTAGCATCAACAAGGCATTTTCGCCCACAGGACTGCCGCATACTGGATGTTTTTCCCTTTTCACACCATTCTTTGTAAACTCTAGAAATGGTTGTGCGTGAAAATCCCAGTAACTGAGCAGATTGTGAAATACTCAGACCGGCCCGTCTGGCACCAACAACCATGCCATGCTCAAAATTGCTTAAATCACCTTTCTTTCCCATTCTGATATTCAGTTTGGAGTTCAGGAGATTGTCTTGACCAGGACCACACCCCTAAATGCATTGAAGCAACTGCCATGTGATTGGTTGATTAGATAATTGCATTAATGAGAAATTGAACAGGTGTTCCTAATAATCCTTTAGGTGAGTGTATAGTTAAAGTACATATCTATACAAACTCTAATAACAAAAAAAAAAAACTAAAATGTTATCTTTTCAAACCTGTATGAGTTTCTTCTGTGAAACATAAAAGACATTTTGAAGAAGGTTTTGTCTATACAATAAAAGTCAGTGGTGTCTATGTGTTAAAAACACACTTTGACACTTGAGTAAACTGTCAAAACCACAAATAATAACATTTAGAAACCCCTCCCCTCTTGTGTTAAAATAACTGCAATGCTGATGCATTGGTTCTTATTAGAGGTTCAGTCTCAGTACTCCATAATAATCTCAAAACTCTCTGTACGAAATTGTCTGAAGAAAACAAATGTGTATGTAAATGCAACATGCTCTTATTTTGGTCCCGACAAAATGGTACGTGCAGAACAGTCTTTTAGGATTTGAAAAATATGTCTAGCAGAGCTGTATTTATTCCACAAGCACAACAGGCAGAGGCAATTTAGTAAGCTTAGCCCTGAGGAGTATATGAAATCTCCCAGTGCAGCCACACACTGTGTCAGATCTCTCATCCTAATGATGAGCAGTCCATTGAGTGCTCTGAGCAGAAGCTAGAAATATCCCTGCCTCACCCTGCCAGGGCTCAATATGTCACCGCCAAAAGGAGAGCAGAGCCTGAGCAGGGGGTGTAAAACTGACCACTTCCATGCATGAGAAGTGGGCCGCTGCTCCGCATCTCCTAAACACACGCTGATTAACACTCGGACAATGGGAGGCCATGGAGGCCATGAAAGGCTTAGCGAGACGTGTCGGCCGACGACTCTGTGACTTATGGCGTTATATTTTTAAATTGCCCTCTCCAGAGCATCTGATAAATCAACACACAGGTCATTAAATGGTTCATTATCCTCCTAATGTGATTCATCGGTGGCAGCAGCACGGACCGCATTGACGGACCGGTGAGCAGCGCAGGCAACGCCTCTGAGCCGAGCGAGAAGAGACGGCCCTCTCATGCTGATTTATGATGTTCAGAAGCAGAACACCGGTGGATAGGTCGGTCAGATGGCGCACAGGTCAGAGGATGAGTTAGTGGAAACACTTCTTTCTTTCTCAGAGTTAGCACACACACAAACACGCAAGCTTTTATCTGTTAAATATGGGCTAAGGAACAGTATAGGTGTGTCGAAATGCCACTTTGATACAGACAAGCAGACACATACAAACCTTGCTTCTCCTAAAGATCTGACTCAACCTCAAGCCTGTTCAACCGAACACGGTGGAATAGGACCTGATTTTAGTAGCTCTTGTACTGCTATAGATATAACAGAAAATTGTGACACCTTTCCTCCATTTCTAAATGACCTATGCAGTCATGGTCTCTGCTGTGTTCTGTTTGTGCTGCAATTTAAACAGCCTGCCACTGTCACTTCTCAGAGGACGGACTCTAAATATCTTGCTCTAAGGGAAGAAAACCGCTCAGTCAGATCCTCAAACATTCTGGTGCCATTAGATCATTTGGCACATACCAAAAGCACAAATTAGTAAGTGTTTAACACCGAGATCATTTTACATTCCCAATATCATAGAGATCATGGTATCAAGCCTGGTGATGATGCCAGATATATGTTAAACATCTCTGTGTTTGTTTGTGTAAAAATAGATATGAAACGTTATGAGGTATAATGTATATTATTAAACATACAACATGAGCAGATTGACAGCACCTAAAATATAAAATGTTTACATATGCATAGCTTTAGAAAATGTAAAGAATTGTAAATACTTAATATTATATCTATTGGCAGTTTGTACTGTCACAAGTGCACCAGTCCTCCCTCACTGCTGCACTCCCTCACTCACACTCAAAACTACAATTCCCAGCATTCCTCCTGCTCATCACCTGCACATACTGCACCTGAAGCTGGTTTCTATGGAGCCCCTAAAAGGACATGGTGGTGGAAAGGAAATTTTAGGATGGGAGGACATTTTTTTTTTTTCAAATCTTTTGCGTTCCCTCGCAAAGACATCTGGGAAATGCAAATAAATGTCCCACTGGCAGTGTTTCAAACAGCTCAGTACGTTAACAATGGAGCGGTTCATAGAGTTTTATTTTGAAATTGGGCTTAAGTATAAAGAAACACAGTCAGTAGTTCACAGGAGGCAATATATTCACAGATTCAAACTTCCCGGACCTTCTGCAAAGTGCAAAACCCAAAAAGCAGTAACAATGTTACACAGTTGTGACAGTTTTCCAAGATCCCTCCACCACCCCATCTTCTCACTTCTAACTATTCCTATTCCAGCCTGGGATGGGAGAGTACTCCGGGTTTGGACCAAATTCCGAGCTCGGAGCCCTCTCCTCGGACAGCACGCCAAATTAACCTTTACTCCATTTAATTATATGTATATAAGTGCAAATTCAATAAAGCGTTGTGTTGGTATTCACCCATCTCTCTCTTGAGTCTGATATCTCCTAACATGTATAGGTACATTTTACTATTAAATTGATATTTTGAGCAGAATGACGACATTCATTTTATTTTATACATATTAAAGATTAGAATAATAAATCAAAAATAAAATCAAACCAAATACTTTAGTTTAAAAGTTTGGGGTTAGTAAAATAAAAAGATAATTACTAAATAATTATCTATTAAACAAAGATGCATTAAATTCACAATAAAAGCGACAGTAAATATACACTTTTAATTTTACAATGCGGTTCATTTTCACTTTCCATTCATCAATTTCCACAAAAATATTAACCGTTTTCAGCATTGATAATAAATATACATTTCTTAAGCATATATTAGAATGATTTCAGAAGGAAAAATGTATCCTATTTTTTCCCTGTGATGGCAAAGCTGAATTTTCAACAGCCATCAGGTCTTGCAGTGTCACATGATCCTTCACAAATTGGTGCTCATAAAATATATATGCTTATTATAGTGGAAGCATTTATTTGATATTTAAATATTTTGCAACGTTATGTCTTTTGATGTCAATTTTCATCAATTTAATGCAGCCTTGTGAAATTGTGTGTAAGCTATCCACACTCAAATACATATGATTGCTGATGAGATCTTGATGCCTGACCACAATTTGCATGCTAAAGAAAACAGAATTTGCCCAAAATAATTGGTTTATGTCATTGGAAATTGTTAAACAGCAAATAATGTGTTGTTTCTCCAGCCCAAAAGATATGATAATGATATAAACATACTCACATTAATCTCCAACTGCATTCCAAAGAAATGTAATAGAGACATTACCTCTTTCAGAGAACAAACAAATGTGTAAAATTAGACCTGAATATGGACGCTGTTACAAACTTGGTGTAGATGAAACTCGCAAAGGAGAACTCGGAACAGGAACTTTTAATGCACAAACTCACAAGGAACACTCAAAAACACCAGTATACATAGACATTGACGGACAAACACTGAAGAAACACTGAGAACTAAATACACAGGGCAAACGAGGTGATGACTAAACTAATTAACGAGACACAGCTGGGACAAATGAACTCATAATGATGTGACCATGGGAACACAGGAGTGGCGGGAAAATGAACAAAGGAACAAACTCAAAGACAAGCAAAAACAGACTAAACATGTAACAGATGCACATGCAAATCACTATTTACTTGCTTCGTGTTAACCTCAAAATTAATACTTCATATTGACTCTGAAGTGCAAAGACACAATGACAAATACTCTGGATTTAATCACCCTCTAAACCCCCAAAGCAGAGAGTGCTACTCAATTCAGGGGGTATCCTGCATTAAAAACGGCAGTCAAATTTCAGAATCACTTGAGCCTTTCCTGTCTGGAGAGGCTGTGATAGAGGCTGGTCATTATTCAGTGCTACTCTGGAACTCTGGAGCGGTTGAGCAGTGTAATTTGAAGAGGACAGACTAGTTATAGTGGGAGTAAAAAGGTGAATTAAGATGTTACCTGGCAGCCATCTGCACCACATTGGCAATTTCCCTCCCAGAAATATTTTTCTATTAGTATTAGGAAGCATTAGAATTGGCTTCTGAATACAAATGTTGGTGTGCTCGTTGTGTCAAGGACACTTATAATCGATTTGCCTCTTAAAACTTCCAGCTGAAGTAATTGTCGCAGTAACACTACTATATGAGCTTGACAGCAATTCAATTTGTTAAGAAAACATCTGCCAAGAGTAATTCAGCACTGCAAATAATGTAACATTGCATTTTTAGTCAAACAGGTCACAAATGCTTGTTTACTCAAGAAAATAAACTTCAAGACTACAATTACAAGAGCTAACTTTGTTAAGGAAGCAACATCTTTATGTTGTAGCCAAAGCTTCTTAGATATAAGATAGATTAAGATTGACGATTACCATTATAATTGTTTTCCATCTCGCCATTTTAGGAGCACTCAAATTAAAAGCAGTTCAACTTTTAAAAAACGCATCTAAATCTTGTGGGGGGGGGTGTTCACTACACGTTCTGTGTGAATGCCCCCTTACCCGTTGATTCCGACTATAATGATGCACAACCACTGCAAGTTTTCCTTGCATGAACACTAACATCTAACAAATGCTTAAAAACAGCTAAAAAAAATGTAGTAATTTAGTTGTAGATTACTAAATATTTAATTCTTTTGTATTTCCAGCAGGTTAACTGATGTTAATGTCATTGTGCATAAAATAGCACATAGCCTTTGTTACCTACAGCTTTGATTTGGGCAACTGACTTCTTTTCCACACCTTGATTATGTGCCTGCTCCCCGCATATAATTCTTACTTACATGCTATTCCCACAAAGCAGATTTGAGGCCAATTCTCAGAGGTACACTGGTAAATGGTCCGTGCGAGTAATAAGGAAGCACTCACATCCATGCATATTTAAGAAAGTTATATATTGCGTCTGTCACCTTGACTAGATGAGGCACATTATTCCAAAATGTCATGCAAATTCCTTTTATCCAGTTTCCCTTTATAGAGTCAAATGAGAAGAGAGCTTTCCTACCGTTGTCACAATTTCTTTTCGTCCATGAGTGGGACATTTATTCAAAGCATGCCACATATTTCTCGCTCACTCTCAATTTTCATTATTTGCTCTATTTCAGATTGTGACTCAGAACATCATCCTGCATATTAAGAGGCTGCAAGTACTGCCTGCATTGTATGTAACAGTAAATTCCAATCAGCCAAGAGCCCTTATCTATAAGCCAACAACCTGAGGGATAATACTCTCTTCCACATCCCACCCTCCTCTACTCACTTTCTCTCATTTACCTTTATTTACTTCACTCTGTCTCCAAATATTCTTTTTTGTAACTATTTGCATCTAAACAAAGTGTAAATCCATTCTGGTAGCACTGTATTTAACATTTAAAAAGCACCATTGGAACGTTGTGAATGTTTAAGATAATCTAATAACTAACTAACTGAAGGGAGACTGTGACACTGAAGAATGGAGTAATGATGCTGAAAATTCAGCTTTGCATCACAGAAATAAATTACTTTTAAAATACACTCACCTAAAGGATTATTAGGAACACCATACTAATACTGTGTTTGACCCCCTTTCGCCTTCAGAACCGCCTTAATTCTACGTGGCATTGATTCAACAAGGTGCTGAAAGCATTCTTTAGAAATGTTGGCCCATATTGATAGGATAGCATCTTGCAGTTGATGGAGATTTGTGGGATGCACATCCAGGGCACGAAGCTCCCGTGCCACCACATCCCAAAGATGCTCTATTGGGTTGAGATCTGGTGCATTATCCTGCTGGAAGTAGCCATCAGAGGATGGGTACATGGTGGTCATAAAGGGATGGACATGGTCAGAAACAATGCTCAGGTAGGCCGTGGCATTTAAACGATGCCCAATTGGCACTAAGGGGCCTAAAGTGTGCCAAGAAAACATCCCCCACACCATTACACCACCACCACCAGCCTGCACAGTGGTAACAAGGCATGATGGATCCAAATTCTGACTCTACCATCTGAATGTCTCAACAGAAATCGAGACTCATCAGACCAGGCAACATTTTTCCAGTCTTCAACTGTCCAATTTTGGTGAGCTCGTGCAAATTGTAGCCTCTTTTTCCTATTTGTAGTGGAGATGAGTGGTACCCGGTGGGTTCTTCTGCTGTTGTAGCCCATCCGCCTCAAGGTTGTGCGTGTTGTGGCTTCACAAATGCTTTGCTGCATACCTCGGTTGTAACGAGTAGTTATTTCAGTCAAAGTTGCTCTTCTATCAGCTTGAATCAGTCGGCCCATTCTCCTCTGACCTCTAGCATCAACAAGGCATTTTCGCCCACAGGACTGCCGCATACTGGATGTTTTTCCCTTTTTACACCATTCTTTGTAAACTTTAGAAATGGTTGTGCGTGAAAATCCCAGTAACTGAGCAGATTGTGAAATACTCAGACCGGCCCGTCTGGCACCAACAACCATGCCACGCTCAAAATTGCTTAAATCACTTTTCTTTCCCATTCTGACATTCAGTTTGGAGTTCAGGAGATTGTCTTGACCAGGACCACACCCCTAAATGCATTGAAGCAACTGCCATGTGATTGGTTGATTAGATAACTGCGTTAATGAGAAATTGAACAGGTGTTCCTAATAATCCTTTAGGTGAGTGTATATTAATATAGAAAACAGTGATTTTAATTTGTAACAATACTTCACAATATTCATGTTTTTATTGTATTTTTTATTAAATGCAACCTTGGTGGTCATAAGACTAATTTCAAAAGCATTTAAATACTGTATCTTACAGATGCCAAACTTTTGAACAATAGTGTATATTACATTGTTGTTACAAAATCTGCTTATTTGTCACCAAGCTAATGTTATCTAGCTGGTTAAAGAGGAGGTTTTGTCTATTTGGGAAAAAAATGGCTTAGTGATAGTGCTGAAAACATCAGTAAGAATGTGTTAACTACAAACCAATCAGTGTGTTTTGCATCCTATGCCTTTTTTTTAAAACACATTTAAGAACCAAAAAAAGTTAATTTTTAATAAAAAAATATAAATATAAAATATAAAAATAATAATAATTGTTCAAATAAAAAAAATTATATATATTTTTTGATGGGGCCAGTGAAAATGTTGTCAAGGGCAAGTAAAGCTCAGAACTAAAACACTGTAGTTAATTTTGTTAGTTTAGAATCTGTCCTAAAGTCAATAATGATACATGACATAAGCAGGAGTCATCAAACTCCACAACAGAAGAGTTATTTAGCAAAAAGCACAGGCATTACAGGTCTTGCTGCAAATTCACCTTAGATTAGCCAAAGTCGCCTTCTGGAAATGGGGGCAGACAAATAATAGCATGAGGTAGTGGTAGCTGAGGATTGTAGTCACTTTCTTAAGTAATAGAGTGTTCTGGTGCAGCGGAGCCCTTGTGTGAGCCACTGGAAATGACTCCTCAGCAACAGAAAAGCCAATCTCTTTTAGAGCATTTAGCCACATTGTGACAGAGGAAGTTCATGCTGGAGCAGAGATAGCAGAATGCATTGTGGCGGGAGTGTCACTCGCTCCGGCTAGTTCGCTCGCCTCTCAGTCTCACATCTCAATTTATCAAAGGAAGTATGAGTAACTAGAGCTCAGAGCAAAGGCAATGAGAAACTATGTACCTAATGGCCTAACAAAAATGCTGAGTCATAGAAATGAGGGGGGGAGAAAGGGAGAGAGAGAATAATGCATGATGATACTGTGTGCTGCTTAGATGGGTATATTAAAAGGTTAGTTCACTCCAAAAATAAAAAATTACTGACGGCATTGAATGAACAAAGACTTCTTTCAAATATAAATTTTAATGCATATGCCTTGTAATGCATCTTATAATGCATTGTATGGTCTCATGAATAATTGTAACCACAGTTATAATACACCTTTAGAAAGTATAATGCATTAAAACGTGACAAACAACCATTTTCAGATGTAACAAGGAATCTGTGAATATTATAATGCATTTTAACTTTGGCTACAATTATTTTTGAAAAGATATAATGATTATACATTATGAATAGGCTACCTTTATAATGCATTAAAGGCTTTAAATACCAAGTGTTACCAAAAAGTCATACAGTTTTGGAACAACGTGAGGGTGAGTAAATAATTGCAGAATTTAAATTTGGGGGTGAACAATCATTTGAATTACATTATACACTCACCTAAAGGATTATTAGGAACACCTGTTCAATTTCTCATTAATGCAATTATCTAATCAACCAATCACATGGCAGTTGCTTCAATGCATTTAGGGGTGTGGTCCTGGTCAAGACAATCTCCTGAACTCCAAACTGAATGTCAGAATGGGAAAGAAAGGTGATTTAAGCAATTTTGAGCGTGGCATGGTTGTTGGTGCCAAACGGGCCGGTCTGAGTATTTCACAATCTGCTCAGTTACTGGGATTTTCACGCACAACCATTTCTAGAGTTTACAAAGAATGGTGTGAAAAGGGAAAAACATCCAGTATGCGGCAGTCCTGTGGGCGAAAATGCCTTGTTGATGCTAGAGGTCAGAGGAGAATGGGCCGACTGATTCAAGCTGATAGAAGAGCAACTTTGACTGAAATAACCACTCGTTACAACCGAGGTATGCAGCAAAGCATTTGTGAAGCCACAACACGCACAACCTTGAGGCGGATGGGCTACAACAGCAGAAGACCCCACCGGGTACCACTCATCTCAAATACAAATAGGAAAAAGAGGCTACAATTTGCACGAGCTCACCAAAATTGGACAGTTGAAGACTGGAAAAATGTTGCCTGGTCTGATGAGTCTCGATTTCTGTTGAGACATTCAGATGGTAGAGTCAGAATTTGGCGTAAACAGAATGAGAACATGGATCCATCATGCCTTGTTACCACTGTGCAGGCTGGTGGTGGTGGTGTAATGGTGTGGGGGATGTTTTCTTGGCACACTTTAGGCCCCTTAGTGCCAATTGGGCATCGTTTAAATGCCACGGCCTACCTGAGCATTGTTTCTGACCATGTCCATCCCTTTATGACCACCATGTACCCATCCTCTGATGGCTACTTCCAGCAGGATAATGCACCATGTCACAAAGCTCCAATCATTTCAAATTGGTTTCTTGAACATGACAATGAGTTCACTGTACTAAAATGGCCCCCACAGTCACCAGATCTCAACCCAATAGAGCATCTTTGGGATGTGGTGGAACGGGAGCTTCGTGCCCTGGATGTGCATCCCACAAATCTCCATCAACTGCAAGATGCTATCCTATCAATATGGGCCAACATTTCTAAAGAATACTTTCAGCACCTTGTTGAATCAATGCCACGTAGAATTAAGGCAGTTCTGAAGGCGAAAGGGGGTCAAACACAGTATTAGTATGGTGTTCCTAATAATCCTTTAGGTGAGTGTATAGACCTAATTAGATCTCATTTTAATTTCATCTCACTGCCTAGAGCTTTTACATTTTAAATATTTGTCCGTGTGACTAGATTCATGAAAGCCACACAGCACAGCACTTATTACGGTTAACATGCAACATTTATGTTTTTCCATAAAGCTCTGAGTCAAAATATAGCTAGCTGTGTGAGCTAGCTTGAAGATGAAGATATGGGCCTCTGTGGAGCTTGGAAACATTTACATGTCTCTTTTTCTTTCAGACATTGTGACGCTCCTAGCCACTCTCCCAGGGGCAGCACAGAGGAGACTGAAAGAAATGACAAAACTCAGACAGACTGAGTGTTCGCTCTCTTGTGGCAGTGAGAAGAGACACCCTCCACAGGGACAGCTTAAAGCAGAGTCCCCCTGATCGGCCCTGTCTTTCTTACCACATATCTCAGCCCTCATCTAAAGTGACACAAGCCACAATTTCCTTTACCAACAGGGCTAGAACTCCATGAAGTCATCTTATGAACCATCCAAAGAACCATCATTTTGCTCTCTATGAAAATAACGTTATTATTTGCAATCAGAAGTGTAATATAGCAGAGACTTTTTAAAAACTTTTTATTGAACTTTTCTTAGTGTTCTGTTTATGTTACGTAACATTTACATGGAATATTAATCACGTAAAGTAAATAAATTAATAAATAAACATAAAAAAACACATAGAGTAGTCACTGACAGCACTTCATAGAATACACCACATACAGTACCAATACATCTGCATTGTTCAAGCATTAACAGATATTAAATCTATTTCTTCAAGCAAATATGTTTCAATTAGTGCTCACTTCTGTCGGAAAATGTCTGATTTCAACTGCAAGTGTGCAGTCATTTTCTCAAATATATATCTGTTTCAGACTTTGTGTCCATTCTGTCACAGTGGGTTCGTGCACCTTTATCCAGTTCATATTTATTATCTTCCTAGCTGCCATTAACAATATATTCAATACAAATAAGTGGGATTTAATAAATTGATCTGAGGGGAAACCATCAAGTAGAAAAAATACTAGGTGCATTGGTATATCTCTTCCTAAAACTGAGACTTCAGGAACTTTATCCCCTTTAACAAGCTGAATATACTGACTAAACGAGTAGAATATACTTATATAATATATTGTATATTTAAAAAAAAAAAACATGTTCCTTTATAATACTGCAACTAAATTTCAGTCAGCATGCATCATGTATACATTCCGCTGTGCACGTGAATCAATCAACTATTTCCTGTAATTTTGCTGATTGCTGTGTAAATACAATACCGACTCACATCAAAAGTCTGTTGTTATTCATAATAAATTTACTCTAGATAGACGCATCTAAACATAATATAATAGTCTCTTAACAGTTACAGGTGCTGTCCCATTCACCTCCTTTTCTGCTAAGTTTGTTACACTGCATGTTTTCCGAATACATCTCCAGCATGGATTAGTCATGTTGTCTTACTACTCACAACCTCTAGATTTTTGTCCCAGCACGGGGGTCAAACATCGACCCCAAGCCGCTTGGATGTGCCAATTAAGAACCAAAGCAGAATGATCCAGAGGTCCATTAAAGTAGCCACAAGGTGCCTTTGAAGGGTCCGCTGTGGATCTGTCTCTCTGAGGACAGGCCAAGCGGGCCCCATTACAGCAGATAGAGACCGAACTGATAGCAGGGATAAATGATGTGCTACCCGTATCACCGGGCACCCTGACTCTGATAAATAAACATAGTGAGATCTCTGCCATTGTTTAGTGTGGCAGGAGCGTGGATGGCTCTGAACCCACACAACTAACCACCAGCAGAACACAGCCTCATGAATAAGCCATGAGAGATGCAGCAGGGTTAGGCAAACATGTCCCTCTCTCAGAAAAAGAAACACTCTGAGGGCAGAGACGAGCATAGTGTGTGCCAAAATATTCAGTGCGTAACAATGCATTGTGTGACGGTGAATCCACAATCGTCAGTGCTAATGGTGCGTGCATTATAATGTGTGTGTTGTATACAACAGTTTTTATGCAGCCAGAACTTGATCTCAATTACTTCTAAAGTTCCCCCTGTTATACAGTGACAACTCCTAGTCTCAACTGCATCACCTGAAAGCTGGTGGAAAAAGAAGTGCTTTACTGTCCCTGGTGGTGGTAACGGGAAAAGCGTCTCCTAGCCTGTTGTTCTCACACATCAATGGCTGTCCTTGAGCTCCTGCACACGCTTCTCACCTGCAAGGATAATAATGCCAATGGCAATTTATTGAAAATTTGATTTAATTTGAAGCTTGACACTCAACACCAACTTAAAAGCTGCCCTGTAAACCACAGGAGACAAGATGGGAAGAATATTTAAGTGAATGTGACAAAGTATAGGTACTTAGAAGCATCTTAAAGGATAAGTTCACTCAAAAATTTATATTCTGTCATTATTTGCTCGCCCTCATGTTGTTTCAAACCTATGACTTTTTGTTCTGTGGAACACAAAAGAAAATATTTTGAAGAAAATCTTTTTGTTTGCTTGATTGTTTGGTCCATTTATGAAAGCCAACGGGACCCAATGTTCTTCAAAATATATTTTGTGATCCACAAAAAAGGGAAAATTATGCAAATCTGGAAAGATATGACAGAATTGTTTTTTGGGGGGGGTGAACTATCCCTTTAAGAAAAGTAAAACATTGAGTTATTGTGAGGAGCCTTCAGCACACTTTACCATAAGCTAGTGTGGTGGAACAGAGACAGGTCAACACTGTAGTGTTCAAACAGCGAGATGCGTTCGCCAAAATGTGGACAAGGTTCCTCACTGTTTATGACATGATGACTGTGCAGAAAACTTGGGAAGGGAAGTGGTAACACAAAAAGAAGTCAGTGGTAAATTGGAGCTAAGAGAAAAGGACTGAGAGGTGAGAGACAGCAAGAGTGAACAAGATTGATTTTTTTTTGTTTTTTTTGTTTTTTACTGAAGTAGGCCTATCTACATTTTGAAGACCTTGGCTGCTTTCTTGCATTCAAATATTGAATATGGACTCTTTTCACAATTTATGGATTGGAAAGTGGAAAAGATAAAAAATTACTTTTGAATTCCCATTTACTTTAACGCCAAAAAAACAATACAAAAAATCAAGGATTGCATTTGTACAAATTTCTGAAATAGGAAAAGAAAAATTAAAGAGAGATGGATAACAGCACTCAGAAATGTCAAATATACAGTCACGCTTTCAGTAGCTGTATCTGAAACCCCATTGTAGCATCAATGTTTTTTTTTTTAGCTTGTCACTAAATCACATTGTTATAAACTGAACAAAAACCTTACAGGTTTCTTAATCCTCAATATAACCATGTAACAAATTAATAAATCCAACCTACATCTACTAATATATCCAACTTTACCCACTTACACACGTATACTCACCTAAAGCAATATATATTGTTGGGTATAACGCATTATTATTGTTAAGTAATTAATTACTGTAATTTACTTTTCCCTTGGAAAAGTAAAGTAAGGGATTACTCTTATTTTTCCTGTAATTTAATTACAGTTACTTCTGATGTAATTGCATTAAATACTGTATAGACTATACAATGAGTTCATATAAAACAATAATGGATTTAATGTCTAATATTACAATGTAAGTTTTAATGTAACATTCTCCCTTTAAATACTTCGGTCAGTTCAAGAATAATTGATGCAATTTTATTTTATTTATTTGAAATAATTAAAAGAGCAGTTTCATGTATATCCTTGTATTGTTCATCTGGCCGGGGTTGATATGGGATTTAGAAAGTAATTAGTAATAAGTAATGCAATACTTTTTATAAAAGAGTAATTAGTGCAGTAATCTAATTACTCTGTTGAAGATGTAATAAGTAACTAGTAATTCATTACTTTTTAGAGTAACTTACTAGCAAACCTCAGCTCAATGTTTCTTTACATTGACTCTAGTTATTTACAAGATATAAACTATATTATCACACAGCTCTACATATAATGACAACTCATGCGAGGACTTCAGATGATGCAAACTCTGAATCAACCAAGGATTTTTTCTATCCTAATCATTTGTTAGAGTAAATTTAGATTAAAGTGTTATTGGGAAAGATGTTAGTTTATGTTATTGTTTAATGTTCAGTTATGTTGGACATTTAGAGGAGTTTCTGTAATTTTGTGGTTACCATTATGCAGAAGAGTGGTGCCTGTGTTTAGGCTGTGGGCACTCATATACCCATATTTATTGGATGGAATTCCTGCCCTCAATTAAATTGAGTTTGTCCAATGAGTTATTTTTGCATTTTGTTATTTAATAGTTTTCCACTTACACTTGTAGAGCAAATAGTTAATAAGGTCAATTAAATAAATAAATGTGTTCACCATACATAATAAACTTTTATAAATTTAACATAATATTAAGTACATTGCACATATATATGTATTATTATGTATATTATGTAATATATAATAATATATTAGGGATGCTCATATTGACTGTTTAACCGTTAACCGAAAGTAAGAATTTTGACCAATTAATACTATCAGCTAAACGGTTTAAAAGGTATTTATAAAAAAAAATTTTTTTTGCTGCATGGTTAAAGAAAAATATGCTATATTTGTGAACTCATGGGGCGCGTCGACATGTGCAACCACACGTGCCTACACAGACATATTTTGCAAAATGAAGCAATGTAAAATAAGTAGGCCTCCTGTGTGGGGGCAGTAGTACAAGCTCCTGACTAGTGGAAAGCAAATGAAAGGCGCTTCCCGAAGCTGCCCACACTAGCAAGGCGTTATCTCTGTATTCCCGGGGCATCAGTGCCATCTGAGAGGGTGTTTTCTGCCTCGGGTCTAACTGTCAACAGGCTGCGCTCCAGACTAACCCCACATCACGTAGACATGTTACTTAAAAAAAACCATACAAAGTGGATTGCGGTAGGCCTGCTATTTTTATTTGAAGAAAAAAAACTATTCCGGTTCTTCGAAGCTTCAAACGGATTCAGTGTATTTTTGTTCTGTCATCTTAATTTGTTAACTATTTAAGTGAAAAATATTTAGTGTAGGCCTATTTATTTTATGCTTTTTATTAATATTATTGTTTTTCTCTGTTGTCAGAAACGCTGCAGGTGGGTGAAAATTTGATAATGTGAATCCAGGTTCTGTTGTTGTTGAGCTGTTCTGTATGCTGCTGTTGGACGGTAAAATAAACCAGTGCCCAGACATTACCAACGCATCCCTGAAGTGTCTGCAGAGACCGTGTCAATTAGTCTACCCTCTGAAATTGCTCATCGACATGGCATCCTCAATGGATCCATCTCCGGCGTGATGACTCCGATATTTCGAATATTCCTATTTAATAATTGTTTAATCGACACGCCAACCTCAATAAACCCGGCGTGATGCCTCCGATCTTTCGAATAATCCGATCTAATATTACTTCTGACCTATAAGGCTGCCAAAATAATAAACATACACTGTTTGTTAATTGGCCAGAGGAGAACTGGTACCCCGACTGAGCCTGGTTTCTCCCAAGGTTTATTTTTCTCCATTAGGCCCCTGATGGAGTTTTGGGTCCTTGCCACTGTCGCCTCTGGCTTGCTCAGTTGGGGACACTAAATTTTCAAATAAATATCCAAATAAATGTAATTACTAAACTAAATTAACTATATCAACTACATTACTTAAATATATATGATAATTGAAATGAGCTAGATGACATCACCGTTTTCTCCAGAGCGGCTGTACAGCCGAATCAAATTCTGTTCATTATTTTCCTGTTTAACACTGTGAAGCTGCTTTGAAACAATCTGCATTGTAAAAAGCACTATATAAATAAAGTTGACTTGACTTGACTTGACTATTATAATCTTATCAGTTAACGGTTAATATTCGGATAATGAGCGGCGGTTGTCGGTCGGGAAAATGAGCTTTGAAATGAGCATCCCTTATATATATATATATATATATATATATATATATATATATATTTTTTTTTTTTTTTATATATACACATACTATATAGCAGAATCTCAACTGCTTGAGGAAATGTGACCACACCTTAATTATTATTAAAGGTGGGGTAAGCGCTTTCTGGTAACCAATGTTGATATTTCAAATCCCAAAAAAACACACCCCAAAAGGGTCTCGCCCCTATTTTGATAGCTCCACCCCACACATTCATATGTAACCCAGGCACCGACAATGGCGGAATCTGCTGTGCCAGCCAGTCATCAATAAGTGAAAGAAATGTGTGTTACTATGGTAATCAAGGTTCAATAAAAATGTCATCCCTTCCATCCCAAAAACACACAGTTCTCATGAAAAACTTGATAGCACAAGCATGACAGTCCAACTAACGAATATATTACAATTATGACAAGATGCGAGGGTTATATTAATCACTAAAAGAGGAACCAAAGAAAACAAACATATATTAGGATTTTATTATCTTACTTTTCGGACACAGGGAGCTGACGCTTGAAACAGACAGTGGAGGCAGTTTAGACGCTCCATGCTTATCGGGTGTAGAAATGAATGGGTCTTTATTATCGCTGAAGTGAACGACAATACGATTGCAAATGGACAAACAAGTGAACATGACACACGAGCATATTCAAGCAAAAGCTAGCATATATTAGTTATGTGAAACAAAACAAAATCAGTGTTACTCGCCTATCGAGAAGAAATAAAGCAACCTCGGCGTCCGATTGCAGGCCTTCCCACTCCTTGAGTTCTCTCCAGCGCTGGAAAGCTGATCCGATATTTACACGGGTCGTACTTTTTGCCTGATCGTAAGCCTTCTTTTTTTCCCACAGACATTTTCCACATTTGTTTTTTTATCTGCCATCTCTTTCTTTCTGTCATCGCTCAGCTAATGTCCGTCCTGTGTGTGGTGTCTTTTGAATAATGACGTGCACTGAGCGCTCTTCTCCCCATCATTAGTAGATACGCCCCTTACTGCTGATTGGCTACAAGTTTGTGTTTGTACAAGTCGGCCCGGACACTTTTCTAAAGCATTTTTGAAATATCACTTACCCCATCTTTAATGGTCATTTCAAATCTGTACTATTTGTTCTACTGTAATGTAAGAAACAAATATACTGACACAAATCAAAAAGATACTCGGAATTGAACATGAACTAATTCATGTTGTAAAAGTCCCATATGGTTTTATGTATGTGAGCTCTGAAAAAGGTTTTTTTGAGATTTCCCTTGCTGCCAGATCAGTAGCATCACTGGACCTACATTTAAAGGTATTTGGTGCCTCCCCCTCTTTCTGCACTGAGAGAGATTGGTAACCAGTGTCTGATCTGTGCTCATTGATCAAGCCTGAAACAGGACCATTAGTATGCAGGTCCTGCCCCCAGACACAAACCAGTGGAGAGAGCGTCTGTGCGTAGCCGCTGGTTCTATAGCACACGCTTTCCTCCAGAGCAACGAGTCTTAGCTAATGAAAGCTGACTGCACTTTCATACAAACGCTCACGCTCAACAGCTTTACGCCTCTACAGACACACGCTGAAGCCGACAGTTATACACGCCCAGAGATTTAAATACACACCAAATTGCTCTCCTCTCGATCTCTCTGACAGATATGCATACACGCATTAATCCACAGAAGGAGGGTTGAAGGAGACAGTTTGCCAGGCATAAGTGGAGGAAGCTATTCTACAGTGCTTGACAAAAAGGTTCAATTTCCTTCCATTTAATCTTTAACCCAAATATAGAAATGGGAGGCACTTTATCACCTTGCCTCTTCACTGCAATCAGATCAGCCACAATTAATGCTTTTTGCCGTCTGTCTGATAGAAACATTTTCCGCTTGTCTTTAGTTCTCCTTTCTTTCCTTTTTCTCTCTCCCATTTAAGGACAGCAGGTTTCTTTTATTACACTAACCTTTTCATTCTCTAGGGTTTAATCTTCAAACAGTTTGTCTTCTCCCTAGATTCATTTCAAATGCAAAATGGACGGCTTGAAACCGCTTGCCCCAGCCTCACTGTGCCTGCAATTCATGCACAACGACAAGCAGGCAATCAAAGAGACAGATATATAAGCACAGAGAACAAGTGCACTTATCTAAGATAATGTGTGCACAGAAATTACACTAGAGGCAGGCACGGAGTCTCAAGGAAAATGCAGTCATACAGACAGTCCTCATTTCTCACAGAGCCTATGATAACTGTATACACTCACCTAAAGGATTATTAGGAACACCATACTAATACTGTGTTTGACCCCCTTTCGCCTTCAGAACTGCCTTAATTCTACGTGGCATTGATTCAACAAGGTGCTGAAAGCATTCTTTAGAAATGTTGGCCCATATTGATAGGATAGCATCTTGCAGTTGATGGAGATTTGTGGGATGCACATCCAGGGCACGAAGCTCCCGTTCCACCACATCCCAAAGATGCTCTATTGGGTTGAGATCTGGTGACTGTGGGGGCCATTTTAGTACAGTGAACTCATTGTCATGTTCAAGAAACCAATTTGAAATGATTGGAGCTTTGTGACATGGTGCATTATCCTGCTGGAAGTAGCCATCAGAGGATGGGTACATGGTGGTCATAAAGGGATGGACATGGTCAGAAACAATGCTCAGGTAGGCCGTGGCATTTAAACGATGCCCAATTGGCACTAAGGGGCCTAAAGTGTGCCAAGAAAACATCCCCCACACCATTACACCACCACCACCAGCCTGCACAGTGGTAACAAGGCATGATGGATCCATGTTCTCATTCTGTTTATGCCAAATTCTGACTCTACCATCTGAATGTCTCAACAGAAATCGAGACTCATCAGACCAGGCAACATTTTTCCAGTCTTCAACTGTCCAATTTTGGTGAGCTCGTGGAAATTGTAGCCTCTTTTTCCTATTTGTAGTGGAGACGAGTGGTACCCGGTGGGGTCTTCTGCTGTTGTAGCCCATCCGCCTCAAGGTTGTGCGTGTTGTGGCTTCACAAATGCTTTGCTGCATACCTCAGTTGTAACGAGTGGTTATTTCAGTCAAAGTTGCTCTTCTATCAGCTTGAATCAGTCGGCCCATTCTCCTCTCCACAGGACTGCCGCATACTGGATGTTTTTCCCTTTTCACACCATTCTTTGTAAACTCTAGAAATGGTTGTGCGTGAAAATCCCAGTAACTGAGCAGATTGTGAAATACTCAGACCGGCCCGTCTGGCACCAACAACCATGCCACGCTCAAAATTGCTTAAATCACCTTTCTTTCCCATTCTGACATTCAGTTTGGAGTTCAGGAGATTGTCTTGACCAGGACCACACCCCTAAATGCATTGAAGCAACTGCCATGTGATTGGTTGATTAGATAACTGCATTAATGAGAAATTGAACAGGTGTACCTAATAATCCTTTAGGTGAGTGTATGTCTTTTGAACCTTAAATAATTTAAATCACAAATGAAAAAAATGATATAGTTTTTTTCTATTAAAAAATACAATCATTTCCAATCTTATATTTCCAAAATGATGCATTTTAAAAGTGTTACACATGTTCTTTTATTTGTTGAATTTCTGACAAAATGAAGGGTAAAATGTAAGTTTGCCTTGTTGTAATTTGTGGATGTAAACATTTATGATGCTTAAATCTCCTAGTGAATTTGTAGACAGGGACATTTTGCTTGTTTCGGCAAGTGGATAATTCAATGGCTCATTTATAAAGACAGCCATAACAATGTAACCAAGAAAATGGTCAGTGAGCAAATTAGTTAATGATTCTTTTGAATTCACATTCATGAATTGAATTCCATTCACCAAAATATTTAAGTAATTGAAATGTCAAAATCACCAACACTAATTATTATCAATACTGATTTTTAATAACCATTTTATCAAGTTTAATTGTTGAGCAATAAACATTGTGGTAGATGTTTAGGTAAGGACAATCATGCTAAATGAATGTTGTCAAAAAAAAACAAAAAAAACAATGACATGTACAGTCATATAGAATCATGAGAATGAGTTTAAAGTAATCATCTATGATGGTTTGGCTGTGACATCACACCCTGAATGGTTAAAAATGTCTTTTGAAGATCCACTGTAATGAACAATATGCATAAGGCACACAACCCAAGCAAAACCAATCAAGTCATATTATGAAGAAAAATTTGCACAATTTGCATGATTTTATGTACCATGCATGCTTGTTCTCTTCTGTAATTGTTTAGCTCGTGGAAATATATAGCTTGGCTTTACACAGAGCAGTGTTGTTTTAGTATCAATGATAAACTATTATAGTTTTTGTTAGCATTTACAGTGTATATATATATATATATATATATATATATATATATATATATATAAAATATGTTTACTTTGTCTCAAGTAATAGAAATATTTATGGTTATAACGATAACAACACTGACACAGAGGTAATCCCACCAGTAAAATACTGTCAAGGTAACATAAATACAAAATTCATTTTCAATATACAAGGGCTAATATGTATATCTTCATAATAAAAACACAAAGGCAGCAGAGACCAATCAACCAATGAGATGGAACAACATTCCCTGTTATTAAGGGTTCAACAGGCAGGAGGGCAGCGGTAGATATTCGCCTCACATCCCACATACCCTGCCACCCTGGCATAATGGCTTTTACAAGAACAATATGCCAAACATGACCTCCACATCATTGTGTCTGACCCACCTAACAGTGCAATTAAAGCCATTTCAACACACAAATGTACCCATGAAAGACGGTAGAAAAAATACCACATCTAATATTGCTAATTCACTTTGCCTGTCGCATGACAGAGAAATAATTACTAGCCCTGTTCTCACCTATGGGTATTTAAAAGACTTTGTTATTACTATTCACACAGATCACATAGCGTATGTTGTGGGATGCAGGAGGAGTGTTTATTTAAGTGCTGAGGCTTTTTTAACACCTCTACAGAGACAGATTAACACTTGTTAAATGAACAAGACTGCCGGTACCCCCTGCTGCAAGAATGGAGCCCCGGGGTTCCACTGCTGTTCAAATGTGTCTAATCTTACCTCCTTAACTGCTTACTTTACATGACGCTTCTGCTCATTGACTTTAATTTATGTCTTGCCTTAATTTTTTTTTGCTACCGGCTTTGATTAATGCCGCTTCATGCCTCTGAATATGGGTTCCAGTGAAAAGAGGGAGATACTTGTTGAGGGAGATGGGAGGCCTGCCATCTTTAGATCCACCGAGAAGGTGATCAATACTGTACACTATCCCACTTATTACACAACAACCGACCAAATAAATAAATACTTTGAATTAATTTGTAATCATTTTAATTCTATAGCTTTAGCTGTAGAACATATATATAAAGTATCCAGATGTCTTTTACTACAATCAGTAACTATACTGCAAGATGATACCAGTTGCGTTTGTATGAAACAAAAGACAGAGATGTGATATGAAAGACATGAAAGTAGCCATTTCAGTTAGGGGTCGTCCACACAGAATGCAATTTTTTCCATTGTTTTTCTATGGATATGTTCGCCATATTTGTGCCGTTGCGCTCACGTGTATTGTCTAGATACAGAGAAAGAAAAGGCCTGCAAGACATTCTTCAGTTAGTATAGATCTATTTACTGTAAAAATACAATAAGCAGAAAAACTATACAGAATAAAAGCAAGCTGAAAAGTTTTAGACCACTGAGTATGGACTAGAAAGTCATGCCCTGTAGTGTTTGTCTACGGTTATAAATAGATAGAACAACAACAACCCAGAGACAAATTTGTTGCAACGTCCATTTCAGACATTGCAAGGGAAACATAGGATGCATGTTCAAAATAAAAAGGACACCTGGTTGAATGTGAGTAACCAAAGAAGATTTACTTCAGATTAAATCTTAAAGGCTGATGTAACGGTTTGATGTTTGACTGCATAAAAGAAAAAGTGCCTCTGAGCATTTAGTATAGTAGTAGGGCATCCCTGCGCTGAGGGACTCTAGTTCTCTTTTCTTTTGAATGCACCACTCCAGAATCCAACTGTACCATACCATGTGTTTCTTATGTTTTTAATGATTGTAGCAAAAAGATATAATAGAGTGATGAAAGTCTGTGCTACACTATTAAAATGGGTATCAGCAAGAGGCTTGCTGCGGTATTATGTGAGAAATATTTGAGCGAATTTTTCTTGTCTTCAGAAGGAACAAGTTCACAACTGTGAAGTAGAAAACACAAAAAAGGTCAAATCCAAGTCAGTGCAATGGGCTTTTTTCGGCTAGTTGTATCAATATCGATTTGACAGGTGTGTTGACAGCTATAGATGATGAGAAGAAAATGCTCCTGTTTTAAACTTCTTCAAATCTAGTCCTCTGCTCAAATACTTCACTAGGATCTCCAAGAATAGATAAGGACAATTCAACCCAGTCAAACTGACTATTGTGTTTTGTGTGTTTACAATGACACTAAGAAACACGCTGTCAATATCTATTTTAGCTGAAGTTGTTCTCCAACTGCTGTTTGTCCTATATGTCATGCCTCCTTTGATAGAATTGATTCATATTATGTACAGAACATTCTACCCATAATGTTTTCCAAATAAGCATAAAACAATGCTGGGTAGGTGGCCGATTTTCCATGTCCCACGTTCCCATTGAAGGCTGAACGACAGAGGTTGTTCACAGAGAAAGAAAAAAAATCAAAGAAAAATGCTGTCAATTTGACACACAAAAGCGAACTGGGAGTTGGATCTGTGCTGGCTCACCACAGTGTTGATATGACAACTCTCCATAACACCGTGTAAGATGCCCTCGTTTAGCACATTGTGTGTTTACATCCATCCCTTCAGCTCGACTCCCACTGACAGCTGACAGCGGCACAATGAAAGCGGCATATTAGAAAGCATACTATACACTGCAGCTGCAGCATATTCCCTCTTCTCTTTCAGACTCTCTAAAATGTTATCTCTCCTGCAATGAGGCCAGGTGGACCGGCGCTGACTTATCCATTTTAATGGGGGGAGAAAGCTTCTTTCTGTGCCTGTATTGCAAAGATGGATTTTTATGATAGCATCAGTGAAGTGGGCATGTCTTTTGGCACTCATTTCTTACCGTGATGATGAGGTTCATCAAGGCATATGCCAGAAAGCCAACATCATTATAAAAGACAGGTCACTGCAGTCTATGATTAATTAATACTTTCCACAAACTTTTTTTTGTACAGAAATAGCGTGTCCCTCTATAAGAAATAAACCCAACAAAGTTAAAGTTTAAAGTTTTTTATAACCCTTTTGTCATCACATTAACAATTAAAAGCTGTCCATTTCATCTCTTCATCTCAAGAACAATCTAGCAGTACAGTTATTAAGAAGAAAAGACAGGAAAAGAGCAAGAATGACCTTTATGTGTTATTTTTTTTTCGAAAATGAAGTGTCAGAGATTATGCCTTAGCATTGGTCTGGACATTTAAAAAAAATAAAATGGTTTCTAGCAGAAACTATGAGCAACTCTGAATCAACGACAATGACATACAGAGGACAAAAGAAAAAGAAAGCTGCTCCAGCAACTTCGGTCCTGTCAGTAAGGCCCGTCCATGTGGAAAGCATTCTGTTCCACACAGAATTTCTCTGAGAGAAACATAATAATAAGGAAACATCATCTGTGGTAACTCAGAAGGCCCATTCACCAAAATGTGTTCTACAGATGGCGTCTAGATTATGTGACTCAGGTGTTTGTTTGTTTTTTCAGTTGCATTTCTGGCAGGGTTTTGCACCATTCAGAATTGAATTGAGAATGCCTATTCAAAGAATCCTGAAAAAGAAAATGTAGCATGATTTCCACAAAAGCATTAAAGGGTTAGTTCACCCAAAATGAAAATTCTGTCATTAATACTCACCCTCATGTTGTTCCAAACCCATAAGACGTTTGTTATTAAGATATTTTTGATTAAAATTCCGAGAGCTCTCTGACCCCTCCATAGACAGCAATTTAATTAACACTTTCAAGGCCCAGAAAGGTAGGAAAAACATCGTTAAAATAGTCCATGTGACTCCAGTGGTTCAACCTTAATTTTATGAAGCTACGAGAATACTTTTTCTGCGCAAAAACAAAAAAAAAATGATTCAGCATATTCAACAATTTCATTCTAGCCTGGGTCAGTCTCCTACGCAGTTTTTACAATGTAAACTGCGCAGGAGACTGACACAGGCTAGAACGAATTTGTTGAATAAAGTCGTTATTTTTGTTTGTTTTCGCGCACAATAAGTATTCTCGTAGCTTCATAAAATTAAGGTTGAACCACTGGAGTCACATGGACTATTTTAACGATACCTTTCCTGCCTTTCTGGGCCTTGAAAGTGTTAATTAAATTGCTGTCTATGGAGGGGTCAGAGAGCTCTCGGATTTCATAAAAAATATTTTCATTTGTGTTCCGAAGATGAACGGTCTTACGTGTTTGGAACGACATGAGGGTGAGTAACTAATGACAGAATTTTCGTTTTTGGGTGAACTAACCCTTTGCGCAGCAAACTTTTTCAACACTGATAATAATAATGTTTCTTGAGCACCACATCAGCATAGCAGAATGATTTCTGAAGGATCATGTGACACTGAAGATTGGAGTAATGGCTCCTGAAAATTCAGCTTTGCCAACACAGGAATAAGTTACATTTTAAAATATATTTAAAACGTTATTTTAATATTGTAATAATATTTTACAATATTACTCTTTTCACTGTATTTTTTATGAAAAAAGTGCATCCCTTGTGAGCATAAGAGACTTCTTTAAAAAAAACATCTGAAAATCTTACCAACCCATAACTTTTGAATGGTAGTGCAAAGAAAAAGATAAGAAATAAAATAAACATTGAATGTTGGCTTGACAAAGCTTTGTTTCAAAGTTTTGAACATTTATAGGCCTTACAGATTTCGCACAACCCTAGCGTCACTCTGAACATACCAGTGTCACACCAGGGATGTAATTGTTATGAATGGGCAGAGGTGAGAGGAGGAAGAAAAGAGCATTGGTGAAAAACAAACCCAATATGCCGTATGACAACAGGAATTAACGTCAGCCCTTAAAGAGGCTAAAGAACGGCTGACACTAAGAAGCTTGATTGACTGGTTAACCAGCTGTAAATCACATTCATTAACACACAGGACCTCAGGGATCCTTGCAAGCTTCTGCCGTGCAAATACAAGCTGGTCAGTCAACAGGCTAAGAAGGGACACAACCCTCCAATGGAAGAATTAACTGGTGTCCCATTCTCTGAGTTGAACTGTCACACAGATGGTTGAGTGTGTCATAGCACAATGAGTTTATAGTATGCTAAATAAATATGGTTTTCCCCATGTAGTGAGAGACACAGATGGAGGCAGTAAACAGCTGTCACTGTTTACTCTGTGGGACTACTGAAGGCTGGACACATATGTACAGTACAAGCAGAGATATGGATGTGCGAGACTAGCCAACTAGTCGATTAAACGATACTGCTGCTGCTAGTCGACTTGGAAATACTAGTTGTTTACATTTTTTTTGCACATTTCTTTATATTTTTTTCACAAAGGCTACATTTAAATTGCCGTTCTGTTATTGTTACATCTTAAAATGAATATGCTTAAATTTCTTTGAAAAGTGTAGGGGGAGACCGGGGAGTGTTGTAACACGGGATCAGTTGTAACACTGTCATTTTGACGAGGCAGAAAAGAGCTGTGGTGATGCCACCTATATCATACGCTCGCATCACCTTTTTGAGCTCACAGGAGAAGTGGCATGTTACTGTGCGCAACATTGTATATTTTATGAACAAAAAAAATATTTTCAGGAAGGAAAGTAAAAAATTAAAAAAAGTTATTTGACTTGCATAATCTAAAATAACAATTTCTCTAGTTTAATGTGATGCTTTGCATTCATGCTAACTTTAAAACCACATGCTAAAACAGTAAGCTAAGTTATAGCTGTTAAACAACTGTTAAACTGTTACAACCAACATGAATCCGATGAGTCCAGTTATCAATCACATCCCCTGTTTTTTTTGTTGTGCATTGAGGGATTTGTGTGCTAAATGTGTTTCCATCATAGTTTATGCACCAATGTCTTATCGGATAAAAACATTATCCACCTTAATTGAGCACATGTGTATTTTTTGTGCACATTTTTAGAATGTATGTGCATCTCTGCATTTCCACAAAGCATTTTGTGTGTATGATATTCCAAAATTCACATAAATATGTGGATGGTAACATAGCTAGTGACTGAACTGTTATGTGACATGAATACAGCGTGCACACACAAACACATAAGCCAATTTTGTGCTAAATGTAAAGTACTTAAAGAAATACAATACAATGTTTTTGTTACTTTAAATTGTTCACTTTATTCAAAACTGATTATTCTTTGTTCCTTAATAACATTCGTGCATAAATTTAGATTGCGTGGATCTTATTTCAGCATATTAGCTCTCCGTGTTACATCTATCCCCAGCTAGTGTTACAACCACTTTTGATGATTGTTGAATTAATTATTAATTTAACCATCATTTAAATCATTAACTGCTTCTAAATGCATAACGAACTCAAAACATTTGCAGTTAGCCTACTGTATGAATAAAAACAACATATACATAAACACACCAGTACAAGGCCATTTCAGGTTACAAGGCATAAATCTTTATTCCGATTTCCGATGCGCATTCCCAATTTTAAACGAATAACCATTTCCCTGCTCAGGACGTTTGTGCTGTAAGAATGTACAGGGAGACAACGGTGTACAACGATGTACAACGGTGTCTCCTTAGCAATGTTTTCTCAGTAAAATCATATAATTTCCTATTGATTCAGTAGAACGTGTCAGCTTACTAGGGAATACCAATATGGTGGCGCGGTGGCGGCGCTTTTTTATGAGCTTCATGAGCAATCCAGTTCTCTATATAGATCAGTGGTTACAACTCATCCCAGTAGTGGGGTAGGTTGTAACAATGGAACTCTTTGTGTTTGACATTAACTCACATAATCTGTGACTGTGTTGTACATGTCAAAGTTGATTATATTTGTATCAGGGTTGCTACCATGTATACAATTTTGAAATATATAGCACAAACAACCACTGAGTTACTGATGCTCAAACAAAAGGTGTCACTTTCATCCCTGGCCTCCCCATATATCTGCAGACTGCAGTGGAAAACAAAATCATTTCAATATTTTATTGCGTTCGTTTTCACTCACAGCGAATTCAGAGAAATGTTGCAAGGTGAGGGAGTGTTTTGACAGCCTACACAAAACTTCTTTCTATGTCATGTCAAACTAGTACATAACAATTAAGCTTGCTTATAGGCTTGTTATAGCTACTACAAGTTATGAGGGACAATATGGTATGAAATTTAATATCGGATTAAAGAAGAAATATTATGAATGAAACTTACTTGAACAGTTGCTATATCAACATCCTAATGAAGAAAATATGTTTTTAATGAGTTTTTCTTGGGATTTTGTCGCCTGTCATGTGTACAGATACTTTTCATACATGAAAAGTGCATTAAAACCCGGACATGCAAGTGGTTGCCGTGGTAACGGACAACAATATCTTAACATGTTAACTTATGTGGACTAATTTTAATATGAGGAAATCTGTTTATAACAGGTTTTCGGGTTTGAACTTATTGGTCCTGTGCTGCCTATTGACTCAGTTGATGTGAATAAATATGTCTATGGCTAAGATTGCTATTAAACACTCAAGTTTAATATACAACCCAGCAAGCAATTTTGCATTTAAAAGACGTCTAACAGCCATCTAAACACAACCCTGACGTCTAGGCTAAAACAAGGCCAAATTTGGGCTGACAGTAAAAATTTAATAGACGTCTAACCATAGCCCAAGAATAGACTAGTCATCTAGAACATTAACATGTCAAAGAAATGAAATCAAATACCTTGTAATCACTGTTGACTTTTCTTACATGATGGAATATCATACATCTCGCAAGTTATTTTGGCAAAAATGACATGTAAAATAATTCACTTAAATATTTAGGTTATTTTGGCTAAAAGTGGGTTCTTCATAGCCGGAAATTACGGCTATTGCTTGCTGGGCAATGATCATAATGCAAGGAAAGCACGTTGCATGTATCTGACCTATTTTTAGCAGCATTCAGCATGGGATTTGACTCTTATAGATTATGTAGTCTATTTCAAATGGATTGCATTTATAGACCGTCTCCAAGGGACTAGTCGGTTGCAAAATTTTTGCTTAAACGGTAATGAAATTGGACAGTCCGTTCAAAGTGGAAAAATGAAAAACAGATTAAAAAGATCTAAGATTAAATGCAACTATACCATTATTTTTGCTGTGCCTGTAAAATGCTGTTGTACTGCTCATATTAGGATATTATTGTAAACATAGTCTTAAATAACCAAACAGATGTATTAAGATTATGCAGTGCAAATGCAGCCTATATTGACTTACCACTACAAATCACTCAGGTGTACATCCCAATACAGAAGAAAAGATCTGTCACTACTTCAGTATCATTGCGACTTTAAAAGTCAAAATTGGTTTCGAGAATTGTGCAATTTCACTGGCATTTTTATTACCATAAGCAGACACGCAAAAGGAAGACCTTCAGCTGCACTTGAGAAATGACAGCACCTCAAGTGAGAACCGATTGTTAAGATTTATTCAAATGTCCTTTACAATCTAAAGAATGTCAGACTGATGGTTGAGAGCCAGTGAGCGACAAAAAAAACAAACAGCAGCTCGGAATGTGGCTTTCGGTCATCTCACAGGCTCCAGTGTCGCTCAACCGTGTTTAAATACCGTTGTGGGCCTACAGAGACACGCAGACTGATAGGTGAAGAGATGGGGAGTGACACATAATGTGTATGGCATATTCATCATGCCAGAGTCCCATCCATCTCTGCCCATATCCCCCCGTCGAGTGTGAATAAGTGACTTTGCTAAAAATAGACCGTTCGAGAAAAAACAATCTGAAACTACAATGAAACAACAGTCACCTTCGTCACTGTCTTTTCACCAGGACGATTTGTCTCACTTCCAGCTGCTAGGCCTCAAACACATGAGAAGCGGCCAAAGTCCTTTTTCCTGCTGACTCAGAAATATGTCTCATTATTTACTTGCTTAAGGTTATGAGGAGACTAGAGACTTCAGTTTGAATATTCCTTGTGATGCTGCTGGTTGCTAAGGTCCACAAGCTGACACAAGCATTCCTGAACTTAATACTTTATACTTGCTTTTTAAAAGGGGAAAAAATATCAAAATCAGCTGCAGACTTCTTAACTAACAGCAGACAGTATGCTAAAATATTATGTAGATACTTCAAAAAACAAAACCGAAGTGGGGTCCAGAATGATTGTGGATTTTAAAATGCAAATGAAATTTAAGCTGCATTCGATCAGGAAAAAAAAAAAAAAAAAAGACAAAATCATTCACCAACCTCGTCTCACACACACACACAATCAAATCCAGCACTCGACATGCAGTGGCTGATCTTTGAAGTCCCCAGCCTCGATTCGCTTCTTCTCTGTAATTCCCATTTACATTGCAGTGAGTAATGAGTCTTAGAAGATTAAACATCTTTATCCCCCCTCACACTCACAGAAGAGTAATTATCCGAGCAGTACAGTGATACGTTATCTTCAGCAATGACAAGAAAACAAATAAGCCCATGTACGGTTGTGTGGTCGCACACACAGACGCTCGTTTCTGAATGGACTTCCCCTGGAATCATCAGAGACGTGATGACCGGACTGTTTCATCGAGCCTTCTGAAGGATCGCTTCGGCTGGCAGTATCTAATGAATTCATTAAGGAGATAGTACTATGCATGTAAAACACTATGCATATGGTGATCTGAGCACTTTGAATAATAATTTACTTAAAAAATAAAAAAAAATGGAGGGGAATAACTTGTATTAGTATGTACTTTTTCAGACACAAGAACCTAACAGTTGATCTGACAGACAAATCTTTCACCATTTCAGCTGTCAATAATATCACAGTTATTTGACCATGAGCTAATCTGAATTCAAGCCTTTTTACCTCCTGCTGCTACCAAAAGAGGCTATAAAATCTATTTTAGTTGTGTCTGGATAAACAAGAAAATGGAGGGAAAGAGAAAGGGCAGCTTTCATTTTAAATCAGCTTGCTCTTAGCCTTGTGCTATTTTTCAACAGGCAAAAGGGTTTTTGAGGCATATTAAAGTTGGACGCTTAGATAATGGATTTTACTTTTATGCTTCCACTATCCTACTGTTTTGGAGCACCATGGTCATTTCTAAATATATGTGACCAGGGACTTATATCTACCACCAGGAACACATTAGGGGGTTCAAATTACTATACGTTTATTTAGTTACCAATTTCAAATAAAACTATTTAGTCTCAGATTTATTGAAAGAGAAACAGTTCCGACTTCCATTGTTTCCCACGCGATACCAAAATATTACAACACAATACGGCAGTGGGAATACTGTACAAACAGAACAAAACAACATAAGTACATTTTTATATTTCCCACTTACACATCATTTGAGTGAAATGAGAGAAAACAACACTCACATAACAATCAGCTCCTACATACCACCACATTCACTTCACAAGGGCTGAAATCACCAACATTATGTTGTAACTGTGTAAACAATCACCATCAAATTAAAATCACATGAAAATCACACGTAACATTTGGAAAATTAAGTGTATAACATTTCTTAGCGGCCGATGAACAGGCCTACCCCACATGGTGTGACGTCATATTATCACGGACATTACACATGACATAACCTTTCAAATATGACAAGTCTCCGAATTAACACAGAAAAATACACATCCACATTGTAGTTACCCATGGATGATCTAAAAACCTCCACAATGTCCAGAGAGTGCGCGTCTCTTTCACACATTGCTCGCTGCACGTCTGACAAAGTGATCGAGGTGAGAGAACGCATGCGCATTGCTTTGTACGCGCCACACACAGTGCCACCTGCTTACGACTCCAGGGACATACAGAGAACCACAGTTTTTCTTGTCCTTACAATTCACTGAACACAGTAAAGGACAATGAAATAATAGTTTTAAACATGCAAGGGGAGAAACAAACTTTTTTAAGGGTATTTACCACCCGGTTACATATATTTCGCCCATTTTTCTTGGTTACTTTTCTTCAGCAGAGTTTTTCACAAGATGTGTAGTGACGACAAAGACTATTACATGGTCTTGACACACACACTTTTATCCAGTGCAGTGCATGAAAGGTATACATTTATCAGTATGTGTGTTCCCTGCAAATCCATGATATCGGCACTGCCAACACCATACTCTATTAGTTGAGCAGCAGAAACACATTGCATAATCCAAGTGTGTTGTGAATATGTTGTGTTGTTTTCTTCTCTATGTATTTTAATCAGGTCTGGGCTTCCTGAACTTAACTGCATACGAATAATGAGAGTGCAACATCAGTAATATTTACCTTTATTTCCTTACAATGTAATTTAATACTTCAATATACACTGTGAATATTTTGCCAATCCAATTTTTAGAAAAAAAAAAAAAGCAAGCATTAAGGTCCACTGTCAGTGGATCATACAAATGAGATTTTAGCCACCAATTCGCCAAATTGTATAAAGTTTCAAATTGAGAGTTTTTTATTTTGTACATTACAATACATCATAATAAAACACTATTTTGCATTCCACATCCTCTTGTGTCCTCACATCATGGGCCACTCAACAGAATGGCTTCCATCTTGACTAAAATAAAGACACCTTTCCTACTGCCTTTAAAAGTAGTTTCAAAGTCTTTTTCCCACTCTGCAACCATAACACACTATCTACATTTGCATCTCTGAAATGGAAGCCTCTCTTGCGCCTCTCTTTCCTCCTGCATGTGTTCCTTTCCCAGCTTTCTTTACAAAGAGCCGGTATCTCAGCTGGAGCTTTCCTCCACGCATACAGGGTCTGATGCTCCTGCAGGGAAGGAGAATTCTCCTCACTGCCGATTCAACAGAGGAGCCACATCAAATGGCAAACACCACCACAGGCTGCCTCAGCTTCAGAGAGCGAGATAGAGAGCAGGAAAAAGAGAGAGAGAGAGAGAGAGAGAGAGAGAGTGGGGAAGCATGTTGTTGTTGTAAACTGTGCCCCAGCGCCAGCTTGTTTCTGCTAACTTGTCTCTGTGCACTATAGAGATGTGAAAATAGATGCACATGATTTAGCACTAGAAGGATATATGTGACCTGCTCCATCATTCTGAGACCCAGAAACACATTTTAGTTGTATGCACTGAATAGTCTATGCTCTCTAATTGTTTCTCTAAGCTGTTGTTGAAATATTAAACTGTATTATAACATGAACTATGAACAAAACATTTGTTACAGTATTTATTAATCTTTGTTAATGTTAGTTAATAAAAAAAACAGTCGTTCATTGTTTGTTCATGTTAGTTCACAGTGCATTTACTAATCTTAACAAATACAACTTTTGACTTTATGTATTAGTAAACGTTGATGTTTGACAATGTATTACTAAACGTTCTTAGGAGAAGGAGATGATGATGATGATGATCATCATCATCAGTACAAATAAAATAGGGTTATACACACACACACACACACACGTATTCCTCATTAGTGTCTGTGTTTATGGGCTGCTATACGTAAGCCATCCACCATATTGTAACAGTCAAATCCGTTCCATGACCACTCGAGAGCAAGTCGACTGTGCATCTGCAACCTAGTTATTCACATGTATGAATATCTATATCTGCAATAGACCTTAGCAGATAATTTTCACAGCATTTAGTTTATTATTAATGTGATAATTCTGCATAAGGATATATAATATTGAGTTATACACAAAAACACAAACCAACACTTTCTCATCTCTGAAAGGTTATCCTCTATCCATCTGGAATGTATAGCTTGGTGGGTTTTACAGCCATAGGCTGCACAATGCTGTGACATTTTCAATGAAAATTCATTGATTTGTTAGTGCGAGTGATGAACAGTGTGAATGTGGAATCTACATATACTATACACTATATTGCCAAAAGTATTGGGACACCCCTCCAAATCATTAAATTCAGGTGTTCCAATCTCTTCCATGGCCATGTTTCTACAAACATTTCTGAAAGAATGGGTCGCTCTCTGGAGCTCAGTGAATAGGTTGCCACCTGTGCAATAAGTCCATTCGTGAAATTTCCTCACTACTAAATATTCCATGGTCAACTGTTAGTGGTACTATAACAAAGTAAAGGCAATTGGGAACAACAGCAACTCAGCCATGAAGTGGTAGGCCACGTTAAAACATTTTTTTATAAAAACTAAATAAAAATATATCACAGAGCGGGGTCAGCGCATGCTGAGGCGCACAGTGCGCAGAAGTCGGCAACTTTCTGTAGAGTTTTGTGTTCTGCAGAAACTTCATGTGGCCTTCAGATTAGCTCAAGAACAGTGCGTAGGGAGCTTCATGGAATGGGTTTCCACCAGTGCACAAAACAAGGTCCATAAAAACATGGATGAGCGAGTTTGGTGTGGAGGAATTTGACTGGCCTACACAGAGTCCTGACCTCAACCCGATAGAACACCTTTGGGATGAATTAGAGCGGAGACTGTGAGCCAGGCTTTCTCATCAAACATCAGTACCTGACCTCACAAATGCACTTCTAGAAGAATGGTCAAAAATTCCCATAAACACACTCCTAAACCTCGTGGAAAGCTTTCCCAGAAGAGTTAAAGCTGTTATAGCTGCAAAGGGTGGGCCAACTCCATATTAAACCCTACGGATTAAGAATGGGATGTCATTAAAGTTCATGTGCATGTAAAGGCAGGCGTCCCAAAACTTTTGGCAATATAGTGTATGTCACAGACCCGCCAGGCTCCCACGTCACTCAATCACAGCGCACGCCTTCCCCTGAGTACTGATCACGCGCACCTGCAGCTCATCATCACTCCAATCACCCACAGTACAAAAGACACACTCACACGCTCAGTCACTGTCCGGTCTCGTTTGTAATTGGTACTTACCTCTACGCTTACTTCAAGGACTTCCTATATGCTACTTACCTTCTTCCATTTGTTCCCTCCAAAGAGTCTCCTGTGTTCCACCCTCGTGTGTGTGTGTCTCCATCCTCTTCTCCATTCCACACCTCTCTCCAGCGATCTCAACAGCAAGTACTCCGAGCCACTTCACCAAGATTCCTTCATCCACCTCTCACGATCCTCTTCACCATTCACCTGCACTTCCGTCATCATACTGGTCTGCTCTAAATAAACATCACTTCCCATACTTCTTGTCTCCGTCCCTTCTGTACCGTAACAGAAGACCGGACCACAACCGATGAGCACCAGCATGAGCACTCCGGATCCGTTCCAAGAACTCGTGGACGCTGTCCGACGAGCACTTCCTTCCCTTCCACCAGCGATCACTTCCGCAAACACCACCGCTTCTCCCTCTCCGCCAGTCTACGCCAGTCCCATGGCCAGACCAGCGCCCTACTCTGGCCTGGCGGAGGACTGCAATGGATTTTTGCTACAGTGTTCGCTGGTCCTGGAGATGCAACCGCAATTATACCCTGACGATAGATCCAAGGTGGCATTCATCATTTCCCAACTAAGGGGCAAAGCGCTGCAATGGGCTGAGACTCTGTGGACTCAAGATAATCCTATCGTTCGTACCCTGACGAGCTTCATAGCTCATTTCAAGGACGTCTTCGGGAAACCAGCTTGGGATGCCTCCATAGGTGAGCAATTGTATCACTTAAAACAGAATAAAATGCCGATCAATGAGTATGCCCTCCAGTTCAGGACCCTAGCCGCCGCCAGTGGATGGAACGAGCAATCTCTACTCACCACCTATCGTCAGGGTTTGGATCCCCGTGTGCGGTTGCATCTCGCTGCATACGAGGATACCATCGGGCTCGAACGCTTCATCCAACTATCCATACGCTTCGCCACTCGTATGCAGTCGTGTCTCGAAGAGCACCAGGGCCAGGAACTCGTCCTTTCTTCCCTCCGTCAGCCAGAGTCCGTCAGTCCTCCAGAACCAGCTCCCGAGACCATGCAGATACAGCAAGCACGCCTTACTCAAGGTGAACGTAGGAGGCGGCTGACCCAGGGTCTATGTCTGTACTGTGGGTCTACGGGGCACCACATTAACCAATGCCCCATTCGTCCTCCTCGTCCTATGGTGAGTGCTATAGTCCCATTTTCACATGATATGCACCCTCTCACCACTATTGTCAACCTAACTGCGGCCGGTGTTACCCTTCCAGTATGTGCCCTCCTCGACTCTGGGTCAGCCGGCAACTTCATCTCTGGTGCCCTCTGCCGTCAGCTTCACCTCAAGACCACTGCTACACCAACAACCTACCAGATCCACTCGGTAACAGGGAAACCCCTCAGCCGACGTCAAGTGCGTTCCGTCACCATTCCCATCCAGCTCCAAGTGGGTATTCTGCACACGGAACAACAACAGTTGCTGGTTCTGGAGGAATCCACCGCTGACGTGATCCTAGGGCGCCCATGGTTAGTGCAGCACAATCCCATCATTTCCTGGAAAACCGGCGAAATCCTGAAGTGGGGCGATAGCTGCTTCCCGAGTTGTTTTAAGGCTCTTCCTGTTCCCCCTACTCCATGCTCCAAGAAAATGTCTGTGTGTTCCACCTCCATCGAGAGCCCGGTCGAACAACGTTCGGTTGATATACCATCATGCTATGCCCCCTTCAGTGATGTCTTCTGCCCTCAACGAGCGTCAAAGCTGCCTCCACATCGGCCATGGGACTGTGCCATCGATCTGCTTCCGGGTGAGTCAGTGCCCCGTGGGAAAATTTACCCTCTGTCACTCCCGGAGGAGAAGGCCATGGAGGAATACATCAAGGAGGCACTCGACCAAGGTTACATCCGCCCGTCTACTTCCCCTGCTGCTTCCAGCTTCTTTTTCGTGGCCAAGAAGGACGGAGGCTTGCGGCCCTGCATCGATTACCGAGCACTCAACAAAATCACAGTTAAATTCCGTTACCCCCTTCCTCTCGTCCCAACGGCGCTGGAACACCTCCGTGGTGCCACTGTCTTCACCAAGTTGGACCTCCGCAGCGCCTACAACCTCATCAGAATACGTGAGGGGGACGAGTGGAAGACAGCCTTTGTGACCCCTACTGGCCACTACGAATATCTCGTCATGCCCTATGGACTTTCCAATGCCCCCTCCGTATTCCAGGACTTCATCCATGAGGTGCTCCGGGAGTTTCTCCACAGATTCGTACTGGTCTACATCGACGACATCCTGATATACTCCCGGAGCCTGGCCGAACATCGCCACCACGTTGCGGAGGTCCTGCAACGCCTGAGGGAGTTCCAATTGTATCTCAAGGCCGAGAAATGTTCCTTTCATCAACCCTCAGTGCAGTTCCTTGGATACAACATCGACAGCAGTGGCATCCGGATGGACGAGGGGAAGGTGGAAGCCATCAAGAACTGGTCCACTCCCACAACCATAAAAGAACTCCAGAGATTCTTAGGATTTGCCAACTTCTATCGTCGATTCATTTTCAACTATAGTATTATTTCTTGCCCTCTTACTCAACTACTCCGTAGTAAGCCCAAGTCTCTGTCCTGGAACCCCGCGGCCACGAAGGCCTTCGAAGACCTTAAAGAGGCCTTCACTTCGGCTCCCCTCCTAGTGCATCCAGACCCCACGAAAGCCTTCGTAGTCGAGGTAGACGCATCTACCACAGGAGTGGGAGCCGTACTCTCACAGCAGCAGGGGACTCCAAGTAGACTCCATCCATGTGCCTTCTTCTCCCGCAAGCTCAACCCGGCGGAGGTGAATTATGACATCGGCAACCGGGAGCTTCTCGCCATCAAGATGGCCCTGGAAGAGTGGAGGCATTGGTTGGAGGGTTCCCAACTTCCTTTCCTGGTACTCACGGACCATAAAAACTTAGAGTACCTCAGGGACGCCAAGAGACTCAATCCCCGCCAGGCCCGGTGGGCACTGTTCTTCACTAGATTCAATTTCACTATCTCCTATCGGCCTGGACCCAAGAATGTGAAGGCAGACGCCCTTTCCCGTCTCTTCAACCCCGAAGAGGACTCCAAGAAGTTTGAACCCATTATTCCTGAGAAACTGTTCGTGAGTCCCATCACCTGGTCAGAGGAGACCTTGCCCTCTTCCAATGTCTCCACCAATGCTCCGCCGGGTTGTCCACCAGGGTTACAATACATCTCACGGACACGACGCACTCCCCTCATTCACACGTCCCACACGTCGTTGGGCACTGGCCACCCGGGGGTCAATGAAACCCTCTCGCTGCTGAAGGAGCGCTTCTGGTGGCCCAACATGGCGACAGACGTCAGAAGGTACGTGAGAGGATGCCAGGAATGCGCCATCTCTAAGAGCCCTAGACATCTTCCCTCCGGCAAACTCCATCCTCTGCCCGTTCCCAACCGTCCATGGTCACACCTAGGAGTAGACTTTATTACTGATCTTCCTGTGTCTGGGGACTGTACCTGTGTATTAGTGGTAGTGGATAGATTTTCCAAATCTTGTCGCCTGATTCCGTTGAAAGGACTGCCTACTGCCATGGAGACGGCAGAACTCATGTTTAATAGGATCTTTAGATACTATGGTATCCCTGAGGACATTGTTTCCGATAGAGGACCCCAATTCATCTCCCGGGTATGGAAAGCGTTCTTCTCACTCCTAGGTGTGACTGTCAGCCTCTCTTCCGGTTATCATCCACAGACCAACGGGCAGACGGAGAGGAAGATTCAGGAGATCGGTCGCTTCCTCCGTACCTTCTGTCACGGCCACCAGGACTCCTGGAACCAGTTCCTGGGTTGGGCCGAGTACGCACAAAACTCCCTACGTCAGTCTACCACCGGTCTAACTCCATTCCAGTGCGTGCTCGGTTACCAACCCCCATTGTTCCCTTGGTCCGGGGAACCGTCGGATGTTCCAGCCATAGACTACTGGTTCCGGGAGAGCGAGAGGGTCTGGGACTCTGCACATCACCAGCTTCAACGGGCCCTGCGCAGACGCAAAATGACAGCCGACCTTCGTCGCTCCAACACTCCCTCCTTCCAACCGGGTCAGAAGGTCTGGCTGTCCACCAGGGACATCAGGTTGCGTCTGCAATGCAGGAAGCTCAGTCCCAGGTTCATTGGCCCCTTTCCTATTGTGAAGCAGATCAACCCAGTCACGTATCAACTCCAACTCCCTTCACAATACAGAATTCATCCCACTTTCCATGTCTCATTACTGAAACCTCACTTTCCCTCCGTTTCTATTCCCACAGAGCCTGGCGTAGCCGAAGAAACCCCCCTCCCACTCATCGTGGAGGACGGTACCGCTTACCAGGTGAACGACATCTTGGACTCCCGGCGCCGTGGTGGTCTCCTAGAGTATCTAGTGGACTGGGAGGGCTACGGTCCCGAAGAACGCTCATGGGTACCTAGAAACGACATCCTTGACCCGAACCTGCTCGAAACCTTCCATGCTTCTCACCCCAACAGACCTGCACCCAGAGGCAGAGGCCGACCACCACGACGTCGGGGTCCGCGGCCCTCTGGAGCGGGCCGTGGAGGGGGGGGTAATGTCACAGACCCGCCAGGCTCCCACGTCACTCAATCACAGCGCACGCCTTCCCCTGAGTACTGATCACGCGCACCTGCAGCTCATCATCACTCCAATCACCCACAGTACAAAAGACACACTCACACGCTCAGTCACTGTCCGGTCTCGTTTGTAATTGGTACTTACCTCTACGCTTACTTCAAGGACTTCCTATATGCTACTTACCTTCTTCCATTTGTTCCCTCCAAAGAGTCTCCTGTGTTCCACCCTCGTGTGTGTGTGTCTCCATCCTCTTCTCCATTCCACACCTCTCTCCAGCGATCTCAACAGCAAGTACTCCGAGCCACTTCACCAAGATTCCTTCATCCACCTCTCACGATCCTCTTCACCATTCACCTGCACTTCCGTCATCATACTGGTCTGCTCTAAATAAACATCACTTCCCATACTTCTTGTCTCCGTCCCTTCTGTACCGTAACAGTGTATGCTTGGACCCCTAATAAACCCATTTGTTTTGTTTTTTTTCAAAACAGAAAACTGCAGGGAAGTTTCTGTGACAAAAGGTTTATACATGTTTTTGGTCAAGACAGCAAAAACTAAAGTAAAATACATTGCATTTATAATACAGTACCATGTTTAACTACATTAAAGAATGTCAAAATGTTTTTTTTTTTTTGTGTGAATGGCAATCTGAAACCTGACAAAACAGCTGGCTAAATAACAGAGTGCATCACAAAGTAAGTGCTCCATCAATTTTGGCTTTGTTATCTCATGTCAAAATGATCTCATGTCATCTGGAGAAACTACTTCTACAATATGCCTGACATTTCTGGTTATTATTAGACCTGTCAAAAGAAGTTTGTCATACACAGACAATATAGCTGGCAGAGTAAACCACCCAGTGCGTTTTACACTTCAGACTTGCATGGTGAAATTAGCCACCAGCATTAAAACTCATCTTAAGTAGACGGAGCAGCATAGTAAAGCCTGCAGCCTGATTCCTGACATCCAGCAGCACTGCATGTGTCAAAGAGGTCTATTTATTGGCAGATACACGTATCAGAAGAAGAAACCACAAGTTTATAATGATAATTACACCTTTCACACCACAAGTCTGCTTTTCAAAGTGTCAGAGCTATGTTCTTGCCACTTATCCTGCCTCGAGGTAAGAACAGGGTAAGACCAGCATGAAGGTTAGTGGAGTGCCGGAGCTAACACTATGGCTAATTAATGCAGGTATACGTACTCGTTGCTCAACATGTTTGCCCACCCAGTGTTAATAAGCTTTGAAAGAAGAGGGACGTCTGCCCTGGATTCACTGGGACTACAAGAGGCAAGCAGAATAGTTAAACATACACCAGGCCAGAGTCTGCATAGTCCGGAAGGTGAGAACATGTGAAATATTTTTATCCAAAGACGCCAAACTACTCACAGAATCCCCACAGCATTGAAAAAATCACTTACAGGAAAACAATTGCTATTAAAATCAAGTAAATAATTCCACTGAACTTCATAAACTTTGCATAATTACTCTAATATGGCTGAAACAGCATTTATTTATGCAATAATAACCAGTATGTGCATATTAAACATTATGAATAACTCACTGTTTTTATCAGCAGGAATTTATAGTCACGATGTAATAAAAGTAGCAACACATCTTTCTTCCATATTGTGAACATGCATCCAAGTGAAAGTGATTTCCTGGGGGGCTCAAAAGCATCACTAAAGGAGTCCAACTCAAAACGATACATCAATTATAAAGTGTATCGTTGTTGTTGATTTGGCTCTATATCACTTGGCCATGGTTTTTGGTGAGAAATTTGTTCACAATTCACAATCTTTTCCTGTCTATTTTAGATGGACCCCTGTACTGGAAGTTCATGAAATAAACTACTAGATTTTATAGAATCTGCAAAATGGAATGTTACGTGTTGCTGCTTGCATTACTCCTATATTCCTCCTACTTTTCATTCTGGATGTTGTGTGTGGAGCACTACTACACAGGAGTTGGCTGAGATGACTGTGGTTCCACACTGTTCTATGCCCGGCAAACAAACATCCAAGCTGAGACACTGAAGGATTTTTCATGGGCTGTGTGAAAATCAATTACTGGACTACTATATTGAATGTATCCTAGAATCACAGCCAGAAATAACAAAATGTATCTTTTCGGAGTTATGGTTATATAAGCATAGGCCATTATTACAAAACTTTAACCAATCAGTGCGAGAAGAGACCTGTATATACAGTATAGCCGTTAGGGATGTAACGATTCACCCAACTCACGATGCGATGCACAATACTAATTTCACGATAAAATTCTCTCACAATTTGTTTGAACAAAATCAGATTTAAGACAAATTATAAAATGAAAGTGTCCTTTTATTTCTCAGACAAAATGCTGACAGGTTTTACATTGTTATTAGGGATGTGGCGGTGAGGAAATTTTCCCACCGGCTAATCAACGTGTGACAATACCGGTAATATTTCAATGAATTCAATAAAGCTTCCATAGGAATGTACTGAAAACGCGCCAGTGGACACGCATGGTGAATGAATGTTAGTGTGGCAGTGCTCGTTTTACTTTTGGTTTAGCGCCAATTCGGGGGCGGGTTGCTTGAATGGTGGGTTTATTGGCCTATTATTCTTAATGAAAAATACAACAGAACAGTACAATGATAAACTCACTTAAATAGGCGCTTTTACATTTCGCTTTGAAACCAAAAAGTGTCTGTTCTCTAACTGAACTAAATTATTTTAAAAAATCAAAACGACGGTGGGGGCGGTGCTGCGGTGGGCAAGTGATGTAACCAGTGTTTTCGCCTGAACACCGGTAACACCGGCAACACCGGCAACACCGACTATCGCAGCAAGCCTAATTGTTATAAGGCAAGATTTTAATATTATTTGTTATAATTTGTATCATTACACTTGCAAGAGCTAGAAAAACAGATTCCAATGCAAAGAGGCAAATTATGTAATTTTGAGTAATATTGTGGACGGAAAACCCATGGTTTACCCACAAGGTGCCTGTATGGCTCTTTAATAAATATAGATGTATCCACTAGTCTGGCCATGAGTATTGCAGGTCAAAACTGCTTACTTATTTTTAGGTTTTGCATTTGAATAAATATTTAGACATGATCAAACACTAGATTTTTTAAAATGTGAAATTTAATAAAGTTAATAACTTGCATCCTAATATTTTTTAATGATACTCGTACAAGCACACACAAGTGAATATTAATGAATGCAAGCAAATACAGAATTCAACCCAAGAAAAGTTTAAAATAGTGCTAAAAAAGGCAAAGCGCATTCAACAGATTGTTTTCCCCTTGTACAGTAGGCTATATAAATATGAATTGATACCAAATCAAGATTGAAATCGATATTTGTGTCATATCCGCTGGTGATTGGCTTAGCCTATCATCTTTTTACATATAGACAGAGGTGACTGGAGCCTCTGATTTGAACGAGTTAACATCAACATCTATGCACTTGCCATCGCCATGCTTCTGTTTGACGGTGCGTGCACACAGGCGCTCAATTCCATATGAATGAACTGAAAACTTTCGTTCTTCTTAGCGCCAGTGTGCATGCACAGTCCGTAACGCTAGCTACAACTTGCTTGTTGCTATTGTGCCTGTAAAGCGAGGTCACAGTAACTACAAGTGCTGGTCATACAATTCGAATATCATCAAAAAGTGAAACTTGTATATTATATTCATCCATTACACACAGACTGATATATTTCAAATGTTTATTTCTTTTAATTTTGATGATTATAACTGACAACTAAGGAAAATCTCAAATTCAGTATCTCAGAAAATTAGAATATTACTTAAGACCAATACAAAGAAAGGATTTTTAGAAATCTTGGCCAACTGAAAAGTATGAACATGAAAAGTATGAGCATGTACAGCACTCAATACTTAGTTAGGGCTCCTTTTGCCTGAATTACTGCAGCAATGCGGCGTGGCATGGAGTCATCGATCAGTCTGTGGCACTGCTCAGGTGTTATGAGAGCCCAGGTTGCTCTGATAGTGGCCTTCAGCTCTTCTGCATTGTTGGGTCTGGCATAATCGCATCTTCCTCTTCACAATACCCCATAGATTTTCTATGGGGTTAAGGTCAGGCGAGTTTGCTGGCCAATTAAGAACAGGGATGCCATGGTCCTTAAACCACGTACTGGTTGCTTTGGCACTGTGTGCAGGTGCCAAGTCCTGTTGGAAAATAAAATCTGCATCTCCATAAAGTTGGTCAGCAGCAGGAAGCATGAAGTGCTCTAAAACTTCCTGGTATACGGCTGCGTTGACCTTGGACCTCAGAAAACACAGTGGACCAACACCAGCAGATGACATGGCACCCCAAACCATCACTGACTGTGGAAACTTTACACTGGACCTCAAGCAACGTGGATTGTGTGCCTCTCCTCTCTTCCTCCAGACTCTGGGACCCTGATTTCCAAAGGAAATGCAAAATTTACTTTTATCAGAGAACATAACTTTGGACCACTCAGCATCAGTCCAGTCCTTTTTGTCTTTAGCCCAGGCGAGACGCTTCTGACGCTGTCTGATGTTCAAGAGTGGCTTGACACAAGGAATGCGACAGCTGAAACCCATGTCTGGCATACGTCTGTGCGTAGTGGTTCTTGAAGCACTGACTCCAGTCCACTCTTTGTGAATCTCCCCCACATTTTTGAATGGGTTTTGTTTCACAATCCTCTCCAGGGTGGGGTTATCCCTATTGCTTGTACACTTTTTTCTACCACATCTTTTCCTTCCCTTCGCCTCTCTATTAATGTGCTTGGACACAGAGCTCTGTGAACAGCCAGCCTCTTTTGCAATGACCTTTTGTGTCTTGCCCTCCTTGTGCAAGGTGTCAATGTTCGTCTTTTGGACAACTGTCCAGTCAGCAGTCTTCCCCATGATTGTGTAGCCTACAGAACTAGACTGAGAGACCATTTAAAGGCCTTTGCAGGTGTTTTGAGTTAATTAGCTGATTAGAGTGTGGCACCAGGTGTCTTCAATATTGAACCTTTTCACAATATTCAAATTTTCTGAGATACTGAATTTGGGATTTTCCTTAGTTGTCAGTTATAATCATCAAAATTAAAAGAAATAAACATGTGAAATATATCAGTCTGTGTGTAATGAATGAATATAATATACAAGTTTTACTTTTGAATGGAATTAGTGAAATAAATCAACTTTTTGATGATATTCTAATTATATGACCAGAACCTGTATACAGTTTCAGCGTCCCTGCTGTTTAAAATGTGTATCGCAATTCGTTTAACATCTCAACCGACTTTCATCGTCACACATTTTCAGCGATTTTCAACCGGCTCAGAGTGAATCGTTACATCCCTAATAGCCATTCCTCACCTCTGTCCTGTGACAGTTTTGCAGCGTCGCTCCTCCACCCCAATGCCTCAATTTAGCTGGTTCCTATCCCAGTCAAGGATGGGGGGAGTACTCTGGGTTCAGGCCAAATTCTGAGCTCAGACCCCTCCCCTCGGACAGCACGCCAAAAATGCATACATCGTCATATACGTATAATATGATTAAATCCCTAATAGCCATTCCTCACCTCTGTCCTGTGACAGTTTTGCAGCGTCGCTCCTCCACCCCAATGCCTCAATTTAGCTGGTTCCTATCCCAGTCAAGGATGGGGGGAGTACTCTGGGTTTAGGCCAAATTCTGAGCTCAGACCCCTCCCCTCGGACAGCACGCCAAAAATGCATACATCATCATATACGTATAATATGATTAAATGTACGTGTGAACTTGTGAAATAACAGATTTTTTTTAAAAGACAGATGCACTTTGCATTTTTACGCATACATACGACAAATGTTGTCAAAATGATTCAAGTTCACACGGATTCGCGAAAATGACTAAAATCATATTATGCATGCCAGGCCAGTAGTTGCCGATGTCACTTTGTAAAGAAACACTATGTGACTGAACACGTAATAATCATGCCAATGACGTCACTGCTTTCACAGGTTTGCGTTTTCAGGTCCCCAAAACACTGTTGTCGTGTAAATAAATGGTCAAAACTCATAAAGTTTTTTCAGTTGAAAAATGTGTTGTGTAAACAGCTCCTAATTTAGATGAGAAAGGGACCATATACACTAAACAAATACAGTAAAACAGTAATTATTATTGCAATTTAAATTAACTATTTAAATATATTTTAAGGCAAGACACTACAGGCATCTGTCAATTTTAAGATTTTGGGCTTTTTGACCTTTCAAGTGTTTTTTTCAGACTGGAAGACATCCAAAATACACTTTTACGTGTATCTTTTATAGCACTTTATCTATCAGTAGATTTCAATTACAGTTCATATCTTTAAAGGCCGTTCTCTTAACCAAAAAAAAAATCTGAAATATCCACTTCAGCAGCACTTACATACACCAAACTTTTTGTTTTATTCCCATCCATAGAAGGTTTTTACAAAAAAAATGGAACAATTTTGAAACTGATTTTTGTTCTAGAAATGTATGCAAATTAGTGCATATTTAATTGAATAATGCCTCATTTGCATATTTAAACATAACATTTCAGAAAACGTGTAATACAAATAATGTGTGCAATTCTTAATGTAATCAATCAACTGGGGAAGTATGATATCTATTAGTTATTTATTTACCCTATTCACCTGGGGTCTTGTCTTAAAGTAATTTATTTAAGTTTAAAAGAACAGCATTCTTCTAAATACTTTGTAACATATAAGTGTCACTTTTGATCAATTGAATGCATCCTTGCGGAAATATTTTCTTCTTCAAAAAAAAAGATCTTACTGACCCCAAATGTTTGGACAGTAGGAAACCACAAAGTAAATGGCTTGAATAGAAAGTGTTAACATGCCTGTCAGAATCAGGCTGGTGGCTTCTTTCAAAAAAATGTATACGTAATTCACTCCAGTATTTTCTGTTACTTTATAATAATAAACCTTATTTGCAAAAGAGTGTTGATAAATCGATTTCTACTTTTTCAACATATTTTCTGCTGAGTTCAGTGCACTATGGCTCAGTGCTGAAACTCTACTTGGACCAAGCAGCACCGCACTGCTTGTTAATGTGTACCAAAAATAAATATGCTCTGCTTTCACATGCTGTGGGAAAAAATGCATTAGCTTTAAGGAGCACAAAATGTGTCAGAAGCCAAGAAGTTGTACTCATGTTGGTAGCATTTTTAATTTCTCTCAAGGCTCATATTTCACTATTGTGTCCTGAGAGCATGTCCAAACAGAAGGTGATGGTTTTCTGACCTCAGAAGGGGACTGTGGCTGTCTTCTACCTCAGGCCTTTGAGTCTAGACCCAGCAGATGGTGAAGGACTCGGGGTGATGACACCTTAATGAGGGCAAATGGAGGAAAACATCAGTGGGAACACAAAACCCTGCCAGGAAACAATCTGCAACAATCAAAACCGAAAGAGCCTGGAATAGTGTGTTTGTGCCACAGTGGTCCTTGCTTGAGGGCAATTTGCAGAAGAAGAAAAAAAAGAAAGAATAGCACATTGCTTATTCAATAAACAGAAACTAAGACATTTTACCTTTTTCAAGAGTTAATCTGTTTACATGTTGTTTTAGGTTGATCAGAGAAGATTAAATAACAGTAATGCAATAACACTGTGAAAAAAGAAAACAATCCTTAGGTTGTTGCATAATAATACAGAATGCCACCGGAAACAAATCCCATGGCTCACAGCTTCCCCACACTGCATGTGTTGTGGCCAAACGCAGAGACACCAACCCAGCAGACTTGGATTTTTATCAGCAGCTATGCAGGCCTAGACATATTCAATGTCCTTTTCGGTGGTAAAGCAAATGTTTTACTATAATTGTCACCAGGGCTGGCCCGTGGGTATTTAGGACCCTAGGGGAGATCATGAAAATGGGTCCCACTGGTAGATAACTCTACATAACGATGCATAAAAGTTTATTCAGCACAACAAATTCAATGTAAATAATTGAGGAATATGCACAAAAGAGAATAAAGGCCTCAATGAAAAACGATTTTGTCCAAGTAAACAAAAGTACGCAGTTAAATCAGGTAAAATGACAAAAGAATGAACTATATACAAAGACCTCTTGAAGAGCAAATCTTCACAGAAAGGTCAATTGCTCACATTTTAAATTGTGTGTGACTTCTTTGCATCTCTGCATGTTGTGTTAGATTTATTCCTCTATATTATTCTTGAGAAGTTTTAACCTTTGACATGCTGTTTTTCTTCCATGCAAAATTGCCATTAAGAACAGCAAAGAAGACTACCACAAAGTGTTCCCATGGTGTAGAATGAATACATTATACAGTTTTCTGTGTTACTAACAATTGTTTTAGTTTACTGCTTTTATTTATGCTGTTATATTTGTGTTCACTCTATATTCAACTAATTAAACTAAACTAAAAAGAGTTCTCTGGCTGTCACTAATATTGTGCGTTGTGTGTAAAATGTGTCTAGGCCATACTGTTGGGTTTGATATCACCTCTAAAGAAAACATGCAAACACACAGCAAGCAGAACAAACAAGTTAAGCAAAATATATTTTTAAATTATTGTAAACTCTAAAGAGGGTCACCTCATACACACATTAATATCAGTTACAGCAAAAGTATTCTTGGTTACGTTTTGTTCTCCTGATACTATTAAGTGTAATATTTATACAGGTTCTCCGCCTCCTACAGCTTCCAGACTCACTTATGTAGGGGTGTCGCAATATATTTATTAAAAAAATTTAATATGGTTACCAATTAGGGGTTATGGTTGTCAATTAGGGGTGACGCAATATACCGGTTTTGGTGATAACCATAATATTTCAAATGAATAGTACACGTATGATAATATGGTATGTAAAGTATCTGGTTGACATACCAGTAGGTGGCAGTATTGCACCGCTGGTTGCCATGTGTTATAAAACACAAGCAGTCACAGTGCACAGCTGCTACTACACTTAAAAGCATGTTGTCAAATATGACAGACGAGACACTACCCGCACTCCAAGAAAGTTAGCTCGCCAGTGTGGACGTTTTTTGGATTCCGCAAAAATGACTCAATCAGCCCAGTCTGCGGGACTTGCCAATCAACAGTGAGTGCAAAAGGGGGCCGTATCACCAACCTCTTTACCCACCTTCACCTATGTTATCCTACAGATTGATACATTAACCTGTTAAAGGCACAATATGTAATTAGAGGTCGCTTATTCAAAACAAAGGTGTAGCTTGATGATGCAGTGAATGAGTGTAGATTCATGGGAGTTGTTGTCTTCACCTCCACAGCCAATGGAAAGGAATCCAACAGACCTGGGGAGAAATCATGTTCATGGATGAGCTAATGTATTAAAGTTTTGTTAACGTTACTGTGGTATGAAGCAGAGTGGGCCGAGAGCTGTGTGAGCCGAACAAGGCTGCTTATGCTGCAGTCAGCCGTTTCCAGTCTTTTCGTTGCGTATGTGGGTTAAGGCAGTGCTGTTTTCCATGGTTAAAACAATCAAATGCATTTGAGTGTGTTAAATTATTTTTCAACACACTCAAATGTGTATCAAATGTAGTTGTTGTTATAAAGTTACTCTGTGCGTTCGCACAGTGATTGTATGCGATATTAGAATATTAAATATTATAAATACTAATATTAAAAACTAGATGACTTGTGTTGCTAAATGACATGCAATTCATTTTAAAATATGTTGTATGATGTAGAAAGCTAGTTACTTGACAAAATACTGCTGTCTCTGAGGCATGGTAAAAACATAGTAGAAACTCATGGTAAATCAAGAAAACAAGCGATTCAAACAATGACTAACCATGTTGGGCTATATAACAACGATTAGTTTTCTGTTGATGAATGTATCCAAACAGCTGCTCACCTGTCTGATAAAACACATAATATATTAAAGTGTATTTGGTGATGCCATGGTTACTAGGAAAATTGAGGGTAACACGGATACAGTGCATCCGGAAAGCATTCACAGCGCTTCACTTTTTTCACATTTTGTTATGTTGCTGCCTTATTCCAAAATGGAATTCTACAATACCTCATAATGACAACGTGGAAGAAGTTTGTTTGAAATCTTTGCAAATGCATTAAAAAAAAAGTATTCACAGCCTTTGCCATGACACTCAAAATTGAGCTTGGGTGCATCCCGTTTCCATTGATCATCCATGAGATGTTTCTACAACTTGATTGGAGTCCACCTGTGCTAAATTCAGTTGATTGGACATGATTTGGAAAGGCACACACCTGTCTATGTAAGGTCCCACAGTTAACAGTGCATGTCAGAGCACAAACCAAGCCATGAAGTGTAAGGAATTGTCTGTAGACTGCCGAGACAGGATTGTATCGAGGCACAGATCTGGGGAAGGGTACAGAAATATTTCTGCAGCATTGAATGTCCCAATGAGCACAGTGGCCTCCATTATCCGTAAATGGAAGAAGTTTGGAACCACCAGGACTCTTCCTAGAGCTGGCCGCCTAGCCGCCCGACCAAACTGAGCGATCAGGGAGAAGGGCCTTAGCCAGGGAGGAGACCAAGAATCCAATGGTCACTCTGACAGAGCTCCAGCATTTCTGAGCCACTCCTCAGTAAAAGGCTGTCTGGAGTTTGCCAAAAGGCACCTGAAGGACTCTCAGACCATAAGAAACAAACTTCTCTGGTCTGATGAAACAAAGATTGAACTCTTTGGCCTGAATGGCAAGTGTCATGTCTGGAGGAAACCAGGTACCACTTTTTTCAGCGGCAGGGACTGGGAGACTAGTCAGGATTGATGGAAAGATGAATGCAGCAATGTACTGTACCACTCTGGACCTCAGACTGGGGCGAAGGTTCAACTTCCAACAGGACAATGACCCTAAGCACACAGCCAATATAACAAAGGAATGGCTGCAGGACAACTTTATGAATGTCCTTGAGTGGCCCAGCCAGAGCCCAGATTTGAACCCGATTGTGATTTGAATCCGACCCAACATGTGATTTTTTTGCGTTTTTTTTTTTATACATTTGCAAAGATTGCAAACAAACTTCTTTCACGTTGTCATCATTATAGGGTATTGTTTGTAGAATTGAGGGAAAAAAAATAATTTAATCCATTTTGGAATAAGGCTGTAACATAACAAAATGTGGAAAAAGTGAAGCACTGTGAATACTTTCCAGATGCACTGTATGACGTCATTGACAGGCGACACAATGACATGGTCCGTGTCCTAGTCAAAATTGCTGATTTCTCTGGATCTAAACATTTTGGAAATGTTTGGGATAATGTACACAAGTCAACAAAACATTTAACAGTTCTTGTGGTTTTTGGATATTTTAATCTAAAAATCTTACATTAGGCTTTAACTGGCTTTTTATTATATTTACATCCCTCTGGGCTTTTAGTCTAAAAGTGTGCTCATAGTACAGATAAAAACATATGGATTATCATATGTTTACTTCAAATATCTTTAGAGACCAGTACTTCTTTCTATTTTACCCAAAATAGGATGATGTGAGCATTGGGGTGCTAAACTCTCACATGTAATTTATGTTTCATTCATACTCAACACCTGAGTGTGCCCTTGTGCAGAAAGTCCACAAGTGAGTAATAAGTTCCAAGAAATCCCTAATATGGACAAAGACATCCAGTGATCGCTGTAGCAGTGTAGCTTAATTAAACACAGATAGAGACAATTTATCTGTGTTCTTCAAGCCATCTCGGGTATTTTCATAATGTATAATGCAATGCCAATCGACATAGCCGTTATCACTGTATATAATACAATATAATTTCTTTTTCATTTCTATTTGACTAATAGCATTATAATTATTTTTTTTCTTCAAGATTTCTATAGTTATCACGATATATCGTTATTATGAATTCTTTTGGCCACGATAACCGTGCGTGTAGTGCAGAATCTGATTTCGTGACAGCCCTACACCTATGTAAAGAAATAGATGTGGAATAAAAATACTGTATATGAAAATTCTATAAATTTCTTTTTCTTGATTTAATTTCTTGGTATTGAAACCCAGTGTTGTGGTAGACCTCCCGACTACTAGTGTCGTGGAGCGGGCGTGTTACGGATACGTGGTGTTGTCATAGATGCGGCGCGCAGTAGGTGGTTGTTTGTATTGGTGCATTTCTAGAGTGACCAAATTCCTTGTGTACTTGTGCACACTTGGCAAATAAAGTGCATTGTGATTCTGATGTTGAATTGTCTACCATTGCTTCCTTTCACTGATGGTCATTGATTAGTATTTGTAAGGAAAAGGTCAAGTGACTAAATAAAAATAAATAGCCCATCTCACAAAGGTCCCCAGAATGTTGGGAGCCCTAGGTGACCACCAATAAAACGGTCCAGTCCTGAATGCCACAAATTATACTACATGGAATACTAATACATCTTAGTACTCATACCTTTGACATTTAGGTCTGTGCTGGCCTGTTTCTATGCAGGCAAAAATTTTGTAAAAGAGTAATCATTACTTCTCATTTCCACCTCTCAGGCAAAGGCTATTAATTATTGAGCTTAAATCCTGCAATCATGAAAAGTATGAATTAATCTTGGTAAAGCATGTCTTACACACTGCCATACCTCTTGGATAGTTTGACAATTTAGCTTTTTGTACTACTCAATGTCCTAGACGGGTTAAATGCACCAAATTAGTTTTGTGGCATCATTACATAAAACGAAGCTAGACAAAATCTAGCACATTATTGCATTAAATCAGTCTGCACAGTGTGTTTTAACTCTAGTTCCCTTTCAGTCGGTCACGGTCGACGTACGTCGGACATCACCGAAGAATTGGGATCACTTCTGGGAGCCCCTATCAGCTTCGAGTGTATACAGAAAGGGCCAATGGCCATTGGCGTGCGTGATTGGCATCTCACGCTCCGCCCCGCAGCGTGGGTATAAACAGGAAGCGGATGCAGCGGACATTTGTCATTCACTTCGGAGCCGCTTAGAGAGAGAGAGAGAGTTCCTGTGTACAGTACAGTTCCTGTGTTGGCGAGAAGGCACTGCAGTGGGACCGCAAGTTCACTTAAAGAGCAAAAACTGCTGATTTTACAGCAAAACTCTGTTGGTTCGGTGAGAGCGTTCCACAAAAAGTGAGTGCAAAATACAGGCTGCACTATCCCCTGTGTGTTTGCCGTGGCCATCTCCCTGTGTACACGTGTGACACTGCGTTTTTTTCAAGATGTCATTCCACCCGTGCGTTTCTGGATGTGGTCGTTCCCCGTCACCAGCTGACGGTCACAATCACTGTATTACGTGTCTGGGCATTCAGCACGCTGAGGCAGCGTTTGTGGATTGTTCATGTTCCCACAGCGGGAACATGACTATCTCGGCGTTAAGGGTGAGACTCACCTACCTTCGGGAAGGCGGAGTCCCCTTACCTATGCCCCGATCTAGTGCTATTCCTGCTGGACAGCAGAATAGAGCTACTTCGGCGAATAGCCAGGGTGACCTGAGGATACCCGCCGAGACAAACTCTGTGGGCCCCCAATTCCTCTGAAGCACCGCAGCTGGTGGAGTTACTGAAAGAGCGTGCTGGCCCCTCCCATGGGCGTCCAGTGGTGACTTTCGGGGGCTCCAGCAGATGACAGGATATCGATCGCTGCATCGGAGGGGGAGCTTCAGTCTTCGGGGATGAAGACTCGGCTGTGTTGCCTCCCTCTGGGAGAGTAGCGTTGCCCGAGACGGACCGCGAGTTGGCGGCTTTTCTCTGTCCCGTCCATGCTTTGCGGGCTTACGTGGACCTCAGAACAGCTCTTCATCTGTTATGGAGGCCAGCAGAAGGGAAAGGCTGTCTCCATGCAAAGGATGGCCCACTGGATAGTGGATGCCATCGCCTTGGCGTACCAAACCCAAGGCGTGCCCTGTCCCGATCAAGGTTATAATCGTTGACGAAAACGAACGTAAAAACGAAAACTAGGTGGGAAAAAACATTGTCGTTAACTGAAATAAAAATAAAAACGAGGCATTACAAAAAAACGATAACTAACCAAAACTGTAATGTGTGTTTGGCCAAACTAACTAAAATAAAATGAAATGATAGATTAAATGTCCTTAGTTTTCGTCTTTGTCAACGTCTTTCATAGAGCAAAAAACCTTCATCTGCATTTCCTTTCCCTGCGTCTCTCACTCACGCGTCTCTCTCACATGGGCGCGCGCGCACACACACACACACACACACACACGCACACACACACACACACAGGCCCTCCCCTCAGTGCACACCGCGTCTCCATGAGAACGAGTGTTCGACGTTGGAAGCAGGTTCGCGAAAGGTTGGTATCTCGTAAACACCTTTACACAATCACACATTAAAAAGTGGTATAAAAATATTTTTCGTTCTGAATATAATTTTGTCAGTGTGTTAATGTCGACCCGAGAAGCGATTGCTACTTTATACTTTAACCAGTCGCAAGTTTGAGGTAAAATGCACTTGGGTTGTCGATGTCAAAACACTATATAAGCTGTGATTCAAATATGAAATAATGTTATGTCATTTGTTTACTCTTACACTGAATGTTTGCTGCTTCAGTCCAGATGAGTAGGCTATTGTATAGGGTAAGTTTAGTATAGGGTGTGAAAATTGTACAGCTGTGGCTAGTCTGTTAGTCAGTTTTTTACTGGCACACGGCACTTACTGCGGAGTGTTGAGACTGTTTACATATTTGTGCCCATATGTACATTTTATCTACTGGTTTTATTTTTGAATGAATATTTTCTCAAATTGTATGATACTTTTTCTGACCTTTTTGAATCTTGCCCTTGACAAATAACCCAAATTACAAAAAAAGACTAAAACTAACACTAAAACTAATAAAAGCTAAACTAAAACTAAGCCCCGATGCATTGGTGGAACCTGTGTTAGGCTGGGTATCCATGTGTTGTGACCCCTATGGCGATCCCAGGTGTGCATTCTTCCACGATACAGCTCCCTATGGTGAGCCCGTGTCTTTCCCTTGGCAGAGCCCGCTCTGCCGTCTCTGTACGGTGTAGTCCCCCACCTAGATTGGCCGGGGCCACCCCTGGGACTTCGTATGTTGTACTGCCCGAGCGGCCAGTCCATATGTGTATTTCCAAATGATACCTCCCTACGGGTAGGATGTGACTTCCGCAGCATCCCCTCGGGGCACGCTTTCCCAGCGTTATCCAATAATCTGCTGAGTGGGTCTTGCGGAACAGCAGCAGTGACTCTCCCTGCGTGAGTTCCCGCCACAAAACAGACAGGGGTCTGAGGGGCTTATGCGGGGCGCTGGAAGTGGCAACAGCCGTGGCGATTAGTCATCCTGTTTTAAGTTGATGAATGAATGGGACATTGTAGCGCGCCTTACATCCAATAAAATCGCAATAATCTTTGTGCTTTGTTACTATTGATATGAAACAAAGTCTCAGATTTCAAATTACGTCCATTTTTTTAGGAAATTCAAAAACAAATACCGTTTTGGCACTGTGGCGTGAGATCGCTCTGGCGCAGCTCAGCTCAAGAGAAGCGGCAGTGCGGAGCACACATAAACTGATCTTCTCTTCCGCCTTAATACCAGTTACAGCACAAAATAAACATGAATGAGTATCTGAAAGTGTGTTAAAAGAGTACAACTTACCGAAATCCATATCATGTCACATGGAATCAGTGTTTCAACCGCGGAAAGACATAAATTAAACAGCTTGTAAACAATGTCGTAACTAGGGGTGTAACGATACACCTATGCCATGGTTCGGTTCATATCACGATTTTGGAGCCTTGGTTCGGTTCTGTTTGCCGTGGGAGCAGGGTTATGGCAGGGCACCAGCAATAATAACACTAGATTTCACTTTTAACTTAACAACAACAACAACAACAACAATAATTTAACTTATAAACTTTATCTTTATTAACTTATACATTGGCTTCACGTTTTCTTTAGAGCAGTTGGCATATCTGAGTAAACTAAAATGAAATAAATGCCTCCACTGTAGACTAGTCAGAAATAATCTACTCATTTTACCATTTGCCATAATGTTTAAAACAAAACAAAAAAAACAACAAGCATATTTATTTCATAAAAATTGATGACACACACAAGTAATGTCCCACTTTAGCCTACTTAACAAACACATAAATTCAGGGATGCAAACACATGTATGGTCAAAAAAGAGAGAAGTAATCGAAGCCCTCGCCCCGCGGAAAATATCCAGATACTTACATTGTCACCAACCCCTGCCATCCTTGGTCCACCCCTATAGGCAAAGAGTAAAATGAAATTCTGAAAATCAAAATACACAGACACTAATCTGAAATATATTCAAATTTCATTTTTTTTTCCGAAACATAAACTCCTATTGAACTATCTAGCACCTCTTCTTGCTTTACTTCTCTTTTTTATATTTATATATAAATGTATGAGCCAACACAAATGATATAAAATTACAAGATGTTTATTGTAAACATAATGTGCAGCTTTTTAATGGGGCAACAAAGATATGATAGATACGAGAGAACAAGACAGGCTTTTAATAATTTTTCAGTGCACAAAACCATAATATGAAACGTTTCAAAAGAGCGTCTGAGCGTCACAAAGTGCTTATGCGCATCCCGGGTGCAGGATGATGTGCTTAAAGCAACATGGAGTCAGAGTCACAGCGCTGCGCTAGTGCGCATTGAAATGTTTACGGCACAAAGAGAAGAGATTTTGAGCACACAAATCCTAGTCTATAATGTATATCTGTCCAACGGTTTACTGCTCATTTGTTTCTTCACAGTTTTAAATTCCAGGTATTGTGCGTGTAATGCTAATTAATAGTCCTTGTGTTGTCACCCGATAGCGAGTACAACATCGTTCAGAAACAGCTATAAACTCCAGCAAGATAAAGTCACTTTATGCGAAACCATAGACCGTTATCTTCAGATTAAGCATAATAACAGGAACATTGAATCATCTTGGAGAGAGTTTCATCATGTTGACTGTTGTAACCAAATGTGACACACAGTTTGAAAGCTGAATGGAGAATGACTGACAGCAACAGCGGAGGGAAGCATTCATGTGAATTTGAATTTAAGGACTTAAATATTCATCCATACCTCACATTAAACTATGGAATGGCTTCTGAACACTTAATATAGTGCACGAAGCGTTGATGATGCTTTGTAATGTTTTTGTGCCTTTTGTGGGACACTGGGGCTTAACAATAACAGAATATTATACGCACAGAATCGGATCAGTCCTGTCTGACCGATACCCGATCCGGCAAATAATGGCGGTATTGGAGCCGATACCGAGTATCGGATCGGTGCATTCCTACATGTTACGTCACATTTACCTCAGAAAAACCATCCAGTGTCTATAAACTCGTTAGTCAGCTAGAAAAATGACCTCCAGAGAGGAGCATTTTATTAAATACACTCACCTAAAGGATTATTAGGAACACCATACTAATACTGTGTTTGACCCCCTTTCGCCTTCAGAACTGCCTTAATTCTACGTGGCATTGATTCAACAAGGTGCTGAAAGCATTCTTTAGAAATGTTGGCCCATATTGATAGGATAGCATCTTGCAGTTGATGGAGATTTGTGGGATGCACATCCAGGGCACAAAGCTCCCGTTCCACCACATCCCAAAGATGCTCTATTGGGTTGAGATCTGGTGACTGTGGGGGCCATTTTAGTACAGTGAACTCATTGTCATGTTCAAGAAACCAATTTGAAATGATTGGAGCTTTGTGACATTGTGCATTATCCTGCTGGAAGTAGCCATCAGAGGATGGGTACATGGTGGTCATAAAGGGATGGACATGGTCAGAAACAATGCTCAGGTAGGCTGTGGCATTTAAACGATGCCCAATTGGCACTAAGGGGCCTAAAGTGTGCCAAGAAAACATCCCCCACACCATTACACCACCACCACCAGCCTGCACAGTGGTAACAAGGCATGATGGATCCATGTTCTCATTCTGTTTACGCCAAATTCTGACTCTACCATCTGAATGTCTCAACAGAAATCGAGACTCATCAGACCAGGCAACATTTTTCCAGTCTTCAACTGTCCAATTTTGGTGAGCTCGTGCAAATTGTAGCCTCTTTTTCCTATTTTGACCCCGGTGGGGTCTTCTGCTGTTGTAGCCCATCCGCCTCAAGGTTGTGCGTGTTGTGGCTTCACAAATGCTTTGCTGCATACCTCGGTTGTAACGAGTGGTTATTTCAGTCAAAGTTGCTCTTCTATCAGCTTGAATCAGTCGGCCCATTCGCCTCTGACCTCTAGCATCAACAAGGCATTTTCGCCCACAGGACTGCCGCATACTGGATGTTTTTCCCTTTTCACACCATTCTTTGTAAACTCTAGAAATGGTTGTGCGTGAAAATCCCAGTAACAGAGCAGATTGTGAAATACTCAGACCGGCCCGTCTGGCACCAACAACCATGCCACGCTCAAAATTGCTTAAATCACCTTTCTTTCCATTCTGACATTCAGTTTGGAGTTCAGGAGATTGTCTTGACCAGGACCACACCCCTAAATGCATTGAAGCAACTGCCATGTGATTGGTTGATTAGATAATTGCATTAATGAGAAATTGAACAGGTGTTCCTAATAATCCTTTAGGTGAGTGTATATGCACCATATTACATATTCATTATCATTTTTAATGTTCTTCAATATTTAATGCATGTTTGAATAAATCTGGCAAGTTTTTATGACAGCCACCATTTAAAATATTTATATTTCATATAACTTTATTATTATTAAAAAATATAAGTGTTTGTATACAAATCAGTTAATTTTTACCTTCAATATTATAGCAGGCTAATGTAGCCTAGTAGGCTACAACTGACTCCCATAGTTTACAGCATTAATTAAGAGGTTTGTATTGTACCTGATATACATCCAAAATAATCTGAATATTGAATAGAAATTGAAATCTAATTGCAAGCTTGTGAATCGAAATCAAATCGAATTGTGGAATTTGTGTCAATACCCAGCCCTAGACACAAAAATCCTGTTTGGTTTCTTCAGACAGCAAGGCAGGGATGAGAATGAAAGAATTCGCAAAGCTATGAGATGAATGAAGATAAAGGGCAAGTGATTAAGTTTGGTTTGGTGTACAACATCCAAAATCCAATAAAAAGATTTTGTTTTCACATCACACCTGTTATTCAAGATTCTTCTTGTATTCCTATGCAGAATTGATTAATTATTTGACATTTACATCTTTTTGAAACACTGAACAATGTGAGATCTGGATCTTTGTATGCAGTCATGTTTTCACTTGCTAAAAATCACAAAGTTCGGGGGTTCTTGAACTCGCATTTTCTTTCAAATATTAAATTATTAGATCACATTTGTAACACTACTCACACAAAAAAGTCACAGCTTCAGTTACAAATGTGTGAGCACAAGCATGAAATCGCTCAGGAGCCCATCAATATTCTTGTCAAATTTAGACCTGACACTGACTATAAACTGACACTGACTTGACAGAAAATCTGTAAAAGATAAGTTATAAAAGGACTTTTCATTACAAAATATTAGGACCCAGAATTTGACAGACTGACAAAGTCATCTAATTCAAAAAAACTTAAAAAGGGGTCAGCTTGAAGAAACTTTATAGCACTCAAGAAAAAAAACAGTAATTTGTGGCAGAATGGGTACTGTAGATTCCAGAGCCAAAGTCATTGAACTCACAGCGTGAGCAGTAATGGAAGTATACACATTTTCCCCCCCATCCCCGGCTGCTGTCCCACCTCGGAGATGAGGAAGAGAGTGCTGATGGAGAGAATGGTCAGGGTGGTAGTGTTGAGGGGGGTGTGCATGTCGATAGCATCCAAAACACACTGGCAAGAAACGCAGAATATGAGCTGACAATTACAGCCTTTAATCCTGAACAACAGAATCGGACCTCCCGCCTTGTGTCGCGCAGAGTGACAGATGGTGTGAGATATTGCAGTCATTAAAGCTCGGAAACTCTGGCAAAGCAATCCTCTAAGTGTGCACAGACTTCATTGATCTGAGCGCGTGCAACAAGCTCAGCCTCAACACCTTACACCTGACCCCCCTGATCTAATAATAGAGAGCCAGCGGTGATGGAGGGCATGAGAGGAGAGCAACTCGCGTTTCTCATGAAGCTATCAATTTAGTATCTCTTGCTGTTCACATTTCTTTAGCTGGAAATATATTATATTCAGATCAGATATTTGGCAGAGAAACGTTTTCTTTTAAGACATTAAATGGTGTTATTGCTTTGTCTTGTACTCTGAAAATAAACTCATAATAATGGAGTGAAGTCACCTATCTTGAGTGGCTAGCTCCTTTACAGATTTGGCAATAACAGTCTGCTGACTGGACACTTGAGCCAATATGGAGATTTAAATGAAGGTGTCCATAGAGGCCTCAAACCACTCATCCACTTTGGCCTGGAGATAATCGGCCACCATCTGTGACAGGTTTTCTCAGAGCTCAAAGCTGATCGCACTAAACATTACACGAGGAACTGACACCCCATTTTATTTTAGGCATATTCCACATGCTTGTGCCACTTCCAACAACAGGACAAATTGATTTGGAACTTTCGATTTGACCAATGCCCAGTGTAGACACACTGGCTGCATCCAAAAGCTGAAAAATGCTGCATCTGAATCCAATGATCGTTGTCACATTCTGTCTACTGAGAAACCTTCATCTGATGAATTTTTGAAGGCAGCATGGATGTATCCCTCACTGCCTTTGATATACCACAATCCTGTGTGTTCCATTCTGTGACAGTTGAGCTAAAAAAATACAAATAAATATGGCGTCTGAAAACTGCGGTTGGTGGTCAGTTTGAGTGTAAATGTAGATTTTTTTACCTACTTTTCCCACTTATGTTATTTCTAGTGAGAAATTACTATTGTATTTGTAGTAATTAAATATTTACTTTATCACCAAAGCTCTCTTTTTTTTTTTTGTAGATCATTTAAGTGTTATGCTGCCTCATAATTCTGTCTGAAATCAGTTACATGAAGTATCATTATGCACAAACGCTGCCTGAAAAATCATTGCCAGATAAGGCAGCGAGGCAACAAGTCAGCTGCCTAAGTTTTCGTATACAGTACCCGTGTCCGAATATTAGGGCCGTTGGAGCAACGGAGCAAACGCCGGAGCAACAGAGCAAAACTTCTAGTTCGGCTAGAAGGTGGGCTTTGACGCTCAGTGGCGTAATCATCCATTTGTTGAATTAGTAGCGCTAACTTTTCAACATTTTTTGTGATATGCACATTTTCTGCATTCTGAATCAAAGAACATACCTCAAATAAAATTTGTCAGGAATAGTAGGCTAAATGGAATAGACCATTACTAGTGACACAGCGGAATGTGTACGTTCATTTTTGTTCAGTTGCTCTCTAACTTTGTGAACCATTTTTTGCTGTTATAAGCTGCGGCTGCCTGAGGGGAAAAATGCAATGCGTCTGAGTGTAGTAAACCCTTGTATGGTGAAAAAGAATGCAATGTCCAGTCTTGATTTTGTTCTTTGAACTTTTACTGAATCAGTGAACTAACAACTGTTCAGCAGCAGCATTTCTCCCTATACGTCATTACATCATACACAAAGCAGAAATAACTAATCATCATTCTATTACATGTGAGGTTGAAACAGACATTACTCTAACAAGGCTCGAAATTGCTACCATTTTGGTCGCATATGTGCCCGAAATTTGATCTGTGCGATCTCAAAAAATGTTTGGGAGCATTTGTGCGAGTGCAAATAATTGTTGATGTGAGACTTGTTTTAATTTCTCTACAAAACGTTCGCTAGTTACTGCACAGTATGTGCCTGCTGTGAGCTGATACAGTGCCCGGTCCAACATTCTTTAAATAACAAATTAAACTTCATCTTTACACTCTAAATTTTAAAGCAGACTTTAAGTTGATTAATATTAGCCATCAATCACTCCTTTTCACTGCACTCTATTGTCATGTGACAGGGAGCTAACAAGCGCGCAACATGTAAAGAGCTGAAGAGAGGAGGATTTTTGAAGGGGCAAGGGAAAGAGAATTTTACTTGGCCGACTGGACAAGTAGCCTGATTAAAATGTCAATAACAAAAAATAACTGGGGAATCACCAAAACGCGATAATGATTCTGATTTTATTTCATTTAGTGTAAGTGGCAATTGATGGTGGATAATGAACTGACTGTAACAAGGTTGCGCTGTTGAGGCTCACGCAGCCTCATGAGGAGAAATCAAAACAAATCAGCGCAGCAGCACACACAAATATTGAAAATGTGACATTGATTTCATACAACAGTTCAATAAACAGTTCAAATCAAGTCACTTACATTTCTGACTGTTTTTGTTCTGTTTCAGTAGCGAAAATAGTTCCAAACAAAGATCACAGCAGAAACATAGCGCATCTCACAGAAACACTCAACCGTGCTTCATTACTAATGACCCATTCATAAACATTTGCTTCATTCTTGAATGAATCAGCTGTTTGAATGAATCGTTTGAATGAACGACTCAATGACTCACTCATTAAGATTTTCATGTTTAACAGCATCATTCTTTCCAACATTTCTTATTTGTATATTCAAAATATATTTAAAACAATATCATAACATTATTCAATGCAATTGTAATTATTTCAATTGATTTGCAACAGCCCTAGAGTGTCTTATTATTCTAATAAAATGTATTGATCAAATTTAAGAATTTAAAATGAAAGATGAAGCATATCTTTAATAAGATTAGGGAAAAATGCCATTTTAAAGGTCGAAAAATGCCCTTGGGGTAAATATGCAGATTTAAATAGGCTATGATAGAACTGATAGAACACTGGTGAGAATATTGCTTCAAATTATATTTATAACACAAAAATCCTATTTTTTCCAGCAGCAGCTTTTTATTCTGACAACAGAATGACCGATTTAGCCTACTTGCATATGACACACAAACATTTAAACATTATATAATATAATATACACTCACCTAAAGGATTATTAGGAACACCATACTAATACTGTGTTTGACCCCCTTTTGCCTTCAGAACTGCCTTAATCTTTTTCCTATTTGTAGTGGAGATGAGTGGTACCCGGTGGGGTCTTCTGCTGTTGTAGCCCATCCGCCTCAAGGTTGTGCGTGTTGTGGCTTCACAAATGCTTTGCTGCATACCTCGGTTGTAACGAGTGGTTATTTCAGTCAAAGTTGCTCTTCTATCAGCTTGAATCAGTCGGCCCATTCTCCTCTGACCTCTAGCATCAACAAGGCATTTTCGCCCACAGGACTGCCGCATACTGGATGTTTTTCCCTTTTCACACCATTCTTTGTAAACTCTAGAAATGGTTGTGCGTGAAAATCCCAGTAACTGAGCAGATTGTGAAATACTCAGACCGGCCCGTCTGGCACCAACAACCATGCCACGCTCAAAATTGCTTAAATCACCTTTCTTTCCCATTCTGACATTCAGTTTGGAGTTCAGGAGATTGTCTTGACCAGGACCACACCCCTAAATGCATTGAAGCAACTGCCATGTGATTGGTTGATTAGATAATTGCATTAATGAGAAATTGAACAGGTGTTCCTAATAATCCTTTAGGTGAGTGTATAAACATTTTAGATGAGGTGATCCTAAATTTTTGCTGGTGCGTAACTTTTTGAATTTGCATTGGAGCACCAGTGCTACCAAGTAAAAAAGTTAATTTTGAGCCCTGTCTAATGTTCATTAAAAGGTGTGCTGTGCCCTGTTGTGTGATAATCAGTTTCTGGCTCCATATAGCACTAAAAGCAAACTGCATAGTTAGTCTGCTTTTTAGACAAATGACAGATGTACGTCTTCTCTCAGACAAAAAGATGATGACAGACCAGCATCCCAAGATCTAAGTTCTCAGGAAACAGACAGGTATGCATGTAGGATCAGTTTAAGCATCATCTAATATATATATATATATACTTATCCGTAAATTATGCCTATGGTAGACTGGTAGGGTTAGGGTTAGAATAAGTTGACATATTGCAAAGTTACTTATAGTCAGAAGAATGTTCAATCATCATCACAATTCCACCGGTTCCACCTCTGCCGAATATGCATACTTCTGTTCTATAACAGTATGTGAAAAAAAGAGTAGTATACATAAGTTGTGTCTCAAATGACATGCACCATGCACTTATACTATGTAAGATGTTTAAAAGGTTCTTTTGTTATCCAGGATCTGAGTCTGACACGGTGGTATTTTTTTTTTTTCTGCTGTAGTTAAACAGCCAGGATTTTTATTTAAATTTTAACACCTGTTAGCTTTCACACCTGGTCACTTTATGCATTTCCCGATGCCCTCCGAAAAGCTTTCGAGATATAAATCCGATCACTCAAACCACTTTAGAAGGTGTTTTGAGACACATTCCAAACTAAAATGGACAAGTGTAAATGCATCTGGTTGTTGAAACCATGTGTGACCCTGGACCACAAAACCAGTCATACAGGTAAATTTTTTGAAATTGAGATGTATACATCAGCAGAAAGAGTCAGAAAATACCCTCAAATATAGGCATTCGGTGATGCCATAGCAGTTCATTTGAGGACTGGAACTAACTGTTGTATAATATGATTTAAACTAATTACAATTAGCCTGCTTCATATAATACTAATAATTAGAGTGAGAATATTCATTTGTCTGACAAATTATAATTTAGGTCAAGCAAGGACACAAGGGACAGAATTTTATTTCTGACTTTTTCAGTATCCCGACTTTGCCCTAGCCCCTGTTCTATACTTGTGTCCAGTTTTAATAGAGGTCAACACAGAGGTAGTCAAGATGAGATCAACTAACCTTTATTTCGGTCAAAACTTTATATAACACAGCCTCTCTCACTGCCTTTTCAAACTGTGTATCCTAGAAAACTACCTCAAGAGAAGGACAGTGCTCCTTGACATTTAATTAACAGACAGCAGTGCTAATTAACAAGACTGTATTCACCACTATCTTGTATTTAAAGTCTACACGAGCAGCTTGTTACTCTAGCATTCAAATGCAGCATCACAAACTTTGGAAGGTGAAACGCTCATTGTCATAAATTAATGAGCAACTGGTAGATATTGTAGGTCACCTTAGCATTGAGGCAGAAGACAAGGGAGAAAAACAAGGAGAGGGTATACAGTCATAGGGGACGCTCAAACTAACTGCACGTTTAGTGGCTTTGACAGTCACCCTTACCCCGAACAATGGATGTCTGGACCGCTCGCTGGTCTGAAGGACACGGCTTCAGAATGGGACACTTTATAGAATCCTTCACTGAGCCTTAAAGCTCTTGCTTCAGTCTGTCCAGACTGTGAAACCTCATTTGAAGATAAAACAATCGCCACAAAAGAAGCCTGTCACTTCTTTTCTTTTCCCCTCCATTTCTGTTGCATCTAAAATATGCCAGAAGAATCAGTAGAAGGAAAAAAAGAAATCAATAACCCCCAGGTCCTTTTTCCCCTTCAAAAAGAAAGAAAAAAAAAAATACACATATATATACACATTATATATATGTATGTGTGTGTGTGTGTGTCATTGATTCCGCTCAAAGACTTATCCAACAAACACAGACATCTTGTGAAACTAAGAAAAACTTGTGAATGGGTAATCAACAGAATTTTTTATTTATTTTTTCTCTCCATAAGCCTCCTTAAAAAGAGAATAGGCCTTCCCTGCACACGCTTTTGCAGTGCAGTTTAAACTGACAGTTAATTAAGATTCATAAATGAATTTGGTGTAATACTGAATTTGACATGGCGCTAGAGTAGGGTATAAGGATGGATAACGGACCAGACAAACCATTAACATTCTTTAATTGTTCTCCATCTCATTTTCTTTAACGAATTTGTATTGTTATATTTCACATTAAATGCACTTCAAAGATCTCATAATGCTTTTTTGCAGTTCATTTATTTCCCCATTTAAAATTAATTAGCCTCACTGCTGGTTTTAAGGAACAAGCTTGGCTAACGCAGGTCATTTGGCTGTAGCTCCTTAAATCAAACTTAAAATATGTATTTGACAGGACACGCTGTATTATGCAATTAAACAAACCATCACCATTGTAATAAGGTTTACCTTTAATTTTCCAAGAATCATTACAAGCATTTTATTTTATTAATGGGAATTACGTTTCGAGTCACAAAAATAACCTATACACCACAAAAACCAGAAACTCTTACACTTTTATGCTTTTTTTCATATATAAAGTAGAATACATTAAACAGATTTTTGCCATTTGGAACAATAAAACTTTATTTCTACAAAATATTATGAGACAATTAAGAAAAAAAAATACTGCTTTTGTCCTTTAATTTTCAGAGATCAAATGCTTTTTAGAGATTATAAGTAACAATAGTAACCCATTAGAGTGTGGATAAAATATGAATATATATTTTGTCTTTGAACATGTTTATTCTAAAACATGAGATAGTGTGAACAGAACATTTCAGAACAGGTGCTGCTCTTTTTGTGTTGTTATTATATGGACAAGTGTTTCAGTGTTTAAAAACTTTGATAAACACAAATTAAATCCAAAAATGCACAGGTTAAAAAGAGACATTTTTAAAAGCCTACACGTTTTAGCACGCATTTAATTCATTTTGCATTTCGCTCACACAATGAAATTAAATGAAAAGCTCACAAAATAAACTTTGAAAAAAAAAATTGAAGAAATAACAGAATAAATAGTTAAACAGTAAAGTGTGTCTGTGCATGCTTGCCGTAGAGAAGCCTTCAGTACAGGAAGGTACCAAAGCTGCCCTTTCCATTGTGCTTGAATTGATTTCCATGAATGGAAATGAACATTTCCTGTGAGAGTAGATTCTCATCAGCCTGCATGGCCCCTAGTGCTTTCATTCGGCTCTTCTGAAGCCCATGTTTCTTGGCTGACGTGGCAACCAACTCTTGCTTGATAGCATCATTTCCCTCAGTAAAGTCTGGAGGGATGGAGCGGCTGTGTTTGATGGCTTCCTCCACCACAATAATGGGCACATCATCATCATCATCATCATCTTCATCCATATCGGTCTCTGGTTTTACTCCGGTGTCCTCAGATTCGTCCTCTTTCTCATCTGACAAAACAGGAGAGATAGATTTGGTTTTGAATTTTTGTGGTGAAAGCATTTTTAAATCTAAAACATCAAACCTTAAAAGGGTTAGTTCACCCAAAAATTCTGTCATCATTTACTCACCCTTAAGTCGTTCCAAACCCGTAAGACTTTCGTTCATCTTCAAAACACAAATGAAGATATTTATGATGAAATCTGAGAGATTCCTGTCCCTCCATTGACAGCTACGCAACTACCACTGACACAACATAAAGAGATTGTAAAACTAATCCATATGAATTAAGCAGTTTTGCTTGACATGTGAGAACAAACCTCTTGCGAAAGCTCAAATGTGCCGCGCAGCACAGGGGAATGAACCTCACTGGTTCTTTCACATCAAGCGAACATGCTTTAGCTTCCATTTACCACAACTGATTTGTGAGTTGATGAATGTTTGTATGTGAATAAAAGCCTAAATTCAATCTGTTCAATATATAAAGTGATCGTGGAATAAACCACTTGATTCATTTGGATTCGTTTTATCTCTTTATGAACTTTTTGAAGCGTCAAAGTGGTAGTTGCGTAGACTGTCAATTGAGGGACTGAAAGCTCTCAAATTTCATCAAAAAGATCTTAATTTGCGTTCCGAAGATGAACGAAGGTCTTATGGGTTTGGAACAGCATGAGGGCGAGTAATAATGACAAAGTTTTCATTTTTGGGTGAACTATCCCTTTAAAAGAAAATGTGAATCATAACTAGATATAATTGGAACAAAATAAAATAAAAATTAAATAGAGATTAATCTCAATTGTGAAGAATGTACAGGTTTGAAACAACATGAGTGAGAGTGAATGACAGAACATTCATTTTTGGCCAAATTATTCCTTTAATTCCTGACCAAAAAGCAGGCAGCCCAGACTGATGGATCAACACAACATGCTCCCATTCAAACCTTACAGCGAAGAGCAATATGAATGGTTATGGTCAGCCTGAAAATTATAGGGTACAGTAAAAGGATGTGTTTGAAACATCTACAACTCTCCCCTAAATGGAGGGCTTTTGCACTAAAACTGAATCCTGCTGTTCCTAAAAAAAAAAAAAAAACACATGACGCAAGGAACAATTGCACTGCATTACTAGACAGAGAGATTTTAATTTCCTATATTCTAGGAGAAAAAAGAAAGCGTCTTTAGGAAAGCCAACTTTTATACTGCGAGCAGTGCAAGACTTTTTCTTCACGCATTGCTATGAGACTTGCTAACAGCTATAACATTTTCCTTCCAATATATTCTATATCCAATAAGATAAAAAAGGCTCTTACTACCAATTTGATCTGCTCTACATTCTGCACATACATAATAGCTAAGAATCAACTTGCAATCTCAACTGCATAATAAAAAAATGCATTACATTATTTGTTTTAAAGAGAACTCAGGCAAAAACGTCAATTATAACTGAAATACATCCATTTAAACAATGAAGAACAGAAAGTCACTATTCCAATGCGTCCATTAAACAAAAGTTAGAGGCAGAAACAAAGGAACCAGAGGGAGAAGTAAGGACTACTTGTGTTTTGAAGCCGAGATGCCTTCTCCGGAGCATAATTCAGAAATTAAGCACACTGCGTTCACAGCTGCCCTTCACTGAATGTCAAGAGTATTTCCGTTCTTTTATTTTCTCAAAAGGAAGCTGCCTGACAGAGGGAAAAAAAAAAAAAAAAAAAAAACCCAATTCTGCTGAAGAAAAGTACCGTTGGGATGGCAGTCATTACGGACAGGCCTTCCAACAGCCCCAGGGGGGGCATTATTAACAAAAATTTTATGCAAGCGAATATATTTTCACAGATATTACCGCAGGAGAAAGTAGAGCACTTTTCGCATAGTCGGACTGAGTCCTGCGGGTTTCTTGAATGCAGGCACACAGAACCATTTACAGTAATGGGGAGAGTGGTCGTGGCCTATTTAATTTGTGGCAAAGAAAATGAGATGTGTGAAAGCAAAAAAACATCAAGGTTACAGTATTCCCTATACAAAAACACCAAGGGCATGAAGCAGAAAAAAAGTGGACTGGCCCTGGACACATGAATGTATTATTTATGTACTGTATTATTTGCAAGTTCAAGCACATTTTTGTATATTTCCCAATAAATTACAAGAATTACTGTATTTCAAAATTTTAGTGCGTTGCACGAATTGTGTTTTTAGTCAATTTTAAAAGTCTCCTACAATAGGTTTACATGCATCCAAGGTCAAAAAAACACTTTAATTTTCTCATAATATTCTTTGCAGCATCACCACTTCTCTCACAGTGTCTGAAACGGTTCGATAAAGGATAAACACCTCCTTTCCGAGAGCCTACAATGCTCTGATTGGTCAGATGGCATGGTCCGTTGTGATTGGTCTACTGCTTACAGTGTTTTGGAAGCGAAGTGCTCATTACCATATTTAAATTTCAGCTCTGGAGGCTTCAAACAGTAACGATAGCGTTGGTTTTACCATATCAATTCAAGCCCGAGTCCTCATCCTTTGGAAGTGCAAGCAAAGAGGATTTGCTTTCACAGAGCAGCAATCCGCATCTTCTCGACATGTCAACAACACGAACCAAACTCTTCCAGGCCTCAGCTTCAACTGCAGTGTTTGAGGGCGGGTCAAAGTAGACATTGATCGCAGGCAGCCAATGAAAACAATAGACTGGCATTATGCAAATTTGTTACAAACCTATGTAGGTTCTTGCCGGAAGTAAGAATGGAATTACTTGTTTCAGGCAGTTCAAAATTGGTTCATTCTTTTGAGAGACATTTATAGTGCACTTTGATATTTGAAACTTTACAGACATTTTACATTCTCAAACAGCTATACAACACACTAAAAGAAAGGTAATATCCAAAAAAAGCATAATAGGGGCCCTTTAAAGAAACAGCTCACTCATGTCACCTCATGTTGTTTCAAAATCAAATGCAGTTATATTTTTCTGTGGAAACTAAACATGAGAAAATTTCTCTATACAATGACAGTTCATGCTGACCACTTCAGTCAACTAAAAACAGATTATAAAAGTAGTCCATACAAGTCATCTCTGAAGCCATGTAGTTGATCTGGATCACGAATTGGACTTATCCAGTTCTCGACTTGACCCAAGGACCCAGTTACAGTGTTTTGCAAATGTGTTGTTTAATTATTGAAATATTAACTTAAAAGTCAGAAGGCTTCAAGTCAATATTTTAGGTCAAAGGGGTTACAGCTGACAAAAGAAAACTGGATGTGTATTTTATATTTGCTAAAGATTCAACATTTATTATCTATTAGTGTTTTTAAAGATTAAATTTAAGTGAGCTTTTGATAATGGAAAAGTAATTAAATGCAGAAATAGGGGGAATGACCATGTGTACTATTAAATATCCAATATTGACTAACCCAAATCTCTAATATCAGCGAATAACTAAAATATCATCTATTTATCATGCATCATTCAGTGTTGTGTCATTTTTTAAGCTTGACAATGTCATCACCATTAACAGTAATTGTATAAAAAGAGCTGTAAGAAAATTCTTCAGAATTGTCCTTTTTTGCTCTAAAAAGAAAAGTAATATACTATTTTAGAACCAAAATAGGGGGAAATTTACATTTAATTGCTTGCAGCAATTTGTCTGCTCAACCTAGAGCAGATGTTAGTGTTTCTACTTCTTTCAGGTGTTGCTAGGTACTTCAAGATAACCGCTCTTAATGAACTAGCTGGTGTTAATTTGAGAATAAGCCCTGTTGCTGGTGAACTTCGGCGGCAGGAGCAGATAGAGGAAGAAGAGATGGGTACCTGCGGCATTGGGCTCTGCAGGCAGATCCTCCACTGTAGCATCACCTGGCTTGACCAAGATAACGCCGTAGCCCTGATTGTTGTGGATCACGTTATTCACCATGGTGATTTTAGGCATGACATCCAACTCGTCTGCAAAATCCTGCCAAAGGGGAAGCAGGGGGTGGTAAACACGCAGCATGCCTACACAAATGAACATGCACACTCACTCTCACATCTCTTTTTGGCCTAAGCAACGTGATGAAGAATGAAAGACTGAGGTTGGGGAGGCGCAGCGTGTACACAAATGCACAAAGCTTTAGGAAGGTAGATCAAATCCAATTATTATGCTAGAGTTAATTACAGAAAAATCCTTTTGGGATGCTGCTACCTGTGTGTGAATCTAATTTGCTCTCAGGTGAAACACTAACACCGACTTGAGAAAGCCATTACATAATACTTCAGCTCATGAAACTCAATTCCAGCCGATCTGCAAAATTCTACTCAAAGATTTGTCTCTATAACTGCGGGGTGCTCACTGGCTTTTCTGAGCTTTCCTCTGAACTGTGTGAGCGTATTGACCTCTGGTGACACAGCTTAGAGCTATTACCATCAAAGACGGCCCATGGCGACCAGTGAAGTCCCACTCCACTAACGCACTAAAGGGGCTAACTTCCCTTGGAGGTCTTCTAAATGCATTAATCCACTAAGGTCATTAATACGATACCAAGACGGCTCTACAGTGTGCTTCTGTTGGGTCAGGTAAGATACTTGCTGTTGCCTGGGCAACGATTAGCCGTAACCAGGAGCTAGACGGGCTAATCTATAGGCGTTTAGAAGAGCAGAAGCTCATCCATCTTGCTCGCCTTAATCAGGATCCCCTCCTTGCAGTGATGGATGCCGTTGCCCACCAGACTGCATACACTCCCAGGGTAGATCTCCACACCGGCCCCCTGAAGCAAGCACACAGCGATCATCAGAACAAACGATAATGGTATTAGTAAATGAAGAACAGACTCTTTAGTAAAATGGCTGGTGGTAAATCAGTCAAAGAATGCTGCTGGCGAGATCTTTCACACTTGTTTCTCCCACTGTAATAACTATCGTAAAGGATAGATGATGGAGCAATACATTCAAAGGATAATACCCATTTCATGGAAGTCTTTTTATAATTTACGTGAGGTACCGTGTGCTAGTGCAGCTTACCTTGGAGCCATACAAGTCACACATGTTCATGGAGAGCTGGGCCGCCGATCGCACAATCACACCTGTTGTCTCACACTGCATCACACAATTTTCCATTTCCAGCTTCCCCTGGCGAACACCTGATGAAAGATAAAGGGTGAGAAATCGAAAAGACATTGGAGGACGGTGACAGGACATGCAAGGTGGAAGAAAGGTTTCCAGTCACATATAAAGATTGAAAATAGTGCTGAAAATTAAAATATTAAATATACACAATATAAAATTGAACAACATTGACATCATAATGATTTTTAAGATTAGATCCATGATCTTGACTTTGAGTAAGTGTTAAGACAGATTCTTAAATTGCATCTTTTATTTACACTTTAGCTGCAATAATGGTAAGTTTTATTCATATATGTGAATCGATTCACAAAGTAAGTAATACTATAAAATATTACAATTTAAGCATTTTCTATTTTATTATATTTTTCAATATAACTAATTACTGATGCAAAGCTGAATCATTACTCCAGTCTTCAGAAATCATTCTAATAGTGCTTAAGAAACATTTATTATTATTATTATCAATGTTGAAAACTTGCTTGCTGCTTAATATTTGTAGAAAACTACATATAATTTCACGATTTTTTTGGATAGAGAAAAAGTTCAAAAGAGCAGCATTTATTTAAATCAGCATTTATAGATGTTTTATGTGACAATGTAAAAGTTTTTAATGTCACATTTGAACAAATTTAAAGCATCCTTGCTGTGCTGTGTATTCATTGGTTTCTTTCAACAACAAAAAAACCCACACCTGACTCCAAACTTATAGTGTTAATAAATTAATTTTCCTTGTGTTCATTCAATTATAGACAGTATAGCAAACATGCCTTGATTACTAGATTTTTATTGTATTTTAGTTCTTGTATTAAATATTTTGAATCTAATTTGGCAATAATATCTGTTTGATCAAAATAAAAGCCAATGCAGACCAAACATAAATCAGGATATACACTCACCTAAAGGATTATTAGGAACACCTGTTCAATTTCTCATTAATGCAATTATCTAATCAACCAATCACATGGCAGTTGCTTCAATGCATTTAGGGGTGTGGTCCTGGTCAAGACAATCTCCTGAACTCCAAACTGAATGTCAGAATGGGAAAGAAAGGTGATTTAAGCAATTTTGAGCGTGGCATGGTTGTTGGTGCCAGACGGGCCGGTCTGAGTATTTCACAATCTGCTCAGTTACTGGGATTTTCACGCACAACCATTTCTAGAGTTTACAAAGAATGGTGTGAAAAGGGAAAAACATCCAGTATGCGGCAGTCCTGTGGGCGAAAATGCCTTGTTGATGCTAGAGGTCAGAGGAGAATGGGCCGACTGATTCAAGCTGATAGAAGAGCAACTTTGACTGAAATAACCACTCGTTACAACCGAGGTATGCAGCAAAGCATTTGTGAAGCCACAACACGCACAACCTTGAGGCGGCTGGGCTACAACAGCAGAAGACCCCACCGGGTACCACTCATCTCCACTACAAATAGGAAAAAGAGGCTACAATTTGCACGAGCTCACCAAAATTGAACAGTTGAAGACTGGAAAAATGTTGCCTGGTCTGATGAGTCTCTATTTCTGTTGAGACATTCAGATGGTAGAGTCAGAATTTGGCGTAAACAGAATGAGAACAAGGATCCATCATGCCTTGTTACCACTGTGCAGGCTGGTGGTGGTGGTGTAATGGTGTGGGGGATGTTTTCTTGGCACACTTTAGGCCCCTTAGTGCCAATTGGGCATCGTTTAAATGCCACGGCCTACCTGAGCATTGTTTCTGACCATGTCCATCCCTTTATGACCACCATGTACCCATCCTCTGATGGCTACTTCCAGCAGGATAATGCACCATGTCACAAAGCTCCAATCATTTCAAATTGGTTTCTTGAACATGACAATGAGTTCACTGTACTAAAATGGCCCCCACAGTCACCAGATCTCAACCCAATAGAGCATCTTTGGGATGTGGTGGAACGGGAGCTTCGTGCCCTGGATGTGCATCCCACAAATCTCCATCAACTGCAAGATGCTATCCTATCAATATGGGCCAACATTTCTAAAGAATGCTTTCAGCACCTTGTTGAATCAATGCAGTTCTGAAGGCGAAAGGGGTCAAACACAGTATTAGTATGGTGTTCCTAATAATCCTTTAGGCGAGTATATATATAAAAAAAAAAACAATTTGTATATTTGTAAAGTCTCACAAATAGTATGATAAATTTTTTTTAATCTGTCGCCCAGCCTTAATACAGTAGTAAACATTGTTTTGGAAGAAAGCAGGATATCTAGTGGATAAAAAAACAGACCTATTGCTCTGACCAGATTAGAAATCCCACATGAAGCAAACCTTTAGTGTAGCTGCACACGGGGATACAGATTTAAAGGCTCCCTAGGCTAGACATGCCAGAATGGCTCACCAATGAAATGACAAGGAAAACATAACATAACTTTCTTGTTACTGGCCAAATAAATGCACGTCAGGTCTCGGGTGAAAATACTGCTGCCCATTCAACAGCAGGAGTCCCTCAAGACTCTTCGACAAACAGCTGGAAAGGGGGGAAAGGGACAGGACAATTTTCTTTGAGACTCACACAAGATGCCTTCAATGGCGTCGCACTGTATGAACTTCAGATTTGACAGTTTGACGTTTGCTCCCGTTGATTCCACAAAAGAGTCACCCTTGCTACGCTTTTCGATCACCACCTCGTCCGGCAGACCGTATCCTGAGGGAAGGCAGGGAGAGAAATGGTTTTGGAAAAAGTGCTTTTATGACCAACCCAAAGCAACTTAACAAAAGAAAGAAGTATTTTACTAAATAAAATAGAGCCAAATAACTGCAGGGATATTTTAATGTTGTTTATGTCTTATTTAAATAAAATAAAAACTCTAAAATACCCTTATTATAAAACAGGCCAGTGATGGCATATTTCGACAGTAACAAGAACCTGTTAAAAATTGCACTCTTTGAATAAAACATTTTCTGAACCTGCATGACAAAAAACGCAGAAGAGAAATTGACAGGCCCTTAACCTTGATGGATCACTGTCATTTACCACTATGCCTACCATCCAGCAAAGAACATCTCATTATAGCAAAGCCTCTCCATAAAGTACCTAATTCTCTATGGAAATTAGACCGTCTCTCAGTCTAGACACATGGTTTCCAAGTAACAATGCGGCTAAATGACCATCAACAAGCGTGTTGAGTCTAAGGCAGACTGATGACTGAGAGGTCAGTTTAGCACCATCTCAGTTTGAGATAGTGGTGGCAGGTCAGCGAGAGCAGTGGTTCAAAGCCGCAGAGTTTGACAGCCCGGCTTCATTACACACTGCTCTTTGACAGATGGTCCTGAAGCAGGTTTCTTCCAGAGTTTTCTAACAATGCTCAGATGAACTTGAGCACCCTGGTCAGCTCTCACACACTTCTTTCAAATGCCAAAGGCTGAATATAGACCAATAAAGGTCACAGCACCATCCTCACTTCTACGTCTGCAGGTAACAATAGTGGATTTGCTGGAAGATCTCACCGTAATTGACAGCAATGGGACACTTTGAATGGGGAAAAAAACTGAATTCCACATCGTACTTCCTGCTCTCTAAAACTCAACACCGTTGCAGATTTCATTTACAGGGTTCTAAGGAGCAGAAGTCATCATAATTGGGTAAACTTCTATAGTGGTTAACGTAAACTACAACTAACCTATTTGTTCCAATAGCAAAAGAAAATCCACAATGGCGTTTCTATGACTTTCCAAAAGAGGAAGAAAATACAGAGAGATTAATTATGTTAGCCAGAAAAAAGAAAGATGTTAAATTTGCTGTCACTCCATCATCCGTTCTATTAGAAACACTCACGCAGCAGCATTAACTAATTTTAATAAAAAAGGTAATATACACAAAATATAGTCTTATTAAAAAAAAACAAATTAACGCTGTTAATGCGTCACAGTCTGTGAAAAATAATCTTTGCGATAAAGCCGTAGCCTGAGACAGAGGCATGCGTGACGTTCTCGCTAAATACCAAAGACCTTTAGCGCAGGGAGCCAAATTCTTTTATGGTAATCTGGCAGTGGTCTAATTGAGTTGCTCTTCTCCTGTAGTAGAGCCAGCAGCCGCCTGTGTGTTATCTCCTCTTTCAGGGCTTCCCTGACGCTGCAGGAGAGACCGCCAAGCACACAAAACTTCCATATTTAAACAGCGGCCTCTAGGCCTTCTTTCCTCTTCCTCATTTGACGTTCATCACTATCTGACTTTGCAGGTCAACCATTTGCATACAGAGACTCGACCCTGACCCCATGCTCTCTCTGCTCACTTGCCTCCACATTTCTCATACATTAATTTCCGCCCCCCCATCATTGGAAGATGGTTATTGTGCCATCAAGCTCAATTACCTCGGACGGCTTCCTAATATCATGCACCGAATGAGGTTCGTTTTATACACGTCTAGGGAACCATTTTGATAAACAAGGTATGGTGCCAGACTACTGACTTACTGTTATACAGCATGCCGTTTCAGAAAGCTTTATTAAAGGGAAAAGAATAGTACAAAATAAATGTGATTTCCTGTAATTGGATGATAAAGGTCAATATCTCTACATCACTGCAGCTAAAACGGGCCAAGTCAAGTCACCTTTATTTATATAACGCTTTTTACAATATAGATTGTTTCAAAGCAGCTTTACAGTGGTAACAGGAAAATAATGCAACAAAATTTGATTTGGTTGTACAGCTGCTCCAGCTCAGTTCAATTCTCATGTGGTGTCAATGCAGGCAGATCAGTAATATAGTTGAATATTTAGTGAACCAAATCATTTAGACATCACTAATGTGGTTCATCCATAAATTAAAATGTTCTTTGTAACTGTCTATAACATAAAAATATCTATAACATAGGAAGTGATGTGATTACCTTCAACCTCACACAAAGCCATCATATAGATTTGGAATACTTGAAATTTGGAACTTTAGAACTACTTTTTTAGAATTACTTTTTTTATCATTTTGGAACTTGATTTTCATTTGATTTAATTATATAATGATTTTTTGTCATCCACAGACGAAAGAACAATACAATACACTATACACAATACAAATTGCCACTATTCACGATACATGTTGTTGCTTTTGTTTTGACACTATATTGTTATACCCCTAGTAAAAAAACTCTAATATAGCTTATCAGATGTCTGGAGATGTCTTGTATAAAAAAAAAAAAAATTAAATGTGAACAATTCATCTGTGAATACATTTAAAAAAATATCTATAACATAGGAAGTGAGGTGATTACCTTCAACCTCACACAAAGCCATCATATAGATTTGGAATACTTGAAATTTGACAAGTCTTTAGAACTACTTTTTTAGAATTACTTTTTTTTTATTTTTTTTTTATCATTTTGGAACTTGATTTTCATTTGATTTAATTATATGATTTTTTGTCATCCACAGACAAAAGAAAGGCATAGGTTTGGAACAACATAAGTAAACAGAATTTGCTCACGCTGCTGTTAAAATAGGTACTCTCTGTTCGGGGTAAAATTAACCGGTATTAGTTTCCATGAAATTTGCCACAATTTTTTGGCAATACTGTGAAAAAGAAACATGTAAAAACTAGGGGTGTAACGATACCCTCATGTCACGATATTACTCAAGATACGATATTAGTGCGATACTCCAAGACATATGGTAAATGGTTAACTAAAAAAATTACTGTTTATTAAAATGCTAAATTTGGTATTACATTGGGGGTGTCTGTTCAGTATTACAAAGGAACCGCATCAGAATCACGAACCAAATTCGTATTCTTCTGCATCAAAATATGGCAGATTTGAATATCAAATGGCACAATTTGGTATTACATTGGGGGTGGAAATAAATAAGCTTGGACTTGGTGCTGGTAACCCAATGCACAGAACACTGGTGACAGAATAAAAATATTCATGATTCTGAAGATGAAAATACAGAATTATTTTAGATGAATATGGTTGCACTCTGTCACTGACTAGATATATTTCAATTAATGTGACATAAGACATTTGGCATTATCAGGACCCATAAATATTGCCCCATTGCATTATTATACATTATATATAGTAGTGTAATGTAGTACTGACACTAAAACACTGTAAACTTGAATTTTTTATTCCTAACACAGAAATGTTCATTTTGGGTGAACAATACACTATACAGATTGTCACTAATCACGATACATATTGTTGCATTTTTGTTTTGACACTATATTGTTCCACCACCAGTAAAAAAACTCTAATATAGCTTATCAGATGACTGGAGATGTCTTGTGTAAATTTTTTAAAAATGTGAATAATTCATCTGTGAATACATTTAAAAAATATCTATAACATAGGAAGTGATGTGATTACCTTCAACCTCGATAGAGTCGACGAGACTGATGGAGCTGGTGATGCTGTAAAGGCCCGGGCATATGATGACCACATCCCCCTCATAGCACGCATTGACCGCAAGCACCGGGTCACTGTGAAACTGGGATCAAAGCACACACCACATTAATCCAACTCATCTTTATCCCGATGAGAAAGCAATGAAAACTGAATTTCAAATCACACCGAGTGAAAACAGTCTGACACACACACACACACACACTTAAGTGGGGTTGAACAGAGAACACACATCTGCACCATTTTTTCTTGAGGGATAAACTGGCTCACAGAACAAGAGAGAGATCAAACATGAGCTTGTACATGAACACTGTACCTTACAAATCCTACATTACAGCACCTTGACGCATTAGTGATCATACCATCCTAACAACTTCTTACTGCACAAACTGCTCTTTAAACTCGCTAGTCGAACAGAAGATGGAGAAGTGCAGGAGCGAGTGCATGTGAGATTTTACTGGCCAAATTTTTCACTGAGACCTAGCGGTCATAAAATTATACTAGCACGAGTGAAATCGATGATTTGATTTTTTTCTAAGAGCTCTGAGGCGGCCAGCACTCTCAGCCAGATATTAACCTTTAGGAGGTAAACCCAGGAAATTAAAAGACAGTGATCAGAGACAACGGGAGAGAGGGGCATTAATATCAGCATTTGGGCAGGATTTGAGCTCAACCTCTCTTGTCTTAAACTACTTTATTTAAAAACGATCAGACCATCCCCCATCCAGATTCAGCTCTCAGAATAGGGGAAGTGACCTTTTCCAATTCAAATACCATATTTCCCACCCAAATGTCCTGTCATGGCTTAAAACTAAGAGGTTCTCCCATTCTTTCACAGTCCAGATGTCATAAACACCTCCCAAAATCCCCATTTGCAAAGCCAGTACAGCTGAAAACAATACCACGATCCTGAAAAGAATATCTTCTGACCAGCATGCAACTGAGCCATGAAAAAGAGAAAGGGTTATACATACCTGCACTTCAAACTCTTCACTCGAATAGTGGGGCATCAGTTTGTCGGTTATCAAGCTTTGAAGCTGGTGAACTGTGGCCGAGGCAGATACCAAGTGGACCACATAGCCGCCAGCAGGACGTGGCCCCTTTGCCCTGCATGACTGCTGACCAGAGTTCACCTTGTAGCCCAGAACATACCTGCAATAGATACAAAGGTGGTGCGGGTGAGCAGACCAAAGAACTAACAGGCACACATGTTCAAACACAGCTGTTCAGATTAACACTTCTTTGATCCCAGTGGATCTGAAATCCGCTAGGAAAGACTGATGATTAATTATGGAGCAGTGCGTATTGATCCAGAGGTTTGGAAAACATAAAGTCAATACTTCAAAAACTATGAATGCCTGATAGCAATATTAATCACCTTTATACTCATTACGTTACTCTCCTGAAACCACATTGTGGGAACACATATACATGACCAGTCTCAAACACACACAGCAGTAATAATAACCTGAGCAGAGGGTTTTCAATAATACGCAGCTTGCGTTTAAGTGCTTCCAGCTGCTCGTACATGCGCAGCCCTTCCACCATGGACACATTGTCTTGTTCAGACTCGGAGTCGCTGTTCAGGTCACTTCTCAGGTTGGAGAACTCCTGAAACTTCTCAGAGCAGTGCGCCAGCACCGAGTGATACTCAGCGACAAGACCAGCTGGAACACGATCCTCCAAGATATCATAGTAACTGTGGAAAATACATTAAGGGACAGATGAAAAAAATTGTAAGAGAAAATCCTGTTCTTATTAAAGGTGATGACAATTTTCTGCATCACTAGTGGCACCAAAAATAATTGCATTCAAACATAAAAGAAGTTCAGTTTAAAAAAAAAAAAAGAAAATGGCACAATGGTGCCATTAGACTCATTTAATTTGACATTTTTCTCTACTGTTGTTTATGCCAATGCAAGTTTAAAACTAGATATAAAACTATACATAATTTAATATTGACTAAAAATTGCAAAGTAAATATATTTGGATTACTCAAAGCAATTTATAGTGTTGTCAAATAATGAACTGTTTATTACTGAGTAAACACTGCCACCTAGTGGTCAGAGCTCCTTTATAACTAACACAGTGCAGACTTCGAACTCGGTGTTGTTTCATGCTTCAGGGGAAGAGACAGGACACACAGAGGACACTTACAGCCTAAGACGAGGCTCCACACACCGAACAAAGTAATCAAAGTCATCATCCTCATCTTCCTCATCCCACTTCCTCCAGATATGCTTATAAAAAAACCTGTGGAGATTAGACAGAAACATGCAGGAGTGAATGATGGGAGGGGGGGGTGGGGGTAGGGGGGTGAGAACATGCGAGTAACAATGACAGGAAAACCTGCTTAACCAGTCTGTTCAGTATTACAAAGGAACCACATCAGAATCACGAACCAAACTCGTATTCTTCTGCATCAAAATATGGCAGATTTGAATATCAAATGGCACATTCCATTAAATATTGAAACCGTGCCTTTTGAGTACAGTACCTCACCCACTCATGGTCACTAAACCACACATGTAATCAGAACATTTCAAGCTATATAAAATAACAATAGTTCAAGTATTATGAACGGTGCGTGGTAGTAACCTATACATGTTATCTGGAATCAGATTCCAAATATTTAAGTACATGTAATTCGATTATATTACATTTTAAAATACTTGTAATCAGACTAGTTACTATTGTTACTATTTCTATTGATTACATGTGATTAGATGTTATTCTCACAATGCCAGTAAATTACTCATAATTCACAGATTCTACTTCTTTGTTATATTTTACATTTCCTTTCTAAAAATGCTTACAGCTTATACATGTTCATAAGGTCTTGCAGGTTTGTGGAATTGCACTCACAGACCAGATAATAGTGATGAGCTGATCACTGAAAACTGAGAGCAACACAGTATTTGATCACTGGATTTACAGAAATCATTTAACTTTTAAGTCTTTTCTCAACATTGCAACACTGTATATCTAATCAACTCCTGACAAATGCATGAATTATTATTTGAATTATCACTCATTGAGTCATTTTACCAGATATTACTGTCTTTGAAAGGTTTTTGTCTTTAAAACACATTAAAATTTATAAAAATGTGCACAACTTTTTTGCCAGCTGAACCTCTTTGACCGAATATATTTACTTGAAGTAAGCCCTTAAAGGAACATGCCGACTTTAGCTTATTCACCGTATCCCCCAGAGTTAGATAAGTCCATACATACCATTTTTATCTCCGTGCGTGCCATAACTCTGTCTGACGCACCCACCGCTAGCCTAGCTTAGCGCCTGAAAATAGTCCCCAGCACGCTCTCTGTGCAAGCAGGTTGTCACATTGGTTATGTTGACGGAAGTTAGCCTATTTTCAGGGGCTGCGTAATATCATTGCGCCTGCTGCACCCATGGTACGGCAACAAAGTTCCTTGATTATTACGTAGGAATGAGAGTATAGTCCCTAGCCATATCGGTCTAGAAAATTGCAACTTTTAATTTTCCGCCGGTCTTAGTATACGATGTAACTATACACATCACAACATGTAAATAGGAAAATGTTAGCGTTATTTTGTCACTTATTGAGCAGTAAGCTAGCCGGAGCCGTTTACCCTCCAGTCTTTGTGCTAAGCTAGGCTAGCAGTGGGTGCGTCAGACAGAGTTATGGGACGCACAGAGATAAAAATGGTATGTATGGACTTATCTAACTTTGGGGGATACGGTGAATAAGCTAAAGTCCCAAAAAGTCGCCGTGTTCCTTTAATATTATGATTAACCTAGTTTACTTAAAATCTTAAAGTCAATAATAATAATAAATAATAACAAAATGAAGTTCACAGTTCTCTGTTGTCAGTTAATGGTCACATGACATGCACGTAAACAAATGTGTTTTTTAGTTTTCAGTATTCAGGTTCAAGCGCAAGGAAACACGAAAGAGAACTCCATTCAGTACTCACAAGCTGTTTTCATGCATGCACTCATTCATGTCTTCTAGCGCTTGAATATGAATGGTTAAAAATCATTTGGATGTTTAAATTGCAGACTTAAAAACATGTCCAAATGATAAACTTTCGTGACAAGGCAGCACTGGTCCAATCAGGCAAGTGACAATTCCTTCAACTGTCTTTTAGGCATTCTTTATTGATGAGCCCTGAAAAGGAAAAAAAAAATCCCCTTTAATGGGTTAACTAACCTGAGGTGTTCCAGGGCCAGAGCAGTCTGATCAAAGTCCCCGGACTCATCGTAGACAACCGAGAGCTCGAGAAGAGGTACTTTATGAAGTGTAGCTTCCAGCAGGGACTTCATGGACTCTTCAGTAAGATCACAGCTTCTGGTCTCACACTCCATTGGTAGCACCAGCTCCACCTTTGCCTTTAACTCCTTACAATCAACGTCAACAACCTACAACAACAATCCATAGCTTTCTAAGCATCCTTTTATGTGAATGCATCAATCATACGCATTGAATGTTTGTGTCTTGACAGTAAATACCCCAAAAAAAGCACTTGCCACCATATGCTTCCATGAACTTACTTCAACCAGTACGTCAAACACATCAGTGTGCCATATGGCCTGCCAATCACACGGCTCCACTATCTTCTCCAGGTACTCAGCGGTGAAGGCTTCTACTTCAGATGTTTTACAGTCACCTGTCAAACATTTCAGGTTTATAAATACACTTGTTAGCTCATGTATTGTTGTGAATGACTTTCAAAAGTGTTTGAATGGTTACCAAGCATGTAATCTTGATATGCCTTGAATCTTTCATAGTATAGAAGATGATTAGTCTGGAAGGTGTCCAGCAGTTTTCCATGTCCTGGCCTCTCTGCTCGCTGTAGATGAGTACAGGGTCTTTCATCACTATTCAGATAATGGGTGCCACTGTCTTCGTCATCATCATCATCATCTTCTTCTTCTTCTGTCTGAAATAACTCTGAAAACATAAACACTGGCAGTTCAGTTATGTGCCCTATCGACCCACACAACCAAATGTTTGTCCTTTGTGATATTGTTAAAATAGCAAATTCAAAGTCACACGTGTGACATTCGATCTTCTGGGGGGAGATGTTAACTTGACATAATGAAAGAGTTCAATGGAAATCACAACACATTACACAGTCATAGTCATATAGCGTATAAACATCACAAACCTTTAGAAACCGGATTGTGGTTTGGGCTGATCTCATTACAGAGAGTCTCTGTCTCGCTTTCTGTCTGTTGGTTGACATTATGATCATGATCGTTTAGTGGATCCTCGCTGGTCAGTTTGATGATGATTTCAAAGCCGTTTTCAGCCTCAGCGTCTCTCACCTCCTCCGGCTTTGAACACACAAGCTCCTCTGACATCACTAAAGCTTAAAACTTTAATCTAGCTACAGTACACGAGGTACATATATATATATATATATATATATAAAAGTTATTTAGTTAACTAGGTTAGCAGCCAACCGACTTTAGGTCTCCTCCCTTCACTTGTATTTTCAAACGCTACCCGGGCGGCGCAAAGAGCCCAATAAACTTACAGGGCGGGGCAAAACGAAACATTCTTAAAGGGACACTCCACAGTTAAACCCTTTTAAAGTCACCATGAAATCAAAAGGTACCTTTTTTATGGAATATCTATCATAAATCATAGTATTTATCATACATCATTTATCCGTGTACAGCATTCTTTTTTTCATGTGCCCTCATAATATTTATGATTTAAGTCTGTGGTTAACATAACTTGACGATACTTGGACAGTTTATTCTAGAAAGTAAACTGCACAGACACACCTCAAACTTTCAAAAATTACTTATTAGAAACATGTGTTGTTGTTGTTGTTTTTAAATAAACATAACAGCTTTAAAATGTGCATTTTCGGTATGGGTGTGTGTGTTTTATGTAGCGCAAAAGCGCTGTGATTGGTTTGCCAGAACCCCTCCCTCAGGGGTTATCATGCTCCCTCTGTATGTGTAGTAATTGCATTTGGACACGGACAACGACGCTGAAGTACACTCACCTAAAGGAGTATTAGGAACACCTGTTCAATTTCTCATTAATGCAATTATCTAATCAACTAATCACATGGCAGTTGCTTCAATGCATTTAGGCGTGTGGTCCTGGTCCTGGTCAAGACAATCTCCTGAACTCCAAACTGAATGTCAGAATGGGAAAGAAAGGTGATTTAAGCAATTTTGAGCGTGGCATGGTTGTTGGTGCCAGACGGGCCGGTCTGAGTATTTCACAATCTGCTCAGTTACTGGGATTTTCACGCACAACCATTTCTAGAGTTTACAAAGAATGGTGTGAAAAGGGAAAAACATCCAGTATGCGGCAGTCCTGGGGGCGAAAATGCCTTGTTGATGCTAGAGGTCAGAGGAGAATGGGCCGACTGATTCAAGCTGATAGAAGAGCAACTTTGACTGAAATAACCACTCGTTACAACCGAGGTATGCAGCAAAGCATTTGTGAAGCCACAACACGCACAACCTTGAGGCGGATGGGCTACAACAGCAGAAGACCACACCGGGTACCACTCATCTCCACTACAAATAGGAAAAAGAGGCTACAATTTGCACGAGCTCACCAAAATTGGACAGTTGAAGACTGGAAAAATGTTGCCTGGTCTGATGAGTCTCGATTTCTGTTGAGACATTCAGATGGTAGAGTCAGAATTTGGCGTAAACAGAATGAGAACATGGATCCATCATGCCTTGTTACCACTGTGCAGGCTGGTGGTGGTGGTGTAATGGTGTGGGGGATGTTTTCTTGGCACACTTTAGGCCCCTTAGTGCCAATTGGGCATTGTTTAAATGCCACGGCCTACCTGAGTATTGTTTCTGACCATGTCCATCCCTTTATGATCACCATGTACCCATCCTCTGATGGCTACTTCCAGCAGGATAATGCACCATGTCACAAAGCTCGAATCATTTCAAATTGGTTTCTTGAACATGACAATGAGTTCACTGTATTAAAATGGCCCCCACAGTCACCAGATCTCAACCCAATAGAGCATCTTTGGGATGTGGTGGAACGGGAGCTTCGTGCCCTGGATGTGCATCCCACAAATCTCCATCAACTGCAAGATGCTATTCTATCAATATGGGCCAACATTTCTAAAGAATGCTTTCAGCACCTTGTTGAATCAATGCCACGTAGAATTAAGGCAGTTCTGAAGGCGAAAGGGGGTCAAACACAGTATTAGTATGGTGTTCCTAATAATCCTTTAGGTGAGTGTATAAATGTTAGTGATGGGTCGTTCGCGAATGAGCCGACTCTTGTAGGTGAACGTCAGGAGCTGGCTCGCATATCTGAAGAGCCGACTCTATTTAAAAAATAATAAAAAATAGCCTATAGAAATTAATTAATTATGAAATAATGAATGATTAAAATTTTATTTAAAATAATAGACTAATTCAAAGAACAACAAAAAAAAATTATATAGGCCTAAAGACGCACACACATTCATTTCGACTGACTGATCAGCCTCACATTCTGTTCCTGTCAATCACGCGGTGTCAACCAATTATACTCTGTGCGTGCGTGCGTGTGTGTGCTAGTTATACATAACATAACTAGTGAGATAGTTCATACTGGTTATAATATGGCAATAAAGAAGAGAGAAAAAGAGGGACCAGTTTAATCCTTTCAGTGATTTATTTTTCTTTAATATGGGTTCTATTATGTTGTTCAGATTCAAATAGTTTTTTTTTTATGTTGTTTCTATAAATTAAAATGTAATTTAAATGCAAATGTTTAATAGTATTATTATTTCATAACAAATCAATGCATTTTTAGAGAAATTGTGAGACACTGTGAGTATGATTTCATTTAATAATTTAATTAGAATTGTTTTCACACCTATCATAGTCAAAGTCATAGTTAAAACATTTTTTAAAGAGCCGTTTGTGAGCCAAAAGAGCCGGATCTTTTCAGTGAGCTGAGTCAAACGAGCCGGCTCACGAAAAAGAGCCGGAATGCCCATCACTAATAAATGTATACCGACACGGAGCCTACGGCGCAGGTCCAACACAGAAGTATAAATCAGCCTTTATGTTTACCTCAGAAGTTTAAATTTAAAAATCCCATTATAAAAACCCATAGGATAATCTCAAGGTAACCATTTGCAAATTAGTCTTGATGTTACGGCTAGAGCACTCTATTGGGCAGAAAAGAAAAAACAATCACATATTTCTTTTCATGCCAACTTTAAAGTTGTTGGTTGCAACTGTAAATGAGTCAGCTTCATTTTAGAAACATGCAAAGTTATAAATAAATCACAATAATTTACGGATCATGAGGAATAACAGTCATTTTATAGGCTAATGGTTACTTTTCTGAAATGAGACATCCTTGATGACATATAGCCTACATGGCAAACATATGCAACCTCCTGAGGGCGCAGTCTTAGTGACATATGCAGGACTTAACCCCACCCCTGCAAGATCACATTCATGTGTCTCCTTTTTTTTATGCAACGGCCACATCTCAAAATCTAATCAACAACCGATGCATTCAAGTCATGTTGAAAAGATCATATTCAGGAGTTGAACGCACATGAACATCACCAGTGAATCGCAATTCAGAGTGGGAAATTTCTATCTGTGCCTCAAGTTCATGGTCAATTTGTTAAAATTCTTCTTTCTTTTTTTTTTATTTACATTAAACTATCTAAGTTGATTGTACAAAATGTCATAGTATTGTACAATTATGATATGTTTAATTTTATTAAATTTACAGCACATTTATAAGTTGAATAAAATTATAAACAAACAAAAACACACCCGATGCACATTCTTTATTCATCATTGTTATAGTAAATTTACTTTAACATTGTTGCAGAAAATTTATGCTGACGGAATGCACCTGACAGTACAACTTCCTAACTCATGCTGCATTCACAACATTTACATCATAGACTGTAAAAAAATATGGACGTAGTGTCCGTGACGTCACCCATAGGATTCTGAAGAGCAGTTTTGAAGCGTAAAGTAGGGTCGAGCTGGCCGTTGCCATCTTGGCAGCGCGTCACCGCGCGTCACTCCCGGATAACAGAAAATGGGCAAAGAGGCGGCACGTGGGTGGAGCTGAGGTGACGCAATGACTAACAAACAGCAGATAAATGGCTATCCACCTGTCACTCAAAGTGGCCACGCCCTTAATTATGCAGAACTTTGAGGCTTTATATAATGTAAATGAATGAGCTATAAAAAATTCACCTCCCTCACAGTTGTCATGAAGGGCAAAAGTAGATATATAGACCAAACCACAATTTGTACCAGGCTGTAAACATGTTTTTTTCTGCTGGGCAATTTAACATGGGGCTCAATAAGATTCTGCTCCCTTCTGGAGCCTGTCTCTAGCGGCCAGTCGATGAATTGCAGTTTAAGTCACTTTCCGTATTGGCTTCAAGAGAAACTGGGGGAGGTTGCTGCTTGATTTACATTCATAATTATTACCATAATTATGAGATGACTACACGTGACGTTCTACTCAGAGCCGTTTAGACTCAGAATTATGTGTCTTTGGCAGCACTATCAATGGCAAAATGAATCTGCAGTGTTCAGGTGGTACAGCAGTCACGTGGTAGCTACAAGTCAGAGCTCTTCGAAAATTCCAATGGTGCGTCCCAATTAGCATACTATCCATCCTAAAAATAGTATTCGAAAATAGAATTAGTAGCCAAATCGTAGTATGTTGAAATGCGTATTCCAAAGACACCCGGATAGTCTTATTTCTGGTCAGAATCCGAAGTGCAGATCGATGCACACTCTAACGGCTAATATTACCCACAACCCATTTCGCGTTGGAGGAGGATTCAATTATGTGGCGAGGGGGGCGTGGTTTAGCAAAGTCTGTGCCGGGAGAGAGAATCAAGGCCAAATGAGAAACACCTGTCTCTTGTTTCAGTGATTGGCGTGGAGAGACAGGATATAAGACAACCAGGAAATGAGGACTGGAGAGAGCAGAACACAGTGAGAGACTCGAACCAGGGGGAGGAATATGCAGAGAAGAACTGCGAGCAGAAACCGACGAATATTGAGAGACTGAATTTACTTTGTTGTAAAAAAAATACCTGTTCGCGTCTCTAACCAGCCGACCCCCTTGTCTTCTTCCTTGTCCATACGAACTTTGTTACATTGGTGCCGAATCCCGGGTTTTGGCACCAATGTAACAAAGTTCGTATGGACAAGGCTGGCTAGAGACTTGAACAGGTATTTTTATTTGGAGGAACTCAGTAGTATAGCAACGTGCTCAGCGCACAACATAAAGTAAATTCAGTCTCTCAATATTCATCGGTTTCTCCTCGCAGTTCCTCTCTGCATATTCCTCCCCCTGGTTTGAGTCTCTCACTGTGTTCTGCTCCTCTCCAGTCCTCATTTCCTGGTTGTCTTATATCCTGTCTCTGACGAAAATATATTTATTCAGTGTTAACCACATTATATTTAATAATGTGTTCAGTTCGAAGGGCACTGCGAACGGCGTAGGGAAGAAGGGAACATTGATACATCACTTCATAGGAAGTGGAGAGTGAAAATCACCCAACTGTCATTGCGCGTCGCATCACCAGTCTGAACTAACGATGGAGCAGAGCCGCTGGAAGAGTTTTTAAATGGCTCTGAGATGGAGGAGTTTACTTATGCATTTGAATATTCATAGTTATTATTATACAAAACTAGAGTATGAATGGTTATGGACTGTATTCGCATATTCTATTTTATGAATATGTAAACAATAAAAGTACTGAGAAGCAGCTGAGGCCTGTAATTTTTTACTTACAAGTAGGCCTATATGTAAACTTATAAAACGAATAGACGAATAGACGTATGTGTTTTGTAAACGTATATTTCTATGATATGATTTTAAATTTGAAAGTAAAGTAGCCGAAATTACAATATTAATTTATGTTGTATTATAATCCGCGCAACCCCGTCGTTGCCTTTCTTTGATGACATTGCAGGGCGTTCCAAATGAGCGAATATTGTCAGCGAAGTCCACTTCAACTGATACATCGTGCTTAGGGAGTAGGGAGCAGTGAACACTGCGTAGGGACCCTGTCGAATGGAACGCACCTAAAGTGACAGAGCTGTCCATTAAAGATGACGAAGTAGTATATCCCAAAGCTTGCCTGTGCTGCGTTCTGTGGAGCTGCCTGAAGTGTACATATGAAGTAGACTCGGTCAAAATTGAGGGAGCGAGGGTCTGTCCATATAAACTTCCCTCGTCCACTTCACGAAGTGGAACGCACTTCAAAATGGCGGCAGGGATTCCCCCGAGGGGATTGCTTAGGGAAGTTCGCAAGTGCGTGTCTAAAAGCGGAGTGGAACGCAGCCCTACTCTTCTGCTACACACTCTAAAGTATGTACTTTTTCTTCACAAAGTGTACATACTTTTTTAGGGCGTAGTATAAGTAGGCGAATTGGGACGCAGCATCTGTTTACAAGGGCTGCATCCAAAATCGTGTAACGTTAGATGAAAAACAGTAGTAGACAAAAGAAGTGTCCGATTTCACAGTAGCTTATAAAAAGAGTAGGCAAAAAGCGAACAATACTATAGGAGAAAAGATCTTCATGTTTCATCGCAACTGGTGGATGAAGACATAGATACTTGTAATATCTTTAAATGTACATGTATTTGCACACTACATTTAAATGCATTTTAATATAATGAAAACATAGCTGAAATTTAGCTTCTTCACATTCTCTTTGGTTGTTAGTTAACTTATTATTTTTTTACTCTAGATTAGTAATCTTTAATAACCCTTGAAGAGAAATCGAGGAATAAATCCTTCTTTTCACAGTATCATTTGTGGTGAATGATGCCGTGCTAGATTTCTTCGGTCTGAATCGGTGATCAGCTCGTCTGTCCTGTCAGCACGTGTGATTCTAGCAGCAGCGGGTTTTCTTCGGATCCTCTGTTTTGAACTATGGAATGTAAGTTTGATGGGGGTATTATATTGATCATGATCCAATAATATTATATTGTTTACTGCATTATGTTGTGACTATCTTGCATCCTGAACATACATAATATTAAGGTAATTTATCAAAACATTAAATGAAGGCCAAGCGTAATATATATGATATATTTGATCTTTTTTCCGCGTTCACAGATGTGGTGCAATCCCGGATCCCAACAAAGCAAAGCGCTCTTTTGGGAGTTGAGGTGACTCGTGTTCAGTGTTATTAACATTAGTTTCTTAATTTAAGCTTCTCCGTGTTTTAGAGCCAGGGATTTCAACTGTAAGGATCTGTAAATGTTCGAAATCATGAAAGGGTTCATTACTGCAGATGGGCTCACACTGTGTATGATGTACAGAAACTTTGCTAACTTGACAATAAGTTTCTGAATGTCACTTTTCACAGTCTTCAAATCAAATGAAAGCGGAGGCTTTCACCAAAACGTTCCTGAAAAATAGCCTTCCCCAATTGAAAGATGCAGCCATCGAGGATGCGTTGGCACACAAGGCGGTAGTACTGGAATTTAAAAGACAAAAAAAGAAGGAAAAGAAAAAAAAGGCCAAGGGATTGAACGCCAAAGAGAGAAGACAGCTGAAAATATTCCAGCTCAAACCTGAACATCAAAAGTCTGTATTAGAGGTTTCATTATATGTTTATACTCTCTTTCACCTTATAGTAATGTGTCATGCAATATAATATATCAGTAAAACTTCTGCTTATCACTAAAATCATATGTCTTTGTCTATGGATATGATCGTAGATATGAACTCTTCTTGCCTCTGCATGAGCTATGGAAACAGTACATTGTGGATATATGCAATGGATTGAAACCAGAAAGGTAAGATGCATGTCATAATTTTAGGAAGATGCTCTTCAGAGTTTCTGGCTCGTGTATCATTTCAATTCCAGTCTTGTTAACGATCCATGAATGTGCTTGCCTGTTACTTCTGAGTACAGCAACCCACAGATGATCCAGCAGAAGCTCTTGAAAGCTGATTTCCATGGCGCTGTCTTAACAGGTACGTCATGCACATTTGAAAATGTCTGCGCACAAAGGCACACATTTTTGGTTTAGCGTCAGTATATCCAGATTTTTGATTTATTGGTGACATTTTGAGCTTATAGTGGAACCTCATGTTCTCTCTCGCCCATCTTTTTTCCTCATAGTTGTCAGATCAAAATGCCCCTCGTATGTGGGTCTAACTGGCATCTTGGTACAGGAAATGAAGCACATCTTCAAAATCATTACAAAAGAGGACAAATTAAAAGGTATGAGTAAATATAAATTATAGGTTTCACAGCATTTCACTAATGTGAGTGAGCATGTCATACTCAAAGAAAGCTTCTGTCCACTGGATAAAGAAAGGAGGAGCCTGTGAGTGCAAAAAAGTCAAATATGAGAAATTAGTAGTTAACTAATTTTTTCCCCCTGTGCCTTTATGCATTGTGGCAATCAAGTCAATAGCATTATGTGAAAGTTTACTATGCTCATCATATGTCAAAGTCTTTTGTCTTTTTAATGCAGTTGTCAGGTTATTTTATCATTGTCCAGACTAGGTGTGCCGCAATATACCGGTACTGATAATAACTGTGTAGCTATGTTTCCTTTCCATCCATTTGTTTTTATGTGAATTTTGGGATATTGCATTGAAAAACGCTTAAATTCTAAGACTGTATATAAAAAATGTATGAGCTCAATTTAGATGGATAATTTATTTGATCAGATAAGAAGACATGTGCATAAACTATGATGGAAACACATTTAAAGAATAACCTGCAGATCAATTTCATTCTACTGCATCTCAAATGTTGCTTTTGTCATTCTGAAATGCAGAATAACTAAACCAACATTTAGTCTGTCATCAAAATGGTTGGGTATAATGACCACCCAGAACTGTCTCATGTTTTTATATCCAAACGCAAGATAATGCGACAGGCAGTGTGTATTGTGTTTAGTCTGCGCACTCTTTATGATGTACCAAAAAAGATCCACAGTGGCTTTGCGCCAGTTCCCAGGAAGTGACGATTATGTTCTCTTAAACACGTAAAATGGAGACTGCTTTATTTGCAAATGTTTTATGCGATATTCCAATTTTGTGTTAAATTCACAACTTGAAACCTAACCTAAAAAAAAAATTAAATATTGATATCATGCTACGCTACATTTAAAGGGTCATATGACGGTTCTAAAAATAACATTATTTTGTGTATTTGGTTTAATGCAATGTGTTTACGCGGTTTTAGGTTAAAAAAAGTATTTTACACATACCGTACATTATTGTTGCTCCTCTATGCCCCGTCTTTTTAAAGCACGTCGATTTTTACAAAGCTCATCGTTCTGAAAAGCGTGGTGTGCTCTGATTGTGCATTGTGATTAGCCCAAATACCTTAAGCATGTGATGGCCCTTACCATATTTGGAACATCAGCAATATTGACAGTGTGACGCCATATCCCAGAGAGACAAGACAAAGACAATATAACCCATTATAAACAAAGCATTTGTTGCATTCATTGGGGACATAATTACTGATTATAATGACGTATACTGTCTTTTTATGCGCCACGCCGTGCTACAGGGGGGAGAACACTATGTAAGCATAAAACCATGTCTGCATTTGTGATCGTAGAAACGACAAACAAGCGCTACTTTATACTGCTCACCTCGTGTTTGAATACTGAGTAGCAAATTATTAAATGAAAACACACAATGAAAATCGCAACGAAAAACACAGCGTCTCCACGAAATGACAGCACCGGCGGCAACAATACTACAGCGAGAATAAAACAGTTACGCCTTCTTTCTTTGCGTATACATTTGGGCGGTGTTATGAAACTCTGCCCCCACATACTGACGTAGATTTGTGGGGGTGTGTTTGAATGAAGCGTTTTAGGAAGGTGTGGCTGAGCCTTAACTTTTACAAAGTTAATATCTCTTTGGGTTTGAGACTTTGAACTTTGTAACTCTGCAGATCTAATACATGCACAAACAGCTATATAACACACTAAAGAGAAAGGAAAACAAGAAATCGCATCATATGACCCCTTTAGTATTGTAAATAACACTCCAACATAGAAGTGGTGGAGTACAACATAGTACGGTTAGTGTGGGATTTTTTTTTTTTTTTTTTTTTTTTTTGCGATTTGGTAAATGGACAACCCAGTCACTGATCAACAACTGTGCTTTTTGTACAGTTTTGGTTACAAACTCTCTCCTCCCTACACATGTTTTAGGTGATTTTTCTAAAAAGAGAAAACACAAAATAAACAAAGTTAAAGATGAATTTGACTGATAGCATTAATGAATTTTTTGCATTAATTAATTTTCAACATTTCTGTAGATATCGCTATAATATTAATAATAATAATAATAATAAACTTTATTTTATAAAGCGCCTTTAAAAGCAGCTTCTCAAAGGGCTGTACACAAAAAAACACACACACCAAACATCAACAAGCAAATGCTAGTCTAAAAAAATATGTCTTAAGTTGAACTTTAAAAATGGCATAGGTCTGAGTTTCCCTAAGTTCAAGAGGCAGAGAATTCCAAAGGACAGGTGCATAGGAAGAGAAAGCCCTGTCACCCATAGATCTTAAGCGTGTTTTAGGGACAACCAGCAAGTTCGATAGCGAGGAGCGCAATCTGCGATTAGGAGTATAAGGATGTAACCGTTCTGTTAAATAGTGTGGTGCCAGGCCATGCAATGATTTGACAAATATTGTCATTGTGAATTATTTTGGCCACCACGATAATAGTGTTGTGAAAATCTGATATCATGACAGCCCTTGTCCAGACTGAAGTCAAATCACGACTGAACACACTTCTTCCTCACAACAGTCATTAACCACCTCTCAGAACCCCCTTTAACAAATTAAACTGAGAAAAAAGTTACAGATATTGTGTCAAAAGATCTGTAGCTCCATTTTGTTTGACAGTTGCTTAACAGGGGCCACTTTAACCTTTCAAATAGTTTTGCCTATTCATTGTAGAAATATGCTCTCCAATAATTCCCTCTGGATTACTGACATTTTTTTCCCTCCTCTCTCTTTCTTTCTCTACAGTAATACCGAAGAGGAATAGTGTGTTCAGTGTGGAGATTGGTGATTTCGTAACTCACATCTATGGCAGCAAGTTTGAACTGCGCTCCAGTGAGCGGTCAGCAAAAAAATTCAAAGTAAAAGGAACTATTGACTTGTAATGGAAAGTCTTAAACATTGTGTCAATTTTAAATGTGGGCTGATACTGGAGCCTGGGCTATGAAGAGCAGATGATCAATCATTATGGATTTGTTTTGTTTTTTGTTTTCCTTTTGTGCACTTTTGTTGCAAAGATGGTTGTGTTTTTTTTTTCATTCTATTTTATTTAAATACCTCATATCTGGACAAGCATGAAACTATATTGGCCATTTAGGAAAAGTAGTTGCGCTTGACTGTCCACCAGGGGGAGACTTTTTAAAAAAAAAAAGAAGTTATGAAGAATTAATCATGACATTTTTCCCATGGTGGGAGGTATTTAAGTAGGTTCTAAAATGTTAAAGTGTGAAATAAGCAAAGTATTGTTAGATGCAGTATCTTCAGCGTACTTGAATGAGCACATGATCTCCAGTTCAAAGTGTATACTGAGGAGTATTGGTATGATTTTGAAGTTATGTGGTTCTGCTTCAGTGCTTTTATAGTTTTAAATATTTGCCTGTTTGCAAAACAAATAAAAACATGTTTCCTTCTGTGAAACAAGGCCTGATACTTGGAGGTTTGGTCATGTTTTTTTCCTTGTTAAGTGACTCATCAATGCCTCTTCTGGTAATGGCAGGGAATCTCCACCATCCTAGACACAGAACAGGTTTTGCGATTCAAGTACGTCAGAGTTTGTTTCTAACTATGTTGTCTTAGAATTGTTTTGCATTTACATTCATATTTGGCATTTAGTGCTGAGTGCATTGTACAGATTTTGGCATCAGTGTTTGAGTTAAAGGAAGCTGAAAAACATTTGAATGTACTAAAAAACGACATCCGTGGATTTCACCATTCTTGCAAATACATGTCCTTTCATCATTCTGATGTGCAATGTCTTTTATGAGAAAAGAGGATCCTTACATTTAATGTCTCTTCTGTGGTCAATGATTTAGTGTTGCATCATAAGGGTGTGCATTTCCTTTAAATCACAAAAATATTATGTAGCCTAATAATTGTCACATAAAAGATTTCAGGTATTAAACGGATGTGCCATGCTCATATAACAAGCCTGTTCTTTGCAGTCACTTTGGATATTTTTCTGTAAAAAAAAAACCTTGTTAGACTGGCTATGCCACTCGATTGGTTTAAGGGCCAAAGTTCTGTTGCTGTTATGACGCTATTGCTTAATGAATCAGATAAGGAGTTCCCTTCTATCTAAGCCCATACTGTTAATCAGATAAGTGTTGTTCACTTCGGTCCACACTTGTACAGTTTGCACGTTATCAAGGAAATTGCATGTTTAATCACGTTCATAAAAATGTAATTATTTAAAAATGACTCCTCCATAATATCCGTCTTCACATACAGCAGTGGCCAAAAGTGATGACATCCCCCCCCCCTTATTCAAATATTAAAATGCAATAAAGCATGCCAAACTGCGGACATCATTTTAGTACAGGCTGTCACACAGAAATTATGAACATGCATAAACGAGAGAACCAACAAAATAATAACTGATTAAGTTGTAGTCAATTTTTTTCATGTGAATTTTTTTTGTTTAACTATGCGTTTTTGCACATTGTTAAATAAAACGTGTAGCTGTAGTTTGCCTTTTTTGCCAAATAAATGCCTTAACCAAGTTTGGTGTTTTACTATTCACTCATATTTAAAATATTTTATATAAAATATTTTGATGGTTTAATCAAATTTGTAGGGTCATTAAAAATATTCCTGATATCACTTTTGGCTGTGGTACTTCCTTCATTGTACTGGAAAATAATCACGCTTTTAGTTGTTTCATTTCTTTTTTTTACATGTTGTAAACATGATTACCAACTACACTATAGTAATGCTTTAATCATTTGTATGAATGTTTGTTAGCATGATTTGTTTGTGCGCATCAGAATGACAGTGATGTGGAATTTAGATGAAACGGCTTGGCCATAAGTGCATATGTACAGGTACTAGTAGTATTTTGATTTTTTTTTTTATGTATAAAACAGCTTCTATAAGTGGCAGCCTTTTACAGAATGTAGTTACGTCTCTTTTCTTGGTTTTAGTGTTTGACGTGTTAAGTGTGCTTGAGTTTCATGTCATTGTTCTGAAAATACTAAAAGTAGATGGGACTTTTTGTTACTTCATCCACAGCAGTCTGCATTTTTTTTAATACCTTGTCTTTTCAGCCAGTTGTTAGGTATCTCATATTATCTATCCTAGCTTTCCACATTAACTTTTGATATTTTCCTTTCATTTGCCTATAATTTCCACCTATTCAAGCAAATGTTCCCCCTTCCCCCCTTTTTACTGTTTATGTGAAAAAGCCTTAGCTATGTATTATTTCTGTGATAGGGGATATGAGGAACATATCTGTTGTTGTTTTTTGTTGCTATGAAGTCTGTCAGTGACAATTCTAGGATATGAGTGATGTCTGTGTTATTTTAATACTTCAAATACCTGTTTTCTGCTCAAAAGTGTTTTTTATTTTTATTTTTTATAGATGCCTTTTTAATACAATTAATTTGTTTGACAAACTTTGACTGGGCTCATCTGTGCTCCTAAATCACTCACAAATCGTTTGATAATTCGATAATCTCTGTTCAGTTTTAGCAAAATATTAGTTGTTTTCATGCCTTTTGCAAGACATTGCACGATTTCATGCATTTCAGACAGATCTTTCTTCCTCCCCATATTGCATGAGAACTGTGACTTGCTTAATAATGTGGAACAACTTTTTTCCATTTACCTAAGAAGACCTGGCAAACTATTTAACAAACTTGTCTGAGATTGAGACCAGATATCTAAGATATGATAAATAAAACAAAGAAACACTTGCTTTTATGAACTAAAATCTGAATGTTTATTGTACTGAAATCCTACTGATATGTCACTTAATATTTTGGAACAGTGTATATGAGTTCATGAAACTGATTTGAATAGTATTAGATTTAGTCCATAATATCAACACATGCATTTATGCATGCATTTTTTAAATCTCATGCACTGTGAAATAAATTAGGCAGGTGAGCAAAAATACAGTACCAATAATACTAGTATTATCATAAATGTTCCATTCTGTTTGATGAACATGGGGTCTATTAAAAATGTCATGACAGCATATATCAATTATCTCTACACTCAGGACTCTGTGCAAATAGTGAGACATGTAATTAGTTCAAAACATTTGATTTTGTATTAGTATGTCTTGAATACATGTCTGAATTTGTGGCAGTCAAGAACAAGGAAGGTAACACTTCTAAAATAGTAGAGGCACTGCTGAGCAGTCCTGGAATTTCCCCTTTTCAAACAGGAAATACACGTTTGACACTGTATATAAGTCTCAACCAACCTGTGAAGTGAAAGAAGTGATTTGTAGTGATGAACACAGGAGTATTTTCATAACGTTTTTTTCTATTGGAGCTCAAACAACGAAGACACTGCGAACAGAGTCTGTTTACACAACGATTATTCACTGCTTTTCACAGCAATCAGGTATTTGGTAGCTCCTTTGTGGATTAATATTTAAGATATTTAAACATTTATTGTGTGTCTATATTGTATCATTTAATTTATTAGCATTATCAGAGGTGAAATCATAACTTGAAGTGTAATCAATACGACCTTGTCAATACCTCAACATTTGACCTTGACATTTTACAGGCAGCAGCAATGGCAGAACATCTGACCTTTACTATTCAGAACAGTGAGCGAATCCGGGTGGTGGCGAGCTCTTTTGGCCGCGCTGGAAAGATGCTTCTAAAACCCGGGCGTATTCTTGTGGGAGAGGGCTGCTTATTGAAGATGTGCAGGCGTGGACCCAAACCCAAAGTGTTTTTTCTATTCAACGACATCTTGGTCTATGGTAGTGTCATGGTGCCTGGTCGCTGGAACAATAAGCAGAAGATCATTCCTTTGGAGGAGGTGCAGCAGGAAGATCTGGAAGACGGAATGGCCATGGCCAACCAATGGCTCATCCGCATGCCACACAAGTCTTTCTACGTGTCGGCAGCCTCGCCTGAGGAAAAAATTGCATGGATGGGGCACATTGAGAAGTGCAAGGCCATCCACGTACAAACTAAGGGCCTCCCCACTGACAATGATGCAGAGAAGTTTGCTGCCACCTGGATCCCTGACATGGCTTCAGCCATCTGCATGCGCTGCTCAAAGAGCTTCAACGTTGCCATTCGGAGGCACCACTGTCGGAGGTGCGGCTATTTAGTATGTCGAGCTTGTTCGAAGAGCCGGGCCTTGCTACCCAACATCTCCTCCAAGCCGGTGAGAGTTTGCCAGCACTGCGTGAGTAGCAGACAAGAGGAGCAGAGACCGAAGAGAAAAAAGGTAAAACACTGGAAGAAGAACTCCGTAGAGGACTCACCAATGCAACCCGAGTTTGAGACGTCCAGCGATGAGGAGCTCGAAGATGAGAACAGCTACCAGGTGCCCACCAAGTGGTTCAACAAGGAGGATTACTCCCCATACAGCTTCATAAAGCCAGAGCATATTAATCCTCCTGTTAATGGACTCTGAATGTGACGTGAGCAACTATGAACTATGCTGAAATTAACAAATTGAACATATTTTGTAGTTTTTCATAGAATGGATGCACAGAGACATATACCAACAGTTATTAAGTATTTTGCACTAAACTATTTGTGTCACTTCTGTTTTGCACTTCTATTTATTATTTGTATGTATATATGAATGTATAGCCTACTCTATTTTCATTGTATTACAAATGTTTTGTATTGTAGCATATGTATAAAGGGAACAATGTGACTTTTGCTAACAATATAATAAAAAAAAAGCATATTTATTCTAAAATATTTTGGTAATTTTATTAAATACTTGATGGGAAACACACACACACCAGTTTTTGTAAATGTTTCTTTTTAATAAATAATTTTAATAAAACTTAAGTTTTATATACATCATGGTAACCCACTAGTAATGACTTGAGTGTTATCAAATCCATCGAAAATAATTTACTATCCAAAAACCTTACAAAAACCTCAATGCTCATTACAATGCTTACAAAAACATCAATACAATGACTTTAGTCATTACTAGGGAGTCATCATGTTTTTCACTTTAGAATTCTGAAGGATTTTGTAATACTTGAGTCATTACCTTCACTTTAGAATTATACATTATGCATTATTCATGTTAATTATGAACCAGTAGGTAGTTCTTTGTCCTCTGAGAGTTTCCAAACTTTTGAAAGGTACTATAAGTATAATTACACTGAAACAAGGACACCCTAAAATAAAGTGTAACCTGTTTCTGACTTGAATGTGTGACGTAACGTGTGAAGTTTTCCCAAGGAGCATAACAGGTTCTTTGGGAGAATTCCGTTCTAAATAGTTTCATATAAATAAAGAAGCTCAGAACCATCTATTTTTAGAATGTAACTGATTGGTATAAACAAGTCCAACAAATTGTGTGGCTTACAAAACAAAAACAGCCATCTTGTCTAGGCAAATAAAGTGGTCAGAGTAAAGCATCAGTTCAGCGTAATTTTTTCAAGGCACGAGAGCTGAAGAGTCTGAGTTGTAATGTACACATGCAAGCAGGCAGGTTTTCTGCTCTCATACAAACTGGTGGGAGGAAGAGAGTAAACAATTCTTTAAAAACACTTTTTTCTTTTGCTAAATGCCAAACATAATTTCCATGACATACATTTTTGCACACTGTGTGGAAAACAAATAACAAAACCAGTTCAGCAGGTGAGCTCAACTTTCACACGCAGCCCTGTTGTTTACCATCATTGGACAGATAAAAAAAAACAGAACAAGAAACCCTCAAGTATTGATAAAATGCAAACCACTTGAACAGAGACCCATTAAAATAAAAGAAGCCACTGTCTTGCAGTACAGAAACTCTTTAACACATTAGGCTCAGAGCTTGATTCTGGGAACTAGTGAAGCAAAGTTCTTTCTAAAGTTCAAAGAAAAGTTGCGTCTTACTACAAGCTCCATTTTGCATTACAAACAAGACAATGTTGTCTTCAGTAGAACTGCTATAGCTGGATTTAATAATGTATGAACAATACGTAACTGACTTCAGCAGAATAATGACATTATTTCCTTTTTTTCAGAGATGCTTTACAGCAGAATTGAATTGTTTGCATTGTTGATTATTATTTTCCTGTTTATCACTGTAAAGCTTCTTTGAAACAATCTGTATTGTATAAAGTGCTATATAAATAAAAGTGACTTGACAAAGGGCAGTAGGACAGAGTAGGACAAACCATTTTGGTGACCATTGACTTCCACTGGAGAAAAGAAAAACACACTTAGACATATTTTAAAATCCACAGAAGAAACAAAGTAACTCAGGGTTGAAACCTGTTCATTTTTTGGTGAACTATTCTATTAAGGTAAGGTCATCATTGAGTACATGTGTAGTTCTAATAGGGTTTAATGTGTCTTTTCATGTTGTTCCATTTAGAGGACAGACAGTGAGTGCACACACCTTAATATAAAATCACACCTCTTCTAGTAAAAATCAAGTATAATTGTTCTGCCAAGTAAATGAAAATCAGCACAGAGGGTTTCACTGCATTCTTCTTTACACTGTTTGAAGTATTTCATTTGATTTGTTTGCACTAATATTTGCAGTGTGTTAAAGGAGTAGTCTACTTCGAAATGAAAAAAAAATCCTGATAATTTACTCACCCCCCATGTCATCCAAGATGTTAATGTCTTTCTTTCTTCAGTCGAAAAGAAATTAACTTTTTGGAGGAAAACATTCCTGGTTATTTCTCCATATAATGTATTTAAATTGCAACGGGTTGATGGTCCAAATCAATGCAGTTTCAAAGCGCTTCGAAGGGCTTCAAAGGGCTCTGCACGATCCCAGCTGAGGAATAGGGTCTTATCTAGCGAAAAAGATTCATTTTCAAGAAAATATATATACTTTTTAACCACGAGCTCGACTTTGGTGTTGTGATTCTTCACAGTGTAGGATGTCATCACGTCGGAAAGGTCACGGCCGTGACATACGTGGAAGTGCCGACCCAGTGTTAAAACGAATGTGCAAAGACTAAATCAAATGCCCTTTACAAAAATAAAGGTAAAACAACGATGTCGGACGATTTTGAAGTGGGAGGAGAACATGAGATGGAGTTTTTCGGCACTGGGTCGGTATTTCCACCTACATCATGCGTGACCTTTCCGATGTGATGACGTCATACGCAGTGAAGAAGAACAACACCAAAGTTCGAGCATTCATGATTAAAAAGTATATAAATTTGTGTTTTTTCTTGAAAACAACCGATCATTTCATTAGATAAGACCCTATTCCTCAGCTGGGTAGCCCTTCGAAGTTTTTTCGACTGAAGAAAAAAAGACATGGACATCTTGGATGAGATGGGGGTGAGTAAATTATCAGGAAATTTTCATTTTAAAGTGATCTAATCCTTTAAGTCTGTTAGTTCTCACAGTGTGTGAGTGTTGTCTGTAGCTTATGACTTCAGAAAGGCTATTTTTAAGAATAGCACAGACCTGCTGCTCTCCAGCAAACCATACGAACTGTACTTCAAACTACAGATAGAGACACTGAGGTTCAATGGCCAAACTCTTCTCAGTTTCAAAGAAAAATTATTAGCATTTTCTAAACATGAAAACATCCTCAATTTCTTGGCAGTCCAATGAAGGCTGTCCACATACCTCTTAATATGAAAAACATTTGGATTTTCAGTCAATATAACACCCACTTGTAATCTCAATCTACATGACGAAACCAAACATGACACATGAGACTACAGTGTGTTTACCTTTATTTTTTGTTAATTACTTAATTATGTACAGTAATACTCTACCATTCAAAGGTTCGGGGTCAGTACAATTTAAACGATTTACGGTTTACAATTTTGTTTCTTTGAACTCTGAATCCTAAAAAATATTTTCCACATTTTTATATATATATATATATATATATATATAAACTCAGCAAAAAAAGAACAGGACTGTGTATTTCAACAATAATGTTGTAAAAATCCAAATAACTTTACAGATCTTCATTGTAAAGGGTTTAAACAATGTTTTCCATGCATGTTCAATTAACCATAATCAATTAATTAACATGCACCTGTGGAATGGTTGTTAAGACCTTAACAGCTTACAGAGAGTAGGCATTTAAGGTCTAAAAACGCAGGACACTAAAGAGACTTGTCTACCGACTGTGAAAAACACCCAAAGAAAGATGCCCAGGGTCCCTGCTCATCTGCGTGAACGTGCATTAGGCATGCTGCAGGGAGGCATGAGGACTGCTGATGTGGCTAGGGCAATAAATTGCCATGTCCGCACTGTGAGACGCCTAAGACAGCGCTACAGGGAGACAGGAAGGACAGCTGATCATCCTCGCAGTGGAAGACCACGTGTAACAACACCTGCACAGGATCGGTACATCCGAATATCACACCTGCTTGACAGGTACAGGATGGCCACAACAACTGCCCGAGTCACACCAGGAACACACAATCCCTCCATCAGTGCTCAGACTGTCCGCAATAGGCTGAGAGAGGCTGGACTCAATAGACATGCATAGTTACCCGTTGGACACACTTAACTTTGTATAGATTTTGAATGAGTATTCAGTGTGGGAGAGAAGAGGCAGAACAGAGGGTGATGGGCATTTTTGTGAATTTTTTTGAATGCTAGATCAAAAGGATAAACAATGTAGATATATTTTTTACAGCCATCTTTGATAATATTTACCAGGGGTGCCAATAATTCTGACCACAACTGTGTATATATACAAAATTTAAGTATTTTGAACGCATTGACTTGAATACGTAATTCGCAGTGCTTCATGGGAGTAGGCGGAGCTAAATAACTATTTTGGTGTGTGTTGCTGCTTTCAACTCTCTAATTGGTGTAATTTTCTGTACAGCATCATGGATAATGTCGTTTTTCTCCAGGAATTGTGCTGTTAAATTTGGCATGAAATCAAAATTGACCCTATTTACTTTGTTAGTGCACATTACGAGTCTTGTGGTGAACAATCTGTTGATTCACAAAAAAAAAAAAAGTCTTTGTAATCTTTAATTAAAATCTAAAAGAATGGCCTTCTTTCTCTGATGACGTCGGTTTGACGGATTGGGTAGAACATCCCCTCCAACTGTCAGTCTGCTGCAAGTTTTGACAGCAAACTGAAGAGGGCTTGTAGGCCTGTTGTAAGGCAGGTCCTTACCAGACATCACGAGCAACAACGCCGCCTATGGGCACAAACCCACCTTCGCTGGACCAGACAGGAGTGGCAAAAAGTGCTCTTCACTGATGAGTCACGGTTTTGTCTCACCAGGGGTGATGGATGGATTCGTGTTTATCGTCGAAGGAATGAGCGTTACACCGAGGCCTGTACCCTGGAGCGGGATCGATTTGGAGGTGGGGGGTCCGTCATGGTCTGGGGCGGTATATCACATCACCATCGGACTGAGCTTGTTGTCATTGCAGGCAATCTCAATGCCTTGCGGTACAGGGAAGACATCCTCCTCCCTCATGTGGTACCCTGTGTGCATGCTCATCCGGACATGATCCTCCAGCAGGACAATGCCACCAGCCATACTGCTCGTTCTGTGCGTGAGTTTCTGCATGACAGCAAACGTCAGTGTTCTGCCATGGCCAGCGAAGAGCCCGGATCTTAATCCCATTGAGCACGTCTGGGACCTGTTGGATCGCAGGGTGAGGGCTAGGGCCATTCCCCCCAGAAATGTCTAGGAACTTGCAAGTGCCTAGGTGGAAGAGTGGGGTAACATCTCACAGCAAGAACTGACAAATTTGGTCCAGTCCATGAGGAGGAGATGCACTGCAGTACTTCAAGCAGCTGGTGGCCACACCAGATACTGACTGGTACTTTTGATTTTGAGCCTCCCTTCATTCATGGACACATTATTCTATTTCTGTTAGTCACATGTCTGTGAAACATTTTTAGTTTATGTCTTATGGTGTTGACTCTTTTAGTGTTCATACAAATATTTACACACATTAAGTTTACTGAAAGTAAAAACAGTTGAAAGTCAGAGGACGTTTCTTTTTTTGCTGAGTTTATATATATATATATATATATATATATATATATATATATATATATATATATATATATATATATATATACACACTCACCTAAAGGATTATTAGGAACACCTGTTCAATTTCTCATTAATGCAATTATCTAATCAACCAATCACATGGCAGTTGCTTCAATGCATTTAGGGGTGTGGTCCTGGTCAAGACAATCTCCTGAACTCCAAACTGAATGTCAGAATGGGAAAGAAAGGTGATGTAAGCAATTTTGAGCGTGGCATGGTTGTTGGTGCCAGACGGGCCGGTCTGAGTATTTCACAATCTGCTCAGTTACTGGGATTTTCACGCACAACCATTTCTAGAGTTTACAAAGAACGGTGTAAAAAGGGAAAAACATCCAGTATGCGGCAGTCCTGTGGGCGAAAATGCCTTGTTGATGCTAGAGGTCAGAGGAGAATGGGCCGACTGATTCAAGCTGATAGAAGAGCAACTTTGACTGAAATAACCACTTGTTACAACCGAGGTATGCAGCAAAGCATTTGTGAAGCCACAACACGCACAACCTTGAGGCGGATGGGCTACAACAGCAGAAGACCCCATCGGGTACCACTCATCTCTACTACAAATAGGAAAAAGAGGCTACAATTTGCACGAGCTCACCAAAATTGGACAGTTGAAGACTGAAAAAATGTTGCCTGGTCTGATGAGTCTCGATTTCTGTTGAGACATTCAGATGGTAGAGTCAGAATTTGGCGTAAACAGAATGAGAACATGGATCCATCATGCCTTGTTACCACTGTGCAGGCTGGTGGTGGTGGTGTAATGGTGTGGGGGATGTTTTCTTGGCACACTTCAGGCCCCTTAGTGCCAACTGGGCATCGTTTAAATGCCACGGCCTACCTGAGCATTGTTTCTGACCATGTCCATCCCTTTATGACCACCATGTACCCATCCTCTGATGGCTACTTCCAGCAGGATAATGCACCATGTCACAAAGCTCCAATCATTTCAAATTGGTTTCTTGAACATGACAATGAGTTCACTGTACTAAAATGGCCCCCACAGTCACCAGATCTCAACCCAATAGAGCATCTTTGGGATGTGGTGGAACGGGAGCTTCGTGCCCTGGATGTGCATCCCACAAATCTCCATCAACTGCAAGATGCTATTCTATCAATATGGGCCAACATTTCTAAAGAATGCTTTCAGCACCTTGTTGAATCAATGCCACGTAGAATTAAGGCAGTTCTGAAGGCGAAAGGGGGTCAAACACAGTATTAGTATGGTGTTCCTTTAGGTGAGTGTATATATAAGCAGCTTATTGATAATATTAAGCTTATTGATAATAATAAGAAATGTTCTTGAGCAGAAAATCAGCATATTAGAATGATTTCTGAATGATCATGAGACACTGAAGACTTAGCTTTGCCATCACAGGAATAAATTGCATTTTAAAATATATTAAAATAGAACTTTTGTAATATTATTCCACAATATTACTTTTTAAGAGTAACAAAAAAATAAAATATTAAAAATTCTTGCCTGGCCCCGAAATTGATTGGTTGTGTATGAGGTGCCAGGTAAAAACAAATGGAAAAATAAATTAAAGATCTTAAAAGAGTTATGAAATAATCATGTTACAATTAGTTACATGTTATATATTGCAGAGTGTAGCCTTAAAATAGCATTGAACTATTTCATAATTTTGGTGAAAATAGTTATGTGTAAATGGTAAATGAATTATTGAATCAATAAAGACTATATTATGTTTAAGTCACTGTTTAGTAATTAGTGCTCTCTTAGTTAAACCCTGCTCGGTTCAACTGAATTCTCTATAGCAATGCTATAAATGATAAATGATAACGAAAATGCTGACTCTGATTCAGGCCACAACTTCCCAAATTTCCCTATCCCATGTTTTTAGAAAATAGATTTTCAAATGATAATGAAAAACAAACCTATGTTAAAAGTTAAATCTACTAAAAAGTTTTTCACCGCCAAAAAAGAAAACCGTCATCATTTACTCACTCTCATGTCATTTCAAACCTGTATGACATTCTTTCTTCTTCAGAACACAAAAGAAGATATTTTATATTACGTGCTTTCAGTCTATACATTGCAAATCAATGGTTTGCTTACCAACATTCTTCCAATATATTCTTTATATATTCTTCCTTACGCAGAAGGAAGTCAGACAGGTTTGCAACAACATGAGAGTGAGCAAATGATGTGCTATTCTTTTAACTGTACTGAAATGGCTCATCGGGTGGTCTTGATTTCACATTTTGGAAAAGATTACCGTTTAATTACTCAGAAGCAATTTACTGAATTTTAAACATTTTAAGGTTTACAGTGAAACTGCTACTCTGGCAATTGAAATATTAAAAAACAATGTGATGACACCTACAATCATGTTTATAATAAGGAAAAATAAAAGTAAAACAGATTTCAAAAACAACAACGAAAAGCTTCAGGTACTGTAATCAAACTTGGATTATAAGCAGGTAACATTAACCCACTAATTATTGTCCATACTCCACTTTGGCTCCGAGCTCTTTCGTGGCAAAAGAGATTAAAGTACTAAGCACTCGCATCTGCAGAGAGGAGTTACCCATTACTAGAAAAATGAGTTGAGCCAGGTCAACCCAATCCAGATTGCCCAGTATTGCCATGACCTCAGAGTACAGTTTCTTCTTCTGTTGAGGAGGCATCTCCATTATTATCTGATGAAGAGGCAGGAATTTGTCACTAGTCATCCACCATCCCACAGCACCTCCCAGAGCACCACCTACATAAGACAATAGAAGATCAAGTAGAAAGAAATGAAATGATAAAGATGCACTATAGGTTCAGTTATTAACCAATAAACTCTCGCTCTGTTTTCTTCACTTAGGTTGATCACACTAAATGGTATAAACGTTTTCTGTACTGTTTTTTTCTACATGCTTTAATCAAACTTTATTAGTCTTTCAACTAGGCCTACGTTGTGCTTAGATATTATTACAAAAATGTCAACATACAGTGTTATTTTAGTAGCCTATAATTGAGATGCAAAATTTTTATTGAAGTTTTAGTAATTTGTGTGTTTTTGTCATTTTCATTTGTGTTTATGTCTATACAGTTTTAGTTATAGTAGGTTATAAAACGGATAGTTCCGGAATTACGCTGTAAATTATAGGCTAAAACATACATTACAAATGTGCATGGGTAAATATTAAAATGTATAAAATTATTATATTTTTTAATATTTTAAAAACTATAATATTTTATGGACTAACCGTTTTATAAAAGCAATAAGCCCAGTGAAGATGTGGTTTAAAGTGAATTTACAACAGCTTAGGTTATTGCTTTATTTCAGTAGCCTAAATAAAAATGAGAAAAGTTTAGGCCTACTTGGAAACTAGCTGAAGTAAAATCCTCACGTTTCACGTTTTGTTTATATTTTGTTTTGTTTTAGTGAACCCTTCACACTTCACGCTTCAGAGATTGTTTATGATAGTATGCTATACACCACCCTGTGGTTAAGAAGTGCAGTCGGTCAAATTTTGTGGATGTCAAGAAATCAAACACACAAGCCAATACATACCAATAAATATACCGGGTGGCCCTCCGAGTAGCCCCCCTAAAAAAGCCCCTCCGCCGGCGGTAGCAGCTCCTTTGGCGGAGTTCTGTAGCGCTGCTTTAATCTGCCTGCTCTCTGATATCTTACAGCAGAGCCCCATTACATCATCTATCTGACGCTTCATTGTGTTGTGTTCAAAAACGCTGCATGTGGAGGAGAAACATGAATCAAAGAGCAAAAAGTAAAGTATTCTCAAAAGTAAAAAGATTTAACACTGCGCAGAGTGTCGTAGGTCTACAATATATGGTTTCTATCAAATAAACTGTCCTAGTTGTGATACAAAAAGTAAAGAATAAAGCTAAACAAGATACATAAAATAGGCCTGTGTAAATTTCCATGGCCTACGTTTGCGGTTGACAACATTTAACACTAGGCAATTTGTAAACTACATTACAGCTTTCATAAAACTTTCAGGCATTACCTCTTTCTTCTGTTGACGTTACTTTAAGATTGAGAAAGTGAAAGTGACATCGAGTGACATCACGCTCTCTGCTCCGCTGCTGTGTCCTGCCTCTTTAATAAGTGTTATGCTTATTGTACATTTCGTAATAGTTTTAATTTATATCGGAGCACCACCTCAACATAATACAATTGTCGAAACAACCAGCAATATGCCCCAATAGGCCACCCTGTTGTTGCATCCAAAATAAAAGTTCATGTTTACATAATATGTGTGTGTACTGTGTATAAATATTATGTTTATATAAATACACACACATGCATGTGTATATTTAAGACATTGTTTTTATATTTATATATACATTTTTTTTTTTATATAATATAAATTATATAAATATATATATATATATACACTAGACCTATATACATGCAAATATTTCTTAAATATATACATGAATGTGTATTTATATATACATAATAATTATACACAGTACACACACATATATTATGTAAACAAACTTTTATTTTGGATGCAATTAATCGATTTGACAGCACTAATATATATATATATAAGTTTTAAAATAATGACAGATTAACCAAATGTTACACTTCATATAATAAATTAATAAATAAACAAACAAGCTGATTTTTTCTTGTTTGTTTTTGATCAGAATGGATTAATTTAGGTATTGTGGCACTTTGATGTATAGGCTACATTCTGGCTGGTATTTCTATATACACTATTTTGCCCAAAATTTTGGGACATCTGCATTTACATGCACGTGAACTTTAATGGTGTCCCATTCTTAATCCGCAGAGCTTAATAAGGGGTTGGCCCACCCTTTGCAGCTTCAGCTTCAGCTTCAAATCAGGCACTGATGTTGGACGAGAAGGCCTGGCTCGCCGTCTCCGCTCTAATTCATCCCAAGGGTGTTCTATCAGGTTGAGGTCAGGACTCTGTGTATGCCAGTCAAGTTCCTCCAGACTCGCTGACCCCGCTCTGTGATTTTACGTGGCCTACCACTTTGTGGCTGAGTTGATGTTGTTCCCAATTGTTATAATACCACTAACAGTTGACTGTGGAATATTTAGTAGTGAGGAAATTTCACAAATGGACTTATTGCACAGGTGGCAACCTATCACGGTACGACGCTTGAATTCACTGAGCACCAGAGAGTGACCCATTCTTTCACAAATGTTTGTAGAAGCAGTCTGCATGCCTAGGTGCTTATTCACCTGTGGCCATGGAAGTGATTGGAACACCTGAATTCAATGATTTGAAGGGGTGTCCCAATACTTTTGGCAACACAGTGTATGTTGTTTTGTAGACTATATCTCAAATTTTAACAAAAAGTTAGGGACATCCACCTATTACAAATAGCCTATTAGTCTTTAAAAGATCATAAACTGATTTTGAATACATTGGTTTTCCACTGTTATAGCCTATATTATCTGAGTTAGTAATATTTTAGTAACATTTGTATTAATCAGCCGAAATAAACAAATATTAAGCCCACTGTCTGATCTGATTTGATTATTTTTTATGGAATATTACCTTTTTATTACCTGTTTCCATATTTTGCACCTGTTTGGCTTGGGATAAAAATATACTCGCATTTACACAATCACCATGTGTTTCATAATGCATTCATGTCTGTTCAACAGTGACAACTAAATTACACATTTTGCATTGTGACAACTTCAATCTATTCACACGATTGGATATTATTAGGCTACATGTGTTAGTAGCCTATTTAACATTAGTGACCTAAACATAGCCTACCTAAACAATATTTTTTACAAGTTACTTTGCCAAAGTGACATCCTTTATTATAGTGGTTTATAAAATTTCACATGTGACATTATGTAATGTAAATGTAATGTGAATGTAAAATATAGCAACAGTGTCCTAAACACTGGAACTGTTAGGTTACAAATAGCCCAGTGTTTTAACCATTCTTGGTCTCACATTATCCCATACACAGTTTCAACCATCAGAAGATATTTATGCCCTAACATCTGTTAGCAACAAAATGCCCAATAGTAATTAGGTTAAAGTCAATAGTTAAACCTAAGTAACTCTCAGTTAAAAAAAAAGAAGAAGAAGAAAAGAAAAGAAAAATAAATAAATGCATTAAAAGAATAGTTCACCCAAAAATGCAGACATCTGCTTGGTTACAAACATTCTTCCAAATATCTTCCTTATTTCCTTGTTCAGCAGAACAAGAAATGTATCCAGGTATGGAACAACTTGAGGGTGAGTAAATGATGACAGAATTTTCATTTTTGGGTAACTATCCCAAATTTCTTTAAAGAAACAGAACGAGCTACCGAAAGTTAACTATAACTAAGGCAGTGACATTCACCCTCCAGTGGTCAATCTTCATACTGCACATCAGCTTTGAGTTGGGTTTTAGTATAGTTGACTATAGCAGCCAGAACCTGCCCATGTAGAGTGGCATTCCCGTTAACTTGAGCAATTAACTGGGTGAGGTCAGTCCATTTCAGTGTACCCACTACTGCCATGATATCAGAGTACAGTTTCTCCTGCTGTGTAGGAGCCAACTCCATGAGGATCTCAGGAAGTGGTTTGAACTGGCCACTTGTCATCCATCCTCCCAGCGCACCTCCCAAAGCAGCACCTTTAAGCAATATAAATAAACAAAATTAATCTATAGCACCATCCTGTGGTTAATAAGTGAACTAGACGTTTGAAGATTGAAGAAATCATGAATAAACATACCAACAGCTATACCAGCTGGACCTCCGATCAGACCTCCTAAAAAAGCACCTCCACCAGCAACGGCAGCTCCTTTTGCTGAGCTTTTCAATGCTGCTTTTATCTTCTTATTTGCGGAGATTTCACAGCAGAGTTTCATAATATCATCTTTTCGATTTGTCATTTTGACGTGCTGAAAATAGCAATAAACAACGATGCACATAATATAAAGGAAAAAGAAAAACTGCCAATGACAAACTTCTTGCATTACGCGTTTTGTGAGGCTTCGCCACTTTTCATGTTTGAGAAAATGTCCTTCATTTAAAAAAATCACCAGGTCTAGTTGATAAACTACATCTTTGATTTTACTAAACACGGGTTTACATGTCTTACCTGAGTGTATTTCTTTAAACTCGACCAGGTTTGAACAAGAAAGCTACTTTCGGTATCACATTTATGAGCCTATATGCACTTCCGCGCTCGCGGAATCTGTCTCTGCGTTTAAACATTTTAATGTAGGCCAGTCAGTCTATCTATCTATCTATCTATCTATGAAGTTTATTGGTTTAAACTGCATGTAATGTACTAATTATATAACATTATTAAAACATATAAAATACTAATCCATCCCAGAGATGAGAGATATTTATTACAGAATATTTAGTTACAGAAACAACATGCGCTTTATTAGAATAACCTTGGCTTATTTTCTATATGGTTTAAATGCCATTGGTATAAAAGAGAGAGAGAGAGGGAGAGGAAGAGAGAGAGAGAGAGAGAGAGAGAGAGAGAGAGAGAGAGGGAGGAGCCTGAAAAGGAGTTGCAGAGAAATGTGGATATGAGTACAAAAGCAACAGGAGTATCTAATACATAACCAAACAGAACCAGGACTTTGAAACACTGGCTGGTGACATTAACCCTCTAGTGGTAATTTATCATACAGCACTTCAGCCTTGAGCTCTTTCATGGCATAAGCAAGAACAGCAGCAAGCACTCGTTCTTGCAGAGTGGCGCTGCCCATAACCAGAGCAATGAGGCTAGCGACGTCTGTCCAGTCCAGTGTGCCCAATGCAGCCATGACATCAGAGTACAGTTTCTCCCTATATTTAGGAGGCAGCTCCATGATAATATCAGGAAGAGGTTTAAATTGGCCACTGGTCATCCAAGTTCCCAAGAGACCTCCCAAAGTGCCACCTAGAATAATATATCAAGAGATTCATACGCAGAATATGATTAATTTATAGCTCTGTTTGTAAAGGTATTAAAGATCTACTTAGTAGTGTATTGTACACTCACCTAAAGGATTATTAGGAACACCATACTAATACTGTGTTTGACCCCCTTTCGCCTTCAGAACTGCCTTAATTCTACGTGGCATTGATTCAACAAGGTGCTGAAAGCATTCTTTAGAAATGTTGGCCCATATTGATAGGATAGCATCTTGCAGTTGATGGAGATTTGTGGGATGCACATCCAGGGCACGAAGCTCCCGTTCCACCACATCCCAAAGATGCTCTATTGGGTTGAGATCTGGTGACTGTGGGGGCCATTTTAGTACAGTGAACTCATTGTCATGTTCAAGAAACCAATTTGAAATGATTGGAGCTTTGTGACATGGTGCATTATCCTGCTGGAAGTAGCCATCAGAGGATGGGTACATGGTGGTCATAAAGGGATGGACATGGTCAGAAACAATGCTCAGGTAGGCCGTGGCATTTAAACGATGCCCAATTGGCACTAAGGGGCCTAAAGTGTGCCAAGAAAACATCCCCCACACCATTACACCACCACCACCAGCCTGCACAGTGGTAACAAGGCATGATGGATCCATGTTCTCATTCTGTTTACGCCAAATTCTGACTCTACCATCTGAATGTCTCAACAGAAATCGAGACTCATCAGACCAGGCAACATTTTTCCAGTCTTCAACTGTCCAATTTTGGTGAGCTCGTGCAAATTGTAGCCTCTTTTTCCTATTTGTAGTGGAGATGAGTGGTACCCGGTGGGGTCTTCTGCTGTTGTAGCCCATCCGCCTCAAGGTTGTGTGTGTTGTGGCTTCACAAATGCTTTGCTGCATACCTCGGTTGTAACGAGTGGTTATTTCAGTCAAAGTTGCTCTTCTATCAGCTTGAATCAGTCGGCCCATTCTCCTCTGACCTCTAGCATCAACAAGGCATTTTCGCCCACAGGACTGCCGCATACTGGATGTTTTTCCCTTTTCACACCATTCTTTGTAAACTCTAGAAATGGTTGTGCGTGAAAATCCCAGTTACTGAGTAGATTGTGAAATACTCAGACCGGCCCGTCTGGCACCAACAACCATGCCACGCTCAAAATTGCTTAAATCACCTTTCTTTCCCATTCTGACATTCAGTTTGGAGTTCAGGAGATTGTCTTGACCAGGACCACACCCCTAAATGCATTGAAGCAACTGCCATGTGATTGGTTGATTAGATAATTGCATTAATGAGAAATTGAACAGGTGTTCCTAATAATGCTTTAGGTGAGTGTATATGTTAAACTAAAAAACAAAACAAAACAGTTATAACTAAAAATGTTAGGGCTATAAAAAAAATTTAATAATGTAATAGGCCTAAAATAATAGGCCTATGTGTTTTTAATGCTTTTTTGGTGTTAATGGTGTCGCCTTACTGAAGGGGCTGCGAGAGAAAAAAAGATAAATTAAAGATAATATTATGACACCACTCTATGATGAAAGTAGATGAAAGTTCGTAGATTGCATGGAAAACAGAGGCATGATCCTACCAACAGCTATACCGGCTGGGCCTCCAACCATTCCCCCCACAAAAGCACCTCCACCAGCCGCTGCAGCTCCCTTTCCAGAGCTCTTCACTGCCGCTTTCATCTTCCTGCTGGCCGAGACCTCACAGCAAAGCTGCATAACATCATCCACTCGCTCGCTCATTGTGATGTCAACAGAAAACCTAGAAATGAACACTAATAGATCATTTTCTCTTTTATGAAAATAATGAGAAGTACAGAAACGCATGCTGATACGCGAACGAGATGCCAGTTCACGTGCATGCAGCATCTAAGAATATATCTATAGGCCTAATATTTTAAATGATTATAGCAAATTTTATTATGGACAGTAATACATAGCTATTTATATTTCACATTCTGCAATCGAACAATGAAAAAATAGAAACTTTATTAATAAGCTATTCTTTTAGAAAATTTTGAGATATTCAACATTATTATAGGCTACACAATGTTATCTTTAAAAAGTAAAATAATTATTAAAATATATAATTTAAAAACGTAAAACAAAGTCCATTTCATTGAATACTGTTATAATACATAATTTTGACACTTAAGTACGTAATACACATTAATATGAAAAGAAACAAAAAAAAAACTGCATTGATTCAACTCGTTTTTTAAGGGCTTACCTTTTGTTCTTTAAAGAGGAGCTAGCAGACGCCTGTACAGTCTCTTTGGGTGAAATCAGTGATTGCTCAAGTTACTTGCACAATTCTGCAGTCTGCTCTGATGTGAAGCCGGTTGACTTGTGGGTCCTCTCGCTTTCATTTGTGTTATCTCTATGACAATATTAATATGAACACATGACACATGAGGCATCTCACAAGCCAATTCATATGATAGCCTATAGATTAGTTTATGCATCTACTCTTCAAGATCCAGTCAGTTCTAAGCACCCAAATGAGATTACTGCAGGCCTATAGCCCAAATCATTTGAAAATGTAATCATGCCGAGATTTTTAATATAAGGTGGGTCTTTTCTGACATTTTAAGTAAACTAAAGAACTGTAATTGGCTCAGGTTATTCAAAAGTCTATCCCAGGCTGTTCTTTTCGACTGAAAAAAAGAAAGACATTAACATCTTGGATGACGTGGGGGTGAGTAAATTATCAGGAAATTTTAATTTTGAAGTGAACTAATCCTTTAAGTCACACTAACACCCTTCAAGGTGACAGAATTTGTGTAAAAAAACTAAATATCAGGAGCAAAATGGTGAGGTAAGAAAGTAATTTTCTTTTTGTTTGGTTTTTTTGTCTAAAAACATTAAAAATAAAATGTTTGAAATTAATTGGGGAGTGGTGATGGGGATGGCATTATTTTGAACAAGCAAATTATCACAAAAAACTCTTTTACAATGTGTTTTCCCACACCCTGGTAGTGGTTAAAAAGTGCTCTTAGGCTACTTGACACTACAGGGACATTAGGCTATATTAGTTGACTTGTGCTTATCACTTGTTAAATTGTGCATTATGCAGCACCATGATCAGTGGGACATGGGAGCAGTTGAGATAAAAGTCTTTCAATCAGCGTCTGCGGCTTTGAATAGATGAATGCTTTTCTTTATTGTATATGAAATCCTATTTGTGGACACCTGTGAGACTTCCTATGTAAACAAGAACATCCGCATGTTCGAATACCATTGCCTTGTGGGTGGAGCTTGTTGACGTCGGATCTAGTACAGTCAAGAACAAGGGGGAGGAGCCTCGGGTACATAAACAAGTCCAGACTGTGCACCGAGTCACCGACGGGAGCGATCGCGACACAATTGAGATAAAACAGAGGCATTTAAGCTGCAAAAACTACTTTTCTGACAGCTAATAAGGTGGGCAAAACTAAACGTTGTTATTCAGATTTTACCACATCTTTCTGAAATGTCAAATTTGTGAATGTGCTTTGTTTCTTCGTATGGATAACTTCAGCTAATGTTATTGTTTTGCATTTTAACACTCAAAACTGTTTAAACGCTGTTAATTAGTTTATCCATTGAAACTTTCTGAAAGAGAATAGAATAGATCCACTCAAAAACAAAAGCAGTTTGCCTATTATTATTATTATTATTATTATTATTATTATTATTATTATTTCGTTGTTCCTTAACATCGATCATCCGAAGAAACAATAATTGTACTGTTGTTTTTGTGGTAGACCTAACTGTTACTTCAATTGCTATAAAGAAATGTACAGTACATGTAGTGCTTGACTGTAAACAAGTCTAGATGCTTTACATGGTCAGGGGGGGGGGGGGGGGGGCTACAGCTGATCACTCCTTCCTGTCCCACTTCACTGACGTATATTGTGGATAATTTTAGGATGTTCAAAAATAAACATAACAGTGTTGAAAATAGTTTAAAATGAAATGATTAAAAAACTATCAAGAAACATCGTAGAGTTGTAAACATTATTAGCGTAAAGAAACCAGCGTTCATTTTCTATCTGTACAGTGCGCTGATAGAATTCAGTTTGCAAAAACTTCTACTATTTGCCTTTAGCAGTCTAGACCGACATGCCTGTACATGTCTGATCCTGCCTACATGATCTGATTCATATATGAATTTAGTCTAAAATAAAGCTTAATTTAGAAATGAATTCCAGACAGTGTTAAAAGTAAGCGATCTGTGGAAAGGAACACCATGTCTCAGTTCAACCAGCTGGTACTAGACTACATGCCAATTGCATCAGCTGAACCAGGCCAGCAGAACATGACCTTACATTTATTGTTAATGCACTGTCTAATGTTACACCTGAAACCTTCTGCACGTTACTTTCCATCAACTTATATAAACAGCAACAGCATGCTAAATATGCTTATTACAAAATCTTTTGGAATTGCAAAGGGAGAATATTGCAATGGAGGTAGATTCCTCTAGAGGGCAACATAACTCTTTTTACTGATGTTTTTTTTATTTTATTTTCTTACCGATAGATATCTGGTTAAGCCATAACAGAAAATGATCAGCAGAATCCTTGCACAGCTGGTGGGAAGAGAAGAGAAGGACAGTGATGTTGCAGAAGAAACTGATAACTGTGCAAACCTCCTCGAGTTTGATGATGGAGAATGGGTTATCGTAAAGATACATGGTGAGTGGTTATTGATTTAACTATTTTCAGTTCAATAACTCTTCTATTCATGTTAACAGTAATCACATCTTCTAAAACGCTTAAAGTGTGAGAGTCATTACTTAGATTTCTATCCTCTGGGTGTGTTATACCAGTGGTTCTCAACCATGGGGCCATGCAGGGGCCAATAGGGGGCCTAAAGATGATTTAAAACAAGACAAAACGAGCATTAAATAAGCTAAAACAATTACAAATCTAAATATTTCTTAGCATTTGGTTATTTTTATGGGGACTGGGGGCAAAAAGTCAAAAAGGTTGAGATGCACTGTTATAGACGATAGAGACTGGAACAGTTCACTGAACACACACTGACCTTTTATAGCGTTCTAAAAGCATGGCATGTTGTCACACTGTTTGGGGTAAGCTGTCAACCATTAAACAGCCTATTTTAAATATTCAGCAGAATTAAAACGGTAACACTTTACAATAAGGTCTCATTTGTTAACATCGGTTAATGTATTAACTAACATGAACCAACAATGAGCAATATATTTGTTACACTATATATTAATCGTTGTTAATGTTAGTTAAAAATACAGCTGTTCATTGTTTGTTCAGTGAATTAATTAATGTTAACAAATACATTTGATTTAAATAATAATGTATTAGCAAATGTTGAAATTAACATTAACTAAGATTATAAATGCTGTAAAATTCTTAGTTCATGTTAACTAATAAAACTTTATTGTAAAGTGTTACCATTAACAACAAAAAAAAAGAAACGATTAATGCAAATGCAAACTTTAATATACAAAATATCAAATCATTAGTCAAGACATATTGTAATAAATAAATAATATAAACATGCAACATTTAAAAAATATGTGACTAAAATAAGCTTGTCCTGAGCAGTTTTTAGAATCTGTTCAGTTTCAGTTAAAATCAACCTTCATTATCTTGAATGTATGCTAGTGTAGTTTTATTGTGTTCAGGTATTTATCCAACAGCTGTAGCAAAATTTCTATACAGTTCTATACACTGATAGAGAAACCACACGTGTTTAATTTTGATTTTTAAAACGTATAGTTATTGAGATCTTTGTGGCAAACCCCTCTATGTGACAACTATAGCCCCAGTACCCATTATCATATATCTTACTGTGCAAGAAAGGGAAAGAAAAATCGACCCTGCTCTGAATCATGCCTAATTGGATAATTAGTAATGTTGTTGACTTGAAGTAATTTATGCTTCCTGTGCAGAGAATCAGTCACTTGGCTCAGCCGACACAAACATTCTTGAGAACCTGTTAATCGAGCACCCCAGCATGTCTGTGTACCAGATGAGGCCTGATCAGGGAGACCTTGCTTCGGATGAAGAAACCGAGGACGTGGCTAGGTAAGTTTAAAGACAATTAGACATTTTCAGCTAGAGATAATATTCATTATTTAAGCAACTTAAAATGGCAAGTTAGGTGTTTCAAGGAATAGTTCACCCAACTATAATAATATATTTTGAAGAATGTTGGTAACAAACGGTTTGGTTAGCAACGTTCTTCAAAATATATTATTTTGTGTTCAACAGAACAAAGAAACTTGAGGGTGAGTAAATGATGACAGAATTTTCATTTTTGGGTGAACTATCCCTTTAATAGTTGATAAGATTTGTAATGCTTAAGAAGTCTCTTATGCTCAACAAGGCTGCATTTATTAGATCAAAAATACAGTAAAAACAGTAATATCATGGTTGCACTTTATTTTACAGTAAGTGCACTTTCAATGTACTTACAGTGTACTTACCCACAATGTACTGAGTAGTGTAAACCAAGGAAACTATATTGTGAAATATTATTACAATTGAAAATAATCGTTTTCTATTTGAATATATTTTAAAACGTAATTTATTCCTGTGAGAGCAATGCTGAATTTTCTGCATCATTACTCCAGTCTTTAGTGTCACATGATCCTTCAGAAATCACTCTAAGATGCTGATTTGCTCAGAAACATTTTTTTAAAATAAATATTTTTTTTATGAATTAAAAAAATATATATAGAAAACACGTCCATTGATGTCACACGGACACATAACCTATATTTCCATGTTGTAACTGTATTTATGTTGGCTTGTGATTTGTCAATCTACCCCTTTAGGCCTGTGCCAATCAGACGTCACGTTTCTTGGCGGTTAGCAGCATGGGGCAGCCCCTTGCCCTGCAGCACCATTCTGCTCTCAGTGCAGCGTGCCAGAGTCTATAATGAGCACAGAAAGCTGACCCGCTGCGCCCTCAACAGGCAAAACCTCGCAAGAACACGCTATTCACCTTCCGAGCGCCATTACGGCTACTTCAAACAGCCTACTCAGCGCCTGCACAACTATTGAGAAAAATCAATTGCATCTGAAACCACTGAACATATAGGATTTGATAAGTGAGTAATCGTTTTAAAGGGGTATGTATGCAAATTATGATATGAAAACATTGACTAGTATGGATTAAGAAAAATGTTTCATTAAATGCACTGACAGTCTGACACTGAAATAACTGTTACAAAATGTAATTGCATTATTAGTCCTTTAGCAATGTAATGATGTTTGTGTGCTTCTATTTTAGCATTTATATTAAGTGAAACAAAAAAAAACATTGTTTGAAAATAATTCAGTGTTGAAGACTGTACTGTACAAGGCAATGCATTTTTTTCATCAAGTATTAAAGTGAAATTGTATCTTAATGTTACTCACATGACAAAGCGATATGTTGTGATTTACCACCAGATTCATAGTGTTACAACTGTTATTATTTGACTTTGTATATTTAAATGCTTTTTTTTTGTTGCTTTTTTTTTATCCTCAATAATATATTTGATATAACTTTTAAAAAAGTGAAAAATAAATATTTTATCTTCACATTGCTTTTATTTTTTTGTGCAGTTTTAGTTACAACAGTCACTCCCGAAGTGTGTGCATCTTCCCCATGAACCTTTTGACTCTCTCAGCATCCACACCATTTGCCCAGTAGCCTTCTTTCTTAAAATGGGAGCCGACGATCATGGCGCTTGCTTGAAGGTATTGCTCCACGTTATCATGTGTTACTCCAGAACCGATGAGAACAGGAATCCGCACAGACTGGGTGACCTCTGTTAAACAAATAGGACTCAAATATGAATGTGAGGACATCTTTCTGCTACATGCAAGCATAAAAATACAAAAACATGTTGTTCCTTCATTGTAATGAGGATTTTGGCAGACTGTGCCTCATCCTCCATCTGACAGCTTCCCCAGTCCAGTGGATCAGAACTAAGGAAGGCAATAGGCACAAGTCCAAAGTAGGCAGCAGGGCAGTGGCAGACTAGACTGGGCCTGGTTTTTCGTTCCTATGTTTACAGCCTTCCATGATCACCAGCCATCTGGAAGTGGGATTTAAAATGGATGGAAGTGCTGGTGTCTATGTTAGCACATACAAGGCCATTGGTTTTGGGGCAGGGCAGGAAGCAGGCCATCTGCCCACTCGGGGCAGTCACCAGGGCCAGGACACTGTGCAGCATCCACTCTTTCCAAAGGACACCACTGTCTTTATGGCATTACACACCTGGCTGATGGGCTCCATTAGATATTAAAAGCAGGTTAACCTCTAAATTAGCAGATTTACCTTTTGTACCTAGGATTAATCGCTGAGAGTGTCACAAAAGTGTACAGTTTAAACACTAATGATTCCTGGACTTTGCTCAAACTTATAGCCTTGGACAATTGGGGTCTGTAATGGCCTCTTATGCTGACCATGGCTACACAAAAATACAGTAAAACATCAATACTGTGAAATATTATTAAAATTCAAAATAGCTGTTTTCTGTTTTAATATATTTTAAAGCTTTTTTTTATTTGTGTGATGGCAAAGCTGAAATTTCAGCATCATTACCCCAGTCTTCAGTGTCACCTGATCCTTCAGAAAGCATTCTAAATTCAGCTTTGCATCACAGTAATAAATTACTTTTAAAATGTATGAAAATATTTTAGCTATAATAGTTATTTTAAATTGTAATAATATTTCACAATATTACTGTTTTTACTGTATTTTTGAGCATAAGATACTTCTTTAAAAACATTTTTAAAAAACTTAACAGGACATGATATGACTTAATTATACATTGAAGATGTATATTTGTAAACTCTAGAAATATGAAGAAGTATGGACATTAAAAAATTACACACAGCACTTTTACACAGTCAGACTGAAGTGTATTATGACATCAGGCTGCCAGACTCACCCCTCAGTTCCTCTGGATCAGCCTGTGCTCCAGTGGCAGTTCCTGTGACGATGACTCCATCAGAGAGGAAGAACTCAGCTGCTTGGGCTGTCTCAGCTATGCTCACATCTGAAGTCAGGGCATGAGCACTGTAACATTTTCAAATATCACACAATAAAGCAAAAACCACCACACTGTTTTGTACCCCTGTTGGAGCTCTGTGGTCAGCCAGCACGTAATGCACTCAGATCTGATTATACCTGTGCTTCTTCTTGATGTCTGTAAAGATCTGAATGTGCTCTGCTCCAATGTGTCTGCGGTAGCGCAGCAGCTCACCAGCACAAGCATTTAACAGGCCTTCATCTGCAATATGTGAGAACACAAACCCCTCTGCACGGATAAAATCCAGCCCTGTGGAGAGGCAGAAGGTAATATTCATTAAATATGTTGTCAAATAATACCTTGGTTTGAAATGGCATGTAAAAAAACCTGAGGCCAGGGCAACAGCCAGTGCCGATTGGTTTGCAGCTGAGAGAATCTGAACACCAAGCGGCCAAGACGGATAAAGGCCCCTGACTGCTGCACACACAGCTGTCATTGATGCACACACTTCTGGACCCACCTCAAGGGTGTATGGAATATCATGCATGTTTTCAATGATCAGCCCATCCTGTCATACAGAGAATTGTCTGAAATGAGCATTCACACATTGAGCACACTGATCAGATACATACATAACTGACAAAAGGGAAATCTAAACATTGTCATTGATAACACTGTCAGAAAGACTGGTTTGATGACTAAATTTCATTCAGTCCCATTTAAAAGAAAATGGAAAAATATCTCCCATTGAATGGTAGTTATGACCCTTGCAGGCACCCGTACTGGCAAGAAGCGATGAGAAATCCTAAGACTGATCTGACTCGTTTTCACGAATTCTTTTGAACAGTTTGTTTTAAAGGTGCAGTGTGTGAATTTCAGCGGCATCTAGCGGTTAAGTTGTGAATTGCAATCACTAATGCTCACCCCTCCCTTTTGAAGCACATAGAGAAGCTACGGTGGCCGACACAGGACAAAAATGTCGTCGTCGGAGAGAGCAGAGAGTGACTAGCGCTCTGTAGAGAAGTTTGTACGTTTAGGGCTACTGTAGAAACATGACAGTGCAAAATGGCGATTTCACTGTAGGGGGACCCGCGGTGTATGTACATAGAAATGGCTGAATCTAAGGTAATAAAAACATAGTTATGTATATTATATTGAATTTCTGTCAATAGATCCTCATAAATACTACACACTGAACCTTTAAGGAGCAGGTTTAAGAATCTGATTCAGCTCTTATTTTACGTCACTACATAATGACGTGTACTTGACATCTGGAGCATTTGTACTGATTATAGTACATAGGTGATTATACTTTGATCCAGTAATTACTAAAGCAAAGAAAAAGTTAAATTTCTGGCTTCAAAGAGACTCGTCATTACGAGGAAGGTCTCTCCTTGCCAAGGGGGAGGATGTCCCTAGATTGACCTATCCTGCTCTTTCTTACATGTGGACAAGTTAATATATGTAGAGGTGGATAGGAAGCTATTTGACTTTTTATGGAAACAAGAGACATTACATCAAAAAACCTTTGTCATAAATAGCTTTGAACATGGGGGTCTTAATTTTCTTTAACTTATTTAAAACAGTACGTTTAACAGTTTAACAGTACAATTCTTGAATGATTCTAAATCCATATGGAACACTATTCCCAAGTATATTTTATCTAAAGTTGGTGGTCTCCCCTTTCTGTTAGTATGTAATTATAATATCTCTAAATTGCCCATCACATTATCAAATTTCCATAAACAGGTATTTTTGGCCTGGCACTTAATCTACAAACATAATTTTAGTCCCCACAGGTATTTTATTTGGAATAACCATGATATAAAATAAAACACTTTTTTAATAATAATACTAAATTAATAAATAATACTATTGTTTTGGTTTCTCAACTTGTAAACTCAAATGGTCATCTGTTTTCTTTTTCTGAATTCCTAACTAAATATTGCATCCCTGTCACCCCACTAGACTTTGCCATAGTGATGGATGCCATCCCCAGTGGAGCTGTTGCTCTTTTAAAAAAACTCTGTTGATTCTTTCCCCTCTTCTACCTCCTGGGCACATCCTTGTGAGACAGCGATAGGGGAGATTTGCTTTTTATCTAATCCCACTCTCAGAAATAGAAAGATTAGACAACTCTTTCAGAATGATATTATTACGGTCCCTTCCGTAATATCTTATTGGAGTAATTGCTTTAATGATATTCCTTGGAAGAAAGTGTGGTCTTTACCCAACAAATATTTAATCACTAATAAGGTTAAAGAGGTATCCTTTAAGTTGTTACACCGATTTTACCCCGTCAATCTTTATATCAAAGATGGAGATGGATCCCCTCAGCCTCCTTTTGTGGAGTGGAAGATGAGTCTGTCCCTCACCTTTTTTGAGATTGCGTTCATGTAGCTACTTTTTGGAAGAAATGTTGTTTTGTTTGCACGTGTTTCTTTCTTAGACAATTTTTCTTTGGAGTTTAAGGATGTCTTATTTGGATTTTATAACTCTGACAAAAGGCTAAAAAGTATTTTCTTATTATATTAAATTTTATACATAAGTGTACATTTTTGTCTGTTAAACCTCTTTTTTTTTATTATTTTTTGCAAAGACTTGAAATTATATTTGGGTACTATCTCTTCTTCTAGCAATGTCGAAGCTTTAAAGTCCTTTACGCTGTGCAGAAAGAATAATATTTATGCCTTTTTATAATGTACAAAAAAACAACTTAATTTTCAGTAAATTTTTTTATCAGTTTGTTGCCGTTAAGGGCTGTTTACACCAAGAACTACAACGAAAACTATAATGACATTTACACCAACGAACAATATCATTCTGTTTATTTTAAGTTCGCCTACAATTATGTTTCTGATAATTATAGTTACAGTTATCGTTACAGCTATCGTCCTTGGCGTGAACAGCCCTTTAGTCAGCTAATTAGATCTTTTAATCATATCACTCCAGTTTTAGCTTCACTACATTGGCTACCAATTCACGTTAGGATAGTTTTAAGATATTATTATTGACATATAAAGCGCTTCATGGTTTGGCACCCAAGTATTTAGCAGAACTTGTAAGACCTCATGAAACAGTGAGGTGTCTCAGATCTTCAAACCATGGATTGTTGGCTGTTCCAACATCTAGATATAAAACAAAAGGTGATATAGCTTTTGTTTTGCGGTGAAGGCTCCAATGTTATGGAATAGTTTGCCAATGAATATTAGATCTGCGGAGTCTTTGTCTTTTTTAAAAACGTATGTGCTTTTACAACTTTGTGAAGTATTTGGATTCTTTTTGTTGTTTTTTCCCCCTTGTATTTTGTAATGCTCATGCCTTTTTGCCTTTTGAGAAGCACTTTGTGTTAAGAAGCTTTAAAGGTGCTAAATCAAGTTATTATTATTAATAACTGTTATGATTACGCAATTAATCCTCGGTTCAATTCAAATGTTCACGAGTCATTACGAATCAGAGATGATTCTCTCGATTCAATGATTCAGATTATTCGAGAACCACTCGGACCGAATCCGCCCGATTCGTTAATGAATCGTTTAAACCGATGCTGCCATACAAGATTCGACACCGGTTCATTGAAAAGATCCGACTTAAAAGAATGATTCTTTCGCGAATCAAGCACCGCTAACATTAAGTCCGAATGTTAGAAAGCGCGAGATTATTATAATTCCACACAAAGACAGCTATGAAAATGTACGTTTTACTTGTATTGAGCACATACAAGTCCTGCGTGGTGGTAGATTTCCGCCTCTCGACAAGCCTCCTCTGTGATCTCTGAGATAGTAGCGCGGTTCAAGGGGGTTCCTGCAGAAGAAAAGAAATTAAAAGTTCAGTCTTTCCTCTATGTTAAGTTTGTTCTCCTGTCAAATGCGCTACCTGGCAAGGCTCGGACGTGAATCATGCCAATGAGATTTGATTTTAAGCGTCCGAAAATATTTAAAAACGTCATTTCTTAAGCCAACAAAAACTAGATTTGTGCGCGTTTTGATGGTCATGTGACCGGTCAAAGGTTATATACTGACAGTATGGCTGAAATGACAACAACTAAGCTACTTGAATCATATGAACATAAAAGATACACCTCTGATAATAATTTAAAACGCTGCTGTATATTGTAGTATTGTGTATTTCTAAGGGGGCGCCAGTCAATATAGTGAAACTGACTTGCCCAATAGCAAAATAATGCGCTATATCAGCTTGACAACACTTGACATATCAAACGGCCAACAGAGCACAACCAAAACATTCAATTTCATGTATCACTAACATTATAGCGCGATTGCAACCATCTATTTAACGTGATCACTGGGATTGTTTACTTCTTGAGCCTGCTAGCCATGTGCTCAACGCACTTCCGCTACCTCAAGTGACGTCACCAAACACACGCCTCATTTTGCCGGCAAAATCTTCATGTTTCTAAACTTTGTTTTATTGACCATTACATGTTTGAAGCATAACGTCTGGATTTCCCATTCTCGGTCCGTGCCGGTGTTACTCTCACAGCGGTATTGATCACACTGCTTCGCGGTCGTTATATCAGAGCGGGGATTTTAAATGACCCGCGTTGACGGCCCCTTTTAACGACTGCTGGCGGGTTATAAGACAAGGCGCAAAATTACTGGCGCCAGCTCAGAGCGAGCGAACTGCGGAACACATCACAGCTTAGCCATATGCTGCCTGCTTACAGACTATTTGATCAGTTTTTCTAAAAAATGCCTTGTGTCACACCATCCTAACTTTTGCTTTTGAGGATATCCGTGGAGAGAAGGCATTTTCAGAGGGCATCATATTAAGGTACGTTCATTGCACAATAGTTGGGTTATTGTTGAAGATCGGTTAAAGTGACATCAAACAAGTAATATGTATTAAAAGGGTTTGGGCAAGCACATTTTGAAATGATGGATTGCCGAGACTTAAGGTTCTTACTTTGAGCTGTTGCGAGAGCGCGTTCAATGAAATGAGGAATAATGATTGGCTCGGCCATTTTCTGACTCCCTTGGGTAGAGCAATGCAAACGGGTAAGTTAGTTTTATTAAAAATAAATGAAATATCGGCATGCACCGGGTTTACTTTGAAAATATAGACTTTAAAGTGCATATATCTGTGGTCTTGAAGTAATTGGTTGTGTTTTTCGTGTAGTTTTGACCTCTTGAACATTGTGCCCAGTTCTACTTCCCCGCGCCCAAAGCGCTTTGTGAAGACTTGCATGAGGGGGGTTGGGATTAAAAGCCACAAATCGGACATTTTTATAAAGTAACACTTTTATATTTTAGGCTCTCGACACTCAAGAAGGTCACACGCGTGGATATCATGCCAAGCAAGAAAGTGTAAGTTTCGCTTTCGTGTCTTTTTATGGCAGTTTTGACCAGCAGTGAGCATGCATGGAAAAGTTGCAGCAGCGAGTTGGCCCAGTTAGTCACAGAGTTTCAGGCCAATGTAGAAATGTAACAATATCATTTTTCGACGCAGGCTACGAACAGAGCAGATTAACACTACAGATGAAGCTCCTAAAATCAATTCAGTGCGTCCCAGGAAGAGGAAAGCAGACGTGGCTATTGTAAGGAAACTATTCTTGTGTGTGTGTGTGTGTGTGTGTATATATATTTATTTTTTATAATACTCCTATGTTCAAGACATGATGTGAGAGCGAGTCTCTTACTGTTTTGTTTTTGAATTCACAGCATTTACAAGATCCAGATGAGGAGATCACAGAGATGACCCGAAAGAAACCATGTGCATCACAGGTATGGGTGAATCATGACTGTTTGTATATCCATAGGCCTCACCAGGCATCTCCTGTATATGATTATAAACCATTTGCCACTATTTATTCAGGTATACCTCTGTGGTAAAGGGATACAGAGACTATGAATCTAATATTAAGGCTATAAATATTATGTCTTGATCATGAACTATTTCCAAATCATATTTTGATTTTAAAAGATGCATACATCTACTGTAATTTGCTTGCCTAATATGTTGAAAAATGCATATTTAAGAATGAAATGAGTCATGTAAATGATTTGGCCTATATTTTCAATTCAAAGTGAAATTACAGTTGGTTGTTCAACATTTCTATCGTAAAACAGTTGCCAAATATTACGTTTAGCTACTTCATCTTACCTCGCAATCTTTCACTGTTAAAAAATATCTGTAAACTAATGGCCGCAGCTTTTGATTTTAATTTTGTCTTTGGCGAGCACTGTTAGACCGCTGAGGCAGACCAGCCTAAAAAATGTAATATTTAAAACCTTTTGTAATCGTAACTACAAACAGAGTGGCATCAAGATTATTAAAAAAAAATCCCCCTCAATGTCTATAGTGGTTACAGCCCTGCTTAATAGTTATCTACTTATCATTGCTGCTTATGTCACCTGTAGAATTGTGAGTGTTTACGGTAAATGTCATGGCCTGAATTTACACGGGAAGCTTTTTTTTTTTTGTGCCATGGAAAGGTCCTTTTCAAACTGCCTTTGAAGCCTGTCCTAGTTGCAGAGGACGGGCTTTTGTATTTGTTTATATCCGTTAGAGTTTACCTGTTTTTTTTTTTTTCTTTTCTCATCTTGTCCTCTTGCTCAGGCCTGCTGGAATCCTGACACTGGTTACACAAGCCCATGCAGGCGGATCCCCACACCTGATGAAGTAGAGGAACCGGTTGCTGTTGGCAGCATGGGATTCACACAGTACGCCTCAGAAAACATTTTCATCACCCCCACGCGCTCTACCCCTCTGCCCGCCCTCTGGTGAGATATTTATGACTTTTCAAACTGCATTTAGCTACCTTTGATTGACCTAACTAAATGTTTGCCAATAGAATATCATGTTTGACACGTTCTATGATATACATGGATGTACATGGAAAAAGTTAACACTTTTCCCCATAATTTCTCATAGCTGGGCAAGCAAAGATGATGTGTGGAACAACCTGCTTAGAAAAGACAAACTCTACTTGCGAGATACGCATGTTATGGAGAGGCATCCAAATCTCCAACCCAAAATGAGAGCGATTCTGCTGGATTGGCTAATGGAGGTTTGTAATCATTGTTTAACCATTCACACGTCTTAATCTAATCTCATTAAGAGGGGTGGGGACACCACAAGTTCCTTCATTCTTGTCTAAACCTCAAGTTGTTTACCAAGGCTGTTCCTCAAGTTCTCAGCTTTTCTTATAATTAAAAGCTAACTGCAATTAGAGCCCAAAGTACACTTGAATTTTGATGTGAACGCTTCATCCATTTGATATAGTGCGTGAACACAGGTGATCGAAAAATGCACACTAGGATGTTTCATCTTTGTACAGTGTCTCTGGTATTCCTCTCCAGAAATGTAAACAAAAAAATATATTTTCTGTTTAAACTACAGTTGCGTGTATCTCTAGCCTTTCACACAGCGTGTTGATCCCATAAAATTGCTAGTGTCTTCTGTGTGAACGCAAACACATCAAGGGATTGATTCTTTTATCGATCCCAGGATGGGGACCTAGTAACTTTGCCGGGATCAGTCCCGGAACACACCCTGTGTGAACAAAAGGCAGGACCAATGCCGCAGTGATGACGCAGAAGCTGTGCTAAGTGGAACGGTGCGCAATGTGTTCGCAAGCAGGGTTTCTCAAGACCGAAATCTCAGATCATAAGCAAACTTAAGATGCTGCGGAGATGTTACGTGTCACGTCAATGTCACATGTCTTTATGGGATGTGTGAATGCACGCCCAGATTCCAGAAAATCACTGGCAGTGTAAATTAACCAAAATCAAATGATCCTGGGACAAATAGCGGGACACATTGTCAGTGTATTTTCTGGAATCTTTGTGTGATGATATATATATATATATATATATATATATATATATATATATATATATATATATATATATATATATATATATATAATTGAAAATAAATGCCTTTCCGATCTGATATGTGCTTTACCCCTACACTATTAATACTGTAAATGATTCAGTGTCTTCGGTAACTTTGTTGGACCCAACTAGACGTTTAGTAAACAAGCGGCCAATTCACACTTAATGTTAATGTCATCTACACCAGTAAAAAAAATTCTGGGGGAGGACCCACCCACTTTTTTTTTTGTTGCTTCCAACACCCATGGTACAGAGTATGCACGGTTAGAGAAATTTGGCCATGCTCATACAGTACACCTATGATGATGAAATTTCTGTTATACTGGGGGTGTAGCGCCAGCAGCCATATCACCCTGTAACCCAAGACTGGTTTTCTTACTGAAGCTAAGCAGGGTTGAGCCTGGTTCGTACCTGGATGGGAGACCTCCTGGGAAAACCAGGTTGCTGCTGGAAGAGGTGTTAGTGAGGCCAGCAGGGGGTGTTCACCCTGTGGTCTGTGTGGGTCGTAACGCCCCAGTATAGTGATGGGGACACTATACTGTCAAAGAGCACCGTCCTTTGGATGAGACGTTAAAACCGAGGTCCTGACTCTGTGGTCATAAAAAAAATCCCAGGATGCCAAATTTGCCCATTGGCCTCTGTCCATCACGGCCTTCTAATAATCCCCATATACTCGTTTTATCACTCTCTCCTCTCCACCAATCAGCTGGTGTGTGGTGGGTGTTCTGGTGCAATATGGCTGCCGTCCCATCATCCAGGTGGATGCTGCACATTGGTGGTGGTTGAGGAGATTCCCCCCTTCTATATGTAAAGCACTTTGAGTACCCAGAAAAGCACTATATAAATGTAACAAAGTATTGTTGTTGGTTAATAATAATAATAATAATAATAATAATAATAATTATTATTATTATTATTATTATTATTATTATTACACAAGATCTGTTGGTTCGGTGCGCATGTGTGCCAAACAAATGCGTTTTAACCATTTCATGTGTAGAAGATCTTTATGTGTGGAACTTAATTTAAAACTCCTATATAGAATGGGAAATTACCGTTAATATCAAAGAGACGTCAAGACAAGTAGCTTACCTTACACTGATGTTAAAATGGACAGTCTTTGCAGTTTCTGTGATTTTGTCTGTTTATTAATTTTATAATATTTAATTTTGTCCGATACATCCATATTGACATGAAATGATAGCATGCAATAGTTTTAATAGGCCTGTAAAATCGATAAACCCATAAATTAATAAAAAATATAAAAACCCAAAAAATATATTTTTTTTTAAAACTACCGAAAACAAACATATTGAACCGTGACTTCAAAATGGAGGTACTTAATGAACCGTAACTGGTGTACTGTCACACACACTGACTGAACACCCTAGCATACACATAAATATCAGAAATCGAAGTCTGTTTTTATAGAACGGATAACTAAAAATGAAATGTAAAACCAGTAGATTTTCTTTTTCATAAGCTCTGCAATGTTGAATGGTGATCTTTGACACTGACATCTACTGTCTTTTAGGTTTGCGAGGTGTACAAGTTACACAGAGAAACGTTTTACTTGGGTCAGGACTACTTTGATCGCTTCATGGCCACACAAGAGAATGTTCTTAAAACGACACTACAGCTTATTGGCATCTCCTGTCTCTTCATTGCTGCCAAAATGGAGGTAAGTTTTACTTGTACTTCAGCCTGAGCTTTTGATAAGGGCTGTAATGTCCTATCAGTGTAATTTCATGTTTTAAGAACGTTTCAAAGTGAAAGTGCAGCGCTTGTCAGAATAAGGTGAAATGTAATTAGATTTTTTTTTTTTTTTAATGATTTTCCAAAGGAAATTTACCCTCCTAAGGTGCATCAGTTTGCTTACGTTACTGATGGGGCCTGCTCTGAGGATGACATTCTTAGCATGGAAATTATCATCATGAAGGTAGATTATCATCTTTTAACCTCAGTACTGTGCCTAACCCCTGCTGCTTGTATGGTGCACTACCCTACCCTACCCTTTTTCTTTCTTTTTTTTCTTTTCTTCAGGAGTTGAATTGGAGTTTGAGTCCTTTAACCCCAGTGGCTTGGCTCAACATCTACATGCAGATGGCTTATCTAAAGGAGACTGCTGAAGTTCTCATATCCCAGTACCCACAGGCTACATTTGTGCAGATTGCAGAGGTATGACGGCACAATTAATCGTGTTAAAATCACAATATGGTGTGTGACTATATTTACCGCAAAAAGCTGTGACTCCATTCGATTTCAAATCATGCACGTGTCGTGTCCTGCAGTGTGCAGGCCTGGCACTGTTTTGTTTTCTAGTACACACACCGCAGGTGTTCATGGGGCTTCTGATTTTAGCTTTCTCAAAGCTGCTCCTGATAAATGAATGCACCCTACAAAGACTATTTCTGGGGCTGACTGAAATGCTTTTAAAAGGCATAGTCTACCCAAAAGTTCAAATTGTTTACTCACCCTCACAACAAGGTTTTTTTTTCTCTGTGAAACACAAAATACAGATGAAAAATTTACTTTACATGAGTGCAAGTACTTTTACAATTTCAAACCTGTATGATTTAATGACAGTTTTTGGGTGAAGTATCATTTTAAGGTAGGGACACACCAAACTGACGGCAAAGAACTAGCGCTGATGAAAGCCGGCAGTGTTCTCGCGTGGCCTGCATCGGGGGGATAAAAACAGTACTTGAACACTAAAAGGACTACAGACGACTGTTAACTAGCACGCGCATTCTGCGCCTGCGTGTAAAGATAACTGTGCATTTAAGCAGATATATTTGTCATTCAAAAAGGGAAAGCGGAACGAAGACTGCAGGTATACAAAGCAGTGCTTGCTTACCGTTTTGAATATCGATCACGTTCTTTATTTCACTCCGCTCAATGTTATGAAAATATTTGTGCAGTGTGGCTCAGGTAAGATGACACAAAATTATAACCGCCTTCTGTCTATTCAGTTTTGACTTGTTCGCTTTCATCACTTTTGCTCTTATTCTTGTGCACTGACTTGTTCGCTAAGCCAAACAGCCAATCAGAGTTCTCTCTCTCTCTCATCGACGGCCTGTCCAAAAAAAAAAAACCCGGCTCTGTCCGACTAGAGCCAACACTGCTGAACACACCAGAAAAAAATTCGGCCGGTGCTCAAAAACGGTCCTTCGTTGCCCGCCGGCTGGCTTGGCGTGTCCCTGGCTTTAGGAACCTAGCTTTTCAAATTTTTCATATTCATGTGATTTGAGACTAGAAAATCACTACAAGTTACTAGGGCTGGGCGGTATATCGAGTTTGTACTCTATATATTTTTTTAGAAACGATATGGAATGCAATACCGTTTGTATAATAGATTGATACGAACGCATCTGAAAAATAGCGGAGGACGCAGAATGAGCTGATGCAGGAAAAGAACATGATACAATTTGTCCTAAACATGACGCATGCTTTATATTAAGGGCTTCAAAATAACTGGTAAGATATAGTTAACATGTATAGTTTAAAGCAGCTTGCCCTGTCAGATGATCTGAGAGATTTTACTTGTGCTGGCAGACAGATCAATACTTGCGGTGTTTAATGCGTTTGAAATGTGGTGATTTTCTCAGTGCATAACTTACATTTCCCAGGTATATTCTCCATCTATAAATATTAGAAAGTCATCCAAATATGTCCATATTGCTGTCAGGAGAGGGCATACCTTCTGCAAGTTAATCTCTGCTAAAATTCAGGCTTCCGTGAATGAACACCAGAATAGGAACGCAATAATTCTGACTATATTTTTATGAAAGTGACCATTATAATGGGGTAATCAAATATAGGCTAATATGCTTTTGTTTTTATATTTTCAGTTTAGTGAATTTAAAAACAAAATTATTAATTTTGTTTTTAGATTGTAAACCCCCTTTTTGCACATCTTGCATAGCCTACATTACATTCACTGTATTTGTTTATAGCCTTCAATATCAACATTGTTATTAGGACTTCGTTGGGCAGGATGGGAATAAAATTATTATTAAAATACTTAATAATAATAATAATAATAATAATAAACTGTATTTGAATAATAATTTTATGTATCGCCATTCAACCAAAACAACACCATACAAGTTACTCAACACCCATGTTCCTGATTCCAATTCTGGTTTAAAAAAAAAAAAAAAAAAAAAAAAGCTACAAACACCTATTCTGTTCACAAAACAAGGTTTTAGTTCATTATATTACATTTATATAGGGTGTCAGTGTATAAAACCAAAAGTTGTCTGAGATGAAGTGTCCCTGGTGATGCTTCCTAGCTTAAAGTTTTTGCACATGTTGAACTTGAGCTGATGTTGCAGGTTTTTTTTTTTTTTTTTTCAAAGCAGATATCTCCCTCCCTCTACCCCTCTCTCTCTACTTTGGATTTAGTATCTTATTTTTGCTTTGTGTTTTTGTATAGCTCTTGGATCTGTGTGTACTGGATGCAAGAAGTCTGGAGTTCTCTTACAGCCTCCTCGCAGCTTCTGCACTCTTCCACTTCTCTTCTCTAGAGCTAGTGATAAAAGTTTCAGGTATGATTTTTAACAACTCTTTGTGTGAATTTCTTCTTGATGGCTCTATTAAACAGAACATGTATATTACAAAATGGACTTGGGCGTTTGGAAGTGACCTTTTTATTCTTTTTTTTTATTTTTTTTATTTTTTTGGTTCCAGGGCTGAAGTGGTGTGAATTGGAGGAGTGTGTGAGATGGATGGTGCCTTTCGCCATGTCAATTCGTGAAGCAGGCAGCTCAGCTCTCAAGACATTCAAAGGAATAGCAACCGATGACATGCACAATATCCAGACCCATGTTCCTTACTTGGAATGGCTGGTAAGATTTTGCATTTGAATCTTGGCCACAGCTTATTTTTCTCAATTTTATTCTAAATAAAATGCGCACACACAAACAAAACTTAGGCCTTAACACTACTGTCTGTCTTCTGACTAAAGAATTTTGCATGGCCCCAACATTTGATTCTTTCATTTCCTCTTTTTTTTTAAAAGTTTTCTTGTTTCTTTTCTTGTTCTTCAGGGACAGGTGCACTCCTATCAGCTCGTAGACATTGAGAGCGGGCAGAGGTCTCCAGTTCCCTCTGGAGTGCTCACACCACCACACAGCAGTGAAAAGCCTGAGAACACAGACTCCTGACTTCCTTGATGTATGGAATGGGACACAGCCCTGACTGATGAATTAAAGTGAAAATCAACAAATGAATGGCATTACATGACAAACCCAACCATCAGTTCACATGCTTTGGCATAAGACTCAAAAGACCAAGAATGTCTTATGCTTTTTTTTTTTTTTATAAATGGTCCAAAGGTTCTGTTTTATTTTTATTTTTTTTTACAAATGTAGACTACCTGCCAAAATCTCAGAGCTGTAACTGGCTCTGATTGCTGCTAAAAGCGGGTGGGACTGGAGCAGATGGAAAGATGACCACAGAGATCCCCACACAAATACGGTCTGGGTTTCTGTTGCTCAGGTTGCCATTTGGACCAGCAAAATCCTGACAGGCTGTCACGGGGACTCAAGTCTCCACTGCCAGACAGGACCAGAGAAATCACCAGCTTCAGAAGTTTGGACTCTGATTTTTATATTTAAGATTTTAGCTTCCTGTGTGTTTGTAACCAAATTTGACATTCAGTTTTTATAGGTATGTTTTTAAACAAGATGCTGCTACATTTCTATATCATATGTCTAAATAAAGCCACTGTCTCAGACAGTTTTTATAATTACCTTACTTGTTTCTTTGTTTATAAAACACTACTAAACTTATTTTTTGAAATGCATCTAAAATCTCTATATATGAACCATATTTTATAATGCAAGTGGTTTTTGATTCTGTGAGCTGAATAAGCAACCAAAGAGATGGATGCTTTGCAAAACAAAAAGTGCTTTAGAAGACAATCATTTAATTTACTAACAAGGATACACCCTGTAGTGCAGTGCATTTAACTTCATGGGGAAAAACTCCAGCATGTGTAATTTGACATGGATGTACAGCGGCAGCCTAACTTTGCTTTTAATGGAACTGGAATGGTTGTATTATGAGCAGCCTTATATTAAGTTGTCTAATTATCAAAAAACCAATCCATGCAGATTGGGGACAATACATGCACTAGCGGGCTGTTTTACAATAGTAGTCAAAAAATGCAGTGTAGCATCATGTATGAGATCTATGAAACAAAATGGTGAACAGGGCCTGTAATGGCTGTCTCGCTCGTGCATCTACATACACAGTGCCCTCTGCTTGCAGTCTGAGAACGAGTGTTACGGAGAGACCTAGGACATGATCCACTAGATGTCAGTGTGATGCTTTGTCTGTCACGATCAGAAGGCTGGACTTGAGGTCTGTGAGCTCCTCAACAGCTGCTGCTGAGACAAGGGTAATTCATTACATTGCACACTGACTATCGCTCTGCTGCCTTGGTCTGGCAGTGTTTGGGTGCTGTGTTGGTGACTGGAATCTGCTTAAGGCAATTTTGGTTTGGGGTTTATTATTTCAGTTACTGAAAATGGCAAACTGCTGAATATGCTTTGTATTAAAACATTACATATGTACATTGTTATTCTACAACAATGACCGTTACACAACATACATTGCAGATCGGGGCTAATTAAAAACATGTTTTAGTGGCAGATTAAGCAGTTAATAAAAGGGTGAGAGATGAGGTAGATGAAAGCTTCTCAACCTCAAATCATGCAGCTCTGTGTCCCTCATACTAAGCTTACTGAGGTTGAATGGAGTCCCACGTCACTGTTCTGTACTTAACAATGTGGCAGCAGGATGGCTACCATGCAGTCTCTTAAAAGAGCTGTATGGAGGTCAACATTGAAGAGGAGGAGGGGGCTTCCCCCAGCAGACAGACCCTGGGGGCCAGGGGGCCCTCAGGCAGGCAACAGCGCAACAGCTGTTATGTGCTCAATGGCCCCTTTTGTTCTCTCCGCACAGACGCTGGTGGCAGCAGCAGCAGGTGCCCATTGGATGATCTCCCAGCCATCACCGCCAAAAGTCACACCTAGTCGGAGCTCTGTGCCCCCTGTCTGCCACTAATATTCATAATGCCATGACTACTATGACATGATCCAGTTCTCAACAAAGTTCTGGTTAAAATATGTGAGAATTGCTGATTATATTGTTTTACATTTTGATTAATTTAGGATGAAGAAGGTTATGAAAAAAATGCTATCCTCAAGAAAAACTGTTATATGTTTAAGCATCCAGTTTTGGTCAAATGTCTACAATTTTGTTTAAGATCTAAGCCACTCAATGCGATACTGTGGCAGACGCAAGAATGGTTTCTTTTCAGACCAACAAAGGGTCAGCTTTCCAGTCCTTGAGTGAATTGCTTGTTTGTAATTGTTAATTGAGTAGTTCAGGTGCTGTCAGGGTTGAAATGTATAAACAGCCTACATGCATTAATGAGTATGTGTTGTGTTGTTCTGTCTCCTGTACGACATGGGGTGGGGAGTAAATTGTTTTAGATAATTCATTTAGATGACTCAGTTTTAGGCAAAATAAACGGGCTTTTCTCGGGTTGTTAGCGAGCCATCTTCATCAAAAGCCCCCTACGGTTCTTAGAGGTGGCGGGGGCTAAAAAGCTATATTCACACACAACTTTTCTTCAGTTCAAATGAGAAAAATTCAATCTTCATTGTCTCATTTTTCACCTAGAACAGTTCAGCTAATGGGGTGATTGTGATTGTGTGTTTTTAATACAATATTGTTACAATAAAAAGAAGAACGTGATTAAGTGGGTCTCTTTATATTATAGAACAGTCGCAGAACAGTCTAATAATCCTTAATATCATACAAAAATAGTAAGTCTTTATTCAAATAATTTATCATTTATAAAATCAGGACTTTACCTGATAACTTGTTAATATTTTAAAAATTAAATAAATGTTTTGTACAATAAATAAAACAAACATACTTATATATAAGCAGTTGCCAGTCATGACTGATAAAAAATAAATAAATTACAAAATAAAAAAAAAATACATTATTGTCCCCATATGAAAATTTGGTTTCGACTCAGTACTGCTAAAATCACTGAACGTTAATATTAAGTCATTTATACCATAAATAAACTGAAATACAAAAAACCCCCCAATATTTTTCAGTACAATATCTTTTTAAAATAATAATATACATTTTAAATAATATATTAAATAATATATTGGTATATTAATATTGCTATATTTTGTGGTTTATTGCATCAATAAATCAATATCCCAAGACCTTTTGCTGTGTAACAATCTAGTAAACAAGGAACAGGCAGTGGCTAATGCTAATGATAGCTTAAATATATATATATATTTTTTTTAATGTTCTTTGCTTTCTTGGTTACAAAATAAGTTCCTCATCACCTAATTCTCAGTGCGATCTCATTTATTAAAAACCGCTATATTGTTTAAAAGAATGGTATCAATTTAAGTTTCACCATTCTTTGAGCTGTCAAACTCAACTGTCACGGAAGCTTTCCCGCCTAACCACGTGGCAGCAACTTTGTTTACACACGTGACTCGCTGAGTGGCGCCCACTTCGACGTCATCAACAAAAGTCGAGCTAGGGGCGGTTTGAGTTCAAATCAGCGTGTCATGCACAGGAATGCAATTCATTTACAGTTGTCAGAGATTTTAGCGGGTTATTGAAACCCAACAGGTTAGTTTCCCCCATATATTGGCACCAAATGATATTCATTGTGTTTTAATGCAGTGACACACATCCATGGGTCAGTCCACATAAACGTAGGCCTAATCTCTTCAGGTTTTACGTAGCATAGACGCATATTTCAAACGTTTAGGGGAACTTCGGAAGAAAAACTGCAATCCAGCAATTACCTGCCATGACCAGGTGGACATTCAGTCAAGCTTTTCATTCTAATCAGGATTAATTCAGATCAGAATTTAACAACTGCAGTTGTTTTTGTCAGGCCTCACAGGAAGCTGAATTGGGAATTTGACTGGAATGCTAGGAATAGGAATTGATCAAAGTAATGGCATTCTGTCAAATTAAATGTACTTTCACCCTGGTCTGTAAAATGAAATGAGCCTTATTTTCATATTATAAACATAAATACTAAATCATCAATGCTTGAAATGCCATAGCCTACAATATATTTTATATGCACCTAGAAATAATTTACCCACAAATTGTTTGTTTAGTTTATGATAATGGGTAACATGTAGATTTATTTGAACTTAATGCAGTTCGAATTCTACTTAATTCAGTTTTAAAACTGAAATTCCAAATCCTGTGTGCTACCTCACTTCAAATGCAGCACAACTCTGATTGATGAGAAAATGTCTGAATGTGTAAATTCTGTGAAATATTTTCTTGTACTGAAAGGATGTTAGGCAGCAACCAGGCTTCAAAGTCTTGGCATATGCAAAGCTCTTGTGTTTGACGTATATTAGCATACACCCTGAATACATTCATATACAATACATTCATAACTTGTTTTTAAAACTGTTTTTCTGTATGCTTGCATACTAGCCTTGCTTTATGCTTTTTTGATTTTGCCTGCCCCCTCCCTCTAATACTCCCCCTCCTGTTCAGTACAGAAAATACACCCACAGACTGCAGTGGAAGTTAATGTAGGGGTGTTTGTGATAAAATGGAAAAATTTTGTTTTTCAAACCGTATCCTTTAGTCTGTCAAGATCAACTTTGTTTTAAATGCATTTCCACAAGAGTTTGTCACATTTGTTCTCAATCTCTATTTTTTTTTTTCTTCATTAAACAATGGCACATTCTCGTGAAGCTTATGAGCCTGAGAACAACTGCTAAGCCTGTTTTTAAACATGTGCAGACCTTCTGTATTGAATACAGAAGAGGGTTATATATGTGTTGTCACATTTCTTCATTTGCATGTTATTTGCTTGTGAATGAATTGCATATGTCCGGGTGAGTTTGTGTTTGCCGCCCCCTTATGGTTGAGTAGACAAACTGCTCCACTGATCCGGCATCAGCTGGGCTGAGCTTACCCCAGCTGTCTCTGGGCACTACTCCCAGTCTATTTAAAACAAGAAGAGGAGGGTGAATATAATCAGGGCTCATCTTTGTTGTATATCAGATTAAGAGGAACCCTTCGTCTGTTCTATGGGGGTGGACAGTAATTTTGCTGTTTTGTTTGCTTGCAAGACAGCATGATATTTCAAAAGTATACAGACAATTGAAAATCTTTTTGCCGCAGAATGAACAATTTGCGGTTCGGTGTTCAGCATCCTTATGCTGATTTTTTTTAATGCTTAAGCATTTAAAGTAAAAAGATTTGCGTGGTCTGTGGAAGTCTGAAAATAAATGATCTGATGTCTGAACGGCAATTAAATTTCATAAGATCGCAAAGGCTTCCCACCCCAGATTACCTGATAATAAAGAACATCAGGAAAGATCTGTGTAATGTAATTATGTATGTTTTACCGTAATTGTTGTGCTTGATAGCCTCAGAAAGAAGCTGCAGGCTTTTCGTTTTATTTGTGTTTAGATCATCTGGGACCTCTGTTCCTTTTAGGTATTATGCCGCTTTGGCTGAGTGTGTGTGTGTGTGTGTGTGTCAAGTATGAGGGCCGTTTCCTGTCGACTCTGCCGCGTGTATTCTCTGTTCATTGTAATGCCTTTAATTAAAGTGATTTTATTCACAGGCACACAGCTGGCATCGGCGACTTTCCATTAGGCATCTGAGTGGCCGCCTCGCTGGTGGGAGGACCCGCACTGGGGCCGCTTCCTGGGGAACACAATACTAGTTTCATCTCCCCTCTGAGTTTGTTGTGTGTTTTGAATTTATTAATCATTGATTTTAATGCGTGCCTCTTGACAGTGGCAGCTACCCATGCATTAATTAATTCCTGAGATCCTCTTTTACAAAATGGCATTTAGAAACAATGCAGGGTCGGCCAGGGTTGCCTCTGACCTATAAAGAGATGTGCTGAATGCGAAATGTCAAAATTTGCTTTTATTTGTTCGTCGTTGTGGCGCTTCTTCACAGGTTTTATTGGCTCTTTTTTATGTTGATGGCATGGTGATATAAAGGCCTATTTTTGTAGCCAATGAAATACCAGTAAATAAAGTTCTTTATGATTCCGTTGCTCAGGCGTTTGGCTGAAAGCGCTTCTTAAACTCACCTGCTTTGCATATGCTGGCAAGCAGTCAATCGTTGAGCGAATTGTTGGTCTTAAGTTGTGAAGAAAGGTGCTTTGCCTCAGACAATAGCTAGACTGTGTTTATCCGTTCAGGTCTTAAGGAAGTATGTTAAAAAATTGCCCTCAGTGAATCGTGTGGATTAAAAAGACAGATTAGATCTCAAAGGATGCATAGGGGAGCCGAATTTGAATTTGGAGCAGGATTTGAATGCATTCAAAGTCGCTTTATTTTTTTATTTATCGAAGAAGGAGGAAAACACTTATTCATCCATTTAAATGAGTAAATAGTCTGTGTGCTTGAAAAGATAAAAGCTATGCTCATAATCCGTATTGACACTCAGAGATGCGGAAAGGAAGATTCCTAAGACCCATCCGCTGAAAGGGCCTGATCCTCATTCAGGAGGCAGACCTAATGCTAAAGATTTCCTGACAGATTTCTTTCACTGGATTGATCAGGACATGTTGCTAGTAAGCGAGCGCGCCCTGAGAGACGTTTGGGTTTGGGGGGGGGGGGGGTGGTGTTCCGTTAGCAGGTGCTTATCACTTGTCTCAAGGAGCTTCTACCAGCCTCCGAGAGCCTGATTGTGTCTGACGTCGTTCCTCTTGCTTATGTGGCAGAACGGTTGGAGACGCTCGGTTGTCCTGATATGAAAGCCCTGCAGATGTCTTCTTCATTCTGGAGAACTTAAAGGGACACTTCGCCCCAAAATTTAAATTCTGTTATCATTTATTCATCCTCATGTCGTTTCGAACCTGTGTGACTTTCTTCCTTCTGTGAAAGAAGAAAATATTTTATAGAACTGTTTCAAGTTTTAACTGGTTTTGCTTATAGACCTTATGTAGCCCTGCCTCTTTTCAGAACTACGCTCATTGTGTTGTCTTACAGTTTGTATTTCCACAGCATGAAGGTAAGATCTTACGGATTTATGAATGAACCACTGGTTTTCTTCCCAACATTTCTTATGATATCCGCTTCAAACATTACAATGATAACTCTCTACAATAAGTAAATCCACTTTACCAGCTAATCATTCTTCGACAGCGATGCCATAGAAATATACAAGCTACCTCAAAAATGGAAGTTCAAACACAAAATGGCTGCATGCTTGTTTCTGTGGCGCATAAGGTCTATACAGTGAAAAAATTAATGGGGTCCAAATCAATTCCATTGGACCCCATAGAGTGCAAAAGTACTCGCCCACATTTGGTTCCGAAAGTACTTTTCCCATAGAGATTTAAAAAAGTATTTTTATTTGAAAATCAAACAAAAAGGCAAAGGTTCAATACTGGTTACTTAACAGATTTAATAATGGAAATAACTACTATTCCAAGAAGTATTATAAACGACAAAGTTCAATTAAAAATGATCTGTTATCTGTTAATGATAATATTATATCTTGTCTCTCAATCGAATCAAAATCTGACTCTGCGTCCTTTGCAGTGATTCTTTTTTTTTCTTTTGGCATTATTTACTTATTTTGGCAGTTTTTTCACCAGGAATTTTGCTATTTAAAAAAATCATAATTTGAAAAAATGCAGGGTGATGGCTTCAACAAAGCATATGCCATCAATGAACAATCTCGCTCACAGCAGGTTTGTCTTTAAAAGTTTATCATTAGTTATCATTTAAAATCAGTTCCCCTTTGGAGAATATGAATAGGGTTTTTAATTCCGGAACCTGACTGTTGCACTCTATTGACGTTCATTGTGTGGACAAAAGAAAGAAATGCATTGAAACATTCCTCCGAATATCTTCTTTAGTATTCCATAGAAGAAAAAATGTCATGGTTTGGAACGACTCACTGTAAACAGTGATGTACTGGCCTTTTAATAACGTTAATGTGTGAAGCATTCTCTTAGGATCTTTTCAGTATCTCACCGATTGATATCATCACAGTCAGCCATTTTTCGCAGTGTGCCTGTCCTCACCATTTTTCCCACTCTTGTGTGTTTAAGGACCCCCTAAGCTCTGCTAGCCACAAAGCCTAAACGATGCTGCCCTTTCTTTTTTTGCCTCCATCTCTAAAGAGGGAAGAACAGAGGCAGAGCGCGAGAGAAAAAAAGAGTGAGCCATCGATCAGTGCCGATCGTTACACGGCCCCGCACCCTGCCTCTCATTGTTTTTTATCTTGTCTCTCAAGCAGGGTGAACCCTTGTTGCCATGGCATCCCCCACACATTGGCAATGGCACTTCAACCCTTTAGCTTAATGATCTCTTGGCTGATAGCCTACTTGTCAGGCTGACTCGCTCTGTCAAGAAGCAAGGAGGATATTTGAATCGCTAGCATAACCATAACATCTCCTTACAAGCTATTTACACTTTACTTTTACAAAAGCGGAGCAGCTTCTTCCCCCTTCTCCCTAATCACACACACGTATATTGGCCCACATTGATTTTTTATTTCAGACTCCTTGTACTTCAGCATTGTACAAGTCTCCCGATGGCGAGCGAAATCTTATTTTACATGCAATGAAGCCAATTTCCATTCATTCTGTGTCCTTTTTGTTTTTTAGTCATTACTTTAAACCATCACAGCGCTAGCAGATCAGAGCTGGGTGAAGGATTACCGTTCATATAAATAGCTGGCATTGATTTGGCAAAAAGAGAGACTTCTCTGTCATTATAGAGACAGAAAATCCTAATTTAGAAATGTGAACAAAAACGCTGAGCGTTCAATTCAATTCAGTAATCCTCCATATTGCATGAAATCAGAGGTGTCGTGTTACAATGCGCAGTTTAAGTCAGTGTGGAGATTTAGACAAAAGGTAGCGCCTGGAGCTATATCATGATGTACTGAGCTAGAAAATGTGTTCTTAGTCAGTGTTTCATTTCATCTCATTCAATTTTTTTTCATATTTGGAAGTACCCTCTCTGTTACCTTTTTATTGCGGTATATGTACAGATCTCATTTAAATGTATGCGGTTAAGGCCTTTAATATTGAATCAGAGACACAGAACCGTGGATAGGCCCTCGTTAATTAACGTATTTTCCCTTTCTGTCTCGCTCACTGTTTCTTTCTCATTGTGTCTTTCAGGCGTGCCTAATCGTACATGACTTTGAGGAGACGATGTGTGCTACAATCCCAGCACGCCATATTTGAATATGGACAGAAACAGATCAGACATTAGCCACTGCTATTGATCCTCAAATAGGGGCCGAGCTGTCTGTTTTGAACGCCGCTGCCCGGTCGATCCCATCTGACCTACTGTTCACAAGGTAAAAAAAAGAAAGAAAACAAAACGGGGAAGATTCTGCTCATAATTGGGTTGCGGCAGCAGTTGCTATTTTCATCGACATGAGAGGCTCATCATCTCCAATAACCAGTATCACAAGATGGAGAGTTCAGCCTGCCTCGTTGTGCTAAACTGATGTTACACAAAGCCTGATACTTCTCTTTGAGGATGCACAGGTGGCGTGTTGTAGGTACATATTCTATATTGCAGTTAATGTCAACATTAACATAAAAAGATTACGATTTTTTAAATGTTTTTGAAAGAAGTCTTTTATTCTCACCAAGGCTGCATTTCTTTAATGAAAAATACAGTAAAAACTTTAATATTGTGAAGTATTACAATTTATATATATATACAATTTATGATATTTATATATATATATATTATATATATATCTCCATGATCACATCTTTCAGAAATCATTCTAAGATCCATGATACCCCCCACCCCCCAGAACAACATTTATTTGAAATATATATATATTTTTTGATCAGTTTAATGTATCCTTGTTGAATAAAAGTATTACTTTCTTTCAAATAACAATAATTTCTGATGCCAGACTTTTGCATTGTACTGTAAATGAATAATTATTACAAATACAGCTTAACTCTGTTGATTAACATATAAACATTACTTTGGCAAAATACTATAAGAGTAAAGACATTATGCTGACTTTTAACCAGATGCATATTGAACATACAAAACACAAAGTGCCCTTGGGAAAATGTTATAAAATGGAAGTTTACATTGCTGGCGAAATGCTATCAGTTATCGTGTTAATCAGCATATAGCGTGTATATTTTCTGTTTCTCCATGCTTGACAAGTCTCCATGCCTGTCAAGTGTAGGCCACCTGATTTCCTACCAGCTGTTGTTATTTATGTATGCATTTTAAATTTGTCCGAGCGCACATCTTCAGATTTTAGTCCTTCGACTCTGATGTGATGTAAATATTAATGGTATGAAATATGCCTGCTGGCAGCTTAGGTAAGGATTATTTAAAGTCAGCTCCAAATTTCCATTCGTATCCTTTGGTATGAATGCATACACTACTCCCAGGTCTGTGGGTCTTGGACTTTTTGGACCACAGCACACAAATGCATAAAACGTTTATTTTAGTAGATCACGGAATAAACTCAGTGTGTTAAAATGCCCTGATTTAATGCTACTGTTATGCAGAATGCTCGAGACAGGGGCTGCACATCTTCTTTGTTGCTTTATTGCATTGGCCATGTGCAAGCCTTGCATGTCTTGCAAGTTGCAATTCAAATTCTCTTTACTTGTCGAACTTTTTTATGCACTCCACTGGTTAGTTGTGATTGTGACAAGAAACCACCTGTCCAAATTAACCCACCCTGGTAAATGCATTTCTTCATACACCTTATTTTGTCATCCAGTGTTAGGAAACCTTTAGTGGAGTGCATGAAGTGCACAACGTTTCACACTTTTTCTGTTTTTTTAAAGTTTTTTCTGTTAATTAAGTGCATCATCCAGGTATTTGAAGTGCATTTTTAAGGACAACGAAAAGGAATCATAGAAATCAAGCGTAGCGTTAGTTCTGGCAGGTCACATCAGTCAAGCTCGCATTAGCTGATCCACGTCTACCTATAGGGATACAACGCCTATCACACCATCCTGATATATAAGGTCCATTCAGTATTATCAGCAGCTTTATCGTGTTGCTCAGGAGCTTACCCTCCTCAACCCCCAGCTCCTCCTCTCGTCGACAGTCAGGACTTAGCTTTCTAATATTCCTCTTCTGAATAATTTTTACTGAATTATGTTGTACATTAAGTTATTTAACATGAATGATATCTGCAATACATTTATGTTGGTTCTGTTCTGTTTACCTTAAGAGGGTTATCGCTGCTCTCCATGAATGGGCAGGGAGTTCTTGCCCAAAACGGAACCATACCGCCAATCCAAACTGTATGCTAATTCTTAATAATCTCTGACGATAGTGGACAGAATAGTGCACAAGTATGCAAATTGGGATGCACCTCTTCGTTTGTCATTTCTTAATTTTTGAAGTGTTAACATGGGGCAACGTTGCTTTATCCAACTTCACTGCGTCCTTTTGAGGTCCTGTGATGTCCACAGCTGGTTATGAATAGTCTGTCAAGCAGAGAGTTGAATAAAGTCAATAAGGAATAACTTCTCCCATTACTATTTGAGGCGGTTAGATGATGGATGCCTTGCATTTACCGCTAAGCGTTAGCTAAAGCACTTATAGCCACTTTTCAACCCCCAGACAAGGCAAAAGTAAGCTTGACTTTTTATCTGCTTTTATCCCTGTGCATACTTGCCGCCTTTAAAAAAAAATCCGTTTTACTATTTTATCCTCCCATAATGTGATATAGCGAGCCAAGCACTTCCTGCATATCATAAGGTATTGAAAGGTACAATTGAATTAGACTAAAGAGCTCTGAAGAATGGAGGGTACTCACATTCTCTTTTTTTGCTGTAAATTGACACTGAAATGGTCTGTCTCACGCCCTCTCAGATGGATAACTTGCATATTAACTGGCTTGAAGCAAATTGTGTCAAAATGGGGCAGAATGCAGTAAATGAGATATCTATTGCTTCAGATCGCATTTCCTCTCATCAGTGGCCTTCTTTATTTCCTCACTCCCGTTAATGGGACTTTATGACGTCTGCTGATGACCTGACCTTGACTCCTTTTCCACAGCAAATGTACTTTGTTCCACAGAACTAGAGCACAGTTAGTATCCGCCAAATGAGGCGTGTAATTTGTGTTGCAAAACATCCCGCTTCTGACACCTGTGAACTAGTTAAATCAAGGGGCAAAAGCTTACGGTTCTCTCTCTTTCTTTTTTTCTGACTTTGACATCTTTCAGCTTATATTTTTCTGAGTCTTAGACTTAATCGGGGCCTCTCGTCAGATTGAGACTGTCTGGGAATATCTAACGCTCCCAAAAAAGAAAAGCTTTGAATATACATATGATTAATAATTAATTCCATACTTTATTCCCCTTTGAAAGTTATTATGCAGAATAAATATTTCATTTGAGTACAAGTCTTACATGACAAGTGCGCTAAGACAAGGGATAGTTATGGCACGCAGTTTGACAAGTCTGTGTAGGATTGCGGTCTAAGAGTTGGCCTCCATTTCTTATAAATATAGCATTCAAGAGACGCCTCTATTTTTGGTCATTTCCCATGAATGAATTCCCTTTTCTGACTCCTTAAACATTAGTGGCACAGAGTGTTTTCAGATCAGTCGATCGCGAGGGTTGTGTTATATTAGCAAGCTTGAATCGGAGCGTCTCTCCCTTATGAATTGGTGAAGTTGTTCCAACTTTAGATGGCTTGATCTGCGATGATGCGGTTTTTGTGCTTGTAAATGTGACAAGGGTTCCTTCTGTTTGAACTGGCTAGTTGTCTGTTGATATCTGTCTTACACCTCCTGATCCATCTGTCTTTCCTCCTCCTCTGCCTCTCTGTCTCCATCTTCTCTCACTCTCTCTCTCTCTCTCCCCCATTTCCTGATGTGCCGCAGAGAGACACAATTATCCACTTCATTTGAGTCGCCGTGATAATGGTTGGCCCAGCCCTCTCGGGGAAATAGGTAGCAGTAATTGTGAATGGTGTAATGAGTGTGGAATTGTGAGCGTGCTGGGTGACACCATTAGAATCGACCCGCTCCTGACCTCAACCCCAACAACAAGTGAGACCCCCAGCCCTCAAAGCACAGCAACTGCACCGCAGCCATTTCACTTCTCGGACAATTAATCCCAGCCTTCCTTCCATTTGTATTCCCACTGTTCCTCTCCTCCTCACCCCCTCTCCACTAGGAATTTTGACACACTTAACTGGGCTTTTATCAAGTGCAGTGCAATAAATCAGACAGGATGTGACTTTTCAAGTCCCAGGGTTCCCACACTGACATGGAAAACATTTGAAATATCAAGGAAATTTTGTAAGATTCCATGCTCTGAAAAAGTCATGAAAAAATATATGGAATGGTGGTAACACTTTACAATAAGTTTTAGTTTTTTAACATTAGTTAATGTATTTGATTACATAAGCAATAGTTTTACAGCATTTATTAATTTATGTTAATTTCTGCATACTCTGTACTGTTTAAACTAAGGGGTTTGTAAGATTATGTATTTGAAAGAAGTCTCTTATGCTCACCAAAGCTACAGTTATTTGATCAAAAACACAGTAAAAATTACAGTAAAACAACTGTTTTCTATTTTATTTACTTTTTTTATTTTATTTTATTCCTGTGATGGCAAAGCTGTATTTTCAGCATCATTACTCCAGTCTTCAGTATCACATGGTCTTTCTGAAATCATTCTAATATGCTGATTTGGTGTTCAAGAAACATTCTCGCAAGTAAAGATTTTCAGCGATGTATAAATTTGCATAATTTATTACAAACATGAATTAAAATGACCTAGATTAAAATATATGCTGTTGTTCTTTGCTAGTTAATGATATCTATGCATTAAAAATAGAAACTTATGTGATTGAACCATATCTAATGTATTACCAGTAAAAACTTAAGTCATGGAAATGTTTATACTGTATAAAAATAAATGAAAAACAAACAAACCACCAAACTGTACTTAACTGACTAGAAATTGCTTTCTGTGAGTGAATCTTTAATAAATTATTATTATTTTTTAATGTTTATCTAGTAATAAAGAATGACTCAAAAAACAATGGAAAGGTCATTGGTCAAAAGGTGTGGAAGAACCCCCGAAGACCAAAAGGTAACAGGCATGCTGTGGGTGGTACAGGTTACAGGTTGTTACCAATTTCTGCGTTGAATCTGACAAAAAGAGGATGGTTCGCCTCCCTCCAGCCTCCATTTAATCCTGCTGTAGGGTTTCTATTCACCTTTACCTTCCAAAAGCTTCTCCTGCTGCTTTCAGCTGCACGCTACAGCGTGTAAGAGGATGCATGTTAGATTTCACCGTTGCATCTTGCACGTTACCCAGAGGTTCTGACACTTTCGCACCTGCAAGCAGACAGGTGAGCGGAGCGCAGCGCAGCGACGTGCCCTAATTATCCACCGTGGCAATGCGTTAGTGAATGATCTGGCTGGAGAGAACGGTGGGGTGCTAAGGAACCACAGGGGGCCTCCTGACCTGAGGTGCTATTAATCTGGGTGCAGAACGGCTGAGAAACAGCTCCACTTGTGTGTTTGATGAGCCGCTTATCGTGGAGCCCTGCTGCTACTGAGTGCAGAAGTGTTGGGCTCTCTTTTAAAATGCTTTGTATTAATTAACCCCCTACCCATGGCTCCCCTGTTCAGGCTGATCTCTGCTTTGCCTTTTGTTTTTAATATACTAACTTGAGGTGAGCGTGTTTTTGCTCAAAGAGTAACCGGATGGAGTTACGGCTGTACTTGTGGAATATGTGAGTGCCTGGAAGATTTGAGGCTTTAACTAGTGAATATGTCCCCAGCGCGAGTCATTTTGTGTCAGTAGTTCCAGTTTCATTTTAGGATTATATAGTGCTCTTTCAGGGCATTTGACTTCTCAAATCCTTCAGTACTTGTACTTTTTTACATCCAATTATCATTAAATTGCCATTACAAACAGCTTTTGCTTGTGTGTAATGCTTTTGTGAATCAGGGCCATTTTCTCAGCCTTAATTAAGGGCAGACAACAGGGCCTGTCTTGTAAAACTCAGCTGTACACTTAAACCAGCTGTCACAAAGCTGACATCAGTGTCTTAAATCCCCGGCGAGCAGGCCAGCGGTGACAGCGCTGTGGAAGAAATGTCCTTTGGTGGAAAGCATGATGTAGTCTTAAAGTAAAGCCATGGCATCTTGTGGCAGCCACTAGCCTTTTCGTTTTTAATGAGAAGTCCATATCTGATTACGAGGACACAGATATCCAGCGAACTATTCAATGTCATGAATAGAAATACTATGAAACTGGAATTAATGTGTGACCTTTGTATAATAACATTTAATTTTGACTGTTTGAACGAAAGCTTAAAGGTGATCTGGACTGCCCTGTGAGGGCTAAAAGAGATTTTCGCTATAAAATTGGTTTCAAAGAAAGGTGATGCTAAGTCCACCCATACGATTTCTTACCTTTATTACTGGCTTTTATGCTAATTTTATTATAGATGAAATTAGAGAGAAGTCTGAAAATAATGAGGAGATTTTTTCAGATGTTGTGAGCCAGACTTAAAGTTTTGTCGTCTGCATGAGCATCACAGCTCAGCTCTGGAAC